>OY735140.1:35076138-36286109 GCA_963457615.1 Nicrophorus investigator
CCGTTACCCCCTCGCAAAAACCTCCACCGCCCCTTCCCCATCATAGAATCGTTTGTTGTTTCGTTTTATATAACGGCCGTGACTATCGATTGCAAAACGCACGCGCATTTTCGTCATTCGACCGAAGTTGCGCCGCCTGCGAATTTCTACTCAATTCCGCCAGCCCCCCGCTGCCACCATCTTATCCACCCCTCACCCCGTTGCGCGAAACAAACACATAACACACACACGAAGGAGAAGTGGATGAGGACAAAAAAAAACACGCACTAGGAAAGGGAGAACCGCCGCCAAACCACCCTCGCACGAACGGCCGTTCATCCCCATCGCAACGCAACAACGAGATACATTTATTTTTCGGCGCGCATAAAAAATGCAGAAGGAAATTGCCGCATAGCTCGGATAGTTTTGTGGGGGCGGCAAACCTAGCGGTGGATGCGTGCGTTTGGCGTCTGTTAACCTTAACAAATTGACCTTATTTTTTTTTTCGAAAAAAGTCTTGGTATATTCTCATTATGTGCCGGAGGGGAGATGGCGGCGGAAGGAAGCAACTGCCTAAACAAAGCTAATTGGGCGCGGGCGGCGGCTGCTTTTTAGGGGTGGCGGCGGGTGGAAGAGGGGACGCGCGCCGCCGAATTTTGATCTTATCAACAGCCATCAACACCTTCGAACCCCCGCGCGTCGCCCTAAAGTTGGGCGCCGAGCATTAATTAATATTAAACAAGATTATTAACTTTATCCGCGCACCTACACTGAAACTCCCCCGAAACTTACTTACTTCCAACTTTAGTCGCGGAGAGCAGAAAATGGACAGAATATTCCGTCAATTAAGCATTTCCCAATTTCCCTCGCGTAAAAATCGAGCGCTTGCCTCGTCTGCCGATAGATTGACTTTTTCGATAGACCTCGTTAGGCGTCAGGAAGATTAGTTTATCAGATGTGCACCATGGCAAGGGGTGTGCTATGCATATTTTTATTCGAGTCAGCCCATTGCAGATTATAGATTGCACATTAGTTCACTTCAAAACTCGAAAATAGATGACTATATTAACGTTATTTAACTTATACTAACATACAACAAAAATGGAATAATCCACAATATTTTATAGAATAGATTTTACTTAAATCTGGAAATTCTTAATTATGTCACATTTTTAACTTCTTAATACTAGGGAACCAAAATGTTGACTACTTATAACGAGCATATAGAAAATGCTGTAACTTTATGAAGTTACAAATAAATATTCAAGTTCATCATACATCAATAAAAAATATGTATCAAAATACGAAATTTTAATATTTGACATATTGTCAAATTTGATTAGTTAATTTATTTAATATTTATAGGTTCAAATATAACTTTTTTCATAATTAAACTAAATATATAGAAAAACTCAAAAACCACAAAAATATTCATCCAGACTCTACAAGGATCCTAAGTTATAAATATAAAAGTCTTAAGTAAAATACTTATATATTAGTTTATCACTAATCAAATTTAGTGGACTTTAAACTTATTTTTATTAGTAAAGTCTTACTAAAAATTTCAAAATTATTATATTGTATTGATTATTTTAAACTATTTGAATAAATATTTAATAAACTTTTATCTTTCGTAAAGTCTTAATGAATGTTAATATTTAGTTTAAATTACACGTTAGAAACTAGATGAACATTTATAATGTACAACTTCTAACGACGTACGCAAACACTTATAGTGGAAGTAATTTAAGTTGGCAATAGATAGGTTGGATGCTTTCCAAGTTCATGAAATTTCAATTTAACACAACGTGTAGCGCTTACAGTCACTGGTAATAAGTTGAACGAAAAAAAATAGTATTGATATCACTCTAACAATTCGTTACATTTTCATTAGATCACGAAAACCAAACAGTAGTCCGAAGTATTACGCAACTTAATAATAACTTTTCCGGGCACTTGTCTTTCTCGATTCGATAAGCTTTTGCATCTTTGTTCGCTCTTTTCTCGCTGCGAGAGGTATAACCGGTTTTGTCTTCAGCCTACTTTGTAACTTGTAGCATCGACAATCGGCTCATTCCGCATTATTCATTTTATTGTTATTAGGATGGAGCGACGTAAAGTTTTTCGCGTCGCGGAAAAACTTCGCGGCACGTTTTTATTTCCATGTTACATCCTTCTTTTTTCTCACTTCCTTCACCCCAACCCTCTCCCCAACACCCCCCGCGATTTCCTCTCAAAGCCAGATGATTGCGAAACAATGTATTCGCTCTTTATCCGAGCGCGCCCCAAGTTCGCTAAAACTTGTCCAGGACTATTTAATTATGCAGAGAACAAAAGCCCCTTCGCACTTCCTCATCATCTCACCCCATCCTCATTTTGTTACCATACTTTTTTTTTCTTCCCTAGCTTTTTCGATCATCTACTTCAAATAAAGTAGTCAGTTGACCTGACATAAAGTCAGTATTGGAATTTTTAGAAACGTTTTATTTAAATTTACCGATCAAGCTCATTAAGAATTTAATCGATTGATGCATTTGCTACTAGTAGATTTAGATCAAATATTACGTAACGTAAACCAGAATGTGGAGTAGAAAGCTAAAGGATTGGGAATGCGATTGTTTGTCATGTCCGCTTTGTTTGTCTTCGGATGCATGTTAATGGTCTGAAAAGTGAGCCAGGATAAAGGGGTGACCAAAAAGGAGTGGAAGAAAAAGGCGAAAAACGATATATGAAACATATTAAGTATTGTGAAATGGGAGAGGGATATTGCATTCGCGTGTTTGCCGAGGGCTAATATTGACCGCCGTCGAGCATAGCGGAAAGTAAATGCTTCCTGAAAATTGGGGTTGTCGAGGGATGGTCTAGGCTAGAAGCTAACCAGCCAAACTGTGCGTACGCGTGTGTATATATGGATTACTCAGTAAATAATTAACCGTTCTGTGCGTGATGGGGAAGTTTCCGGTTTTCCGGGTTCAACTTATTATATCGCAATAAACTTATACGCCTCGATGCTGCCACCCGCATCCACCCCCTTCGGTCCCGATACGAGGGGTGCTTGACAGGCATGTCCCGTGGTCGCGGCAAATTGGTTCCGCAAGCTTCAATTATCCGGAAATAAAAAATTGATTATTACTTGCGAGAATTTAATTTGCTTTTCGCTTTTGTCGGAGACCGCTCCACCGTAATGCCATTACCGTTAACAATCGGAATGGCAGAGCGAATAACTGCTGAAAAGCTGCACATCGCAATCGGATGATGATGATGATTGCGATCATTCTGTCTGCATGCCATTGGTGATGCATTGCGGCCGATACATTTTCAGGTCTATCACATAGACCCCAGGCGCTAATACAGCCATTTACCAAGATATTGGCCAGAAATTCAACGATAAGATAACATTCAACCAAACTCACGCATCAATTGTCTAACGCAATTTAACATCAACAATTACTCTAATTGCATTGTTATTATAACCTCTATCCATCAGATCCCAAATTCCAATATTCCCAATTAAATTCAGAATTATACCAAATTTAATCATAACTATATTATTGATAAAAATTGAACAAATTTCAGTTTGTAAATTATCATAGTAAAATATTTTGTCTAATTTCCTGAAAACTTTAACACAACAGTTTTCAACAATTATTTCATCCTTTTGAAGGGTAATCTATTAGTATAATTGCTTTAGAAAACCATGGTGCCATGATCTTTCCTGCAGATGGATCCGCCTTTGCCGAGCATCTAGATTCTCTCCATTGTTTCTACAGCTCCTTTGTTTCTGTTGTATAGTAGAGGTCCCAAGTCTGTGGTAACAAATCTTCACACAGAATCCGTTATATTTGTCTTGAGACACTCTTCAAACTAAGAGTATATATTCAATTAAATTTAAAAAAAAAACAAGTTTTCTCATACTTAGTTTTCTCATATTTGAGAATTCATCTTGAAAACTTGAAACTTTCACTTATTATTGATTTTAAATTTGTGCTTAAGAAATTTAGTATAACTATAGGAATTTAAAATTGATTGTTTAAAAGAATTACTTTTTTCAAGTGTATCGCTGTGGATTATAAATGTGAAATTTTCGTATAAATCATGAGGATGATAGCGTTAAACAATTTGGTATAGATGAGCCATTAAATTTGATAAATCTGTCGAGTTTGTTTTTGAGGATGGAGTATAATCTCTGAAGTGTGTTTCGGGGAGTGGCCGGAGGGCGGAGGGTTGCGTAGCTGGGAGAGGCCATCCCCCCAATGTAAATCCAGTGGATGAGGGAATTAATGCTGTGTCCGTGTCGTGAGCAGGTGATGAATGCGCGATTGGGGGGATTCGGCATACATAAGTGGTTGTACGTTGGGCTTTTATTCCGTGCCCAAAACACAGAACATCGAGGACACCTACAAACAAAAAAAAAAGTGGAGCAACAACGAATAAACATAAACACAACAACAAAAACCAACAACACACAAAGCAGCGAGTGAACAAAGACCGCGGAAAGACAAATTCATTCATTAAAGTCGAATAGGAATTTAAAGCACATCCAATCTAAATCAAATGATCATACTTTATCTTTCCATATTTTGTCGTTCCCAGTACATATGTTAAGTTGTGTATACTTTGTTTTGTAGATTCGAATAATAAAAAGTAGAAAACATAAGGGATATCAACGTGATTTTGAAGATGAATGACCAACGTTAATAAATAAATTATTATACGAGAAACAAATAGGATGGAGACAAGAAGATTTACAGTCCCTTTAGGTTGGAGAGAGCGCAAGGAGATTTAGAGTCCCTTTAGGTGGTAATGCATAATTGATCAATGCTATAAAAGTGGTTCCACAAAGCTTGTTGTAAAGTGATACCAGTTATATAAAACACCAGTTTATGCATTACTAGAAGTAACTTATTTTAATATCAAAATTATATGTGTATAACAATATTTGCACGATGGAATAATCAATCAATTTGGCGGAACGCCCGTATCTAAATGTATAAATAGAAGTCAGGGTGTGTAGATAAAATTATGCCGTTGGAAATTCGCGCAGGTTTCGCAAAAGGCCATTTAAAGGTGATTATATAAATATCGGTGTTTTCAGTTCATTATTTGTAGGTCGTGTGTGAGTGAGTGTGTGTCTGAAAAAAAAGCGTAATTGGAAAGTCGTGATTATCGGTGGGATCATTTCCAGGACGTGGCATAAAAGGGAGTCTCGGATCAGACTGGATGGAGATGCTGGGATTGGGAGCTCTTCGGTTGTGTGTTGTATCGAAAAGGGAGAAAATTAATAAAATGATGAGGATGGATTGAATTGGCGATGATGAATTGATAGTGATTTGAATGGTTCCTCTCTCTCTGTGTCTGTATGTATTTGAATGGATGTGTGTGTGTGTGCTGGGGAGGGGTTCGGGGGAGGTCGGCGGATGGTCCTTGAAACTCCATCCGTGCTCCAGTGATTTAAAAGGTCTCTGGCTGTAAGCCCAATGCGCGAAAGGGAGAAGGCCGAGGCCCGTTCTGATCGATCCCCTGATGTGACCCGAATTGGGGACCTCGGGCTTCTCCGAGGCCTCTTCCCTCTTCTTCTCATCCATGCGCTCCTGAAGTGGTTCACAAGGTAGGCCGTGAAGTGCTGAACCGAGAATTATCTAACAAGAGCGAGGCATGGAAGGAAAAAAAATATATAGACAGAGAGAGTATGCACGTATGTGAGCGAGAAAAAGAAAGAGACGGAAGACAAGGGCGGAATACATTTCTTTTTCCCGGTGGAAAATGTGTATGCCAAGGGTGTTTACAAAGTTCCGGGAATTTGCGTTAAATTTCATTTGATTTTATTGCATAAGTGTCTACAATTATCATTATCATTGAGACTATTTTAAAGAAAATACCTGTTTTATTTTTGTAAATCAAAATTACCTAAAGGTACATCTACACTATTATAAACTTGAAACATCGATCAAGCAAAGCAACTATTTTAACCTCATATTGCATATAACAGATGGCAGCAGTACTAGGCCCCAAATTATCTTCCGTCATCATCTACCTAATTCATACCGGGACCCACAACCAGTCATCCCCACATCATCTATTTATTTTAACTGGTGTTTAGGGCTCTATGATTTTCTTAATTTCAAATGGCTTGGGCCCCTCAATCCTTATTTACGAATATTAAAATTACTAATAACCAGAAAATGGCTAATATTTTATGAGGCTCTTCAAAATGTGTTGCTAAGTTGACACCACTAATATTGCCAGGCCGGGGGCTACAGTTCCTCCTGCTCTCCAGTCCTCTAATATTCCCTGCTAATAACTATTATATTTTCCATTCGAATAATTTACTTCCATTTACTAAAGTACTTCTAGTATATCTAAAATGTGTTGACACGTAAGCAACTTATTCTAATGTGCAACAATATTCAGATTGCTGAGAAAGTTTCAAGCAGCATTGAATATCACTCAATGAACTACAGTTTCGACGACGCACTTGGTTTGAAAACTTGTGCACAATGTGTTTATAAAAGAGCAAAAGTGAAATACTCGACAATTGTACAATTTCGGACAGTGATGAAATAGTAATGCTGAAACGCTGAAAACCACTCCTCGCAGAAATATGCTACCCTCTAAATATGTCGGCAATTATAACAATTCAATTCATAAATCAGCGGAGGACCGGAGTGCAAATAAAAGTAAAACAAAATTTGATGTGTGTACGTGTATTTGTGTATGTATGTATATGTATACGAGTGTGTGCGTGTGCTAGCAATTAAACGCGAATTATTTTATAGTCGAATAAGCTCTGGCCCCATTCGCATCCATCGAGCCGAATTAAAATAATCGCAATAAAATAAACACACACCACACATACACAACCAAATTGTTCATCCAATAATGCATGAATACGTACACACTAGCCACCTCGTTTTCTCTTTTCTTCTTCCTCCTCTTCTCCATTTATACCGCCGGTTGTTGTTGTACTTTCCTCTCCTCATCCATTCCACTCCTGGCCCTATGCCCGTAATTGCCACTCACGTCCAATATTATATTATATATTTTTTCTTCCTCATCCACCCTCGTTTCGAATTTTCTCCACTCTCTTTCTCTCTCATCTCGTCTCAGCCTTCCTCTCGCTCTCCTTCACCCTCATCCACCCTATACATATATATTTTTTCCCTTCGACGTGAAGGAGGGTGGAAGACATTCTGTATCGATTTACGCACGCAACTGCATGCAAAACCATCTCCCCCCGACGTCGACGACAAGTTTTCAATATTACTTCCTTCCTCCTAGATTCGTAACCATGGCATCCATTCATTGATCAGCTTTGCCATCATCGCCGCCGCAAAATAAACAAAAGACTCACTCTCTCTCTCTATCTTTCTCCTCCGCCCGGCGGCTTTGGCAGCCACACTCCTCCTTTACCCCACTCACCTGGAAAACTTAAAAAGTCAACTTTCACGAAGCGAATTCAATTTTCAAATGGATACGCGCAAACATTACACACCCTTGTTCTCTTTGCGTTTGGACGACACGAAACGAGGTCGACAATGTTTCCTGTCTTTACACACAAACGCCGAGTCGAATCCGGAAACGATGGACATTTCCGCTTTCCGGAACCCACATACATGAAACGTATTACAAAAAAAAGCTGATCACACATCTTCAAATAATGATGTTAAGTGACGAACATTTCAAATATTTGTATTTAAGTCTAAATGCATTTAAAAGCAATATCCACACTATGAGAAATAAATGTCAATCAGGCGTACCAACTACGTCAAGTTCGATGACAGCAATTGCTGCCACGTATGCATTCCAGTTGGTGAACCTGACAGATATTTGTGTCTCATGTCACGCATCGTATAGAAATAATCTTTTTGTTTATTTTTATTTCATTGTCTCATTAAATCATTATACTTTAATTACACCTAAGGATATTTCTCTAAAACTACCAATAAACATAAACAGTTATATAAATATAAATTACAGTTATAATGGAAAATTGGGGACAGATGAATAACTATAATATTTCTTGAATCTTATGGAGCGTTCAACCATTAGAAGCGACTAGAATTAACACATTTCACATAAGCAAACAGAGCCCTCACCCTTTCCGAAACATCAAATGATCTTTCCTTTCGGTTGATCCGAGCTTAGTCGTCATTTCGTATTCATACACAATTTAGATTTAGATGTGATTCCCGAGTCCAGAACGATTTATGCATATTGATCGATCCACACGCTCCAAAAACAAACAGTTTCGCATAACCATCAAAGAGAACAAAGCATTCATAATATTCTTTAAAATTAATTAGTTTTAACTCCAGTTTATTTAAAATTTAGTTCAGGTTCATTAAAATGGCTAATATCCATCTTAAACGAAAACTTTTTAAGAAATATAATTATTAAATAGTTGAGAAGAAAAAGTAAGAAAACCACTTAAAGATTATAAAGGTCAGTTAGGAGGTGTTGTTAATTGGGCCCACGACATTCTAATGTGCCCCCTTTATCTATTAGTGATTAGGGCTCTACAATTTTCTTTTTTAAAAATAAAATTAAAATTTAGGGGCTCAAATAATATTTTTTGAGTGAACAAAAAAATGCACAATATTTATCTTTTTTATTTAATCCACATTTGTTGGATCTCATCACCTAAAGGGCGTCAAGAAAGAAAATATTGAAAGAAATATAAATTATTATTATTATTATTAAAGAGTTGAGAAAGGCTTCAATTACTTCGGTAAATGCCAAATTGCATATCATAAGATGAATGGGTGGAAAAGCTAAATGGATGAAGACCAATTATAGGAAAAGGTCAGAATCGATTTTCCGATGACGCATTACGTCGATCACTTTAGTCATTTTTATTTTTAACGCCACATTTACTTCACAAATATGCGACAGTTAAATTAATTTTCTTCTTTTTTATTATTTAAAAATAGCTATAATTAATCCGTTTCATAGTCAATTGGTCGAATATTCCAATAAAATAAACACACCTATTAACCTATTTCAACTATTGACAGATTAATTATTTTTGTGTATTTTAGGAATATATTCCAATTGACATTTTATTAGTAAATATTTATAAATAGGAAAATTTACGAATTTTATATTATTTATCTACTAATTTTTATTAGCGAAATTTACGAAAGTTAAGCAAGTCTTTTAATTACAATAATCAACTGAAATATGGACAGCATTAATATAAATAAATAAAAATTGCATGGCTTTTGAAAGTAAAGTTCAAAGGTTTGCATGTGCGTTTAAAATAATGATACGAATGTGTACTCTCTTTATGCTTTATTGGTCACAGTCATAAAACCGGTTATTTTAACACTAAACATGGAATTAAAATGCATCAAATCCGCTCCGATGCAGATTTTATGCGATCGTCGAGCGTTTTACGAGATATATATTTTTTATATTTGCATTTACTTATTGCCGTCCGAAATCTACCGCTTTTCCCAATGCTTTTATTATTCACCCCTTGGATGCAATAAAAAAAAGCGACTTGCATAAAGTAGTAAAAAAAGAGCAACATATGGTTTTCAAAATTAATTTTATAAAAATGATTTTAGTTTGGTTTAGAGAAAATTTTGGGGTTCGAAAACTGCAACATCACTTAACTATGTTAAGGTTTTTTGGGATGTAGAAAATTGTTTTCAATATTTACTTCGGTTGCTGTACAGCTCCGTTCATCATCCCTCTTCGAACAGAACAACAAAGTGCAAGAACATCTTTACGATTTTCGCCTGCTGCAAAGGGTCGAGTCCATAAATCACTTAATAGTACAACTCCGTTCCGAGGAGTGGTCCACAATCGGAATCGAATTATTTTTATACCCCTCTAGAAACATCATATATAAATCACAACCTCGAGGAGTAGAACTATCCGGAAAAATATAGTAATTAAATTTTTGAATTTTGTCGACCCCAATCGATAGGTCGCCTTCACCTTTGTGGTCGGTAATTAAATTCCGCCCCTCACACGTGGATCTGCTTCCTCGACTCCAAATCGGCTCGAAACTCTCGGTTCCGAGAGGAAGAGCAATGCGATAGGGCGAGGTGCAGAATGTGTGATGGAGTGGGAATGCGCGAAGGACCAACCCTCCGCCGAAAACTGGATTAATAATTTTAATGGTAATTGCGGCGTTAAATAATTAGCCCAGTTAATATGTGGGTTAATAATCTCGTCGGGGATGGTTAAAAGAAGGAAGAGGCAAGTGTGCGGAATGTGGTAGGTGGGTTTGAGGTGCAGGATGAAGGGGTTGGGGTTGTGCCAATGTTTTCCCATATTTGCTCATCTCGCATCATTGACGTGTGTGTGCTCTCTCTACAATGATGTATGGACAGATAATGATTTGTTTGCGACCCACATTTCAACCCTCGATGGCGTCAGTTTGAATTTTAATACTTCCTTTCTAATTCCGAACCGGCTTTTTAGTTGTTTTTTTTTTCATTTTTCAAAGCCGCATTCGCGCTATCCTTCGTTTCAATCTAAACACTATCGACAGCTCTCGGGAATTTTCATTCAAAAATGTTGATATTACATCTTTATATAATGAAGCTCGATCGAATCAAAACACGAATCTCCGGTCGCAGATTATTTCAACGAGAAAACGGATTTTTACATTCCAACCTTGTTTTTCATAAAACTTATAATTTATCTAACAAACTTTATGCAATACATTATCAAAATATTTACTTAATGCTTAATCTTCGTGTATCACTTAATCCAATGAAGGTATTATACAAAATTTAAAAAAAAAACGGTTTTTAATTTTCAACTTTGCTACAAAACCGGTTTTAACCGTTACTTTAACAATAATCCCCTTTTATGGCAGAAACAGTATTGCCACAATGTTTTAATTAGTAGTTTAAAAAAAGTAGTTGAAAAAACCGGTTTTAGATTATACAAATTTCTTAAAAAAAATAACAAACCTTAACTACAACTAATACAAATAATTTAAGTGTATCAAAATATTGTTGTTTTTAATCAAATTATTAATTACTTTTTATTTTTGAACAAAATTGTCTTTTGTTGAAAAAAAAAACTGGTTTTATATTATATAAATTTCTTCAAAAACCTACAAAATATTATAAATATTTTAAGTTTACAAAAATATGATTTATGATTTCTTACTGATTTTACAAAATAAAAACTATAAATCTAAACCCACTATATAAATTTAAATAATAAAATGTTTTTGATCAACTTATTTCTATTGTAACCAAATAACATTAATCATACTTATAAATAAAATGTAATAAAGTTACCTAATTGAAAAATAACAACAAAAAATCAAGAAAATGTTCTCACAATTCAAGGATGACCACTCAAGAATTGTAGATGACTTATATATGTGGATATACCAATTATTATAGTAAACATTCTCATTTTAAAACTTATATAACAAAATTGTATTATTCTCATTTTAATTATTTGCGATCCCCAAAGTACTCTACTTTGACTCATTATATACAATTTGTATACAAATCTAACAACTTTAAATCATAGTTGTACATTATTGTTACATCATCAATCACATTAGTAAAAAATATATTAATCCAATTCAAATGATAGAATAAATTAGGTCATTAGGTTATTCAACCACCATTACTATTAGTTAATACTGTAATTTCCTCAATTAACTATTACAGTTTTTCACACAATTCTGCGGTTCAGATTAATTATGAACGGTGTTAATGTACGATCAAATGTGTGGTGAATTAAGGCCGCGAAAGACGGGGGTTTGAAGATGTTGGGGATCATGTAAATCCTCCCGAGCTGCTGCTCTTCATTAGTCTTGGAGGTATTTTACCTGAAACCACACTTGGATAATTTATGTAAGGCACTCGTTAAGATATGCCTCAGCTGAGAGTTTCGGGTTGGGCGGGTGAGATAAAGGCCTAGGGCCCTTTACGCGTTCCCTACACTCCACCACTTCTACCGCCCCCGGGCCAAGACGTCGGTTAGGTATTAGTTCGGTTGTAATAAACTTTGTCTCCTCGACTTGCAGCGTCGAAACACACATATTGGCGGCAGAAAAAATTTGCAAGGCAATTTCGGATCCGAGCCACGAGTGGATTTTGCGATATTTTCAGGAGTATGCATACGACGGAAGCAAACGGATCTAGAGGGAAAGAATAGGATAGAACGATAGAGAGATTGTTATGGCGTTTTCTGGTGGAAAGGCGGCGAAAACTGGGGACCTATAATAACATTCAAGTTTATTCAAGCCCCGGCGCGCGGAAATTTGTTTTTCCCGCCGCAATTGAATTTTACCAACTTACCAAAAGCAAAACGCAAGGCTAAATGGTTAATACATGCACCCACCACGTAGGATAATATTAACACAACTAGGACTTTACACTAATTCCTACAATAAAAATGAAATTACCTCTACTTTTTTAATAAATAAAATTTCATACTAATAGGTATAATGTTGTGCTTATACCAATTTTTTATTCATTTCAATATTACAACTAAATATTTACAAATATACAATAAATTATTAAAATCAACTGTTAATATAAATGTATTTTTTATGATTAAAACACTATTGATATTTTCTACATTTACATTAAATAATCCGTTTATATGCAAATTTCTATAATAAAAGTGTTGCATGTTTAGAGGATTACGTTCAATTACTTGTGCATCGTCTTATAATCATCAAAATGGAGATGTGCAAATGCGGGAAGAACCAAATTTACAATTACTTCAAAATACTTTGAATACAGGCAATAGGAACAGGGGATTGAGGAAATTGCGAATGCGCCGGGTTGGAGGCGGAATTAAACCGTTTTGCCGCGTTGCCATTTTGGAATATTAAGTGTGTCAATATTAGCGCCGGTTCGTGCATAAGATTGTTTGTTTATTTTTCAAAGCGTGTTCGGAATGTTACGTAATTAACAACAACAAAAAATAAAAGAAAAACATTACGTAACTTCCAATTAATGAATTTTTAGCTATTAATTACTAATTATTAAATCATTTAAAAGCCTATTTCATTCTCCAAGTTATATTTTTTTAATTTTACGTAATTGAAATAATCTTATAATAATGGAAACTGAATACAATATTTCGCTGTATAAGAGAATTATTACTAAATGCAGTATAAAAAATATGCTATTATTTTAATTGCGTAACTTTCGTATTTAAATTATTTCAGTAAACGTAAATATTATGTAATTAAAAAAAAACTTATAATTTATCTTATAGTAATAATTTTATTATGTAATTTAGAAAATGAAATAATTTTATTTTAAATTTGCATTTCTCTGGACGTGTATAGAAATTTATTAAAATAAAGTAGAAACTGAAATTGCAAAACTGAATCCTTGCATGTATCAATTATTGAAATTAACTAATAATTTAAAATACAATTATTCTCCATATTTAACTAAAATGAAGTCGTTTATTCAACTGTAATTGTGCTGATGAGAATAATTATGATATGTAATTAAAATAATCAGATAATATTAATTTTACATATTAATATAAAATAATTGAGTATTTAATACTTTGTATGTTAATAAGGATCGTTTTAATTATCGCGTGATATTAATTTAATAACTTTGTTAATTATATAATGCAAGAGAGGAATAGAATAGAGGGAAGCATTTAATACGATGAGCATGTATAAATAATAAGAATGTGGGGAATGCAAATGGACCCGGCGCATCCGCAATTATATATTTACATTCCGCGCGTCGGAAATTTCAAAAGCTAATTACTGCGCACATCTAGCATTCGCTTTCTTTCCGTGCACGCAATGAATCCGTAACAGATGGTTACGTAATGACTATCGGCGCACAAAGGAGCACGAGGTGGGGGTTTTACGTGCCCGAGATTGTGACAATGGCAGATGCAGATGGAAAGAAACAAGTTTTATTTAGATTGCGTCGGATGAACGGCTGGGTTTTAGGATGTAGAGGGTGTGCGTTTAGGGGTAGATGAGAGAGAGTAGCAGCGAGCGAGAATGGGAGAGGGAGAGTTCTGGGAGCATCGATCGCGGAATGGGGTTGCGTTTTCGTTTCGGTTTTGGTTTGGTATCGCCCGTAGAGGTGGTGCGGTCCATCCTGTAGAACCCCGAAAACGCTCTATTCCTACTGCTGTTTTGTCCGTGAAAGTGTGGGTCAGAAAAAAAATAAAAGGAAGTTTCGCAAAAATTAATTTCGTTACTTTCGCTGGCCTCGCGCGCGCGAAAGAGCGACGGCAGTGGCGGCGGCTAGGACGAAGGGTGGAGAAGGGCTCCGAGAATATTAGTATTGATTCTTTTTTGTTTTTGGGGGGTCCGCGAGGGGAGGCCGAACACGAAGTCAGCAGGCCAGGGCAGGAGGAGGCGGCGTGCGCGTTCACCCTCCTCGCTTCACCCCTCTGGCGAAAATCTCGCCACCCCTTTTCCGTTTTGCCGCCCCACGCAGCACCGGCGGTGTAAAAATTAAAAATTATTTATCAATGAAAGAAGCTTTTGTAAGCCATCAAGTATAGAAAGAAAAAAAAAGGAAAAAGAAAGAAAAGATATATTTAACACATACACCCACGCGCAGAGACCAAGCTGGTAAAAAAAAGAACTGACACAAGGGTTCGGAATCAAAGAACACATCGTGACGGTGTGGAATCGGGAGATAGCACATGAGGGTTGCGAGTGTGTGGGCGCGCGGGGTGAGAGCGGTAGTTTTCGGAGGGGTCCGTGTGGGGTTTTTGGTGGATGAAGAGAGGGGTTTTTGCGGGGATAAGGGTTCGGTTGCGGGGGCGGCAGCCGGGGGCACCGCCCTAGCGCCAGCTGTGCTCAAGGATCGATCCCGACACGAAACTGGGTCCAGGACCGGGACATCTCTCGTTCATTCATTCCTCTGCGGAGCCCCCAAAATTGCAATACCCTACTCTACCGCCCCGACGATTCCGCTGTGTACAGGGTGTAGCCACGCACGCGAAACCCATTCGCCCGGCGCCTCCGCCACCTCTCGATCCTTCCTTCAATTTTCTCTCGGATCTATTATAACCCAGAGGAAACATGTTAATCGCAAAACCAACAATTACGCACTTACCTTACTCCAACTATCACATTTCAAACCACAAATCTAATTCAACCAAATCACAAAAAAATATATATCATTAATCAACTTTTCCATATAAACAAATCATCCATTTAATTCACATTTGTATTTCTAATAGTACGGAAATACCAATTGAGTAACCTTTTACATTAATTAGTAATTAACTAATTAAGCGACATTGAAATCAAAATTGTATATATTTGCAATATGTCCACAAAAAATAATATTATTATTAATGTAGAATTACACAAATTATCAATTAACATTATTAATTATTTTAGGGCGGAAAGACCTATGTGGTAATAATTTATCCTTTTATTATTATTATGTGACAATTATAATAAATATAATTATTATTTTTTTGTCATATAAAATGCAACAAAAAAGTACAATAATATAATATTTAAAAAAAAATTAATTGCATAATAAAATTGTTTTTGTAATATTTCAATTAAATATGCCAAAAAGTAATCATCATAATTAATTCTAATAGGATTTTTTTTATGAATCTGGAAAATATTTTAATGCAATAACAATAAGTTGATTGTATTAATGTCAAGTTTAAATTCATGGAGGTGTTAGAACGAAACGAAGTACATTGTTAACAATGGTATTACTATATTTCAATGCAAGTTATTAATTTCACTGGTACTAAAACTACCATCAAAATCATAGACTGAATTATATTAACGGGTTTATGCCATTTTATCGCCTGTCATTTTTATTATGTCTATAATTTTAAGCGTAATAGAAACGCGCAATAATAATCAATGATACACTTAAATTACAAATTTAATACGCAATATACGAAACACGAATGTTATATTTGATTTTTATAATATTATACACTATTATATATTTTTTTATTTGATATATTGATATTTATAGAATGACATTTGTCATTTATATAATGACATTTGACATTTATAAAATGACATTTAACACTTAAAAAATGATATTTGACAAATATTTAATATGCGTAAAATTTGATAACACCTTCATTTTATTTATATCAAATAAAATAAATGTAACAATTATTTCATTCACATTTTTCTCCCTTTGGCTAAATTGTTATTTTGTAAATTTATATTATTTTGGTGCTTTTATTTTTTTTACAATAAAATTCATATTTATATTTCAATACTATAAGGAATTAATTATTCATAAAAAAATATATTTTTATAGTTTATTAATTATCTATTTAAATGTAAGTAAAAAAAAAAAGATAATTCATGATCAATAAATTACTGTGATATAAAAATATGTGCGACTATAAAGAAAACTGTTTGCTCGAATAGAAATAATCATGAGATGTGCAGAGCTGTCCGCAAGCTTTGGTTGAAGGTTTTCTAAGGTGTTTTAAATTTTCCATTCTTTAACTGGAGCACTTTGTGCCGAACGCTTTGAGTAAACATCAAAAAACATATCCCACAGCGTTCTCACCCTTCGTTCCACCTTCATCTCTTTCGTTTTTCATTCACTCCCTAGAAAAACCGAAATAATATTCACGGCTTCAATCGTTTACCCACACAAAGCAGCACTCGTAAAATCCGATGCAAAGGGCTAACAACAAATCGCAAAATCGTTAGGATAATCGGTGCATGCACACATGCATCAACCGCTTGTCTATTACGCAACCAACGGGGCAGAAACTTAATTAGCCCCAAGTGGTGCTCATCCAGCATCCCCCGATGCAGGGGGTGCGTATTTTGACTTTAATAATTGCGAAAGGGGCAAAAATTAATATCGGAATTTCTACCCCTCAATCCTGTTGAGGAGAGGAGCGGAAAATCCAAACATCTCATTTTAATTAAATCGCATTCATCAACAGAACGCGGATTTTTCGTTTTCGCTTCGCTCCTTCAACTTACTTTCCTCCTTTTTTCGGGGAAGCGAGAAAAGATGAAGTTGTTGTGTGCGAACCGGCCCAGCTGCGGACCTCCTCGAAACCGCCCCACTTTGCGCCCGCCTCTTTCTCTCTCACACTCGCGAATTATTAAGGCCTCTTCTTTAATCTTCATTTTTCCCTTCACTTCGCTAATCCCAGCTAGTTACCTCATAAAAGATCCAGCTAAATTTGTATCTTCATACACACACAAAACCGGTTTTCATCCTCTATTTTCTACAATTTTTTATTCTCTCCATATTTTTCCTTTCATCCCGCGAATTAACTTTAATTACACTTATTATTTGCGGATCGAAAACGCGCTGCTTAATATTATGAAACTTTTTAATTGGACTCTCCTTATACTTTAACCCAATTACATTTTATTATTGCACAACAAGTTTGAATTTAACCCAACAGATGGCGTCCTTTAACATACATTTTACAATAGCTTTCTTATATTTATTTTCAATTAATAATTATATCAAATTGTTATCAATCGATAATCAGTATTAATTTCTTTGGATAACCGTGCAACGATTGTCTTTGAACCAAATGAAAAGTTATATAACAAGAGAACAATGTGTTCGAACACATCGAAACGAATCGCGAATATCCTGACAGATTATATAAATTCAATTAAAATCGTCGGTTCAGTATAAATTGGATATGAAATGAACGTCATTATGTGGGTGGCGGTGATTGATGGCAACATAATGCGTTTTCTGCAGTGCAGCCAACTTAATTAATCTTTTATGCGGCTGAAACGTATTCCGGTTTATTGATTTTAATATATAAATGATTAGCAGACAATTATATAAACAGACACATATTCAATTAATTACGAGGTAATAGGTTTAATTAGCGCGGTCCCACTATTGCACACGCCGTCTCGTTCACTCCAATTTCTGGTGGCACACAACGCGAAACCCAATTAAATAAGGCATCCTTTAATTTGTTCATTAACAAAAGCAACAACACTAATACAAAAACACACACAAAATACTCAATTATTTACACACTGATCAACCAAATTAATGATAGTATTTTTAAAATCATTTCGTTCTACTTTCTAATTAAATAAACGTGTAACAGTAAGTCGATAATATAGAAGAACTAAGAAAAATACGTTGTTTGACATTTGACATTTATAAAATGACATTTGACATTTCATAAAATGACATTTGACATTTACAAAAATTACTAACAAATGAAGATATAACTATTGTATTTCAGTAACTTATCTAATTTCCATTAAGTATTTTGAATAGATAAAATAAAAAATAAAACTTGTCATCTAATTTGTTAAGTTAATTTCTGAATTAATTAAGTACGTTGGGAAGTATCAGAACATCTGTATATAAAAGAGTATGATGATGTCTTAATTAAGTTTACGTCGTAAAGTTTAGGCAAATCTTATTTACAGAATATAATGATATGAAATGGAAACGGAAATGAACGGTCTATTTAAATTTTACATTTACAGCCCATAATTTAGCATTTACTAAGATCAAAGCCTTGCATGCTCTTCCAGCGAGAAGAACGACACTGCTATTCCGATGGTTATTCAAGCTTCCGAAGGGGAGGACGAGAATAAAGAGCATCGTGTCATTAATGTAACAAAATGTTATATAATTCAGTTTCCCCACTTTCCGTTTACTTATTCACACACACGTAAATAAAAAACGATTATTTCCGGTATAACCTAATAAAAACATCATCCAAACAAAGCAACAATTCCGTTAGTCCGGATTATTTAAAACCGAACTAATCTAGGCAAAAAAAATAAAAAACACAAAAGAAGACTTAAATAAATAAAACACCGATAAACAATAATTTAAACAAATTGCAGGAACTTCCGGTATAATAACGTTAGGATCTGAAAAACGAAAACAGGGTGAATGACTTAAAGGGTAAATGTTGAAAAGGGGGCAACAGTAAAGCCAATATAAATCAAGTATAAAGGGAGAGGGTTTTGAAAGGGAGACACTGATTGGTAATAAAATAGAAGCAAACCAATTAGAAAAGGTAAAACCTTCAGAGATTTACTAAATCACATTAGAAGTAAAGTCTCGGATCTGCTTTTAATTTTCTTAATCAAACAACAATTAAAAGAAAATATTATGTAATACTTTTGAAAAAAAAATGTTACATAAAAAAATAAAAGTTTATGAATCTATACACTTTCCAAATCGAAATGAATAAAGCGCAGTAAAAATGAAGATATTATATAACTTTTGGTATACATTTTTTAAATGTGTTATATAATAAAATATAAGTTTCGGAAGGTTTATGTGGATGAATCTTTAATATAGAGAATTGAACTCAATATTGAAAGGAAAGTAAAAACGAAGTGAATCAAGTAAAAAATTGAACCTGGAAAAAGTTCAGTAAAGCGCACTAAACATGAAGTAAATCAAGTGAAAGGTGAATAGTAAAGGGGATTACTAAAGGGCAGTCACATTGAATTAAATCAAGTAAAATGGTTCAGATAAATAGAGGAATAAAATATTTTTATTATTTATATAATTATTAAAAAGTTGTGTTAATTAAAAAAAATGAGATTAGATTTTACATTAAGTTAAAGAAAACTTGAATGAATAACGAAATAAAAAAAAATCCATTTCCTACGAATACAATATACATTTTTCAAAGCTCATGGGAAATCGAGTTGATAAGAAGATAAAGCTGAAATTTCTATGACAGTAAAAAAATATGTTTACATTTTCCACGCAAATAGAAAATAAATCAACATTTGCATTGCGTTTCCATGCAAACATTTGCACACACAAATAAAAACATGATGATTGTGGTCGTTTTAAATTCATTTGGCAACAAAATATTTAAAAGTTACGTACCAATTGCAACGAATTAAATGAACAATCATGTGAGTGATTTTTATTTAAATCAATTGAACCGAATTACTTGGTGATTCAGCTATTATATAAACGTATTTATCGGATTATTCAATGCATAAATGCTCATTGAATATTCCTCCAAAACAGTAAAAAAAAAAAAACTAAATTTAAATAAGTAATTTTTTGAATGCGCTACAAAATTCAATTACATAGTTTTAAAAGAGCCGTTAAAACTTAATAATTCCTTGTTAAATCATCTTCTTAAGTTCGGCGCCACTTCAATTAGCGTAATTTAAAACGCAAGGTAAAACTCTAAATCTTACAAAAGCTCGCAGCGAACAGAGATTTATTTGCAATTCAATTTAATAGATGGAATTATGTATTTCTGGTGGCACAAACAAAAGTTCTCAAAATATTTTTTGCAACAATTTAAGTAAATTGATGCAAATTAATTACTACAAAGCAAAAATTGAATTTCCAATTATAAACTTCTTCTGCAACAATGGTAAGCTTTTATAAAAAAAATAAACGATTTTAGGATTTTTAATTAATGTTTCCTTGCGTTTTCTTTTCTGCATTTTCTCCCCTTGAGGTGAATGTCTCTTCGATAAAATGAATGGAACAATTCGTAAAACAATAATATAAATTTCTGCGGCGCAATTCTGAAGCAAATAATGCGAGAATGATGTAATTGTTTTGTGTATTGTGAAATTGTGGTTGGCCTGTATGGAAATTAGAAATAGTCGCCTGAATAGAACGGAGATGAATGAAGTGGATGCCATGAATGGCACATGTATACTGCTCCTTTATATCATCCGCATATTGCATTATATTATATAATTTTCGGTCTAGAGCCTTTTTTAAACTCTATTGCCATTTTGATGCAGTAATAAAAAAAACTTGAAATTTTTTTTTTCTTTATCACTTATGTAACTTACATATAAAATACATTGAGCAATCATATCTTCCAATTAGTTGTGGAATTACTAAAGTAAATACTTTTTTTTCATGATAGGAATACCAATACATGAAGCTGAAATATGACAGTTATCTTAACTTACATAATTCTATTGTGTTTTGGATCATTTCTACATAATTTATACTTCCATATCCCGTATATCCATTATATTCTACAAAATATTCTAATATTTGATTGTAATAAAAATACTTTTGTTTATTTTTTTTCAGGAAGCATACCGGCGTTGGCTATGTAGTTCATTGGTGCCTCATATGACTGAAACGGGACAGCGTGTGCGACCCTGCCTCAGCGTATGCCAAAGTGTTGAGCAGAAATGCCCATACATGCTTCCTGGGGATCGAGCACCTGCCTATCCCACACAATACGCCGGAGAGCCTACATTCCTTTGTCTCGGTAATTATACCTAATACCATTATCTTACAGCTTTCAGGTGGCAGATGTTCCAAGCTTCCACCAGAGGAATCTCATCCTAAGTCATTATAACTTGAACACTTTTTATACCTTTCTGTATACTAAATGTAATTTTTTTGTTCATATCTGGAAACTTCATAATTTTATATTTTTAGATGATTACATATCAGTTTGTTTTTTATATAACACATGTATTTTTCACATTTTTTTAAAGTAAATATTCGAATAACGAACACTTTATTTATGAAATGATCACCATTTATTTACATCTACTACTTTATTATATAATGAAAATTTAAGTTTTTTTTTTGATATTCTAGAATATTAATTTATTTTCAATTACAGACTAAAATACTCTAATATTAAAAATTCCATAATTCTTAAATTAATCTAGTTATATATTCAATAATAGTTTGTGTTAATGTAAATCTGTATTTTTAATGTAAATATTATTTTGAAAATTTGTCAAATTTTTATCCATTTTCATCGATTGATGTTTTAATAATATTTTCGTGAAATATCCAATAATATTTTGTATTATGTATATTTTTTTAAATTATTTTTAGAGAAAATTCTGGATTACAATTTTTAGATTCTCATTTGAAGCCAAAAAATTCATCTATTTATTTCAGAATATTTATTATAAATATTTCATCTGAAACTGTTATTCTCCAGATATTTTTTCAGGATTTTATAATAGGTTTTTGGTAAGTTTTGGGGATTAAATATAAAAATAATTATTATTATAACTATTTACCGTATATAAAAATATTTGTTTTAATATTATATAACAAAATTTTGTTTTTTTATTAAGTAAAATAATCATATATTTTTAAACGGTATGCAATTAAAAGGTAAAGCTTTTAACAAAAATGAATACTACCATAAATATCAATTTTCGTTGAATGGTGGATGCGCAGGAAAGTGTAGTGTTTTCATCGCGCCCCTAATTGCAGAAATCCATCGAATTAACTTGAATGAATCCCTTCCTATTAATGAACGGATATAAATCAGATGAATCGAGGCCGATATTAATTCCACGACAGTGAGAATGTAGCCCCAGAGTATATCTTGCCAGCAAGGGCGGTTTTAAAGGGTTTCGTGAATTATTGATTGTTTGCGGGAGGGCGGCCGATTACAGCAGTCTCAAGACGACCGGCCAGAAGGGCCTCCTCCTCTCCCGCCACCGATCAGGGACTGACGGACGTGACCCTTCAGGTATATTACTTGCCAATCACAATTACCGCCCTTTATATATAGATATATATATACATCCCTTCATCTCTCTTTAAATCAGGGACCACTCCAATCTCAGACGTCCCACTTTTCCCTCACAGAAATGATCTGCACGCGTTGCAAAAATCCCAATTTTTGATCCCCCAAACCCCGAAAAGTGAATCGAAAAAAAATATGTATTTCCCCGTTTTCCCATCGCGAAGACGGGGATGGATCGTGGTGAAACATTTTTTTCCCGCCCTGAATCGATCTGCCAATGCACGTATGTTTCTATGTTCGTCGCTTTTGTTATTGTCCCTACAAAACATTTTTTTGTTACCGCCGCGGGATTTATTTTTCCCAAAACACAACCGTAGCGGTATTTTGCCTCAAAAAAAATTGGTATAACCCGACGAACAGGAATAAAATCGCATCACTAATCCGCGGATTTCGCGCTGGTTGGATACATATTTATTAATTCCATCCACTCACTGTTTTTTTTAATACCACAACTTTTTTTGATAATGTTTCCAACAACCTCCGAAGGGACGATTCATGATTATTGTTTTTAAATAGATTGAAATATATTTTATTTTATTACAAGTCAACGGCTAAAATTATGCAACCAAGTTTAAAGCTGTGTCCACACTATTCTTAACATAAGTTATAAGGTTTACCAACTAAAATATACACTTTATGTCATTACATATAATTGGTATACTTGTCGGAAGTTTACGTCACACTGAGTGTTTTATGCTTTTCATAAAGATACCGTGATTATATAATAATGAGAGTTTATATCTTACACAATGCTATTACACCATTTTTTTTAATTATATACTGGTATAAATAGAGGTTATCATTCGTTTTATGGTGATAGCAAAATACAGAATAGTTCGATTTCTGTTTTATGTTTTAATTACTAGGACTCCAAGTGAATATCAAAATAGCAAAGCGAAAGATGTCCTTTGAATTGATTTCAAAGAGAGCTTTCATTACAAAGGCTCCTCGGCCTTAAATGCATTCTGCTTCGCGGAATTTACATCGTTCTACTCCCGAAGCTCAAAGAATCAGAAAGTTAATTAAAATAATAATAATTTTATCAAGATTACAGCGAACGCTGCAAATTTACTCATTGCTTCTTACACTTCAATTCATTCGAATTTATTACATTGAAATCAAACAGAATTTTTCAAACGTCGAACTTTACAAATATATTATATAAAACTTCTAAAATTAATGCTTAACTAGCATTTCAAGAGTCATTAATCACCTTAGGATTGTGTAATATTTTATTTTGATAACTTACTACATTTTTTTAAATACTTTTTGAATTACCAGATTTTTTTATATATAAATTTGTTACTACTCTAAATCCCTAGTAATCCGTCAAGGGTCGAGCTTAAAGCACCAAGGGTTGAAATAAATAGATGGATTAACGAATGTGCGAAATTGATAAGAGATTTGTGGAATTATTAAAGTTGATATACTCAAACTAAAAAAAAAACAGTTTAAAACAAATAAGTTATAAAAACCTACAAATTGAAAGTTAAAAAATATATACAAAATGTCGATTCGAGATTTTCGTCTTCGGTTTGCCTTTCCGGCTTGCAGGGTTTTAATATTAAATATTTTGTGCAATTACGTAAGCATTTTGATAAACTTGCGCGCGGAGGGTGCTTTGCTCTTTGTGTGTGCAAGCGCGTGTTTATGTATGCATGCGGGATTTCGCAGGCCTCGGTGGATATTCGGGATAAGGCCTTTTTGGCCCGTTCGCATTGCATCTATATTGCTTTCAGCTCCATCCGTCCTTTTCCGAAAATTAATATTACAGTTCCCGCATCGCATCCGCAGCCAAATTATCATGCACAACGTTTATTACGCAACCATCCTTGTTCCAGGCGTACATCTTTATTTGTTGCCTGCAGCCTGATACTATTCACAATGTGCTTTCATTCAAATTCCCAGTATAATCCATTGTACTACCACATTCTACAATTAGAAAGCCATTAGTGAAAACTATTTGTATTCACCTATAACTCTCATAATCTAAAATTAAAATTGATCATTGCAATATCCTACAAAAATATGTATCATTACTTCCATGAAGAAATTTATATAGAAACAGAATATACGATTATATAACCATTTATTAAAACCAGTGGCGTAGCAATCGGATACGTGAAGTTCAAATATTTTGGGGCCCTCAAATTTAAATCAAAGTTTTACTAAAGAATACATTTTGCTATTGCATAACGCTTTATTTTACCATATATTTTCTTATACAATTGATAGAGTATTAATGGTAATATTGTGAATAATCGATGTTATGTAAAGTTGTCCATTATAGAACATAGTAAAAAATCTGCAGTTTATGCTTGTGCCCACAATTTTAAATTTCCCTGAATTTTTACTGGGGCCTGCAACATCATGTTACCTCTTGTTATCACCAAACAAGTTTTAGTGAAGAATAAACTTTTGCTACTGTTAACATTTTATTTTACCATATCTTTTCTTGTGCAAAAATAAAGTATTAAATATTTCCGTTTCATTAAAAAAAATGTTCATTTTTCATGGGACCCTCAATTTTATATTTCTCTGAATATTTACCAGGGCCTACAATATTAATGAAAGGGACCCACGGTTCCTTACACTTCTCGTTATCACCAAATAAATTTTACTAAAGAATAAACTTTTGCAGCTACTGTATATAGTAGATGTATATTTGATTTTATAATATGTTTTCTTGTACAATTGATGGAGTATTAATGGTAATATTGTAAATAATCGATGTTATGTAAAGTTGTTCCTTTATAGAGCAGAGCTCGAAGTCAGCAGGTTCTGCTTGTGCCATTTAATCTTTCCGTTTCATTAAAAGATTTGTTCATTTGGCAGTTTAATTTTCATAACTGTTGAAAATTCTAAGAAAGTGCTAACGTGTAAACTTACTAAATTATGCAAGCATAAAGTTAAAGGCATAATGGGCGGCGCGCGTCAAAGTTAACTTGATCCTCTTTGGATTCCAGCCAACGATGTATTGTTGCGCGACGCGAAGGGAGGATCCTCCCTTTTTGAATAATAAAAAATAAATAAACGAGGATCATATAGATATATATTATTTACGTTCATTTTATTTCCGATTTAACTTTTTATTGCCGACGGACAGAAAATTAATTAAAAAAAGCATGCAATGAATCGACGGAATGTCCTCCCATTCCCCATTGTCTTGTCGATCAAACATCCCCTTTTTTCATCCCCCTTTTTCTATATATATACACACAAACTCAAACCTTTGTATGTTCACAAGCCCTATTATAATTTTATACGCAATTTGGCGATACCGTTTCAATTAATGACAAATTACAGACGAACTTTTCGCCCTCACAAAATTCTTTCTGTTTCTTTTCCGACACGCCAAACCTGAAAATATTTACATAAAGGTGTGTAAACCGGACGAGAGAAAAAAAAGTTTTCGTTTCCGCTACCGGAGAGAAGTTTCTGACTACGGGGTGAGGGGTTTTACTAACAAGCCACAACGAACTCCAAAAAAAAAATTGTTATTTAAAAAGGTGTTTTTCGAGGATTTTCATGCGAATTCTTTTCCGAATACATTTCCAAACTTCACTGTTTCAATTTATGACTATGCTTTTTGCATTCAACAACACTGTGTATTTATTTATTGAAGTTCTTTACACAACAATAGTTTTTTTTGTTACCACATTTATTTGATATTTACTAAACCACTAAATATTTTAATAAATTTATTTTTTTATAAACCAGCTACTAGTGAAAAACATTTTTCATCAAGAGACAAAATTGAGCCGCAGGTTGCCGACCCCTCATATAAACTAAGAAAAATGTTATCATTCCTTAACAATTAGCTAAAGGTAAAATAAACTCACAATGTTTACACACGCTATGAAATGTTTCATGATCCAAATGAAATGTTTATTAGGGTATAGCTTGAATCACCGATGTTTCAGATACGAAATACAACCATATATTTTACCTTCCCTATTTGAGACCGAATAGTTTACGAACTGCTACTATTTCAATTTATGACCATGTGTTCTTGCATGCAATTACTGCGTATTTATTGATGTTTTCCATATAGTTTTATGCAAACCATTCACTTTATATTTTTCAATAAAAAAGATACACATGTTTTTCATTACCATTTTTTTTATATGTTTTTCAGTGGAAAACTAAATGAATTTAACTAAAATAATTATTGGATTTCAAATTAAAATACTGGAAGCCCTGTAAATATTTCATTTATTTAAAATACTTGATTAAATTGTAATTAATTTATTTTGTAAAAAAAAATAAAAATTTCTGAAGTGGAAATTGTGTTTCATAATTCAAATGAGACGTTTATTAGGATGTAGCTTGAATCACCGATGCTCAAGATAAGGAATACAACAATATATTTTACCCTCCCTATTTGAGGCTGAATAGTTTGCTTACCCTCTGCAAGTATACGCAGAGTGTTTGACTTAGAGTGTTAGAAACGAGCTACTGGGGTTGTTCGGGATATAGAGATAAATGTAAGCTACTCTATATCCGGCCAGGTATATTTACCATCCTCTGCTTATACAAGGAGGGATACTGAATCATCCCAGTAATTTCGTAAATATTGGATGTAAAGTAACGTACATGATTTGACAACACTGTAGTACCATTGTAGGCTTCATTTTACAAATATTGATTCTTTACGAAATTTCACAAATTTATTTAACAAACTTTAATTAATACATCTTTTTATTAATCCACCGATTCTTTTGTCAGTTCTTAATTTTAAGATATTTTATGCGAGTTTTGCTAATACTAGTATTTGACATCATTAAACTTAATCATACCTTGAATTTAATTAACAAACTTTAATTAATCCATCTTATTATTAAATCTACTAAGCTTTTAATCAATAATTAATATGAATATATTTTAAGAAATACCTATATTACTAGTAATATATTTATTCACAGTTTTAATTCCTATCATTAACAAAAATCGAACTTCACAAAAGTATGAAAATGATAATGAAAATGGTAGTAAACCTTCAAAGAATTCAGTAGAAAATAAAATCAGAATTTTCTACGATTAAAATGATATATTTTCAAATAGGTCTAGTATTAATGTTCTAATACTACAAAACTATTTTTCCATAAAAGAAGTTTTTTTATGAAACTTTGAATGCAGCGCTAAAATATGTAGAAGTATGCAACTTAGGAAGCATCTTTTGGTGAATATAGCAAGTCTACGTTAAAACTATAAGATGATATGAATATCAAAAACAAGAAGAAGAAGAAGAAGAAGAATATCAAAACTCACAAAATTAAAAAACTATTGCTTTTAAGATGATATGAAATCATATTGTAGGAAAGCAAAGGGTTGTTCCTGCCTCTTCGAATAAATACGTTTTTATCAGATTTATACGAGATAAACGTTGTTTGATTGAAGGTATTTGAAATACCTAAATTAATTTTGATCATATTTGTAAAATTATCTTTTATTAATAGAATGTTTGAATGTAGTATAGCTGATGATGATGTTACAGCAAAAAATGTTTGAATTATTTGGTTACAGCAAAGTGATCCTGATGTAGTTTTGATAGAGGTTATGGACTGTTGATTGAGGAAATTGAAATAATGTTGTTGTTCTCTGTTTGTGTAGACCCAAATATACCGGAAACGGGCGCGCAAAGGAAGAAATCATCAACGGGAGACGAAGACTGCTGCTACTCACACTGCGGCACGCCGGGTCGGGGGGTTGGTGGCTGCGAGGGACCCAACATCATCGTAAACTGCCCAGCGGGAAGACCAGCGACCAACGACACCCCAGAGCCGGTCCCTTGCACCGACGGCCTCAACTTCGGCGTATCGAGCTGCTCGGGCGGCGGCCCAAGACAACCATCATCATCATCATCGCCGTCATCAGTGGAGGCCGCCGCCTCCTCCACCTCATCAACGTCATCAGCATCATCGTCAGCATCGATATCATCAACGTCTTCGTCGTCGTCTTTATTGGGAGGTAGCAGCAGAAGCAGCAGCATCAGCAGCAGCAGCAGCACGAAACCGCGACGGACTCTACTAAACAAAGTGTCGCTATTGTGGACCGCATGGATTTTATTTATAACAATAAATACACTTGATTATTTAATTAATTTGTTGGCATTGTGCGCGAAATGTGTGCGGACAACGTTGACGCGGATAAAGACCAAGTGGAGACCGTGGTCATAGAATTAGGGAAAATTAGGTGATCTGTGTTCTTTAGTCTAGTCGGTGATCGGAAGCGACGTATCCAAAGCAAAAAGAAGATTCAAACGAAAGAGGAAAGCGTTGAATAGGAATGATTATTTAACAACAGAACAAAAAAAAAAGGAAGAAGAGAAGATGAAGAAGGATAACAGCCAAAAGCAAACAAACAAACAAACAAAAAAAAGCGGATTCCCATCGGCATTCTCTTATTGGCGGGGTCCGATCCTTGATCGGAGAAAGTATTGTTTCGCATTCTTTTCGAATTCATTTAAACACAAATCGCCGGCCGGACTCGTTTCTACTTTTATTTTCTAGACAAGACAAAGTAAATTAAAACAAACAAAAAAAAATAACGTATCTTTAAACAAACAAAAAAAAATAACTTAAATTTAACAAAATGCACATAGCGAATATTGGTCTAGGACTGCAATGCAAATACGAAAGAAGGTGTTATATCCGTTGTTGTTAGCGCGACGTCAGAAGCCGAAGAATCCAAAACGCAAGAACCGAGACGGACAGGTCAGAGGCAATTAGCAATTGCAATCGGGTCAATTATACAACATCGGCATTTAACTGACTCGCCCCGTTATTTTCTACCTATCATTTTTTATACATTATATAAATATATAAAAAAAAGAAGAATTATATATATATTTGAAGAGATAGAAGCGAGAGAAAGAATAAATTCCCTTCCCCGAAGAATGAAACCAAAGCAAGAGAAAGAATGAATATAATATATAAATAACTAATTAAATATTAATCAAACGGCTGTTAAACGAAAATAAAAATAAAGTAAATCTCGAGCACTTAATTTTGTAATTGGAACTTTAAGAAAGAATGAATAATATAAATAAAAAAATGAATGGAAGACAGACAGAGGAAGTAAGTTTTGAGTTCAGCCGCAGTCACGTTCGTCTTATAATTCAGTTGACTAGTATCTAAATTTTCTTTATAATTTCTAAGTTTTGGGGAATCTTCAAAACTTTTTTGGTTTAGGGGATGATGAACAAAAAACCATTAGAACACCACACAGCATTGTTTACGTTCCTTTGTTATATAATAAGACTACTCTTTGATTTCGTCTGTTTGTTAGTTCGAGTGCAAGAATCTTTCCCAAACTGCCATCATTTCACGAGTGCTTAGTGATATAACATATAAGTATATAAATATATATTATATATACCATTTAGTGTTTAATGAGAGACCCACCCCAGAACAAGAATGAAAAGACGTCAACGATATTATTAAAATATACCTAAATAAATAAATAAATAAAATTAATAAATAACTAAATAATAAACTTGGCACAACTTCTTCATATCAACAACAACAAAAATAAAAGCAAATTAAGAAAGTTAAGCAGATCTCATCTCTTCGACATTTTACAGCGCATTTTTTGGAATTTTTTAAACACATCGTTGTATTTTTTGTTTAATTCAACTAAATGGTATAAGATCCGCAATTTTTTTTTGTATTTTCGGAAAATCGAATCGCTGCTGCATGTCATCATCGCGAAGAGAATAATAATTACTATTAAATAGAGAAATTTTATTAATCTAAAACACGCAGCTAGTAGCCCTCTGATAAGGGATGAAACTTTATAATAACAAAAAAAAGGGTGAGACAACAAGAAAACACAGGTAACGTTATGTAATTGTCGTGCGCTCCGAAATTGGCTTTCGCGTAATCTTGGTTGTGTAAGCTATGATTCGCAGCTTGGTGTCATCCGCTCAGGTAATGTAAAGTCAACAACAATATTTGCATCTTTCAATTATTGATTAATTCTTAATAATTTTCAGTTAGACCCAGTAATTTAGTTACTAAAAAAAATATCCGTTTATTTCATTAAAATAAAAACAGAATATTTTTATATTAAAAGTATTCTAAGTAATTTGCAAAAACTGTCATAATTTTAAATTCTATAATTTTAGTAACTAAACTACGATTTACTAATTCATATTAATTAATTTAGTAGATGGCCGAATATGCTTCGTGATGGTTATAACGAAGAATTGGCCGGTATCCAGTTTTTTGTTGTAACCATCAGCAATTATATTTGAAGACAACCAAAATTACAGCGAAGAAGTGAATAGATTTTGAAACAAATTTTGAAATTTGTAATAATTTACGATCAGGGTAAAAGAAACACAATACTTCTCGATTCATTTATTTCCATTTCAAAGGATTTCTATCGCACTTTTATTCAGGATTACATTCGAAATCCTTTTTGGGCAATAGTTTTCCTAGTTTAACCTACTCAAGTTTATTTTTGATATAACGAGAGAGACAAAAGTAAGAACATCAGGTCCACGTTATACTACCACTACTACTTAAGTCGAAGTAATGTGAACATATTTGTGTGCGTATGTTTTAGTACAGATATATATTTAAAAAAAAATCCTTTTAAAAAAAATCTAATAATAATTAAACTAATAAAAAAAATCGTGTTATATATAATGAGTAATGTTAATTTAAAGATTGATCTTAAGAATCGGGATAATTTGGGGGACGGTTCTATCGTAGATATTGTATAACAGAGATGAACATTTTTAAAGGAATCGTACTAGATGCGTCCGCAAAGCACGAGTGTTGCTAGTGGTCAAAGTGTTACTAGCTGTGTTCGTTAGAAATATAAACTTTAAACATGCAACAAATAAAAAGCGTTGCGCAAACGTCAAACGTAATTTTTAAAATGAAGAAATGAGGAGAAAAAATGAATAAAATCAGTTGTCAGCCACAAAAGAACTTTCGAATTCTCTCGGTAAATAAAATTTCGAGATCAACAGAAACAACAACAACAAGAGAAAATAAAAGAGAATTTGCACTTATGATTAAAGAATGTAAAACGAGTAAATAAATTTGATGAAAAAAAAAATGATGATGAAAGGATTATTATAAGAAGGGCTAAATAGCCAAGCCTTAAATCGCAATATTTTTAACATAAAATATATATAATATATTTTTAGATATAACGATTTGTTTCATTTTTTATTAAGACGAATTGAATTGTATGATAATATGATATATTTTAAAAAAACGAGAAGAAACGAGACGTAATCTTGGAAAGGATTGGAGAGTGAATGCAACGTTGGAGAGCACCGAACTGAAATACTACACTTTCGCTTCCCTTGACTCCAAAATAACAAACAAAAAAAAAACACCAAAATCGAATCGCGAATGAGAATAGTCCGAGCGGGAAGCGACAACCCTTGCCATTTAACCAAACCAAACCAAATTCCCAAAATTCTTTTGCACACGCGAAATTTTCTCCTCATAAACTTTACCGCCGAATGCGAAATTTCTTTTTGTGGCCCCAAGAGTATTTTTAAATAAAAAAAAAGTATATTTAAATTTTAAAACCAAAAAGAGAATAAACAAAGGAGTACCCACGTTTCCAATACAAAAATTTTAAATAAAATTTTGAAGAAACAGAATCTATATATATTTATGAATATATGTAAAGAAATATATGAAATGGAAAATTGTATATTACAATGAGGAGCGTACGGAGAGTTGAATTAAATATTTTTAAAAGTAATGAGAGGAGATAGCGTTCCTTTTTAGCATTTTCTCGGATCACGTTGACTCGTACCTATAAGGTTTTTCATTTTCTTTTTCGGTTCTCGCGTTTCCCCCATATTGTGCCAAAAAAATGAAGTATATTAAATGAACCCATTACAAACAAGTACATAGCAGAAATCATTTTATTTTTATCCAAAAAAATACATAGAGAATATAAAATGGAGATGATGATAAAGAAAAAAGCTATATTTTACAAGTATCTGACTCATTAATTATATATATATATCTTAAAGTAATTGATAATTATTATATATATACACCGGAAGAGAAAAGAAAATAGTTGAAAGGAAATGCCATTGTTATATTATATTGTAATGTAATTTATATGAACGAATATTATTATATTGTATAGAGATTGAAGCGAAACAAAAAAAAATATATAATATATTATTATATTGATATATTGTAAAAGAAAAATGAAAATACGCGGATATAAATGTCGGAGGTCTCGTGTTCGTTTAAAACTAATTTACAACGAAAGAAAATATAAATAGTTTGAGCCAACTTATACTTATAATTATTACTAAACAAAATCGTCAACAAAATGGATTTAATTTGTTTTCTTTAATCATTCATTATTACCATTAAATTATTGAGATGAAAGGTTCAAGATTTTCATCAACTCGTAAGTTTATATGAAAGCTAAAATTTAACTTGCATAACCTCCGTTTTGATATCAATCTGATGCATTTCCAAAGCTACCTCTTCTATACCTCGGATCATCATCAAATTGAGATTTAAACGAAAGTTATCCACAAACTTGAAGCACAAACGTTAAAGACAATCTTACCGTATTTAAGTTACTAAAAGCTAAGTCGGTGATGAAAATACTGCACCTGAGTGTGTATATATCGTAATAGTTAACGCCCGGTATTTCCATCTTTGCTTTAACATTTATTTGGAAGGGTTTTCCCAACGGACAAACATAACTTCCGAGTAAAGGTTCGCCCGAATATGGAAATAACGGGAACAAGTAAACGTTCTAAACCTAACCTGTAATATAAGTTAACTTAAATTTTCTTTTAATTGCACTTTTGAAATTAACACCATTACCACATTTTTTAATGATTAAGTAATTAATTACACTTAAAAATTAAACAATTTTTATATTATAAAATATATTTATTTATTATATTTCAGTCTGATAAAAAACTGTAATTATTTCATACACTTAATCTTAGCATACTTATATTATAGACTTATATAAGAGGCTAGGTTTAGAATGGCGTACTAATGTTTGTGTATCCTTTCTACAACTTATGGTATTTTCATTTTTCAGTTACTGAAAGAAGGAAATGCTGTAGTTAGATTTAAGTAGTTTAGAATAAGGTCGTCTTTAAACTGTTATTTTGTAGAAAAATGATTATCAATTATTTTCAGATTACAGTATTTATGTAGAAGCTATTTAATTAAAGGTTAATTGTTTACTTACTAATTTACTCATTATTGACATAACATTTTAGTTACATTACAATTATTTGAGAAGGGTTTCTTAGTTATCATCTTAATGCTACATTGATAAGAATCTTTAGGTTTTCAATTGGTAATGGCAATAAATGCATCAACCTAAAACAGAGATGACTTATCAAATTCCAATCCAAATTAACATCTATTTTTGGTAAACATCTTTTACGGAACGCTTGATGCATTTATTCAAAACGGATGAAACTGATAGAGACTAATATTAGTGTTGCATTAAATAAACGGACTATTCACAAGCTCGTGTTGTTGCATGAAGAAGACTGCGAATGATATATGAACATCGTGCGTTTCATCAATTAACACCAAATGGAAAGAACAACAACACTTGTTTGTGGAAATAAAACGCACGTCAAAATTGACGTGCGCTGCCTCCGAAATGAAAACGACTTCTATTTTGTTGACGAATCCAATTGATTTTCATTTCGCATTGTTACTGGATGAAAGTGCCGTGTGTCAATCGGTGACAATTATATAATACGCCTGTGCTCTGTCCACTTTTCAGCTTAATTAACGTGACTTCCATTCATTTTGATACCGATTTCATTAAGTTATCCGGGAAACGTATGAAGGCAGCTTTGCGGATAACCTAAATCTTATTTGATTTCAGCTGTTTCATTTCTTCCACGCTACTTATTTACATCTATGTACTAAAGTATCAAAGCAATAATCTACATTAATGAAGCAAAAAACATAGTCTGTGTATTTTATAGTGAGAACGTGTTTAAGGAAACCTAGTGATTAGGATGGACATATTGTATAACTTAGGAATTATTTTCGCCGGAAACGGACCTTGCAAACCAATGCCGAAGTCGCGCCATCTTCTTCTCCATTTTTTTCAACTAGTCTATGTACTTTTTTTTGGTTGTTTTTGAATATTTCAAGAAGAAAAAATAACAAATAAAATATATATATATATATATTACAATTGGCTGCAAGTTGTAAAACTAATAGTATTCGAACACTGCCAAACAGCTTGCACGTCGACAAAATGTTAAATGTTGCATGGAACTGTATACCACCGGAATGGGGGGAAAATGGAGAAGAAATATCAACAAACAAACGCGACGCAAAGTCCACTTCGCTGCGAATAAGTAGGTGAATAAATCTTAAGAAATTCTACTCTATCTCTCCTTTTATTTATACTTCTCAGTTTCAATACCTTAATTACACAGAGCACAAGCGATTTTATCAAATCTACACTTTCATCCCTTGACTTTTAAGTTAATTTATTTATAAAAAAATATATATTCTATTATTTCAAAAAACTATAGCTAAATGTGTTTATTTCAATTTGGAAATGGAAAACCTCGAACAAACTTTTTCTTAAGATATTGGCTAAGATCTGTAAATAGTAATTATTTCTTACATCTTACCAATTTGTGACATCAATCTGAATTACAAGTCACCTGCCGAATATTGACTTGAAATAACCACATTGAAAAAAAGCAAATTTTACTATAAAACTGAAAGTTAATAAATTTCTTAATTAATCTTAATTGTTAGTCATTTGCCGAATTAGACTTACAACTAAGAATTAAATTCAAGAACAAAACTTTCAGTTTCATACTATGTAAGTCGTGTATTCTTAATATTATCTATGTAGAACAATTGATTTAACTATTTTCAGATCACATGCCACGTCACCTATTTTATAGCATTGTTGCTTCCTTCGCCGATGAATTTAGTTCATATTAATTTTAGTTAATCTACTAAAATTAAGCAATTAAATTAGATTTGACGAAAAAATAAACGTGTTCAATGACATCTCTGTAATTAATCTGAATTGTAAGTCGCATGTGGAAATATACGATTTACAATTATCACATTAAAAAGACGAAACCGAAACGCATTCAATAAACGATATATTATGTATTTATTTCTTATTTTATTTTTGTTATTTTGCCACCTTCATCACTAATAATCAACAGATAAAATTTAGTTTAATTTGAAAAATATGTCAAATCTAAGTTATAAGTCACTTGCCGAATTTTGTGACTTACGACTTTCACAATGCATATAATTCAAAATAATCTGAAGCTGAATTATTTAGTAAGTTTGGTAGTGGTTACGTGAGTTGATTACTAACTGTAATCTTTAACCATGGGAATAAAAGAAAAAGGGTAAATTTTGAAACCATAGATAAATATTTCATGCTGTAATCATTTCACGTAACATTAAAATTTAATTGAAACTACTTTTCAGATCAATTTTTGTATTGTAGTTTCATATTTGTTTTATAGAGGTGGAAGAAATTTTAAGAAATATTGAATCTAGGGTATAAAAAACTTGGATTATGTCTGAGAAGGCAAAATAATTTATTAGTTAGTATAATTTGAGTTACAAATTAAGGGCAATACAATGATTTATCGAAAATCAATGTATGCATTCCATTTCGTTGGTAATCTAATTGAATAGAGACATTTCAAGTCAACTTGGACTCGGAATCAATCCGATGCAGAGTTAAAGTTTGTTCGAGTTCTCCCGCTCCAGTGTCAGATTTAATCAATTTTAATTGGGGAATCTAATTATTTCCGATTCCGAAATCCGTTCCCCATCGAATATATACAATAAATTCATCATATTATCCCAGCATTCAATTTCGTTTCAAACGATTTTAATGGAAACGATTTTACGGTCAGCACAGTTTTTTTTTAAATGATTTATTTTGAAATTTATTTTATTTCACTCCGCGTTCATTAAATAATGGAATATACATTATTGACTTGCAATAATGAAAGCCAGATTTAAACGAAACGCGGTATGAATTGGCCGAACTATTTATATAATACCGGGGATCGATTCGGGCGTGAAAAGCCGTCATTTTCCGCCGTGGAAAACAAACCAAGACGTAACCTCGCCATTAAGTATATTTTGGTTTCTCCTATTTTCTTCGTTGTTGTGTATAGCTTTAAGTTACGACGCGACGAGTGGGTGGAAACAAGGAAAATGAAGTACATTTGAAACATTGAAAAGTAGGCAGAAATTAAAGATAAAAAGTAATCCTCACCGCAAGCAAGCAACTAACCACACATTTTTTGTAAAACGAGGCGCAAATATCTTATGATCTTTGTTACAAAAAATAAACATAAAGGAGATGCTGTGAAAATGTAAAGGATGATTACAAAAGGCTCAATAATTGTACTAATTAATTAATATGTATATGATATATAAAGTTTTTTAAGTGAAATGAAAATAATAATAATAAATAATGCCTTCAACAATGCAAAAAATAATAAATAAAGAACTTTCCGACAAAGGTAACTTAAATTAAACAAATAATAATGAAGAGGAAGAACAAAGATGAAGCAACATTAGTTGTAAGGTAAATGTGTGTGTTTTATACGAGTTTGCGTTTAATTTCCGAATTTTCAGTTATGTAGATGAATGATGATGAAAACGTGAAGAAAATGACTAGAATACATGAAAGGCCTGGGGGGAATCTCCGGCAGTTTTTTTTGTAGTTCAAAAAAAAATTATATAAATAAATAATGAAAAAAAAAAAATATTAATAAATAAATCGATACAAATTTTGTAACCGTAAAATGATAATGCTCCGCTTTGCATTGTTGTATTGTTGTTAATGTTACATAAAACAAAAATAAATATATATATGAAAATACTTATTGTTGCTAGTGCTAGCGTTGTTGTTGTTAAATTCAGATAGATATATTTTTAGTTCGGTTTTTTTGTATGGAGAAAAATACAAAAACGTGAATCGTACATGCGAAACTTTCTTGTAAGTTTGATTCACAAACTAGATGATAAAGTAAAGTAACTTTAGGGAGCTTAAAAGCGGTTTCGAAAAGTCTCAGTCCTTAATTTTCCAAAAAAAAAAAAATAAGAAGCGTTTATACACTAACAAAATAATGAAAAAATGACGATGTTGTTAATTAATGTATATATTGTATTTGAAGAAAAAAAATAGAAGATATTAGTTTAAGAGACTTAAGGATATTGATTCGACTTTAAGTTTCTATTTCTGTGGTGTAAAAAGAATAACGATAATATTAATAATGTATTTTACGTTGTGTCTTTCCATTCCTCTTCAGTTTGTAAATATACCGTGAGATCTCACTATTATTTCGACTAGTTTTTAAGCACGAAACGTAAAGGAAAACAACAACAAAAAATTAATAGAATATATGTATATTGTATTTTGTCGAATTATCACAGTTCAAATATCGTTTATTTTTATTCAATTTCAATTTGTTATTACAATAGTTCCTATTTAAGTAGGGCCTACGAACGCGAAAGAAACAAAAAAAAAGTAAAGCAACCTAAAGTGAAAAAAAAACAAGAACCGAAACACCAAGCGTAAACTTAAACTGAGCTGTAATGATTCGAAAACAATAAAGAAGGAAAGTATAAAAAAAAAAGATGATATTCTATTTCACTGTCAAAACACCAAGAATTAAATTAAATATATACCAAAAGATACAAATAAATTTATTAATATTAATAATGATGAGGGATGACGATTAAATAACGTTGATAGTGAGTCAGATATTTGTTAGACTTAGACCTCGTTGGAAGTGTAACTTTTTTTTATAATGGTTATGACCTGTCACAAGATGTATTGTACTTTTAGAGTATTCAATTATGTTTTTTGTCCGCCTATGTTTGTCCTTCCATCGAAAGTGAACATATTTTTGTTGAGGAAACGGTGTGGTGTGTATAGAACTTAAGTTATGGTGCAGGAATTAATAATAAATAAAGAGAAAAATGTATAAAAAAAAAGCGTACACTCACACACAAAGTATAAGAGAAACAACAACAAACAAACAACAACAAAAAAACATACAAAAAATAATTGATAAAATTTACAAAAAAAAAATAATAATAATAATGAATTAATAAATAATGCGAACAAACATTATCTAATTGATAAGTCCCGTAACGTTTATGAGTTTTTAAGGGTTGAAGAACGTTTTTTTATTAGTGAAAAAGTATTATAAATATTGAAAAACGATTAAATAAAAAATTCAAAGGATCTGTGTGTGATTTTATTGTTATTGTTTTGTTTCGTCTTCACTTCGAGTTTTTTTTTTCTTTTAATTCCCCAATCCAATCTATTCAGTGTAATACAGGTAAAGTTTATTTTATTTACAGATAATATTTTTCAAGGTAAGGTAAGTTTATATTTATTATAAACATAAATAAAATGCAAATATATTTATTATCATAATTATTGAAACTAATGTTAATATTTTGAAGTATTCAACAGTCATTAATATTAATAGAATTCATTCTCGGAATATCCAGCAAAACAGGAAGGTCCTACTTATTGATTTTCCTGTTTCCTTTAAAACCCTATTAAAATGTAGATGGAAAGTCATCACAGTGAACTGGGGGGTTCAGGATATTAACACGTTTATATCAATAAAATGCATTAAAAAAATGTCATTATTTAATACAATTTTCTATATTTAACAAAATATTATATTGAGTTTACAATGGTTTTACAATGGATGTGTATTTTGGAGCTATGGAATGTCATGAAACAGAATTTTTGGATTTAGGTTGATTTAGTTACGAATCCAGAAAGATTAAGGTATTTTTCTAGGGGCGATAGGAATATGGGATATTTTTTTTTCACAAAGAAGACCCATGAATTCGCTGATCTTATTTTTTTTTAAATATAATTAAATAAAAAAAAGGATAATTACGAATAATGTGTTCCAAATATTAAGTATTTATGAAGCGAGGTGAACAAGTGATATTTATGGCACGACAATGAAAGACGAGAGCATCCGATCTTTTCCAATATAATACATAACTTATCGCTTTTAAAGTCATTATTTATTAGCACAGTGCAAAAATTTAAAGAAATGGCATTGAAAGGTGTTAAAGTACTTGAATTCGCAGGACTCGCTCCTGCGCCTTTCTGCGGAATGATCCTGTCAGATTTTGGTGCGACAGTTTTAAGAATTGATAAGGTAAGATTAATATACAATTAATGTACGATATAAAACTTGGAATTAAAAATTGTAAAAAATATAAATTTTTATAATATACATAAATTTTGATTCTTTCACATTTAAGTAAAAGTTAGAAATTCAATTAATTATGAAAACAAATTATAATATTCTTATATATAGAGAATAATAGAGAGAAAAATAATTATATTATATTTTTAGGTACAAAATAATTCGGATTTCGATATTGATGTATTAGCAAATGGTAAAAAATCTTTAGCTGTAAATATAAAATGTTCGGAAGGAAAGGATATAATTAAATCGTTGGTACGGAAACACGATGTACTGTTGGAACCGTTTCGACCAGGTGTTATGGAGAAAGTAGGTTTAGGTCCGAGCGTTTTGATGGAAGAAAATCGAAAGCTGATTTACGCCCGCCTAACAGGCTTTGGACAAGAAGGGCTTTACTGTAAACGAGGAGGACATGATATAAACTATCTCGGTCTAAGTGGACTGTTGTCAATGTTTGGAAGGGCCGAGGAAAAGCCCACCTTTCCTGTCAATTTAGCTGCCGGTTTTGGTGGTGGCGGATTGATGTGCGCCACGGGAATACTTTTGGCCCTGTTCGAAAGGGCGAACTCCGGTTTAGGACAAATCGTAGATTGCAGCATGGCCGAGGGCGCATCGTACTTGGGTAGTTGGCTGTTCAGGTCGCAAGAATTGCCGATCTGGGGAAACAAAAGGGGTGAGAACTTGTTAGACTCGGGGGCCCATTTCTACGATGTTTACGAAACCAAAGACGGCAAGTATATGACAATTGGGGCGGTAGAACCGCATTTCTACGAACAGCTATTGAAGATTTTAGATATTGAAGATTTGGACTATTATGATTTCAAAAAAGGAAAAGATGTTTTTAGGAAGAAGTTTCTGGAGAAGACCAGGGATGAGTGGAACGACATCTTCGCGCAGACCGACGCCTGCGCTTCTCCATTATTAAGCATTGACGAAGTCGCTGATTTCGAGGGCAACAGAAACAAGTTCGTAAAGAAGGACAATGGTATAGTTGTACCGAAACCCGGAGTCAAATTGAGCAGAACTCCGGGAGAAACTCAAGCTCTTAAAAATAGACCTAGAATCGGACAAGACACTTTCGAAGTTTTAAAAGGTTTAGGATATTCAGAGGATAAAATAAGCGATTTCAATAGTAATGGCATTATCAAGACTTACAATAAACAGCAGTAAACATTAATTACAAATGCAAATCATAATTGATTTCTATTATTTAAATTAAATCACTGGCATTATATTTTTGTACACTGCAATAAGTTACAAATAACCTTAACCGTTTTGTACAAATAGGTACACGATAACTAGGCGACGGTCAACTGGACTATTGATTCTACAAAATACAAATGCTTATAATTATAACAATATTTGATAGAACATAAGATAAATTTGTTGAGTTCGAAAAAAGCGGTCGAAAGTCTATATGAAAAAAAAAATATGCAAAAATAAACTCAAATATGGTAAAATTTTTACGAATTTTGTTTTATTTTATATTTATTTTCATTTTATTCATGTATTTTGAAATTTCGCGTATTGAGTACACAATATAATAAAACAAATAATATTATTTATAGCATATTTATGAATAAACATATTTATTTTTAAGTGTTATTAATTAGAAAAATAAATTAAAATTCTGCGGAGAATATTCTATATATAAATCGAAAATATAAATCCCAAACACATTTATTTTTTATGTAAATATTCGACAAAATAATTTTGATTTATGAAAAAAAAAAAATTATTGTGTTTCATCACTTCATTAACTTGTATATTACATTTTATTTCCATATGTGGCTATTTTGCTGCATTACAAATTATTAATTTAAAAAAATGTAAATGTATTTATAGCAAATATTAATATGAAATTTTTAATAAATGATTTGCAAGAAAGTTATTAATTTTCTAAATTAAGTGATAAAAATGATAAGAAGTACCACAAAAGGAAGTTAAAAAGTATTTAGCTAAAATTATGTAACATTCATCTTCAATTTGTTAAGTCATCGCGTATTCAAAGCTTGTCGGACATATCATTAACGCTTATAATATTAATATTCAAAGTCGTAAAGTGAACTTAATAGAATTACATGAAAACAATAGATTGTAGAAACATTATTTCGGCATCGAAATATATTATATAAACTATTTGGTATAAGTTTGCAACACGTCGAACACAACAGATCATGCAGTTACCTAATGATTGTTTTTATGATTTATCTGCTGTGTTACATTGAAGATAACGGATTATATAGAGAACAATATTTATTCTTGTACATTAATATTATTTTGTTTGCAATGCGTTGATTGTATTACTTTTGATACCGTCGCAACGTGTAAAGACCTTGATAGTTTTTTAAATCTAAAAGTGGTAAGTCATTTCACTTGTTTCAACGTATCTCGTCTCAAAGTACACTTAAGTAATGGCTCTAAGAGGCATCAAAGTTCTTGAATTCGCTGGCCTTGCGCCAGGTCCATTCTGCGGAATGATCCTAGCCGATTTCGGTGCAACCGTTTTAAGGATCGATAAGGTAATTATAATATGTTATAAAATTGTATTATATAAATTGTAATAAGAAATTGTAAATACATTATTTTCATGTAATACAGGTAAATAACAACACTGATTTAGATGTGTTGTCCAATGGAAAGCAATCTCTAGCTGTGAATTTAAAATCTCCTGAGGGCATTGATATTATCAAACAATTATCCAAGGAGTATGATGTGCTAGTAGAACCATTCCGTGCTGGAGTAATGGAAAATCTTGGGCTTGGTCCTAAGATTTTATTGAAAAATAATCCAAAGTTAATATATGCCCGGTTAACAGGTTTTGGACAAGAAGGTCCTTACAGCAAGAGAGCAGGACATGATATAAACTATGTTGGTCTCAGTGGCCTTCTGTCAATGTTTAGTAGAGTTAATGAGAAGCCTATGTTTCCAGTAAATTTAGCAGCCGATTTCGGCGGAGGCGGATTGATGTGCGCAATGGGAATCCTTATGGCATTGTACGAAAGAACAAACTCAGGTTTAGGGCAAATCGTCGATTGCAACATGGTCGAAGGCAGTTCTTACCTGGGTAGTTGGTTATTCAGATCTCAAAAGTTGCCGATTTGGGGTAACAAAACGGGTGAAAACGTATTAGATTCGGGGGCACATTTCTACGAGGTCTACGAAACCAAAGATGGAAAATATGTAACAGTAGGCGCGTTAGAAACGCAATTCTATAAAGAGTTATTAGCCGGTTTAAAATTGAAAGAATTAGACTATTTCGACTTTAAGAACGGTAAAGAAGTGCTGAAGAAGTTATTTCTAACGAAAACGAGAGACGAATGGTCCAAAATATTCGATGAGAAAGATGCCTGTGTATTCCCAATGCTAACTGCAGAAGAAGCAACTGAACATAAGCACACCAAATGCAATTTCATGAAAGATGAAACAACCGTCATTCCTAAACCAGGAGTAAAGCTAAGCAGGACTCCAGCGAAAACGACGGCTCTCGAGAAAAGTCCGCATATTGGAGAAGATTCGATCGATGTTTTGAAAGACTTGGGATATTCAGAAGAGAATATCTGGAATTTGAGTAAGAAAGGCATCATAAAGACGCACAATTCTAAATTGTAATTTCGTTTAATAACAACAAAATGTTCGATCTCAATCCCAAAACATCGACGTCCTCGTGAGCGGAAAATAACAGCAAGACTTCTTTGATTCTTTGCAAATCAAATATGGAATGGTTATCGGTTTTCTGCAGTCTCTTCGAACAAATATACTTTAGAAAATCAAAGAAATCTGTAAAATCTAACCCAAACGTAGATTTCAATAAAACCTGACACTGTGAATGGAAATTCTCCATGCTTTTGCAATCGTCAATTTCCTTTTTAACATTCTGCAATGTTTTCACAAACGCCAACCACATCAACTTAATGTTGCATCCATTAACCCAATTGTGATTAATGGAAACTGTATCAGTCAAATTGGTAACTTCGTGGTGCCATCCAGAAGGCACAAAAATAGCATCACCTGGATTCTGTATAACTTCAAGATATTTCACAGATTCTGGAATAGTTTCCACTCTGTATGGTAAATTTCCCATTTTGTCCTTCAATTTTTTCTCCTCTCCCGGGGGGAATATGATCCACTTTTTCTGTCCAAATATATTTGTTGACCAACTGTATGAGTTGAACACATCTGCATGGAATTGGGTCCTACAATTAAATGAATCAATTTGATTCTAGTTTAAGCAATAAACTGTTACCAAGTTGATTTGGGACCCATGTAAACAAATCTATAATCATCTTTGTTGTTTTCAACTAAATACTCATTGAGCCAATCAGAAGCAAAATATTTGGGAACTATGTAGAATTTATCATCTTTCAATTGGTTCTTGAGATGCCAATCCTTGAGATAAAGCAAAGGGAGATCATCTGAGTATCCACTCTTCTTGAATGATTCCCAATGATCCAAATATTTACTGAACTTCATTTGATTTGCTTCTTGGGAATTGTAATACTTTTTGTTGCAGTCATACACAGTTACATTCAAAGTGCCATACTTTGATTTCAAATAGTTAAAATCCAAGTTATCATCATCCTTTATCCAAAACCTCTGTGACTCCCATTTGCTAGACACATTTCTTATTAAACAAGCTTGATTTTTCAACATGTACTCATGGAAAAAATAATTGTAAGGAATTTTGCTTTCAAGCACTGGCAAATGATCTAAATATGAGCAGTTCAGTTTAAATGCTTCTGGCAATTCAATACAAGATTGATCACACTCCTCTAACTCTGCCAGAGGCAGACAATGTGGGAAATTCATTGGAATGGGTTTTCCTAGAAACAATAAACAAAAGCCTCATTAAATCCATTTAAATATAAACAATGATATCATAGGTAAGTTATGTGTATACATGAATAATTATACATAACCTTTAAATATAAATATGAAAACTAACCGTATTTCTCAATGTAAAGGTTATTCAATAAGAATATATAAGCAGATTACGATAAAATGATTTTAGCAAATATATTTCAAAAAGTGATAATGAAATGATTTACATACCAAAAGTGGTGGTTATAAAACCAACTTAACAGATATAGCCTTGTAAATACAACGTTGCCTTCACTCTTCGTTGAGAACAATTTTTAAACTGGTGTTTTCAGAACGCTGGGTACTTCAACAATTAAAATTATTAAAATGTAGAAAAGCTCTCCCAGTAGAGTAGAAGTAATTTACAAACCATTAGTCACATTGTTAGAATAACAAATAAATCATAATTAGTCATAGAAACATGAATAACAAATTTATAAACAAAATTTAAATACATGAGTCATTCTGTATGCTAATTATATAATGCGCTACTAATTTAAAAATTGTGTCATTTTGATATATAACAAATATTTTTTAGATATTAGGTTCTAATTTTCTACATATAATTTATAATTTGTACTAATGTTTTGATGTAAATTGGATTAATAAATAAATTATCTAAATCTTTGATGATTTCATCAACTAATTTGATTTAGTAATAATAAATTATTTACATATTCAAACTGTACTTAACTTTTTTTTAATAGTTTATGAATATAGCATATTTATGAATAAACTATCTAATTTTACTAGATCCATTGCATAACTATAGAAAAACCTATAATTATTGCAGCTGCAGTAAACTTGCATAATCAGCAATTACAAGACTTTAATGATAGGATCGACGTGGCAACATTGCCTTATTTTAACATACATTTTAGATTTGTTGCGGTGCTAATGTTAATATTTATTTTAAATTATTGTTAATAAAAGTGTAAAGATAAGATTTATATTGATGACGTTATCCGTGCAGTGCGGTTAATATTCTATTTCAGCACATTGAAGAGAATACAAGTAATAACACAATGGTTGAAGTACAAATCCCTTTCTTGCTGTTATCAATTTTAATGCTTAGTGCCAATGCCTCTGAGCATTTGACTTCTTGGAACAAGCCTTTGAACAGAGATAGAAGGGAAGTGCGCTCCAGCATTATTGATGATTCTCAATGTGCAGAGGTAAAAAGGCTTTGTCCTGATTTAAGTGAGAACGAGGATATTTTGGTATTGGAATGCCTGCAGTCGCTCAATCCAAATGTATTAGCCAAGCTCAATGACAATTGTCAGCATGTTGTTTGGGAACACACAAGGGAAATTATTAAGGATGATAATGTGAGGGATTTCCTGTTACCCTCGTGTAAATCAGAATTGGACCAGATGAATTGCCAAGTGGAATCCAGTGGGTTATATCTCAAGTGCATTGTTAATAATAGGGCAGACATAAAGAGTAGTGATTGTGTTCAAGCAGTTATAAGACTTGAAAATGTTGCCTTTTATGATTACCGGTGGATTGCCAATTTCTTAAACCACTGCGATAAGGCTATCAAAGACCTTGAATGTGGTAGAATTGACCATGATAGATTATCACAGTCAGAAACTATAGTGTGCCTGCAGAATAAGTTCTCAGATATTGAGGAAGAATGTAAGAAGGAGGTTTTAAAACTTTCTGAGATCCAAGCTGATAGCATTAAATTGGACAGGCAGCTGTATATGGCATGCGCTGAGGATCAGATGAGATATTGCAGACAATTTGCTCCAGGAAGTGGAAGGGTCTTCAACTGCTTGATCCAACATAAGATTGATAAACTATCTGAACAATGTCAAATTCATATAGTGAGAAGGCAGAAACTTATTTCACAAGATTACAGAATCAGTAAAGGTCTGATGAAGAGTTGCAAGGATGACATCAAGAAATCCCATTGTAGAAGACAAACTTCTGATGATAAATCTATTAGATTAGCTCAAGTATTGCTGTGTTTAGAGAACGTTGTTAGAAATGGCACAAAAATTGATCCTGATTGTGAAACAGAGATAGCTGACCACAGGAAAATCTTGATGGAAGACTTCAGGCTGTCTCCAGAGATTGTTGATGGTTGTTCTAATGAAATTAAAAAATATTGCACAGAATTAGAAGTTGGTGGTAAAACAATTCATTGCTTAATGGACCATGCTAGATTGAAGAACAGTAAAAATAGGATTGGTGATGTTTGCCAAAGAGCTGTAAGTCTATAATTTGCATGATTATAAAATAGGAAAAAAATAAATCTTTTTTATTTTTAGTTGGAAACTTTGGTCAAAGAAACTGACATTGGTGAAGATTGGAGGGTTGATCCTGTTCTTCATGAAGCCTGTAATCCGGTCGTGCAAGCTGCTTGCAGAGGAGTACGAGGAGGAGATGCGCGCGTTATGTCCTGCTTGATGGATAACATTGGAGCCGATCATATGACTGAGGAATGCGAAGACGCTTTAATCCAAATCCAATATTTCGTCGCGAGGGATTTCAAACTGGATCCTCAACTCTACAGATCTTGCCGCGAAGATGCCAGCAGATTGTGCCATGCTAGTAAAGACTGGGAGAATAAGAATCCTTACGATACAAACAACGGACCTCTTGTATTACCTTGCCTCTACAGATACGCTTATCACCCAGATAAAGGAATGCAACTGAAAGATAGGTGTTTCGATCAAATAAAGCGAGTTATGAGACAAAGAGCTATCAGCGTAGATTTACTTCCACATGTTGAGGAGGCATGTTTAGATGATCTTGCGTTATTCTGCTTCGATAAAACGGCCAGGGGCGAAGAAATGCTTTGCCTGCAAGATAATTTGGATAAATTAGTCGATAAATGTAGAGTTGCAGTTGAAACATATACCGAAGATGAAGCTCAAAACACTGAATTAAACCCATATGTAATGTCAAATTGCAGGAAAATCATAAACAGTCTGTGTGCTCTAGATACCAAAACCGACGAAGGCACAGTCATGGAATGTTTGATCGCGCACAAGAACGATCCTCTAGTCAAAGCTAACAACAAGTGTAGAATCAGCATTGAACACTTCCAATTAATTTCGTTGAAAGATTTCCGCTTCTCCTACAAATTCAAAGTAGCATGCAAACCTTACGCTATTCGATTTTGCCAAACGGCCAAAACTAAAGCCGCCGTTGTCTCCTGTTTGAGCGAGAAAGTAACCAACGACACCATCGCCGGCGTGAAGAGTGCCGTCCAGAAAGATTGCAGACAACAATTGAAAGCTCAACTGTTTCAACAACGAGAGAATATAATGTTCGATCCTAAATTGGCTCAAGCTTGCGAATCCGATATCCGTGAGCATTGCAACGAAGTCGAACATGGCTCAGCTCAAATCTTGGAATGTCTTCAGTCAACTCCAGAGAAGAAGTTAACAGAACAGTGCCAAGTAGAGCTGTTCAAAGTCAAGAAACAGGAAATCTCGGATAACAGCGTCGATTATGCTTTGATGACCATCTGCGCAGAGAGCATCCAAACTTTTTGCCCCAAAGTGGAGCATACTCATATCCTGGAATGCCTTAAGGTTCGTATAACTAACAAATAACAAAAATAAATTATAACCATTTTGAAATTCTAGGGGAATAAAGATGAGAGGGGTTTCAATAAGAAATGTCTGATGATCGTGAAGCACAGGATGATCGAGCAGAACTCAGACTATCGTTTGAATCCAGCGTTGCAAGAGAATTGCAAAATGGATATTAAGAAGTTCTGTCATGAAGTTGCCGTGCAAGCTAAGCCGGAAAAGCAGTTGAACGGGGAAGTAATCCGGTGCCTGAAGGAAGCTTTCAAGCATTCCAAGTTATCCAATAAGTGCGAAAGGGAGATGTCCGGAATCTTGAGAGAACAAGCTCTGGATCTGCAACTAAATCCTTTATTAAGAGCCGTGTGCAGCAATGAATTAGAAACGATTTGTAAACAGGAAAGCGATGGTTCTGGAAACGTGGAGGAATGCTTGAAGGTTGCTTTGCTCAACAAGAAAATCCCGACTGTGGCATGTCAGAACGAGGTAGCTGGTTTGATAGAGGAATCCCAAGCTGATATCCAAGTAGATCCATTGCTTCAGCAAACTTGCTCACTTGATATTTTGAAGTACTGCAGCGAAGTTCCTCAAGGAAACGGCAGACGTAAGATTATTCGAATCACCTTATATATTAATTTACCCAAAAACTATATATTTTCAGATATAAAATGCTTGAAAATAATCATGGAAGATGCTAACAAACAATTAACATCCGAGTGTCAAAATATGCTGAAGAAAAGATTGGAAATGTACAAGAACGCAGCTCAGGTAATTTAATTCACCTCCAAAAGTTAGTATCTCGTATTAACATGTATTTTAGGTTGCCCCTCCGGAGAATTTGGGCGAGCTTTACGTGCAGGTAGTGGATTCACCCGCAAAACATTACATCTTCTTCCTCATCATTATGGTCATTGGAACGATGTTCTTGATTGGAATCTTCTGCGGTCGAATCACCAAGCGGCACATGTTCATCAAAAATAAATGATTGCCACTAATAGATTAGATATATTTAACAATTGTTTTCTAGCTAAAGCGTTGCGCGCATGGAATTCAAAAAAAAATTGTGATAGAATGGCTTAACTTCTAAAATAATTTTATGTTTTCAAAATATTTTTGCACAACTTGTAAATAATATAATATATATATATAGAGAAAAAAAAAATGAAACAAGAAAAAATAATAATGACTACTTTGTAAAGTCAACATGTTGAATGAAAGTCTGTAGTATTTTGATACCGAGATTTCCAATACATATATTTATATATATTTTATAAGATGCAAAATTTCAGGCGGTGAAATCTGTAAATTAACTTACTACTAATTTTAAGTCTTTATTTTAGTCATATTATATTTGTTAATAAGGAAAAAGGATAATACAAATTAGTATTTTAAAACTTATCTATATACATATACACCCACCCGTTCTAAATCCCAGTTTCAATAAGTTTTCTAAACATAACACCTAAAATCCAGTTGTACTACTAAAGTGATGATAATTTAAATTCTAATATTTGCCCATAATTTAAATACAAAAAAAAGGATAGGGATAAATCAATACCGACAAATATTTGAAAGTTTGCTATAATATATTATATTTTATGGATCTGGTTTAATAATGAATATGAGAGGTTCGTCCTGCGAAAGGATACAAAATAAGAATAAAATTTTTTAAGAATATCGGTTTATGCATGGTAGTAAATTATATGAATATTCAAAATTATTAGTTTAAAACTTTTGTCCTCAATAATGGATCGCCTAATTTATACATCTCTGTTTAAATATAATTATATCAAGTAGATGATTGACTAAATATAATTTATATTTATATAAAAGAAAGAAATCTTAAAAAAATAGGATAAGCGGAAGGACCACGATCTGAAAACACACATCCATATTAAAAAAGGGATTTTGTTAAAAATGTTAAATAAACGATAAAACTAACCAAATATCTTCAGAGGAAGAAGGGAAACCAAATTGCTCAATCCGGTCCTGTTTGTAAGAGGATTGCAAAATATGTGGGTTGTGTATATTGGATGGAAGATGGCGCTTTCGAAAGCATCGAGTGGGAGACGGTGCGTGCAAGAGCGAGAGGGAGTGCGAGGAGTGGACAGATCGGGGATTTCAATATGGCGAGCGAAAATAAAAGCATCTGCCATTTTGTGGAGGTGTTTTAAAATAGTTTTTGTTGTATTATTATTTCATTTTTTGTGTTTGTTGCGGATCGGGCGCGTTTTATGTGCGTGAGAGTGTGCTGCAGAAGTGGTGCTGCCGAACGGGACGTGAAAGAAGAAGTAACACGGGTCGAGGAGAAAAGAACGGAGGGAAGATCAGGAGGGCACAGCAAAAACGGGGACAATAAACAAATGAATAAATGGACGCTTCGTCCATTATAACACAAGTGTCCCGCGACAACGAACAATTGAACAGTTATCCGCCCGAAAAAGGTAACGCATGAAGAAGATGATGTGCGCCTCTCCGAAAATGGGAGCTCACCTGTGCTCTGGGAGGAGGACCGTGCGCCCGGAGACCTCCGGATCGCACGTCCACCAAGCCCAAAATCGGACGGACCCCCCGAGGGGGGACATTTAAAGCGTGCCGTGTATATAGTGTGGAGAGAGCGCGATTTGAAAAACCGTCGATGTAGGCGTGCATGTTTCTGGTCAATTGGTAAACACACGGTAAACAAAAGCAGAACGGCGCCCGGACCCAGCTAACCTTGAGCCGCGACCCTGGATTATTCAATCGTTTCCAATATTATACTACCACCACAGTACCGTCATCATCGACAACAAAAACAACGCTCGACGTTGTGTTATGTTTTCATTATTTTTTTTACATCAATTGTTGTTGCGCTGCTGCGTCTCTCGGCGGTTTCGCATTTCCTAGCGCGCGCCGCCGACAACTCTCCCAAATATGCAAATCGACGAGCATTCCACACCTGTGTGACCTCTTTCGAAACAACAAACCCAACTGTCAATCGCTTTCCGAAAGAGCTTTCACATTTTTCTGTTTTCATTTTCATCTTTTCTCTTCCTTCCCGAAACAAAAAAAATAGCAAGAGAAGAAGAAGATCAAAGTCCAATTTTCCCCCCAACAGCTCACCTCTCGCATACTCCTCTGCACTGCCCACGCATTCCCCTCGCACCGACGCTCCATCCAAAAACCTTTTCACGTCTCTCCGACGCCTGCCAGAAACAACTGTTTACTCGCTAATTTGTTTATTACTTAAGTTTTATTGTGTTTGTTCAAAACGCTTTTACACGCACGAACACACGCGTCCGCCTCGCGACTACAAAAGACATTTGTTTATTTAAAGAAATGTCACTTTAACGAACGGATTTTGTTTACCAAGGCTACTCGAATGTTTCCTGCGATATTATTGCAATTTTGTTTTATTTCCTTCTAACTTTAGCTGCAATCGATAAAAAGCAAATACTTGACATTTACCCTAACTGTTACTGCCTTACAAAGTACGCCAGATTCCAGACGATGCATACACCTCCAAAGTTTACGAAACTTTAATCGCGAATCGGGGACATCCTTTGCCAAACGCGAAAATAGCAGAATGCCACTCTAGTAGAACGGATACAATTTGTTAATCTTAAACCTAAATCCGAGTAATCTTATAATAAATTTATCACCTTCTTAACTAGATTGAAATGAAATTTTATAAATGAGATGATTAATTCATCTAATTTAATTGATTGAATATTCTCGTGCGCTACACACCAGAAATTGTGAGTTTATATGAAATAATATTTGATTCACAACCCGAAATAAACATGCATTTTTAAACAATTTATCAGATTACTCTTTCATTCACAAAATTAATCTCAGTATACTTATCGTTATATGCATTATAGTAAATTATTATTGTAAAAAAATCCAAATGTTGACTTTTAATAAATTGTGTATGAATGCATTCGTCAAAGATATAAATTTCACTCTTCAAGTGTCTATTAACTTGCAAAGCACTTTGTGTACAAGACAAAGTAAATATTTGATGTAGATATTCCCGCGTTAACTGTCTATATTAACCACGTGGTTTTCGCGTTGACGCGTAAAGTAACATATTCAAACAATTCTTAAGTACTTAAAACAGAAATATTATAGAGAAAAGTAATTATTTTGTTAACATACTAAAATATTTTACGTTGCAAAGTAATTAGAATGTAATTGGAACTCCTGAGAGTATTTAAAAGTAAAAATAATTTCCTACTATAATAGCTTTGAAAGCTTTTAGAGGCATCCCATAATTGCATTCGTTATTTTTAATAGTATGTTGAAAAAAAATATCATTTCAAGTAAAGTTATTTCCGCACTTCTATTTAATGGATTCCAGTATAATTTTATTATAAAGCAGTATTTGTTAATTTAAAAAATAATATATTGACTCGACATTCTTTTAATTGTCATGTTTTTCCTTCAATAATTACAACTTTGATTACAGTTTTTTTCCCCAATTTGAATAACATCCTTTAAAGCTGTTATGCAAACGTAATTGAGATGTTAATGAATGAAAACAAATTAAAGAATTTTGCATATTCAACGAAATTTTTTATAATCAAAAAAAATGTTTGAAAGAATTAAGTAAGATCGGAAACAAAAACAAATTTATCATTTGTTACAACACATTAAAGGAAGTTCGGTATAATTAGAGAAATCGTTACGCAACGTTGATAAATGTTTCCAACTATTATTTTTCACAGTTTTTGTCATGAAAATTTAAAATTTTAAAGCAATTCTCGTATTTAAGTGTAGTAAAGTGTTTTTATTTTTCTCGCCGCAAAGCAAAGTTCGAATATTTTTTATACAACAATTCTCTATTTGGATATCGTATCAAGCGGAGACATGTTACGAAACAAAAGCGTCAGCAATGCAAATAAATCAACTAACTAAAATTGTCAATAAAGAAGGAATGTGCTAATTTCATTGTAATATTTATGAATCGTCGATTTCGCAATGTTTTGTTCTAAGTCAGGAGCGACGGTGAATTATTCATTTCCATATATTCGTTTACCTTATTTTTGCATTCAATGGTTATTTTTTATTAAGGATTTCGTAATTTGCATAACAACATTTGCACGGTCACAGAAAAATCTGTAATCACTAATTGCGAAGGAAAAACATTCAACAAGTTAGTAAAACAGTTTTATTCCATTCCAGATATTTATTTATGTAATTCATATATGCAACGCAAATATTATTTTGCGAACGCTGTTTGCTCTCACCAAGCGATAAGCTTTTTTCCTTTCGTGGAGTGATTTAATCGGCGCTTTAAATGATTCGAGAGAACATTAAAATAAACGCGATTTGCAAACAACGTGAATTAGCAAACGCAGCGTGGATAAAAATAGTTGGAAGCCGTTCACAATGGGCCGTGACTGCTAGTAGTTTGAGTTGGAGAGAGGCGGTGCGTGCACCGGGATTTAAAAAATTGAATGTATGATCGCTCGACGGTAATTGCTTTTTATAGCCGTGACTATAAATATGTCGGACTTGGCTATGCGAGAATTTACATGCTTATTTGACAAATGTTTTTGACCAGGAACTTTTTTGACACGATTTCGCGCGAGTTATAAATAAACTCCATTTAGTTTTTTTTAAGTTCACTTTTGGATAATTTAGTTATTTTCGTCTGCGTTTTATGAGCAGTACAAGTTAATTCAATTAAAGACAATTGTGGGAATATCTTCGTCGATGACATTCGAACTAATTGCATTACTATGTATACATTTTATTGCGACACACTTTTGGATTTCTATTATGGCCTAGTATTATCATTATTCGATTGTCAGTGACGTTTCTCGCGTGCATTGGGAAATAGAAATCAATAGGCTTCAATCGGAATGGAAGAAATTGCATTTAAGGAAATGGAAAACGCGCGCGCCAATTTTGCTGCCTCGTCGGAATTCGCGATAAATATCAAATATGTTGCGTGCACTTTCGAATGGTGATCCTCAATTCTGATCTTGTTTCCAGGGACACTACCGAAAAATGAGAACGACATATCAGATAGCGAGGGTCCGCCGAAGAAGGCGAAGGGCGGATTCCTGCGATCCCTGCTGTGCTGCTTGGGTCGCAGCAAGGGAAAGGCTCAGAACAACCAGCAGTTCGGATCAAGGGAAGTCACGTACGAGTCCGAGTCGCCCAGGTATTTGCTGCCGCCGGTTCGGCACCAGGACATGCATAAAAAGTGCATGGTCATAGATCTGGACGAGACGCTGGTGCATAGCAGTTTCAAGGTACCTTATATTTCTATTTACCATCGCAGCGTATTAATTCTCTTCGTTTTCTTTTGAAGCCCATAAGCAATGCCGACTTTGTCGTACCGGTTGAGATCGACGGCACCGTGCACCAGGTGTACGTGCTGAAGCGGCCGTACGTCGATGACTTCCTGAAGAGGATGGGAGAGCTGTACGAGTGCGTGCTGTTCACGGCTTCTTTGGCCAAATACGCCGATCCCGTGGCCGACCTTCTGGACAGGTGGGGCGTCTTTAGGGCGCGTCTCTTCCGCGAAAGCTGCGTCTTCCACAGGGGGAACTATGTCAAGGATCTGAACAAGCTGGGCAGAGAACTCCAGCAGATCATCATAGTCGACAATTCACCCGCTTCCTACATATTCCATCCAGACAATGCAGTAAGTTTAATCTTCATCATTTTAATATAATCATATTTTTTCTCATCATTTTGGTTTAGTTTGGAATAGCTCAAAACTATTAATATAAATCAAACATTAAAATAAATTTTATAAACTTGCTATTTTATTACAAATATTTAGAAATGAAAAATCTTTTATAAAACTTTGAACTGAATATTCCATGCTGATGTATATTAAAGTAAATCAATAGCAGCAGTATCTTAAAAATAGTTCAACTTATGTAGAAAATAAATCATTTGTGTGTGACTTGCTTGACCTAGTGAATTAAGTGTAAGTTTCACGACTGATTCGAAGAAGTCACGCAACGTGGTATTAAAAATACAAGCGAGCGTCTGGTGAAAGGTCTTAAAAAAAAAGTCATGTATGCCAAATGCTGCATTTTAAGTTATTTATACCATCATAATTTTATTGGACCTTCTACAATTCTTCCAATTATTTTGTACTAAACATTTATAAATACGAATCATATTTTAATTTGTTTATTCCACAAAAAAAATAACTATAATTAATTATAATTTTTAAAACTAAACCATAATTTCATTTACGTTTCTGTTTCTGATAATAATATTTCATTCAGAAAATTTTAAATACAAATCTATTTTAAACAATGATAAAAGCAATAAATAGAAAGAAAAAATCTTACCAATGAATTAATGTTTACTTATAAATATTGCTATAATTATATAAGCATCAGAAATAAATTATTATTGAAATTAACCTGAACATGAATTAATGGTTTTAGAGCAAGTTGGATGCAAACTTTTGGCATACTTTCTGTATATTTTCCTGACACAAATATAGATAATGATTCATGGAATTAACATTTTGAAAATATTATTTGAAAATCGACTTAACAAAAAGTATTTAACGCCAATGACGTACGACATGTTTATTGATTGAGTAAGGCTCGAAATATGTTTTGCTTCATTATTTTTGTTAATAAACAATAGGAAAAGGGATTTTGATGCATGATAGAAGATTGGTTTAATTCAACAAAGCAATTTTCTGGTGAATTGATCGAAGGATGCAAACGAGCGTAACAGAATTAAGTAGATTTTAATAGCTGGCATTAAAATGATGAACACACGTGGGCTTTTTTGTCCCAATTTAAAAATTGCTGAGTTTCAAGTTAAAATTACCTAAAACGGATGATCTGCATAAACGTGTTATAAAATGCTTGGAACTCCCAACTGATAAAAAGCACGCGCTGCATGATTAATAAGTTACAATTGTTATGAAATAAGTCTCGCTGTTTAATGACGACGAGCAGATAACAAAGTTCATGCAATGTCGCTTTAATATAATCGAAGATGAATTGTATGGAGATGAACAAGGTTATTGGTTTCTTGAGTGATGACAGATTTATCAAAATGTCATAACGGACTTCTTTTAATTTAATTAGAAGGAAATGCAAATACATTAAGTTTAACATAAATGAACCGAAATAAAATTAATGGTTTGAACAGAAAGAAAGTAATTGCAAGGTCATCTTCCGTTTAAATACCGTTATTCATTCGCAGCTGCTTCTCCCCTCGTAACGCTTACTGCATTCTGTTTGGAATCCACCCAAAATTGGAAACATCCCCTAATGACATGTTTTTATGTATTGATGAAACGTCCAGCTGTTATTACGATACAACTTTAAACATAATCTATAGGTTTTTGAAGCAAACTTGTTCTCGGTTTACTAATATTGAAGGGGCATTAAGGCTGTGGGCCCTCGAAAGTTGACGAGTTTCTGCATCTTGGAAACTTAACAACAAAATAAATACTGATTAAAATGTTTGAGTGTATCGGTGAAGGTCCAAAATGAGGGCCCCACACTCGTGGGTCCTTCCTAATTGCAGAGTCTTGTTATGTAACAGCTACGCCACTGCTGCTTTGTCAGTCTAAAATTACTAGATTGGAATCATCGTGACAATTGAAAAAGTAGGATGATACAATAAACTTCAATTGCAAATCTGTTGTCACAAATTGGTCTACTATTAAATCTTTATATTTATTATGTGAACAAAATAAATTATTGTATTAACTGAAAAATCAAGTTTTCAAAATGTAATTAAATTTTGATAGTTTAATAACTTTTCATGAAACGTAAATTACCAAAAGCTGTTTTTTTTACATTTATCCTCGTTATATAATATATGGACGTTATTATATTAAATTTTTTAATGGAATGAAAATGATTAAGGATGTGGGAATGTGTTGTGTAATCGCGGTGTGTTTTTGCGTGTTTCAGGTTCCGGTAGCTTCGTGGTTCGATGACATGCAGGATTCGGAGCTGCTGGATTTGATACCGTTCTTCGAGCAACTAAGCAAAATGGACAATGTGTATACAGTGCTGTGCAACTCGAACCATCCGTACAACAGCACCATCCAGCAGCAGCAGCAGATGAACGGCCCCACGGGTCCTTCGACACTGTCATCTCCGACCAACACGTAGCACAAGATCAACGGGAAGAGCATCGCCAAAGTGATCCTAACTATCATCGTACAAGCCTTCTACAATGCAGGAGAGTTTGACTATATTAAGAAACAAATCTGGTAATGTATATTATATACATATATTTACATTATTTTAATCTTTGTAATATTAATAAGAATAATAATAATAATCTATATATATATTTTACGCATCTAAGAAATAATTGGAGATGTTTTAAGCGAGAAAATATCAATTCGGAACAGAAACGATGATGGTTGAACAAAAATTGTCGACCCGTGCAGACTTAACACAATCCTCTTGTCTTTGTAAATATATTTATATATAAATATACACATATATATATGATATTAATAGAAATTGAAAAACCGGCGAAATGAGAAATATTGTTTTTAATTTATATAATTTTTCTGTGCAAATTCTATATAATATATATATATTTATGTATTTATTTTTTATCGAATTGATTTATCAAAAATATGAGTGAAAAAAAAACCAAAAAATCTTTCTGTTCGAACAACCCTCTGTATATATTTATACATAAAGATGAAGAGAGAAATAAGTTTATGTAACATATAACACTATGAGTAACTAATAAATAATTTGTTGCCGCAATCAAAAATTAACAAACCAAAAGCAACAAGATAAAAAAAAATAACGTTAAACGCATTTTGTTCGCAACAAAAAAAAAACTTTTTAAACGCGATTAATTAATTACTCATAGCGATTCAATAAAAAATCTATATTTAATAATATTATTAACAATAATTGTGTACATAGCTAGTGAGATTTCGAAATGGAGTATTTTTACACGATTGAACAAGAAAAAAATTATGTATTCCTTACAAAATACAAGAAAAAATAATTTTAGAAGAGAAAATTGAAAATCTTAATCAAAAAAAAAAAATCTGCCCAAACAAACAATTTAATTTTCGTCTTCAGTTTATTGATTTTGCATTTTCTATAAAGAAACAACCCCCCCACAATCATCAATTTATTTTTCTATATTAAAAATCCGAAGAAATGTATACATATTTTCTTTAATAATACTAAGATAATGTAAATTTAATAAAATATTTGCGTAACAAATAATAACTGTGGATGTCTAGGATTACGTAAATCGCTGTAATATGTAATTGATGGATGTTTCTTTTCCGTTTTGTTGATGCAAACTTAAAGGAAAAAACACAGATCATATCACGAGAGAAGAGTTGCCCCCCTTTCTATAAGAGTAAAAAAAACACACAAATAATTGAAATATAAGTGCGAGAGCAGCAAGAGTCGCCTGTTCCGATATCAACAGTGGCCTTAAGAATAATTATTATAAAACTGTAACAAAAGAGTTTCCGCCTTCGTTCTTCTTTTTGTAACAACTTTTACTGTAGCTAACTTTGGAGATTTTAATGAAAACGCACTGTTCTAAAAAAGGAAAAACTTTCTATATTCATTTATGTTATACTTGTTCTGTAACGCCGATGCTTCGGAGCTCGCATACCTTATTTTTGTTTGTTTACATACTTGTAAAATACATCACCAGTTTACAAATTTTACTAACTGAAGAATACGAGCTTCCAAGCATTCAAATCATTTATACAGTTTATTAAACCTGTAATCCTTCTAAACCTTGGTAGCGCAACTACAATCAACTAAAAAAGAACAACTATTTTTTAAGAAGGATTACGCGTTTAATTTTGAAAGGACCAATATTAAATGAGAGTGACAACTATATAGAGGAAAAGCGATGAAGAAACAGCTAATTAATCCTTATTTTTATTTCATTGCGCGGGGTGTTTATTATTATTTTTTTATTTTATTTTTATTAATTTTATATAAAGCATTATAATATAAATATCAATATATATAAATACAATTTGTAAATGAACTAATCTTATGTAACATTTAACACAGACACACATACACACACACAATCTTTTTTTTGTTTCTGTAGCCTCTAGTTTATTATATTATATTATTTGTTGTTGTAGAGTTATATAATTATATATTGTTTTTTTTTATTATGTTGAGGTTTAAGAACGATACGAGAACCAGAAATAGAAATATATCATTTATATTGTATGTAAAACGCGAGAAAATGTGCATTTCAATTTTTTGTACAGGAAACTGTTTATGTACGGAAGAAAACTGTGAGAGAGAGAGAATGAAAAGAAACGTTAAAGAAGTTTTATTTTATCCATGAATGTTTTCGTATTTGTCATGTGAGTACATAATATTGCCTTGATTTGTAAATAAATGCCTGTCATTTATACCCCTATCAAAGTTTATTTTTATTCACCTTCCTTCTCATTCTTTCCATATTAAAAATATGTTTATTTTCTATTTTTATAACTTTATCAAAATATATTTGTTTAAATTATAATTTATTTCTTATATAAGTTTAGAAAACACTGTTCTAGTCTATATAACTTAAGCTATAGCGCCATTATGAATGAACTATTTTATATACAAATTTTCATTGAAGATGGCGTTATCAAATTAAGTTATGCAACTTTGAACCAATTTGTGTTGCCTATATCAAGAGGTGATCAGCCGGTAGTTGTCAATGAACGTCAGTTGTCCCAGTGGAAGTGAGTCATTTAGTTCCATGGTTTTATAAATTCCCTTAAGTGAATAATGGATAATTTGCATATCTGGGATGGTACAAAGAAATTAAAGTTACTGGGCAACTTGAACGAAACTATAAAAAAGCTGTGCAACATTGGCAACCATTTATATTTATTAACAACAAACAACAATTTTTACCATGGTTACATAGATGAAGCCACAGATGAGATTGAATTGGAACTGGTGGAATCTCTGAAGTTGAAAGACATAGATTGCTGTGATAATGTTTTGTATGCAGTTGAAGTTAGTGGTAAGGTCCAAACTTATTCAGAATCGATAGAACATGAAGGTGAAATAATGCTGATTGAGGAATCAAAGACCTGCTTCCATGGTCACACTGGAGCCAAGTGCAAAATGAAAGTTGAAAAATTAGCGGTGGGGAATTATGGGGGCCTCTTCATCACAGAAAATGGTCAACTGTGGGCTTCAGGCAACATGCATCAAATTGGAATAAACAGTACAAATCCGAAGAAGGTCTCATTCTTTGACAACAGGTTTGTTTATAATTGCAATGTTGGAAACGATTTTGCCATAGCAATAGTCAGTAAGCAGATCATGAATGATGACACGGATAGTGATGATTGTGAGGAGGACATATTTGTCTCGAGTTGCCCCCATTGTTTGTCTACCTCCCAATTAACATCACCAATGTCACTGAACTCTTTATCAGATACCTGTCCATTGGGCCTTCCAATTCCAGTTAGTTATGATATTGAAACAACCTCAACTAGTAGTAGAAACAGCATCAGCTCAAATGAAACAAGGAAATGTCTTGAGAATGATGAAGGTGCTGTTGATAAAGTGGAAAAGAATATTATTTTCCGAAACACTGAGGCTGCCAAAGAATTCTTGACCAGGCAATTCTCATGGATGTCTTCTGCTGGGGAATTGGTAGAATGCACTGAGAAGCCTACAAGAATAATCAAGGAAAACGTTACAAACATGGCTAGTTTAGTTTATGAGGGAGTCAAAACTGTAGGAGACAAAGTGGTGACCCTTTCAAGGCATGTCAGTGGAAGTTCAGAGAATAATGAGGCTTCAGAGAATGTGGAAGAAATGCAATTACCAAGGGTTACATCAAAAGACGAATTCATGTGGTCTTTGAGTCAAGGAACATCAGAGAGGGAATTCAGTGAGCAAGGCATACATGAAAGATGCAGCATGTTGCTGAAAACAGGTTCAAATTTGCTCAACTGCGAAGTTTGGACTTGGGGCAACATACTGCATGGCCAATTAGGTAAATATTCTTAATTTTAATTTCGAAATTTTCCTCACAGACAGTGTTTCATTGTTTCATGCAATTCATTTGTAAAGGGAAATCGTCATTGTTTAATGGTAATCAAAAATCATGATAATTACTATACTTTTAACTACTTCTAATTACTCAAACTTTGAACAAGTTGAGGCAATTGCATGGATTTCATATTATTTCTTTCTGTAGATTGCCTATTAATTTTCTTTCAATAATATTTGATTAGGTTGAAATGTTGTTTTTGTTTGTTCTCGAAGCGGTAATTAATATCTACGCTCTTATCATCATAATTTGCATCATGGAATATTCTAAATGGTGAAATTTACACTAATTGCTACACCATTGCAAATATTATGTGAAGCTTTGAAGATGGCACATTTTTATTACGTATTGCATGAAATACAGAGTAATTGCGTATTCTGGTTATTAATAAATCGTTTATTTTAGGTGTTGGTGATATTATGAAGCGGGAACGCCCGATGATTATCACGAAGTTATCCAATGTTGGTGCCCAGAAAGTTTCGGTACAGAGTTACCACGCCGCAATTCTAACTCTGGACGGTAGAGCCTTCATGTGGGGTAGGAACGATTACCATCAGGTAACCATCGAATGCAATATTGATCAAAGCTCCCCTCGGCTATTTCCGTCCGAAATCTCGGAGCGAGTGAAAGACATCTCTTGCGGTGATTACCATACGACATTATTAACCACGGAAAACGATCTGAAATATCTAGGAAAACACTCGAAAGGTAATATCGTCACTCTGTACAACAATCAAAAAGGAGAGCTGAAACTGGATAGAGAAGATAACATAATGAATTACATATTATCCAGCAAACAGTATATCGCGCTGAACACTCCGTTCAACAACAGTTTCATCGTGGACAGTTTAGTTACCGAGCAGAAGTATTTAGAAGAGATGCTTTTGGTCCACGTGAATCTTATAAAGCCGGTGCAAAAGAGGAACGTAACTTGTGCAGATTCCTTGCATTACGAACGACTGTGTCGGAATTACATGGACCTGTTGCATTTCACTGCTCTGAATATCAAATCGTTGATAGATTACAGCAATAAGTTGATCTCAGAATGTGATATTGTTATGTTTAAGCACGTCGAAGAGCATTTATTTATTTACAAGGCTTATTTAAATACTCTCCACAGTATTATTAGTTTAGGTGGCTGCAACGTAATATCAAAATTAATCGATATTCCCGCATGTCTGTACAAGATGGCCGAACTAGGTAATAAGAAAGACAAGAAGTGTGACGAGAGTAATGTCGTTTATAATATACTGATGAAGCCGATGCGGCGGATGACGTTCTACGAGGGTTTCATCCATCTGTTCGTGAAGAATTCCTCGAAAATTAGGCACGACACGTTGACGAAATGGACTTTGCTGATTGAGGAGCAGCAAGTCAAGCAGGAAAATGCTGAAACAACGAAGCAATTTTGGTTGAATTCGGGGAAAGTTATTGAACAGCTGAAGACGCCTAACCGCAGGTTGGTTAGAGATAGTCAGAAGTTTCCGATATTCTTGCAGAACGGAAGCAGGTTTACTTCGCACTGGTTCATTTTATTAACGGATATTTTTGTGCACATGAACGGATCCACGCCGAACGTGCATGACCTAACTACGGTTTGGGTGGAACCGCAGCAGGATAGTAATAACAGTCAGTACCAGATGAGTCTTAAAATGCCTGAAGAGTCTATTGAACTTTACACGACGACTGCTGAGCAGAAGATCGAGTGGTTCCACGCGTTGCAGAACGCGATAAAATTAGCTTTGGTGAAACCTAACGCTCATCAACCTCCGAGCTTGAGAAGCGCTAATTACACCTTCGTTAAGAACGGAATTTACAAGGACGCAAAGTATAGTGGTCGTTGGTTGAATGGTAAGATGCACGGATCTGGGAAACTGGAATGGCCGGATGGTAGGATATACAAGGGGCAGTTTAGCAACAATCAAATGCACGGTTTCGGAAGATTAGAAGAACCTAATAAAGGTGATGTTTGATTTTAAAAAATTAAATAAATTTTAATAATAATAATAATATATTAAATTTTGGGTGCAGGTAATTATGAAGGTTACTGGAAGGACAATCAGCAAAACGGCTTCGGTATTTTCAAGTACACAAACGGAGATCTTTACAAAGGTTACTTCAAAGATGGTCAACCCCATGGACACGGGTTTTTCCAGCAAGGACATTTCATGGCAACAGCAGCTTCCATTTACATCGGCGATTGGGTATTCGGGAACAGAAATGGATACGGCATAATGGACGACATCGTGACGGGCGAAAAATATTTAGGAAATTGGAACGATAACAAGAAACACGGAAATGGGCTGATAGTCACGTCAGAAGGAATTTACTACGAGGGGATTTTCAATCAAGATATTTTAACGGTGAATTTCTATATTTTCAATGTTATCGTCGTACTGAAATTTCGAATTTTTGAAGGGTCACGGTGTGATGATTTTGGAGGACGGCACTCATTACGAAGGCGACTTTAAAGGGACCGGTATTCTAAGCGGCAAGGGCGTTTTAACGTTGAAATCGGGGCACACGATTGAAGGGAATTTAACAGGTCCTTGGAACGAGGGCATTAAATTATCAAACGCCGTCCTATCATTAACGAAAACAGTTCATCCAGATGTAGAAGTTATTCCGAAAACCTTCGGGACCTTTTGCACGCCGGTCGAGAACAAGTGGAAGAGTTTGTTCCGCCAATGCCATCAACTTTTGGGCATACCGGAAACGACTGTTAAGAACAACGTTAAGATCCCGGATATTCAGAAAATTTGGCAAAACGTAGCGGTTATTATTTCTAATACTCATCAGGGAATCTCGAAGAAGAAGAAGTGCGAGAAATTCGAGAACTCTTTGAATAATTTGGACACCATTCCTGAATTCGGAAAGGATTCGTTTGATGAACAAACTCATAGTGAACTTAAATTATATTTAACCAAGGTATTAACGAAATTCAATTCAGCAGGATTTATCTTTGATTATTAATTTTTTGTAGGCCTTTGAATGCTCATACCATCCTTTGGGATCTTTACTAAGTGATATTACTAAAGCCTACACCACAGCCTACGGCACTAGAGCCCATCCTTTACTGCTGCAACACGCCGTGACTGAGTTACATTCCATAACAAAAAGACTATACGATATCGTCAAATTGCTATTTCCTGCATTGCCATGTTATGGAAAAGAAATCGTCCTGGGCGAAAAGTAAAAATCTTAAAAATTAATTATAAAATTATAGTAATTTTCTAATTTTCAGTGACGTTATTAGTTGCCAGGCGTTGTTATATCCAATAATTTTACCTAAAGTTCACCTATCGTTATTCACTTTGTACACCTTAAGGAACAAGCAACAAGATGCTCAATATTGGAAACGACTGTTGGAATGGAACAAACAGCCCGATTATACTCTCATGGTGTTCTTACACGTTGACTCGTAATTATTGCAAGATTACAAACACGATCATAATTTATAATTATTTTATTTGCAGCAAATTCTTGAAATCCGATCACCCGAAGTCTCCTACAAGTATAGTCAAAGATCAGACTTTCACAGAGGCGGTGGAAATGTTGCAGCAATTGAAAACAACCTTTTCGCCTATGGAAAAACTACTTGTGATAAAAGAAACGTTCCAGAAAATGACGAAGGTTGTCCAGGAACAGTTGGGCGAAAACTACAGGTGGAATATGGACGACCTACTGCCTGTACTATTGTATGTTGTAGTCAGAGCTAGAATCCTGCAATTGGGCTCCGAATTAGATTTTGTCGAGGATTTTATGGAGCCCAGTTTAGAAAGCGGAGAGTTAGGTATAATGTTTACAACATTGAAGGCATGCTACCAGCAGATTCTACAAGAGAAACTAACAATAAATTAAAGTCCGGTATATGACTCCCATCTTAAATATTAGCGTATTCTTCGAAGTCGGAGTTTACCGAGATTTTTTTAAACTTGAATATAAATCTCGACTTGGCAACATATCATGGTTTTAGCAATATTTCGTTATTAGAGAGTGTGTGTGCAATTGTTATTAGTAATACATATCTAAGAGTTAGATCCGGTATTTCCATCTTCGGATTAGAAATGCAAAGGTGGAAGCGCCGGGTCTTAGTGGTAAAGCAAGAATTGATGTTTATAGAGATGTGCATGTGATATTCAGAAAATCGGAAAATTACTACTTTAAACAATTCGCAATAATTCAAGTCATTACAAAAGGAAAGAAAAGTATTTATATGATCATTATTAATGTTTTTTCTTATACATATATTTTATTATCTGTTTTATTTTATTTTTATTTATACGTGAAGATGGAGAAATTGCTTTTCAGTACCTGATAACTGCCCTAAACATATTAAAAATATATTTTATTTGTTTTAATTACACACTTTTTTATTCCAAAATCAGACAATTTCAAATACTTGAACACTTTCAGAGAGGAAACAGATTTGGAACCTCTGATGCAACGAATTCATCAGCACCATCTCATGGATATTTCCTTCAATATTTGACAATCAGCTGTTTTCTATTGTGTCTGTATTTGTTACTTATGTTTTAACGTTTTATTTATCTTATCAAAACCGCAAAATTAACGCCACATAAGCACCGTGAGAGTTTACAACATATTCCATAAAAATGGCAGAAAAGTTCGATTTGGTTTTGGTGCATGGAAACTTCAAAGGTTCTTTGTGCAATGAAAACAAGGATGTTGACTTGAAGCTGTATCTGGAAAGTTACAAAGAGTTAAACAAGTTCTTCACTTTGTTGGGTACAATGTTTGGTTTTGTCAGTAAAGACCTCAACTCCAAAATGGACATACTGACTGAGCTGCATAAATCGGATAATGAAAACTTCAGCACTGTCACAAGATTGTTAGTATATGAAAAGGAATCCAATTTGCTGGAAAAGAAAGGGTATGTGTCTGGTAGCAGGACCTTATTGAGATTGCACCGGGGATTAGGTTTGTGCATAAATTGTGTGTTAATAGCTTATATTAATCTTATGATTTCAGATTTCATCAGGTTGTTTTTGAAGTATATGAGTGAACTTCAAGATGATCAGAATACAGGTGATGTCTGTAGAACAGCCTATTGCCAAACACTTGAAAAGTTCCATTCATTCCTGATAGCCAAAGGCGCCAAATTAGCTATGTACACCATGCCCACTAAAGCAGATTTGATGAACAGAGTAACAATTCAATTAATCTAAATTATTTCTTTTATTAACTGAATCAATATATTTCAGATTTGTGGGAATAACGAAGAAGCGTTGAAAACTGCAATCGAAATACTGCCTAAGACTTTGGATGTTATTGCCATTGTCTATACAATCATTGATGATCTTTACACCGCACACGATTTACACGCGTTGCCTTGAAGTAATTAATAATGAATCAAAGATACTGCTTAGAAATTTAATTCAATTATAAAGCTCATTTGCATTTTCTTCTGTATCATTCCTAAATGTATAGTATTAGTGTAAAGATTTTTTTTTTCATTTGCTGATTGTACATTATAAAGTGCAATATGAAGAAAAAAAAAATCCTTAATGAAATTTTATTTGCTATTCATAATTTTATAAGCGATTTTTTTCGCATAATGTGATGAATATAAATTATTTGAATTCCATGATTTTTAATCTATTTATTATAAGTTAAGTAAGTTTTAAAACTGGTACCAATTTTTGAAATAGTTATGTTGGTTGCAAAAGTTTGGTACTAAAGACAAAAGAAAAATATATTTCTTGGGCGTTTCCATGCAGATGAGAAGTTCGCAATAATATTAAACTAATTTTCGTGAATAATGGCTGTTGTCGCAGTGAAGAAGTTGCAGGAAGAATTAAAAGTGGGTCCTCTGTCGATCCTACAAGATTCTGTGTTGAATAATACCCAAGTGTTGGTAAATTGTCGCAACAATAAGAAAATTTTGGGAAGAATCAAGATGTTCGATAGGCATATGAACATGGTTTTGGAGAACGTTAGGGAGATGTGGGTGGAGAACGCCCGCAACGGCAAAGGAAATAAATGCAAGAAAAACGTGAATATGGATAGATTCATTTCCAAGATGTTCCTCCGAGGAGATTCCGTGATTTTGGTGGTGAAGAATTCTCCAAAACCGGAGAATCCAATTCAAAAATAGTTTATAGTTTCGTTCAATGTTACCAACCTTTATACCTCGTAATTTAAGCTTACATAAGAAACGTCAAAATTTTCAATATAACCTAAGTAATTTCAATAAAGTTCTGTGGTGAACAACTAGAATGGCAGGAAGGGCGAAGGTAGATATAAGGGACATCAACCCGATGCTCCAAATGATCCGCAACTTCCTGCTTGGAAGGAAGCACACCTTGGCAGTTCGTTTCGAGCATGAAGTGGCCTCCAGGTCACCACCACTTCCAATCCTCCCCGATGGACCTTCCCATCGTCTGAATGCCAACTACTATTGCTCGAGGGATGCCCGTCGCGAAGTTGCGCCACCCCTAGTCCTTGCCGTACAGAAGCAAATTGGTGGTGAAGCCTGCCTGAAACCGAGAACCCCAGGAAAGATTCACAACTGGGATTGAAACAGCATAACTTTAGCAATTGATTATTTTATTGTAAGCTAACAAATAGTTAATAAAATTTAGTTAATCAATTATTTATTTATTAAAAAAGGGTACATAAAAACAATTTAAGCAATATAACAAATGTTATAATGCAGGGATTATATAAAAACATTTTTGATATATATATATATGTATATAAATATCTATAGGATACAGCGAACTCTCACTAGTGCAAATATATTCAATTTTTTTTAACTTTTCTTCCAAAAATATAGAAATCTTCAATAACTGAGAGTCCACTGTATTTAATTAGTAAAACAATATTAATAATAATAATCATCATTGCAATTTGATTGTTGTTTCTGCTAATATTTTAAGTCGGCGATCAATGGTAGATGATCGGATGGAAAGACCGCACTTGGAAGCCCTTCATCTTTCTTTAAAATATCCTCGCTGGGAAAAGGCACATAGTCAACCAAAGACATTTTGGTCTCGACGAAAATATAATCCAAGCATGCTTTAAATTCTTTCGTATAGTTTGTGTACTCGGGAGTTCCGCAAGCGCTCTTTAAAGTGAACGGATGGAAAAGGGTCGTTGCGTAACCAGCGTTCTCGTATTGGATGGTCCCATTCACCAGATATTTATACACATCCGAGTCTGGGGTACTGTTGAAGTCACCGCAGAAGATCAACCCGACATTGTAATTTGGATTCTGAAATAAATAAAAATTAATACACAATATATTTCAATTAACTGCAATAATACATACATGTTTTATTTCCTTGCTACAAATGTTTTTTAAGTAATCCAAGCATAGTATGGTCTGTATCAATCGGACGTTACCCGCATCGGGATGATAATACAGATGCGTATTTGCAACAATGGTGACTTCATTAAGGCAGTTGTTCTTCAGCTTGCAGAACTGCAACGAAGTAGCTTGCTTCATGAAGGTCTGCTCCAAATCAGGGTCCTTCTTAATTATTTTCAGCACATTCCTCAAGCAGGGATTCTTCTTCACTTCCATGTTGAATACAATGTGGCCTTGACCAGCGAAACTGAAATCACTAAATTTGACTACGTTACAATCGAGATGCGCGAAAATCACCTAAAACGTTTTCCGTTGTAGATGGTGGCCAAACCCTCGGGAATTCTATTTCCTTTTTTGTTATATATAGCTCCATAATTCAATTTCTTAAACTCCTCGCGAAAATAAAAACTGAACACCTTGTTGTCAACTTCCTGCAAGCAGATTATGTCAGCCTTGTAACCAGTTAGTTCCTTCAAGATTAACTGTTTTCTATAATCCACTGATAAATGCTGTTTATCACAGTACAGAAATTGGGTATTTGTGTATCTGCATGAAAGTATGTTGTAACACACCACCCTGAAACTAAATTAAAAACATGATCATTTATAAGCAATTAGCAAAGCTTAATCTCAACTTACTTGGGGATTTTTGTGTAGCCTTGAATGTGTTTCTGTCGATCTTCAAAAGGGCAAAGCGGCAACTGAGGTATTGTACAAACAACATTTTGAGAGATCACACTGAATACATCACCAGTATGTTGTGAATTTATAGGCAGACATTCTAATTTCAAATAGTGATCAGCATCTGATTTTTTCACCAAGTAATTGAATTGTCTACCAACTTGTTCCCATTCAATTTTATCCTTGGATTTGTACCAAGTAAAGGAAGACAATTCACTATCAACAAATGAGAATTTGAAGTGGACAGCAGACACACAATGATCGTGAAATATTATATCTGGTAATTTCATGTCTTGGATCAATGGGGCATTGATGAGGACCGAGAAATCCATGCCCAAAATTGAAAAGGTCAAATGCTTCAGGCTTTCCAAATGTTTCACAGTGTTACAGGTAGACACCAATTTGTTCCTGTTCTTGAATGATATCTTTAAATCCACAGCATTGATATCATTCTCCTTTCCCACATTAGTATGAATTAATTTAATTATTTTATCCGATATATATTCCATAAATTCACTTATAGTCTCAGTGCTCAGCAGAGATATATTGATCTGCTCATCGAGTTCAAACACATTGTTTTTGTAGTGGATAAGGAACATAAATGAACATTGGCTCTGCCATGGTAGGAACCTTAAATTTGCTTTCAATTCTCCACCTTCCATCACCAATACTTTCGCCTCTTTCAGTCTGAAATTTTGATATCTAAGACACGAAGGTTGTAACAAAACAAAGCCAGGGAGACTTCAGAGAATACGTACGTCTGTTTTGGTATTTAATTTTTATCCAAAAACGGTTGGTACGAGGCTGAATTCCAGCCGAAGAGAGACGATCGGATGAATTCGGAACCGTTCGGAACTTTTTCAAATGTTTGCGTAGTGACAAAAAACTTTATGATAGTTTGCGTGGTTTGCGTTTTATGGAAACAAAGGAACAGAAAAAACAAGATAAATTTCGACCGTTGTAAGAATTGTAAGAACACAAACAAGCAAGTAATAATTCTATAATTATTATATATTTGTGTGTAAGTTACTTGCACAGTTACTATCATCAACAATATTAAAAACAACCGACTATGAGGAGGGAGCTGCTGGACACTGCTTGAGAGGTAATTAAACCATTGATGAACTTAAATACTAATAATAAATGTATATTTTTTAGAGTGGAAGGACCATCTTGATTGGATTCATATCAGAATGCACTGCAGGGATCATTGCTGTTGCTGCCTTGTGTTTGTATCACAAAGTTAATTGTTATTTGGAAAATAAAATATTTTGTTAATTTTTTTTATTTATATACACACACACACATATATATATATATATATTCACTCTTGACTAGTGAGCATCGTTGTCGAATAACGTTTTTTTTTTGAGATGATTGGAATTGATGGAACTGACGACTCTTGATCTTTTAGCCCGAGTGCAGGGAATGTCCGTTCCTTGATCTCCCTGTAGACGGAGCACATAGTTTGAAGGGCGACTGCCACTGCACAAAGCACATGTTGCTGGAGTGTCTGGTGACTTTTGGCACTCATTGGAAAAATGACTTTGTCCACATTTTACACATCACGGTTGTTTCACACGGTCATCACGGTATTTTGTATGTCCATAAGACAGGCAGCGGAGACATTGAGGTACTTCCTTATTCTTGTGCGGAGCCTCAAAAGATATGCGTTGATCTCCCAGTCGCAACACAGCATTAAAAATTAGCGACAACTTTTTAAGACTGTCCACATTTTACACATCACAGTTTTTTCCCGCAGTAATTTTTTGTATGTCCATAACACTGGCAGCGGAGACATTGAGGTACTTCCTTATTCTTGTGCGGAGCCTCAAAAGATATGCGTTTTTTTTTTTTTTTTTTTTTTTTGGTACCGTGCTTCATCCTTAATGGATGAGCTTTCCTCATTTAGCTGCGTCCTGTCGACGCCATACGCCAGTCACAATCGGTATGGATTTTTAAGCTTGAAATTAATTACGTTTTTTGAAAGATATGCGTTGATCTCCCAGTCGCAACACAGCATTAAAAATTAGCGACAACTTTTTAAGAATTTGTACACATTTTACACATCACGGTTGTTTCCCGCAGTAATTTTTTGTATGTCCATAACACTGGCAGCATTAAAAATTAGCGACAACCTTTTTAAGACTTTGTCCACATTTTACACATCACAGTTGTTTCCAGTTGTTTCCCGCAGCAAATTTTTGTATTTCCATAACACTGGCAACATTAAAAATTAGCGACAACCTTTTTAAGACTTTGTCCACTTTTTACACATCATACACATCATGGTTGTTTCCCGCAGTAATTTTTTGTACATCCATAACACTGGCTGCGGAGACATTTATGTACTTCCTCATTCTTGTGCGGAGCCTCAAAAGCTATCCGTTGATCTCCCAGTCGCAACACAGCATTAAAAATTAGCGACAACTTTTTAAGACTTTGTCCACATTTTACTCATCACAGTTGTTTCCCGCAGTAATTTTTTGTATGTCCATAACACTGGCAGCAGAGACATTGATGTACTTCCTTATTCTTGTGCGGAGCCTCAAAAGCTATCCGTTGATCTCCCAGTCGCAACACAGTATTAAAAATTAGCGACAACTTTTTAAGACTTTGTCCACATTTTACACATCACAGTTGTTACCCGCAGTAGTTTTTTGTATGTCCATAACACTGGCAACGGAGACATTGATGTACTTCCTTATTCTTGTGCGGAGCCTCAAAAACTATCCGTTGATCTCCCAGTCGCAACACAGCATTAAAAATTAGCGACAACTTTTTAAGACTTTGTCCACATTTTACTCATCACAGTCTCAACACAGCATTAAAAATTAGCGACAACTTTTTAAGACTTTGTACACATTTTACTCGTCACAGTTGTTTCCCGCAGTAATTTTTTGTATGTCCATAACACTGGCAACGGAGACATTGATGTACTTCCTGATTCTTGTGCGGAGCCTCAAAAGCTATCCGTTGATCTCCCAGTCGCAACACAGCATTAAAAATTAGCGACAACTTTTTAAGACTTTGTCCACATTTTACTCATCACAGTTGTTTCCCGCAGTAATTTTTTGTATGTCCATAACACTGGCAGCGGAGACATTGATGTACTTCCTTATTCTTGTGCGGAGCCTCAAAAGCTATCCGTTGATCGCCCAGTCGCAACACAGCATTAAAAATTAGCGACAACTTTTTAAGACTTTGTCCACATTTTACACATCACAGTTGTTACCCGCAGTAATTTTTTGTATGTCCATAACACTGGCAGCGGAGACATTGATGTACTTCACGTATCTTGTGCGGAGCCTCAAAAGATATCCGTTGATCTCCCAGTCGCAACACAGCATTAAAAATTAGCGACAACTTTTTTGTATGTCCATAACACTGGCAGCGGAGAAATTGATGTACTTCCTTATTCTTGTGCGGAGCCTCAAAAGATATCCGTTGATCTCCCAGTCACACCACAGCATTAAAAATTAGCGACAACTTTTTAAGACTTTGTCCACATTTTACACATCACAGTTGTTTCCCGCAGTAATTTTTTGTATGCCCATAACACTGGCAGCGGAGACATTGAGGTACTTCCTTATTCTTGTGCGGAGCCTCAAAAGATAGACTTCACTTGCATTCTTCTTAGGTGTAGCGAACCATGCTGCTGCCTGAATGGATGGTGTTGTTTGTTCTTGTGTTTTGTCTGTACTATTTCTTATATTCGATATGTTCTTTACATGATGCCCCATATCTTCTAATTCCTTTCTTTTATCTTCAGTGCTGCATGAGAAATGCATGTTGCGCAATACCACTCTAAAGGCTCGATCTGCCTTAAGCTGATAAGAATGGCGGGCACGAATGGCACGGAATGTTTTTATTTTTGACGAGTTCGCCAATTTTGTGGTAGTCGCTAATGGTTGATGGTTGCACATTGACTTGTTTGTGTCCTACTAGCTTAAGCGGTAAATTTAAAAAATTATGTAAATTTGGTAGCCTAAAATTCATGAAAATTTGACAGCGAATTACGCGAAAATAGTAACTGCTACAATTATACCAGTATATACGTTTCAAAGAATGAACATTCGGCTTTAATTTGGTAGCTCAACAATTAATTTATCTCGCGTACTTTTCGAGATATAAGCAAAAATGTAAAGACACTGCTTTTTCGAAGCTTAAAAAAAAGTTTATTCAACTTTGACAGCGAATTACGCGAAAACAGTAACTGCTACAATTATACCAGTATATACGTTTCAAAGAATGAACATTCGGCTTTAATTTGGTAACTTTAGAATTAATTTATCTCGCGTACTTTTCGAGATATAAGCAAAAATGTAAAGACACTGCTTTTTCGAAGTTTCAAAAAAAAATTATTCAACTTTGACAGCGAATTACGCGAAAACAGTAACTGCTACAATTATACCAGTATATACGTTTTAAAGAATGAACATTCGGCTTTAATTTGGTAGCTCAATAATTAATTTATCTCGCGTACTTTTCGAGATATAAGCAAAAATGTAAAGACACTGCTTTTTCGAAGCTTAAAAAAAAGTTTATTCAACTTTGACAGCGAATTACGCGAAAACAGTAACTGCTACAATTATACCAGTATATTCGTTTTAAAGAATGAACATTCGGCTTTAATTTGGTAGCTCAATAATGAATTTATCTCGCGTACTTTTCGAGATATAAGCAAAAATGTAAAGACACTGCTTTTTCGAAGCTTAAAAAAAAGTTTATTCAATTTTGACAGCGAATTACGCGAAAACAGTAACTGCTACAATTATACCAGTATATACGTTTCAAAGAATGAACATTCGGCTTTAATTTGGTATATCAAGAATTAATTTATCTCGCGTACTTTTCGAGATATAAGCAAAAATGTAAAGACACTGCTTTTTTGAAGCTTAAAAAAAAGTTTATTCAACTTTAACAGCGAATTACGCGAAAACAGTAACTGCTACAATTATACCAGTATATACGTTTCAAAGAATGAACATTCGGCTTTAATTTGGTAACTTTAGAATTAATTTATCTCGCGTACTTTTCGAGATATAAGCAAAAATGTAAAGACACTGCTTTTTCGAAGCTTAAAAAAAAGTTTATTCAACTTTGACAGCGAATTACGCGAAAACAGTAACTGCTACAATTATACCAGTATATACGTTTCAAAGAATGAACATTCGGCTTTAATTTGGTAGCTCAACAATTAATTTATCTCGCGTACTTTTCGAGATATAAGCAAAAATGTAAAGACACTGCTTTTTCGAAGCTTAAAAAAAGTTTATTCAACTTTGACAGCGAATTACGCGAAAACAGTAACTGCTACAATTATACCAGTATATACGTTTCAAAGAATGAACATTTGGCTTTAATTTGGTATATCAAGAATTAATTTATCTCGCGTACTTTTCGAGATATAAGCAAAAATGTAAAGACACTGCTTTTTCGAAGCTTAAAAAAAAGTTTATTCAACTTTGACAGCGAATTACGCGAAAACAGTAACTGCTACAATTATACCAGTATATACGTTTCAAAGAATGAACATTTGGCTTTAATTTGGTATATCAAGAATTAATTTATCTCGCGTACTTTTCGAGATATAAGCAAAAATGTAAAGACACTGCTTTTTCGAAGCTTAAAAAAAAGTTTATTCAAATTTGACAGCGAATTACACGAAAATAGTAACTGCTACAATTATACCAGTATATACGTTTCAAAGAATGAACATTCGGCTTTAATTTGGTAACTTTAGAATTAATTTATCTCGCGTACTTTTCGAGATATAAGCAAAAATGTAAAGACACTGCTTTTTCGAAGTTTCAAAAAAAAATTATTCAACTTTGACAGCGAATTACGCGAAAACAGTAACTGCTACAATTATACCAGTATATACGTTTCAAAGAATGAACATTCGGCTTTAATTTGGTATATCAAGAATTAATTTATCTCGCGTACTTTTCGAGATATAAGCAAAAATGTAAAGACACTGCTTTTTTGAAGCTTAAAAAAAAGTTTATTCAACTTTAACAGCGAATTACGCGAAAACAGTAACTGCTACAATTATACCAGTATATACGTTTCAAAGAATGAACATTCGGCTTTAATTTGGTAGCTCAACAATTAATTTATCTCGCGTACTTTTCGAGATATAAGCAAAAATGTAAAGACACTGCTTTTTCGAAGCTTAAAAAAAAGTTTATTCAACTTTGACAGCGAATTACGCGAAAACAGTAACTGCTACAATTATACCAGTATATACGTTTCAAAGAATGAACATTCGGCTTTAATTTGGTAGCTCAACAATTAATTTATCTCGCGTACTTTTCGAGATATAAGCAAAAATGTAAAGACACTGCTTTTTCGAAGCTTAAAAAAAGTTTATTCAACTTTGACAGCGAATTACGCGAAAACAGTAACTGCTACAATTATACCAGTATATACGTTTCAAAGAATGAACATTTGGCTTTAATTTGGTATATCAAGAATTAATTTATCTCGCGTACTTTTCGAGATATAAGCAAAAATGTAAAGACACTGCTTTTTCGAAGCTTAAAAAAAGTTTATTCAACTTTGACAGCGAATTACGCGAAAACAGTAACTGCTACAATTATACCAGTATATACGTTTCAAAGAATGAACATTTGGCTTTAATTTGGTATATCAAGAATTAATTTATCTCGCGTACTTTTCGAGATATAAGCAAAAATGTAAAGACACTGCTTTTTCGAAGTTTCAAAAAAAAATTATTCAACTTTGACAGCGAATTACGCGAAAACAGTAACTGCTACAATTATACCAGTATATACGTTTCAAAGAATGAACATTCGGCTTTAATTTGGTATATCAAGAATTAATTTATCTCGCGTACTTTTCGAGATATAAGCAAAAATGTAAAGACACTGCTTTTTTGAAGCTTAAAAAAAAGTTTATTCAACTTTAACAGCGAATTACGCGAAAACAGTAACTGCTACAATTATACCAGTATATACGTTTCAAAGAATGAACATTCGGCTTTAATTTGGTAGCTCAACAATTAATTTATCTCGCGTACTTTTCGAGATATAAGCAAAAATGTAAAGACACTGCTTTTTCGAAGCTTAAAAAAAAGTTTATTCAACTTTGACAGCGAATTACGCGAAAACAGTAACTGCTACAATTATACCAATATATATGTTTCAAAGAATGAACATTCGGCTTTAATTTGGTAGCTCAACAATTAATTTATCTCGCGTACTTTTCGAGATATAAGCAAAAATGTAAAGACACTGCTTTTTCGAAGCTTAAAAAAAGTTTATTCAACTTTGACAGCGAATTACGCGAAAACAGTAACTGCTACAATTATACCAGTATATACGTTTCAAAGAATGAACATTTGGCTTTAATTTGGTATATCAAGAATTAATTTATCTCGCGTACTTTTCGAGATATAAGCAAAAATGTAAAGACACTGCTTTTTCGAAGCTTAAAAAAAAGTTTATTCAACTTTGACAGCGAATTACGCGAAAACAGTAACTGCTACAATTATACCAGTATATACGTTTCAAAGAATGAACATTTGGCTTTAATTTGGTATATCAAGAATTAATTTATCTCGCGTACTTTTCGAGATATAAGCAAAAATGTAAAGACACTGCTTTTTCGAAGCTTAAAAAAAAGTTTATTCAAATTTGACAGCGAATTACACGAAAATAGTAACTGCTACAATTATACCAGTATATACGTTTCAAAGAATGAACATTCGGCTTTAATTTGGTAACTTTAGAATTAATTTATCTCGCGTACTTTTCGAGATATAAGCAAAAATGTAAAGACAATGCTTTTTCGAAGTTTAAAAAAAAAATTATTCAACTTTGACAGCGAATTACGCGAAAACAGTAACTGCTACAATTATACCAGTATATACGTTTCAAAGAATGAACATTCGGCTTTAATTTGGTAGCTCAATAATTAATTTATCTCGCGTACTTTTCGAGATATAAGCAAAAATGTAAAGACACTGCTTTTTTGAAGCTTAAAAAGTCATTCGATCCCAAATAATCCTTAAACAAAATTCTTATTAAATTTCGAATGTTAAAAAAAATAGTAGCTAACCTGCGCTTGATTCGCAAATCTGTGTACATTGTGAGCGCTTTATGTTCTTGTCCTGCCTTCTGGTACAACCTGGCAGCTTCCTTAAATTTTCCCCTGTAAGCGTAAACATCTCCGATCATAACTTCCTTATTGTTGTCTCCTTTCTTCATGCGTTCCAACATATCCCTGATCAATTATAAATAGTTGAAATCCTGCAGTTTTATAAATGCGAGTCGAGCTATATCGAAATTCAAGTTCTCTAATGCAGCATGTCCTAGTTCTTCCCAATCTCCATCCGTTACACCTAAATATAGTATAAGTTATCACTAATTCATTTCACATTAGATTAATAATTTTACCTAAACACGCGACTTTATGAGCTTCGCTGAACATTTTCTTCTCAATGTATTGGTACGTAGGAGCACTCAAGGGTAACTCGAGAGTGGTCATCGCTGATCCATTCAAACAAAATACTTTAGACCCGGTCAAACCTACCACGAAACCATTCAACTTTTGCCTATACGCCGGAAAATCTTCAACTTTTATTGACAATAAATTAGGTCCACTGAACGCCAACATATCTTCATACTGCGTGTTCCAAGCTATACTATTAGTATTTGGTTCCTGCAAGTAAATGCATAAATTATATTCTTCACTAACGACTAAATTGTTTTATACGAAACCTGATATAATAAATCTCCATTTTTGGTATTGAAAACCTGACATAAACCAGTCTCGTCGACCGCAGCCAACTTTTGCTTCCTCTGACTTAAATCCAGGCATCTGATTGGAACGTTCACCTTGACTTTAAGCAAAGGGAAGGAATTGTCCAAATATACTTCCCAGACTTGCCCATTTTCAAACCCAGAATAAGCCCTTCTTGTCTTGGTGGTCCTCCGATTATTTTGTTATATCTAATAGGACTTTCCAAGATCCACTCCCTTTCTTGGACGCCAGCAAATGATAAACTCTGCAATTTCCTTTCCTGGCACACGACCAAATGCTCGCTGCATATCACTAACAAGCTGCAATCCAGCTTCTGCGTTATTTTCTCTTTAACTCTGTAATGCATATCGTTGGCATCATTCGAATACAGCTCGGTTAATAAGTGTTGAATAATCACGTCGTCATATTCTCGCGAAAAGCGTACCTCTCCTTGTATAGACCATGAACTGTATTAAATGCTAATTGGTAATAAGCAATTGTACCATCTTGGCAACCCATCGCCTAAAATTTGAAATTAATAACATATAAAATTATTAATAATCATTAGATTCTGTCTCACAATGTAGTTTCCTTCTGGATGAACAGCACAGCACCAAACCCAAGATTGCTGTTGATCCCCAATCATTCCCAGCTTAATTCCATCTTTGGTGTATATGTTGCAAGCTTTATTGCTTCCAGAAATCAGAATATATTCGCCCTTCGGAAAATATTTAACTTTCAACGCATCAAAACTAACAACTCATTCCTTCCTAATTAATTTTCCACCCAAAGTGTAAAATGACAATGTCTTGTTCCAATCAGTAACACATAAAGTGTCTTGATCATCAGAAGAAGTGCTCCAAGAAATTGCCCATATTGAAGGATTCCCAGGCCTCTCAAATCTCCCTTTCTCTTCACCCAACTAAGAAAAATAATATTTAACTCATTATATTTTAATTATAATAATATCACCTTATTTCTAATTGAAATACTTCCATTCCCCAGGGCCAAAGCCAAATACTGACCATCATTGGTCCAAGCACAAGAATTGATCCTTGAATTAATCTTATGTTTCTGCACAGCTTTCTGCTCGGCACTCCAGAAAGCAAAATCAGTCAGAGCACAGGAAGCCAACTGATTTGATAGCGGGTTGTATGCTAAACACTGGACTGCATCACTGTGACTGTACTTCAGTAAACCCTCCAATTTGTTCGACCAAATGATCACAGACTTATCCGAGCTTCCACTAGCAAACTTCTGTCCATTCTTTGCATAGCACACACAGTACACAGTGTCCTTATGGCCTTTAATTTTTTGTATGTCCATAACACAGGCAGCGGAGACATTGAGGTACTTCCTTATTCTTGTGCGGAGCCTCAAAAGATATGCGTTGATCTCCCAGTCGCAACACAGCATTAAAAATTAGCGACAACTTTTTAAGACTTTGTCCACATTTTACAATTTCACACATCACGGTTTTTTCCCGCAGCAAAAACAAAGCACACTAAAACAACTGTCAAATCAAGAAATTGAGAATCATGTGTATTGCATATAAAAGCAATTTAAACATTAATTTGATTGCCTAACTAATTACTTTTATTGTATGCATATTTAAATATAAATTTTAAACAAAAACGTTTCAGAAAATTTGTACATACATTCTAAATAGATCTGAGACGTGTCTCCTTATTCATATTTATGTTACGTGAAAGTTTGGTTGCCTAAATATAGAAAAGTTCAAAGTTTAAATGTGTTTTTATAAATTAATTAATCAAATAATCATTGCATATTTCTGTTAATCAAAAAAGATTAGTTATTAAACTATTGAATTTATTAAAAGTAATAATTAAATTAATAGAAAATAATTACATTAATTGTAAATGATTTGTTTTTCACTGTTAATGTCAGTATTTTAAATTTTGCGTTTCTTAAATATTAAGATCGAAGAATGTTTTCAGAAATTGCGTGACAATGGTTGATGTAATTTGAACGCGTCGTAATGTTAATGGGTCGAGTGGTTTCGTAATGGACAAAGGAAATTCTTTGAGTTATCTGGTGCCATCGGTGGGCGATCTACTGGATTCGAAAATTAGCGATGAGAACTTGAACGTGGAAGATGGTTTATCCTCGCAGGACGACGCGAACCTTTTCCTTGTTGCGAGCATGGCCTTCCTGCAGCGACAACTCAAGAAGAAGTTAGGGATGAACGATGATGAAGAGAACGTGAAAAAGGGACGCACCTACTCGGATATGTTGCTCTTTGAAACTAGGAATGAAGGGAATAGGCATAGGTTTTTCATCAGGTTGAAGAACACCGACAAATTCGATGACATTAAGAGGAGCGAGACGAGTATACCCGATATAGTGCTTTCCGAAAATCAATTGCTTCCTTACGCTAAAAAGCCAAAGCTGCGGTTATCTCGGCTGTTTCGTAACAAATCCAAGACTTCAAAAGAGAACAAAAAGTCTGGTGTATTTAGCGTTTTCAAAAAATGCCCTAAAGTAGAAACGGAGCAGAGATTGAGTGAAAGCGAAGCCATTAATCCTGGAATTCTGATGATATCCAATAACCAAAATACAGGATCAACGTATAGTTTGAACAGCGAATGGTCCAAAAGCATTAAGAGTAAATGCAAGGAATCTAGAGCAAATGAGCAGCTGCTTGACATATTACCGACTTTGAACAGCGCGAGGAGGAGGAAAAGTTTTAGAAGCAACACTTGCTCAAGTTTGGATGAAGACGAAGAAAACATTACACCTTACGAATCAGAAATGGAATCGGTGAAGGTGAAGAAAAAAGCTAAATGTTATAAATTGAAACGGCAACAGTCCAAGTTGAGCGTTTGCGTGGAGGATGAGTCCGAATCTGATAACGAATGCAGCAACCGAAAGCCAAAATCCAAAATGTCTTATAACAATTTCCCGGATGAGCTTAAAGCGAATCTGTCGCCTGAGGTTCTGCAAAATATTATAACGCAGATGATTATTTATTTAGAGGAGAAACCTGCGCCAGACGAAGAAACATTTTGCGATTGAAATTTTTTAGTTTAATTGTACGTTTCGCTTAATAATAAATGAATAATTATGACAGAGTGTCAATATGTTTAGATGTCTGTAACTTGTTATTTTTGCTTTCAATTTGTAGGATGGAAACTTTGAACGTTGAATCTGGGTCGAAAAATATCAAAAGAAACGCGCCCATACATCGATTGAGAGGTATTCACAGGAAAGAGCCCAAGTTTGATAGGGTTGATAGCAACTTTTGGAGTAAACAGTATTATTACCTATTCTGCATTGCAATTGGAAATGGAGTCGACGGTTTACCTGGCGCGTTTCGCTTCGCCATGGATTTATCTGGAGGTAAAAAAAAGCTAAAATTAATTGCATTAAATAAAATTAATTTTTGATAAAGCTTTCTTCATCCTGCAACTGGTTTTCTTCACTTTTCTGCTAAACATGCCAATAGTTTACATGGAAATTTTTCTTGGGAAATACACGAGACTCACCAACTGTCAGATGTACAAGATGGCTCCGCTATTCTTCGGTATGCTTTGCGAAATGGAATGCAGTTACGAAATTAATTGGATGCGTTTCAGGATACTGCGTTCTGTTGATTCTATTCAACATCGTCTCTTCGCCGATGCGAGTTACAGACATAAGTCTTTTTATAATTTCCGCCTTGCAACTGATCATCAATCCGAATTACCTCTACGTGTGTCCGCATAATAGCAATACTTGCCTAGATTACGAAGTGGAAGGAAACATCAGCGAAAACCGCACTTGCTACTACAACTACATGTCCTTCAAATGCGATGACATCGAATATCGCTACGTTTCGGCTTATCTTTATTGGCAAATCCAATCAACTAATTGTACGAGCGATAACCTAAGTTGTAATTTTGCAGGAATAACTTTCGGAATTACGACGATCCTTCCACTTACGCCTTGTGGCAGTGCGTGATTGCCGCAGTTATCACTTGGATGTTCATCACCTTTCTATGTTTAGCTGGAATGAAAGTCATAGGAATCGTAATAATTAATCTTTATTACATTTTTTTTTTAAATATCAGTGTATGTTCCAGTTATTGAAGATCACGTTTGTGGTAAATTTCGTGATCTTGACTATACTATTGATCATGGCTTTACCCACTCATGGAAGTATGAGAGGTTTGATGAACTTAATCGAGTTCAGGGTTCAAAGCCTTCATTTAAACGAGGTTTCATTATATTTCTTTCAGTAACAAATCATTTATATGTTTTAAATTGCAGGTGCTGATGAGTATATTTCTTAGCAGCATGAAGTTAGGTCTTACATATCCAATTGGTTACATGACGTACGCTGCGTACACGGATAAGAACACCAATGTAGGTCCCGCAACTGAAGCAGTTTTCCTGAATATCGTCAACGTTTTACTCACGATTTATTACCTGGTCGTGTTGCATGCAATAGCCGGAGTCCTCTCGTTTGCAATAGGCGTAGATATAGAGCACGTTATGGTCCCTTGTAAGACAATAATTCAATCAAATTAATCAAATTTAAGTTGCACGAATTTCAGTTGCCGGCGTCTACTGCGCAATGATTCCCGAATTCCTGCGATTCCGAGACACCCCTATCATATTCCTGATCATTTACCACCTTTCCAATTGGACGTTGGAAACGGTCAAAATCGTAAATGAAAATTTTCTTTTAAATATTTTATTCATATGCAAAATTTTCAGGCTGTAATCATGTACATGCTAATTCTGAATCTATACGACTTTTTTCCTGGAATATCCAAGTATCAAACTTACGTCTTTCTGGCGGCTGGGGTTATCTCCTTAATAATCAGCATTTTTTGTTCTTTGAGGGTATGGCAATTAATTAACACTTCATTTTAAAAGCTTAAAATGAATTCCCAAAAGATTTTCAGCATCGTTATTTTCCCGTTGCTTTGGTACTGCGAGATCAACTTTTTGTTTGCTATAAGGCTTCTTGGAGAGGTAAGATGTTTGTGTTAAAAGGATTTTGTAAAGATCGTTTTCTTTTCAGTGCTTGATGGTTTTTTATTGTTACGGAGTGAGCAGATTGAACGATGATATTCACTTTGTAACTGGGAGGAGGCCCATAAAGTATTGGAGGATGCTGTGGTATACGTATCCAGTTATGCTATTGGTGAGTTAACTAAAAAATATTTATAAAATAGTAAAAAATATGTATATTGCAGTGCGGCATAGGTTTGCTGCTTTTGGATAAGCTTCGAGGAGTTGCTAAACACAAGTCGTTCATTGAAAAGGATTTTCCGGATTCCCCTTTCTTCGATTCGATCCTTTTTGTGGCTTTGGGAATTGTGTTCTTGTACCTTCTGATCATCTTTATAGGTACCTTCTTTTATATCGTGATGGCCGTGAGGACTTTATCGGTAGGTTTCAGAAGATTGAAGAAAAATGGTTTCAATTTGTTATTTTTTTTGTAGACAATTGTGCATTTGCTGAAGCCGCAATTCTACTGGGGACCCTTCGATAAGGATATGAGAATCGCAAGGAAAAGTTTCGCGCCGAGAACGTCGATCCGTTCTCAGCCGCCAAAGAAGAAAAGGCAAAGGTTCCGTATGCATTCCATCAAGCAAATGCACGAACGTGACATCGCCGAGCACGTGAACCGTGGCAGGATCTTCCTGGACTCCATATTCTTCACGAACGTCGGTGAGGAGGACAGGAGGCGGCAATCCCAATACCTGGACACCCTGAAAATGATCATCAGGCATAGACGCAGCACTCTATTTTGAGTCCTGCGGGATGGGGGAGGATAATGCGAATTGGGGCACCGCGGATTTAGGTCTTTTTGTTGTCGTGCGCACGTGTTAATTACACGTGACGTTTTGTGCGGAAAAAGGGGGACACGCTCTTCTAGAGTCGTAATTTTCCACTGAGCCGGAATGTGCCGCAAATTGAACACACGCGACTCGAATTATCGGACTGCCATTAGGAATATGCTATTCTTAGACTGCGACTCGAAGACATAGAAATCATCGGGAGAACCGAGAAAAAAAATCGGATTCGCAAAGTTTTTCCAGGTTTATTGGAAACCTTCTAATTTTAGTGCAACGCACTTTTATTTGCGGGCCGTGCGAAAAAACAACAAACGTCGTCAACTTCACCACATCTGTCCACTGTTTGCTTTTTATAAATAATATTCGCCGATTCAGAAACAACAAACAACACGGCCTGTTAATACGTCAACCTGAGTTTGAAGCGGAAAAGAGAAATTAAATACATTAATCATCCATCCGATTAAACGCATCCAATTGGATATTTCCTTGAAAAAAAAACTAATATTTGTTTATTGTCTACACCGATTTCCTCAATTCAATTAATTGAAACGCATTTACAAAATGATCAATCAATCTACAATTATTTAATTTTCTTGATTTGATTTTTCTTCTGATTTAAACAGCCACACATGTATTCAATACAAGTGTATTAGATTGGAGTGAATCTCCAATTCAATAAACGTACACGACCCTCAATTCTCGTTTTTTCAATGAGTTTATCTACGCTTTTTAGGTCAAAAAAGGTTACTACCCTTAACATAAAAAATAATCCATTATTAATACATCAGTACAGAAAATGCTGCTTCCTGAAATTATTTAATTACTAAAAATAGCTTAGCTTTATTACTAAGTTGTATTTAATAAAAAAATATACTTAGGATAAATCTAGAAATATTAAAAAAGTAATTATAAAATAAGTTGATTTTTTAGATTTATTATTTGATCTCTGATTAAATCCTTGAATGAAATTTTAAATAAAACTTTAGATCATCCGATATCGATCGATTACGTAAAGAGAAAGCATAAAGATATAAAAAGAAATAAATGTATTTATGAAATAAAATAAAAGTATCTAAAGTTTCCACTCGACAATCAACATTAGCTTAAGTAGGATCCACAATGAAAGGTAAATATTTCGGTTGAGTATTGTGGCGACGATGGATCTGATATATTTACATATTTGTTTAAGGTGGAAATTTATTGGGAATCTGTTTATTTCCGAATTTATTTTCGCTTCGTGGATGAATCATCTGCGGCCGGATTATTTCTAGAGTTCAATTAAACTGGACCCGTTGAGGTTTGACAAATACTGGGAATGTCTACGTTCGACTCTTACATCTAAATGTTATTGCTGCTACTATACAGAAATCCACGTATTATTCCAGTGCTTCACTCGGTTTCAGAATCAAAATAAATAATATTTCTGTTTAACGTTTTGTTGCCGTTCAAGCATATTCATATAACTTTATTGAATTTGCATTTACGTTTATATAATATTCATAAATATTTTTATACATAATTTATAACTCAATTCATTTGTAGAAATCTTATATTGTACATAGGAAATTAGAGCAAAGTTTATTAAACAAAATCTATGCTTTCTATAAAATTTCTTAAAATTTTTGACTCATTTTTTTAGTATAACAAAAATAAGTATAATAAACTATATTTTGAATTTTGAAATTTATTGGTTTGAAAGTAATTTTTCCAAAATTCCAAATTAGATTTTTGTTAGTTTTGATGATATTTGTGTTGGGATGTAAGAAGTTTAAGTAAAATAAATGACCTTAAACTGTAATACGTAATTTAATTTGTTTACAAAAAGATGACCATGTAAGTAATGTGAAGAAAATCAATCGACAGTTAATCATGTTTTCATGTTTGCAATTTCGCTGAAACCCAAACTGGTAATAAATAAGGTGAGAGGCGATTCGAAAATGAAATGTGCAGTCGTAAAAGCGATGAACCGCGTCTCCCGTTGTTGAATATTAGTTTAATAGTTGCCAAAACAAGTTTATTAACACGAAATAGGCGTTGAACCTAGACGAACCAAAAGGAAATAAAAAGGCAACGAAGAAGACGAAAAAAAAAAGTAGATAGAAAGAGCAAATAAACAGTGAACATCAAAATGCGGGCAAAAATAAATTTCGATATCATAAATATTAATTGGATCAACGAGAGGTTGAGGATGTGAGTCTGGGTAAACATGTAGGCATTCACCCCGCGCCTTTGGATCTGGATGAGAGGATGATCATCATATTGGGAAGAGGTCGTAAAGTCTTCGGCGATATTTATTTGAAATGCAGCTTTCTTCTCGTGCAACCCCTTTTGTTTTTTTTATTCCTTTCTTTTCATCCGCCGAAGAACTTACTTTATTGCAATTCGAAATGCGCCTCTTGTTAGTCTTCACGTCGCCACTAATCGCCGATTTAATGACAGGCCGCACCGCCGGAGGAAACATTAATTCCGACGGCTGTTTATAAATTTTGGTGAACAATCAAATAAATCCAGCTGATCCATGTGCAGAGTTTTTTTCTTCTGTATTCTTCTATACACTCTTTCTTCGCTCTCCTTTCTTCTTTCTCCCAGAAAACTACGGCCTAAGACATTTTACACACCTCTCTTATACAACAACTCATCATGTCTAGTTGCGAAATTTTTCACTATTTATGTCTTTCTTTTTAATCATTTTTTATTATTATTATTTCAAACTTGTGTTATGTTTCTTTTAACAAATTCATTAATTTATAATATAAAATTTTAATTAAATAACTGTAAAATTTCTTATTTTCACATCTTTTTTTTAACAAAAATAAAAATTTGGAAAGTTAATTTTCATTAATTCTATTTTAAGCTATAGTATCATCGGTTTTAGTTGAAAATAAAGTATTGCCTGGACTCTAAAAGAATATTCTATAATCTTGTAAACATCATAAATTAGCGAGTAATTTATGGTGTTTTCAAGAAAAATTAATTTGTTTATAGCAGTTTTAATAAGGAGATGTAAAATTAAAATTACTGAAAAGTTGTAAAATTGCAATTGCTTATAATTATTTTGCAAATTATTTTTCGACATTACGTTCACTACTCTTGATTCTAGAAGACTACAAAAATAAAATTTGTGATATTTTTAGATACTTTCGAAATTAATTAATAATTATTAACTGTTATGCAATTATGTTCAAATAATGCAAATAATTGTTTAATACATAGTTGAGCAACCAAATGAAAGCTAAATGTTCACTCTTTAAAACGTGTATACTTGTATAGTAGTAGCATTTGACATTTTCACGTAATTCACTGTCAAACTAGAGAAAACGTTTTTAAGCTTCGAAAAAGCAGTGTCTTTACATTTTTGCTTATATCTCGAAAAGTATGAGCGACAAATACATAGTTGAGCAACCAAATTAAAGTTAAATGTTCACTCTTTAAAACGTATAAACTGATATAGTTGTATCGTTTACCATTTAAACGTAATTCACTGTCAAACTTGAAGAAACTTTTTTTAAGTTTCGAAAAAGCAGTGTCTTTACATTTTTGCTTATATCTCGGAAAGTATGCACGGCAAATACATTGTTGAACAACCAAATTAAAGTTAAATGTTCACTCTTTAAAACGTATAAACTGATATACTTGTATCGTTTACCATTTAAACGTAATTCACTGTCAAACTTGAAGAAACTTTTTTTAAGTTTCGAAAAAGCAGTGTCTTTACATTTTTGCTTATATCTCGGAAAGTATGCACGGCAAATACATTGTTGAGCAACGAAATTAAAGTTAAATGTTCCCTCTTTAAAACGTATATACTGGTATAATTATGTTTTTTGTCATTTTTGCGTAATTCAATGTCGAACTTGAAAAACTTTTTTAAGCTTCTAAAACGCAGTGTCTTTACTTATATCTTAATAAGTATGCGCTAGAAGCATATATAAACTTTTATTTAAATAGTAATAATATAAATAATTATGATTAAAGGTGAAAATAGAAGATATTTTGTATAGTACATTTAGAAATTGAATACTGATTAACTATTACATGAAATATAAATAAAAACTCAATAATCCGAGACAATTCCGAAAATAGCATGTTTACTTCTTCCGTTCTGCAAATTATTCTTGCAGTCACATAATATAAATAAACTTGATCGACAGGTGTACATAGATCCATATTTTTTATTACAAAGTGGATTTGCGCTTGAATTTCGCTGAATGCCAAGGACTTTCCAAACTCGACACATCACGCTTGCAACTGACAGTATAATTACCGTTGTTCGTTTTTCCATCCTCTCTCAGCTATTAGTGACATCGTTCGCAATTGCAGAATTTGCGTAATACACGTTGTTATAAGCGGGATAAACGTAATACCACAAACAGAAATAAAACGAAGCTTTAACATATATTATTTTATTTTGTATAATAAATTAAATGTTGAGAGAAATTAATTTTGAGCTCCTAATTTATTAACAAATCGCATATGCTGAAAATTTAAATATTTTATTGTAGAATTGTCATAATTTTAAAGATGTCAATTATAAATATAGATCGAATACAATCTACGGTTTTAGCCGCAGATCAGGAGAAGTATTACTTACCAAAGGTGAGGAAAAACATCACTTACTGGAAACGGATTTCGGTGAAGGTCCATAAACCACGTTCGGAATTGACCACCGATCGATGGTTCAGCAATACAGATTACTACGTCTTTTGCATCATCTTTGGAAACACCGTCGATTTTCTACCGTTCACCGTAACTATAGCTGTGCAAGTGGCATGCGGTAACATCAGTTTTGTAACATCATGAGCGAAATCCTAATTAACGGATTTTCTTTCTTGAAGGCGTCTGGAACACTATTCTCGTTATATCCACGTTCCTTTTCGTCATGCCCATCATCTACGTGGAAACCTTTCTAGGCAGGTACACGCGCTTGACGAATGGTCAACTTTACAAATTAGCACCCATCTGTTACGGTAAGTATGGTCAATTTAGCATATAAAAATCTAAACGAATTTTTAGGTTTCTGCGTAATGATCTTCCTGATAAATTCGATCTACGTGCCATTGAAGACCGGCAATATGATCGTTGTGTGTATGCAGATGATAAAGCTGGTGTTAGATCCCATGTATTTGAGCGAGTGCGACGAATATTCTGAAAATTGCTACGACTATAGCATTCACGGTCCCATCAATAAAACGGATTGCATCAAGATTGAGTTAGGATTTGCTTGCGAAGGACAGATCTATAGATACATCAGCGCTTACAATTATTGGTGATATTTATACCTAAAACTCTTCAATGTTGAATTTATTTCTTTAGGGATACACTGGAGAATTCCATGAGTTTATTCAGAATTCGAGGCATGGTAATTATGATCGTTCTAAGCGCGATCGTAAATAGCTTATCTATTATCAACATGAAGATTATAGGTGTTGTATGTAAGTAACATCAAGCTCCAAAATCCATTCAAACTTTGACCACTTTAGGCGCTGAAAATTACCTTAATTTTCAATTTCATCTTTATGACGTTGACCTTCATTATTGCTCTACTAATGCCCGGATCAAGTCTGGCCTTCAAGCATCTCCTGGACTTCACTTTCGATGAATACGGAATGAGCGAAATCATAACCATTGTTTATTATTCTCTCACGCGCATTGGAATCGTATCACCATCAGGTTATATGACCTACGCTAGTGCAAACTATACCAAAACCAATTACAGCGGTGCAATTGACACGCTGATCACAGTATCTCTTAACATGCTGTTATCCATTTACTACACGACGGTTTACCTAACGATATTGGAGGGTTTGGCCAGGACTTTCATGGTTTCCCATACAAATTTACTAGTAGAACGTAAATATTCACCAATTGATGATCCAATTGCACGAGCATTTTCATTTCAGTGAACGGCATTTATACAGCCGTAATCCCAGAATTCCTGAAGATACGCGGATGCCCAAACATGTTCATCATTTTCTTTTACCTATCGACGATCCTCTTGGACCTTGTCAAACTGGTATAAACCTAAATTTTTGAAAGAAAAACTGTCGATTAAGTTTCACTAGTTTTCAGTCTATAATCTTGAGGATGCACATGCTGAATTTGTATGACTTTCTGCCGCAGATAATTCCCTATAGGAGTTACATCCGCATCGGAAGCATGTTTTTTTTTATAATCACCATCTTGATCTTCTCAGTAAATTAAACCTAGCTTAATAGCAAATAAAATAATATTTTTTTTTATATTTAGTTGTCTCCACCTTTATACGTGAATATATTCCTGTCTGATATTTTTTATTTGCAAGGATTGAAGCTACTAGGAGAGGTAAATTGAACGCTTAATGATTGCTTTCGATTGAATTAATTGCGTTTCAGTGCACCATGATTTTCTACTGCTACGGAGTAAGCAGATTGGATGATGACTTTCATTTCCACTACGGCTCCAGACCTGTAAAGTTCTGGAGGATTATGTGGTACATCTACCCTATAGTTATGTTTGTAAGATAAGCGATATCTTATGAATGATTTGTATTGTAATACAATCACGTTTCAGTTTACCATAACTTTGACGATTATTTTCGATATGCAGGGATTTCCTACGCGTATGACTTGGGAAGGTAGTCCTGATGATTATGCAGTGTTACACACCAGCGTAGTAATCATTATAATATGGTCTGCAATTATTTTCGCTAGCACAGTTTTGTACATTATGTCTTCCATCAAGAAAGTGCATGTGAGCAAAGAGATAATCTCTTTAATTTAGTATTAAATATCTTTCAATTCAATTGTAGACTATCAAACTGCTGAATCCTTTGTTCAGTTGGGGACCACCTGATCTGGAGATGCGCAAGGCGAGGAAGATGTATGCACCGAGGACTTCAATAAGATCCGAACCCAGCAAGAAAAAGAAAATTCGTTGGCGCACGGGGTCGCTGAGGAAGCTGCACGACATGGATTCGATATCAGGTAAAAGCAAGGGTTACATCTTCATGGATTCCTCGTTCTTCACGAACATCGCCACTGTGAAGATGGAAGCGCCTCAGGATAGGCGCATCAAGGTCCAGAAGTTGCTGATTTAACCAACGAAAAAAAAATGGATAATAATTCAGTTATTTTATTTTTAACTTTGGCCCGACGTGTATCACTCAATCGTGGTACAGTTTTATTTATATATTTATATGGAGGAGTTTTGAACGACCAAAATATTCTTAATAAATTGCCACGGAGGCCTTGAACGAATTCTTTTAGTTCGTCTCGCAGTAAAAAAGCTTCGCCCCAAATACCTTTTCCTCCTCTAGCATTGCAGAACTTATTTCTTTTTATTTCGAGTCGATAAAACATTTAAGAAACATCTCGATTTTTTTTCGTAAGTATAAAAGTTGTTAGGTGATAATTGCGGGAATGTTTACGTGTGGAGAGTTCGAATTGTGTTTGTGGGTTACTTGCAAATCGGTGTTTTACCGCACCGGCTTTTCTATACTAAAATAAACAGAAGTAACCTTGGATTACGCGCACCGTTTTCTGGATGTGCACTATACATAGATATAGATATATCTGTTATGGAGACAATTCCAATTTTGTAAAGCACGTTTGCTGTACTCTCTGGGCTAAAGGGCAAATCGGAATGGCATGCAATAAAAGTAATAAACTGAGAAAAATCCGTGCTCGGACGAGATGATGTATACACGCGATGAGCTGTGTGCAACTGTCGTGGCCAATTCCTTACTTATATAAATACTCTCCTCGCATCAAGAACATCCACACGAAACACGGACTCAACAAGAATAATTACGACAACGATGAAAAGTATCGAGTGGAAATTTTACACCAAAAATCTCTGATGCAATATAGTTTCTCTTTATTACCAAAAGAAAAGTATTTCATTGATTTATAACGCAATTCGATCTTCTTAAAAATAGAAAGAGTTTATGGAGAAGAACGTTTGCGTGCATTGCGTTTAGAACTTTATTTTAAATACATTTTATTTACAGTAGTAAAAATCCGCATTTGCGTCGATTGGAGAATTAGTTTTGTTTTTTTTTTCTGTAGAAACTCACAAAAAGTTACATTCAATACGTAAGCATTCCAATACTCGATTCATAAAATAAAAGCTCTATTTTTTTAAAGTTAATTTACAAAAATCATTTAATTCGTGTCACTATTATCACGGTTGTCCTAGTTGTGTTTGTATTGAGGACGAGCTTATCTGCCTCTTGGCAATCTTCCGTTTTGGTAATTGGTATTTTTGAAAGGAAAATGAGATGGTCTGAGGAATGTATTTCAAACATTCCGAATTCCCAATAAAGCTTCTTAAGTAATGCATGTATGCGCGGGAATTGTGCGGTTATAAATAGCAAAGGCTTTTGATCTTCTCCGCACTCGTCAATAATACTCAAGAAAAAGTTTGTTGTGGCTTATTTCCAGAAAGCTTTTATTGCCGTTTCGACTCAGCTTACTTTTTAGTTTGTAGCATTTACTATTTCAACCTTGAATCTCTTATCCTTGCATTGCTTTCTATTAAATTTAACTAAAATGTAACTATTCAATTATATAGTTTCTATATTCACCATTAAAGATTTATTCTTAATACATAATTTCATAAAAAATATACAATTTTATAATGTTTTTCTAACCTTTTGACAGATTTGCATGACTCGGGCATGATTTTATTCCTATACCGACGAGCACGAGCCCTGTTTGGGCAAATCTTTTTTTTACGGAATACATCAAAAATTTTGTTAAAATAAATATAGAAAATCCACCACTTTACCCACCAAAATTTCTTTAAAACTGTTAGATTATATTGAACAATATTTTTAAATAATTTAATAGGATTTCAGGTTTACCCGAAGTAAAGAAATTATTTTAAATCTATATATTTAATACATATTTAATTTGAAAAAAGTACAATCACTGTAAAAGTTTATCTATTCCAGTTTCTATTAATTTATCTTAATTAATGATTTTTTTTTATTGTATTAAATACAGTATTTTTTTAATCAGCTGTAATTTTATAAAATTTTGTAATTTTTAATTATTTTCGCTGAAAGTTTTATAAATGTTTTACAAAGTTTTATATAATATTGGTAAATAAACGTATTTTGTTATCGTCCTTGTTAAACTCGATGTAGTAATACTGTTTGTTATTTTTGTGTCTCGCAATTGAAAATATAGAAACAGATGGATCAGACAAGTGCTACTAGCTCTTACGTAAACACAATGCAAACGAGATAGCAGGATTAATTGGCAAAAATGCAAGTAGCTCGTCTCAAGGATCGCGGGCGCCAATTCTGAGGTGTAACCTTCTCGTAATCATGAGGATGAATAGCAGTAGCCAACAAAAGAAACGATCGTATTTTTCTCGCGCGAATATCATCGATGTTGATATTACGTAGCGTATATAAATTAGCCCGAAGATGAAAGGGAACAGGAAGCAACGGAGTGTGAAATTCACATTATTTTTTTGCTCATCCGAGATGAAAAGCGGATTATCGGTTGTAATTAACCGGAATTTATGAATCTGGGACAAACGTTTTTCTATTAAAATTCTTGAAAGGAAAAATGAAAACTAAAAGAAAAATCCACAACATCTCATCCAGATTTCGGTTACGAGTGTCAAGAAAGAGGAGGAGGAGGAAATAATCTATTTGAGGAAGATGGCTTTAAGTGGCCGACGTAAATTTAACACTTACACAGCGAGTACAAGTGTTAATAATATTTTTGTTTTATTTTAAGGATTTTTCGGTTTTATCTTCCGCAATATTTCACGGAGATTTAGTGGGCATAGTTAAAAATGAGATGGGAATTTACGCATTTTCGCGAGACACGATGCATTGCAATGCAACTAAATTTATCCTGTACGGATTAGCTTTTGCGGGAGAATGAGAAGTAGGAGGTAGATGAAGACATGATCGTTTGTTGCGATCGCCTCGCTTTATTGAGGAAAAAATAAAGCCCTGACCAAAAACAGAATCATCTGACCCAGATCGAAAATCGATTTTGAAAATGGTTTTGAAATGTGCGGTATGTGTATGTATGTGGATTCGCTTTTGTGCACTTTGTGTCTGCATCGGCGCGGCGGTCGGTCGTGCATTGCAATATTTAACCCAATTTCAGTGATTTGTTGCCGGGACGGTTGTATTTCGGGTCTGTAAATATTATGAAAAGTATATTATCGTGTTTGCAAATTTTATAAAATATGATATGAAAAAATTACGACCGACTGACCGCCCGAAAACGCGCTTTTCTCCCGTCTTCCAATTGCGCTATTTAAATAGAATGGACCATTCCAATTGGGACAATTTCGAATGCACCAATTTCTTTTTTGACATTATATCGTCGTTCGTCGCTCCTCATCCATCATTTCAACTAATTGACATCTTTCAAATAGAAAATAGAACTTCGTCGAAATAATCACCCTTTTGTTGAAATACTCACATTCCAAAGACACATTACATAATGACAACTCAATCTAAATATAGCAAAAGATCTTCGAAAAACTTTAAATGTAAATTGCTTGAAACATGAGGCATTAAATACTTACAAAATAATTTTTATTTTAAATTTTCTTTATTTGAAATTATTTATGTAATTTTACACATATATTCTACACAAATAAATTGACAATTATCTAATATAAAATTTGTCCTGATTGTCCTGAAAATGATATTTTCAATTCCTGAAAAGAGATGTTTTTTTTCAGCTTAATCAAGATTTATTGATATTGCCTTTCTGTCCGTGACCTCTAATTTTCTTTGAAAGAAATATCTGTTTACTCGTTGCTATTTATTCCTTTTCCTTACCTTCAATTTCAAGCTTTTGATAAATTACGACACACTGAAAAAAAAACCTGTATGAAATAAATAAACATGTTCTACATACTAATTTATAGAAACTGAATTGAATTTATAATATAGAATCTTTTATTTATTTTGTCTTATATTCAGTGGCGGATTAATGATATTCTGTAGGTATATTATTTTTTCTGGCCCCTAGGCTTATTAATAATTGGGTCCTAACAAATTTATATTTGAAATTAATAATTGGCGGCCTTAAGTAAATTAATAATTGGGGGCCTTAAGAAAATTAATATATGAGGACACTAGGTAGAATACTATTTGGTTTCCCTAGGCTAATTAATATTTTGGAACCCTAGGTAATTTTATATTTGGGGTCCATGTACAAGTTATTTTTTAAAATATCGAAATGTTCTGGTTTGAGGGCTCTTATATAAGTGTTTCATTGCCTTAATCGGTAATCCACCACTGCTTATACAATACTTAGCAAATTAGTCTTCTCATTATAGAAAATAAAAAATAGTTATAAAATTAAATACTATGAAAATATTTTATTGAAACGAAAATCTCTTGAAATTAAAGCTAATTTATATATTACGTAATTAATTTATATTAAATAAAGTTTTAATTTAAAATCGGTTATTTACATTATATACTTACGCTTAATGAATTATTTATCTGAAAGTAACAATGGTAGGAAAATAGGGTAAAACTAAAAATGCTCTGTTTTGTAGATAAATATAAAATATTGAATACTTTCTTAAGTTATATAATAAAATTTTGAAATAATTTGTGAATTTATATTTATTTGTCCTTAACGATAATCGTTTAATAAATTAAAAATAATCGAAACTATAAATTTTTCTAAATGACGAAACTCTAAATTATGAATGAATGAATTTGTATATTTGAAAATATATTATTAATCATAAAGTTTGAGTTACAAAATTTGATAGTAAACAAGTAGCAATATGTTATAATGGGAGTGTAATCAATCGACTAATAAATATAAATACTCTTTGATATTATTGTTTGTTATGATTTATGAAATTGGTTCAATGTCATCATCGTACATTTAAGATCAGGGATTATTGATGATTGAATACAAGTTGGCAAGTGTGCCCGAGTGTTACAAAATTGGGTGCGCGACATTCCCTTTGCGGCGAACTGGAAGAAACTGAAAATGTGGGTGAAGGACGTGGAATTAGGTGCAAACAGAGACTAAATGTTTCTTTTTTTCTTCATTTTTTTTTATTATTATTTTGTTCTCATAAAATATTCTGTAGCATAGTTACAGAAGTGTTCATACAAAACATACTTCATCTATAATATCACAGCCAGTTAACGCACACACAATCATCCTCATATATAATATATATATTTGTAGCTCTTCTCGTGTCCGTCCATCCTTCATTCAATTTACGTAACTTATCTAGATAACATCGAGTGAGATTTGCAAAAAAAAAAAAAATAATCCATCCGTTCTTGTAATACAGATATGGAAATGTCCGGTAACATATAATTATTATATATAGATATTTGTTTACATTCTTGATATGCCATCTTCAAGGACAACGTGGTTTAACTATCTTGAATTAGCTCGAAACATTCACCAGATGCGCGAAACACCACCCGAAGCGTGTTTTTTTCCTCATAAAACTGAGGCAAATATAAACAAAAATATAATCTTTGTTTCTTGCTTTCTTCTTCATAAATTTTAACGAGTGGTTCCTGCTTCGAGTCATAGGGATGCCGTCGCCGTGAAGTTTTGCCTCCTCTTCAGAACTCTCCACTTGTGAAGATCTGACTTGTGACAGACCACGACGGTTCCGCCATGGTTCGTAGGGTTTTGTGGAACCTTTCCGTTCGTTCCAATGAGAGTTCCAAGCATTTTGGAGACGGAGAATTTCCTGCTCTTGTGGTTCGACTGCTGAGTCTTGCACTCGTTCAACATCAGATCAAACGATGAGTATATCGCATCGCTGTTCTCCGCGACGGACACCTCGTTGAATTGGATGCCGTGCTGGATGCTTATTGTTCTGCCTTCGACTTCCTCGACCTGGAATCAATATAAAAAAAAAACGAATTTAGAAATGTATAATCATCACCACATTCTCTATATTTAACCGAAATATGCTATTCGCACATTATAATTTATACGATTTTATTAGAAAATAAATAAATATCTTTAATATGAATGATCGTATTTTTAGTAAATTCCAAATGAATATAGAATATAAACATAATTGGTAATATTGTGAGAGAAATTAATAGAATGTAGTGTTTACTTTGGGAGGCCAAGAATTTTGTTAATTTTCTCTTGCCAAGAGCAACAAGTCAGGATGCAAGATTCGGCAAAGCCGGATGAAGGCTTCTCCGTGTCCAAATGGAATTTACTATATTTAGTCATGCCTTTATTTACCAACATTCGTGGAAAGAGGCGCATCTTGTTATGAAATAAATTCGCGCCTCGGCAACATAAAACGTTTTACAAATTGCTGGAGCCACCAATATTTATCAATATTTAGATTTAGAAATATAATCAAATGTAAATAAAATGTTATATTTTGTATGAGTTGCGATAAATTGTGGAGAATTGTGTAAATGTGAAGTAAATTGCGGAACAAGGTTCGGACACTTAACGAAGATTGACGTAGATGTCAAGTAGAAAATGGCTCGATTTGAGTAAAACAGTTTATTTTCGAGAGTAATCAAATGTTTATGTTGCCGTGCTATGCGGTTTTACGGTCGGCCAAGTGTGTGTGTGTGTGTGTGGATCTTGCGTCAATATTTGCAGAGGAATTGGCAAATAGATGTGCCGGACTAATTTTATTAACTTCCGCGGAGCGAATTTACCGATTTTCCGAGGCGATATATTCAAGCCGAAGGAGAAGGTCAACGACTGGATTGGATCCACTATTTCCGTAATGCATATAGTGAGTGATCTTTAGCATCTATCGATCCGTGTGTGGTCTGTTTGCACTCGCGAGACTTTGGCAAAGAACTTGAAAGAAACACCAAACCAACCTGTCTGAGGTGCTCGAGATCTGATTTGTTGGCAAGCATCATCACGGGCATCTGGTTTCGTATTTGCTGAACCCTCTGCAGCAGCTCGGTGGCATGGGAGAATGATATTCTGGAGGTGATGTCGTAGACTATGACGCAGGCGTCGGCCCAATAGATGGCTTCTTCGGGGAAGAGCGCTAATTCACAGCTGCATACATCGACTATCTCGACTTCCAACGAGGCATTGTTCACCGTCAGCGTTTGGCGGTACAACAGATCTGGAACAAGAGCCAAGAGCTTATTAGTTTCACAAGGATATACACGTGAATGCGAATGGAAAAGGACGAAGTCTTCCAAGTTGCGAATGCGCCGTTTATAAATACGAACGATTGTTGAAAAGCACGACCGCATTATCATACAAAAAAGAAGCCCGGAGACCTCTTTGCTTGTTGCCAAGTGCAGTCAGGCCAAAAAATAGCTAAACAATATTTGATACTTTGAGCGATGCTACCATTAAAATCGATCTACAATTACAATTCTCCATTAACAAAAAGCCGTCACAACATAACACAATTATGAAAATCAGCTACAAGGTCAAGAAAATATGCGTTTTCTTAAAAATATTTACAAACAAGATTTTCGCATAAAATTAATTTAGAGTCAATAAGTATTTGTTTGCTTGTACTATGTTTGAAAAGAAAACTTTTTGATAAAAAAAACTAATATAAAAATATTTGAAATATAAGATGTAAACTTATTTATTTGGACACTGTATTATTTCGCAATGAAACTTCGTCTGATGGACGAAAGACCTTCCGATCGGAACGAATTAGAGTTTTTTAAGTGGATTGGCGTTCCAAGGAGCAGTCAGCATTTGAGAACAACGCTTTTATTTCTTCGTCCAGGCAGAGTGGGATATTGGGTCGAGCAGGTGTTCAAAATTTCGTTCGACCTGTAATTTGGAGCTTAGCTGTGTCTACGGAGCGGAGAAGCTGCGACACATTCCAACATGCTTATAAATAGACAGAATCTCTGTGCGCGAAGACACACACATACACGCTCTCGCATACCTGAGCAAAAATATACGTATATTAAGACAAACAGAAAAAAAGGGAGATCGGAAAATAAAATTATGAAGATCGAGCCGCGTGTGTGTGTGTGTGTTGTTCGCCGTTGTTGCATCATCGCTCACGGCTGCAAGAGCAGCCAGCTGCCAAAGGACGAGTCCAATCAATGAACTTACACTTACTTAGTCACCTACAGGAAAAGCCTTTGTATTTGCGCTCGCATTGTTTGTTGACTGCACTTGCGTGCAAAATTCGGAGCGTTTTCTAGGACGAACTGAAGATTTTCCACTAAATTTAGACACGATTCTGGCGAAAGACAAATCCCGATTATCGCCACCGCTGCTCCTTTTATTTTTAGAGCCAGGCAAACCGAAATTTTCAATTTCTCCAAGAAAACGCGGCAGAAATACCGGATTGTTGCATTTCCAAAAAAAAATTACGGTTTTTTGGAAAACGTGACGCAGCTGCAGTCTGCCCACTGCTGCTCTAGTGATTCATTAAATGTGATGCAGAATTTATGCTAAACGTGCTTCCGCGAAAATAAAGCGTTTTCCTTGATTACATCGGTCCATTCAATGCAACGTCCTGTTTTCAAACACAATATTATCATTCCTCGTAATATTAATCTACAAAATTGAATACAATATAAATAATTATAATTAACTGAACGAAAATAAAAGTCACCTTATATTTTATGCCTTTGTTTTCAGGATCCATTTTGGGATTAACAATTTTGTAAATTAGGTCCAAACAATATATAACTTTCAGTTACTTTAATTTAAGATTTGATAAAAAAAAACATTAAATACAATTTTCTCAAGTAAAAATGAAAGTCAATTAATTAAAACAGTCAACAAATTTCAAGTGATTGAAAGGAAACAATAAATTCTCAATAAAAAAAAAATGTAAACAATTATTGCATCATTTTGGCAAAACTGTCTTCACAATGCGACGATAATTTATTTTAGATAGGTGAAAACCGTTTCAGCTCAGCTTCTTTCCAAACTACTTTCATAATCGTTTAAGAAACTCCGGCGTTTCGCAAATGCTAAGAAAACATGCAATAAAACAAAGCCCACAATATTTCAACGGCAATGTTTCATTTCGATAAATTAAAGCGTATTCCTCTTCACACATAAATACAATTCCATTACGCAATTCATCTTATTATGATTATTAAAAGTGATTTATTCCGAAATCATTTAATTATGGAATTTATCTTATCTTTTATTATAATTGATTATGATTGTTGCAATGTGTTTATCCCGGATCGTCGAGTCATCTTGCATTTCTAAGCTAATTTAGTCGCATTAATCAGTCGAGGGAAGAGAACTATTTTTATGACTGTTTATTACACGTATGCTCTATTTATATAATTATTAAGGAAATTCTCACCTTGGAATTTCTTTCATACCTCAGAAGTGTAAATTTTTAGAACGCAGCGCAACTTACTTTTTGTCACCTTTACATCTTATTTACATATTTTTCCTATTGAATTATTAACAATTAAATCTCAATTATATATTTTTTTTACTAAGAAAACTTCGTCCCAATTAAAATATTTCAAAATAAAAATTTATTTACCTGTGTTTCTTCTGTATTCGCCAATGAATCTCCTCGTTAGATATCGAACAGTCAAAGCTGAAAATAAAAGAAAATTGTGGATTAGTTCAGCACATCTGCGGAATTTAGGTTAATATTTAACAATTTATTATGAAATTATGAAAAAACAGCGAGATACTTCATATTTGACAGGTTACGAGAGTTAAGCAACGAGCGTCTCGGATAGCACTTGGATGAGTAATAGTTTTATATTTTCTCAAGTATAAATACATCTAGTATAAATACATCTTATGTACAAATTAAATGAATGTAAAAATTATTTAAAAATTAATTTTATTTAGATATAATTTTTTTTTTGAAGATTTATTAACGTTCAATTTTTGACCTACATAATTTTTTTTTGCGAGTACTTAGCAGATTGTAAACAGGATACTCGGCACGACTTAAGGAGTGATAAATTTAGAAATTGTAGACTAATTGTGGAGACGACTATGAATAGATGAATAAAAAAGAATTCCTGAAATTCTTCAACAATTTTTTTATTTTTTTTGGTGCGAGAGATTACTTTTGATCTATTGTGTTTTCGTGGATGCAAACCGAGATTGCGTTTGTAGAGAAGATGCGTATTATAATTTTGTTGAAAAAAAAACCTAGGCATCTATTATTACGCTACTTTTAAAATCGGTTTAAAATTTTCGTTCGTGCCGGACGGCGTCTATTTTCGGGCGCTCGGATGTGCCGGCTAATAATTTTTGGCCAAGAATCGACAAAAATATTATTTTATTTGGGCACACGTTCCCCTCGGCCACCATTATTATTTTTTTTTATGCGCGAAAGGCACGAGGATCTTTTTCAAAATGTGAATCGAATCGAGCAAATTCCAAAAATACGCAAACAATAACAACAATAAAAAATATAATTATTATCGGAAGACCTCAAACGTTTTATGCCTCGTAAAAATGATGCCTAGAGATTTTATCGAGGCAAACCGACATCCTTAGACTCTATTTTCTAGTCTGCGAAGGATGTAATAGAAGAAGCGTTGACCAATCAAACACTGGAACGGTTTTGATATTTATTTATTTATTTATACAAGTTGCGGCAATCTTAATGAGATGAGAAGATTCCTACCTGATTTCCCCACGTTGGATTTCCCTATCACCGCGATCCTCACTTTCGCCATGTTGCTTTTGTCCTCCGTTTTCATTGTCTGTGGATCAGAAAAATAACATGTTTTAATTTTTATTTTATTTTTGATTTGTTAGGAAATCGAGTATACAATAATATTATTTCGCAGACTTTGACTTTGACTCCTTTTTCTCAATGAAAACAAACCCATTCGTTGTCATGGTCTTCGATTTTATGGATGCAAGACACTGCAGATGCAAAACAAGTGACCCGTTATTTATATCTTAGTTGCATTTAGAGATATCAAAGTCCTATTATTTGATCTAGAGATGAAATGCCTAGCAATGCACGTTTGAATTCTATTCAACACAACAAAAATAAACTTGCCGTAATGTATACCATTCATATTTTATTTTTGTCTAATAGTTTTGAAATTACATTACATTATTACATATTTTTACATCTATAACATTAGTTTTAGGAGCAATTTTAATAATTTTTCAGTTTTTCAGTTACATCTCACTAAAACTGAATAAATTACAATGAATGAAAAATTAAAGTTAAATACCATTCCTTTATTAAAAAAAATTAATTTCACATTAATTCCTGAAATAAATATATGAAGTAAATTATTTTTTTATAGATCCAATAAATTATTATTACAAAAATTTACGAGACACAAAAATTAGCTAATTAGTTTTTTCAATATTATTATAATTTAAAACATTTCAGTTTTATCTCAATCTTGTAACTAAAACTGAATAAATTGTAATAGATGAAAAATAACTTTCGTTTTTGTAGAAACAGATTTGACAGAGTAATATTCCTGAAATTCATAGTGTAAATATATTGTAATATTAATATTGATTTAAAAATTTTCAGTTTTTCAGTTTCATCTGAATCTTGTAATTAAAATTGAATGAATTGTATTGGATGAAAAATTAAAATTAAATAACATTCGTTTTTGAATAAATACATTTGACAGACATTTCATGTAATTGATAGTGTCGACACATTATAATATTTATATTAATTGAAAATATTTCAGTTTTTCAGTTTTATCTCAATTTTATAACTAAAACTTAATAAATGGTGAAAAAATAAAGTTAAATAACCTTCGTTTTTGAAAAAATACATTTGACAGACATTTATTCCTGAAATTTATGGTGTCGATACATTGTAATATTAATTTCAAATTTTTCAGTTTTTCAGTTTCAATAAATCTTGTAATTAAAACTAAATAAACTGTAAAGGATGAAAAATAAAATTCGTTTTTGAAAAAAAAATACATTGGACAGACTTTTATTACTGAAATATTTAATGTGGAAGCTTCATAAGGCATTGATGAAAGAAAATGTTTATAGTTTCAAATGCAGACACACATCTTCGTTGCGAAAATTTACGAGACACGAAGATTCAGAAAAATAAGTTTAACGAACTTATTTACTCTCACTTCATCCATCTTCCTCTTGAAACCATCTATTCTCCAAGCATTCATCTCACTCGCACCCATTCCACTCCATTTGGTATTTGAAGTGTTCCGAAAAAAATCTCTAGTGGAAAATTATTAAAGAATCCGAAAGATGAATGATGTTATTATAAGGCGGGCGCCGGTCGCGAGCAAAAAATATTTCGCACGGCGTTTGCCAACAAAAAAAAAAATGAGAAACAGAAATGTCGACAACGTCTACAATAAGTCGAGCGACAAAAAAGGTGCCGATTGATTGTTGTCGCCGAAGAACTTTTCCAAAATGCGTCAAGCTCTCCAAAATGCGTCGGTTTGGAGCCATTGACGTACCCGTACGTCCAAAAATAAAAATTAATTAAATTTAATTCAAAATATAAATAAATTGTTGTTGAATGGAATTCCGTAGATGGAAGATATATATCGAGTTGAGTCATAAAGAAAGCTTGGAATGTTTATTTATTTATTTTAAAGTTATGAACTACTTATTTTTCTAAGCCGAAATGAACTTGTAATCTTAAATAGTACCCGGTATTATTCATAGATAGCTAAAAATAACAAACATATTTATTATTACAACGGGAGTTTTGCAAATAGCGTCGATATATGCGAAAATGCAGTATTCTGTAATGCTGCTCCTGGGTCAATACACTTTTCGTTTACGCAAATATTATTAATTGCTTGTTTTCAGCATCGGTATTTAGTATGATTATTTCCGGAAGATGTATTTTCATGTTAGGTAATATTAGAAATCGCTGAAAGGAATTCAACGGAAAAGGTATTAAAATTGAAGAGTAAACAGTAGTTATTATTAGTCATATATTCCGGAATGCAGCTTCTCAGCTGTCTGGAAGTGAACCAGAGAAACGAGTATTCGAGTAAATTTACACGGGACGCAATGATTGATCTTGGGGGGGACAGCAACCTTGTCACTTACTTAAGCCGCATTAACTCCTCTTTAAAACCTTTTAAGTCTCAAGTCCAAAAGTCAACTGGAAGCAATTCCCAATATCCGAAAATATAAAGTCGGAATTCCTAACAGCGATTAATTTAATTACACTTTGGGCAATCCTGTTTCGAAAACGCCGCATTCCTCGAGCGTTATGAATGTAATATTTTCTTTCGCGCTCCACTATTTTCGTTTTTCATCATCTTCATCTTCTTCGCCCTTTATTAATTTGTATCTCTTTATCTTCGCGCGGAATGCCGAGACGTTGAGTAATCTCGAGAAGTAAACGTGCCCCAAATAATCGGCAATATTTGTGCAATAGTTTGATCATTTTTGGATGAAATTTGGGATAGCCCAATGGGATGAGTAGTGTATACAAGCTTGAGAAGTGAACGGGCGCTGAAATATTTCGAATAGCTACGCGTGTTTATAAATATAGAGGAGGCGAGATGTTTAACATTCTTGCGTTCGGAATCGACCGTTTTTAGAGCGAGATAGACATATGCGGTGTTATACAATGTAGAAGGAGGAGGATGATTTGGAATATTTAAGTTCATTAAGCCTAGCCAAAGACGAAACATTAGATTATCGGTGTTTTCGGAACGTGTCTGCCTGACGGATTATCCTTTGATGGATCCATTTACACTGCGGAGCTCTAAAAAAAGAGATCATTTCCTCCTCGTTCACTCTCATACAATTCCTCTACACTTCGGATCGCAAACGAAAGAATGGTATCCCGTTTGGATTCCGACGCGTCTATTTTTGCTGCGGAGACGGCGGGCGCCGCGACGCCTGCCGCCCTGTCCGTTTTATTAGAAAAAATATCTATCAATGATAAATCTTCTTGTTCAAATGTGCGACGCGGGATCAGAGAGCTTAAACCTGTGCTCCGAAATTCAGGATTCCTACGATCTTCGAGGAAGCCGTTTCCATCCAATCCGTAACCCACATCCAATCCGTTTTTACTGGCGTAAACTTCCTGCCTTTAAACATGCCTTCAACTTCTAAATGCACTTTTATTAAAATAACAATAATTGAACGTCCGATATCTCGAAATAGACTCTTTAAACTCCTTTTCATTCAACAAAAATATAACTATTGTGTACATTTCAAACATTATTCAAAATTCGATTTCACTCGCGTTTTCCACTAATAATCTCGGTCTCAAAATAAATACATCGCCACGAATTATGAGATGTTTTCGAGCGATAAACTTCCTCGAAGTGCTTCTACTTAGAATACCCGGCATAGCATACACTAATTTCTCGATTTGATAGATGGAACAGCCTAATCCCAGTACTTCCTCAAACTATTTAGGATCTTCAACATAAACAAAAACGAAAGAACAAAAACCGTTTAACATTCCGATGTAATACACGAAACACATGCCACTTACAAGTATTTCATATTTAGCATAAATTGAAATTTTCATTCACTTTAAATACATTTAATTCTTATTATTGGTAATAAATCAATATAAAATATATTACATTAAAAATTTAAAAAATTATATATTTTGTTAAAAAATATTTGTAATAACTAAAATATTATTTTATTACATAATAAATTTGTAGTAAATTCTATTAACAATGTTTAAAAAAATTTCATATTTTAGTGAAAAACTATTTAATAAATTACTGTTTAGAAAGCTTCTTAAAGTACTAATTTTTAGATATTAGTTGATTTATCATTGTTTATAAATTTTTTAAAAGTTATTTGGAATTTTGTTTAAGTGCTACTAATGAATAGTACAAAAAACTGAAAGGCAGCAAATAGTTATTGGCAAATAGAACAAGGTTTCAGTGCCAAAAAAACTGAAAGCTCTATTGAAAAGTCAAATAATGTAAAACAGATTTTATGGGGTAACGAAATGCTAAGATAATTATAATGAATATGTTAAAAATTATATAAACACAAAAATATTATACCATTAGTTACAATTCAAAATATTGTAATTTGTAATTTTTTCTTTGATTAATTGAAAACAGTTGTAATTCAATTTAAGCATTAATTATTTTAGGTATTATAAGTATAGTTTTTAATGAATTATTTGTATTCAAATTGGCGAAGACTAATGTTGTATTGGAAAATATTTCCACATATGGTGAAAGCCTTCTAATTCCTAATGAATAAACTAAAACTTTCCGTTGGTAATAATCAAATGAAAATTATGTACTAAATTTTAGTTTGCATCAAAAGACTTTCTTTCAATTTGAATTATTTGCATCATATTTGTATTAGATACAAATTATATTTATTAATGTAAAATAATATATTTGGCTTTAGGTAATTGCAACAAAGTTGTATTTAGTTGATGGTAATTTTTTTTTTTAAAATAGAATTACTTGGAATGGAGAAAAACGTAATTGGGTATTTTAGAGAAGTATTGAGAGAGTTGCGTAATTTTAGTTGAAGTGACATAACTTAAAGTTTATTATCGCGTTAAAATCTGAGGCATGAGCATAAAGGACACTATTAAATACAAATAAAGTTTCCGTTTATTTCTCACTTCGCAACTATAAATCATGCATCCCGATGGAGAAATACATCTTCGAGCCAAAATATATTGCAAAATACGTCCAGAGTAAATACATCACATCCAAATCAAAATACGTCCACATCAAAGCTGCGACGAAAACTGCGGTTATATTTCGTTGCTATTTACCTTTTTTTTGTTTGCGAATCGAGCCTTAGAAGAAATGGAAACGTTGGTTGCTTTTCCAGACGATCTGCACTTCCCTCGAAGTCGGTTTAAGAAGATGTGGTTTATATCAAACAGTCAGAGCACGGTTGTGGATAATCGTAGTTAGTAGCACTTGTATTTTGTATTGTTTATCTTTTAAGTGTTTTCGAGCGTCGATGCGCGTTGACTGAACGTCGGAGCGTCGCGACGCCTCAATATATAACCGACGCATCGTCATGGCAACGGCGAAGAAGCGCGCGCCCATCGCATTCTTCTTTTTTTTTAGCTTCCCGCAACAATTTAATTGCTCTTCAGACCGAATAAAAATAAGAGTTTTTCATTTTTAAATAAATAAATATAATCGAAACGCGTTAATTAGCAATCTTCGAAATGCTAACAGAACGAGGGGAACCATAAAATTATTATCGTCGGTCGCCGAGTGCCAAGTTATTCGCTGTATTTCCTTGATCTATAAATTTGCACGCACACTCATTGCTGAAACTTCTTCATCCAGAGCCACCTCCGAAATTATTTCTATTCATTTATAATCAGAAATAAATATCAACAAGTGGACATAACGAAAAAAAAAATAAAAATAAATATGGATGTATAAAGAAATAAATAAACGGATTGTAGCCGTGTTGATGGGATGTAGTATGCTTATACCCATTGTAAACAGAACGTTCGCGAGGTTCCCCGATGTTGGGAAATCATGTTATAAATCAAGTTATAATATTCGGGATTCACATATTTATTATTGTTCTGCCTGTTTGTTTCTTTTCTCTTTCTTGTTTTTTTTTTTTGCTTGTTCCTCCCGTGTCTCATCTATTAATTAGCCGAAATAAATCCAATGCCGATAGACCCAGATCCCACAGGAATGCGAAGGACCTCTTCGGATGACCTCCCCCCTCATCGACTCTTTCACGCCTCAATCCGCACGTTGCAATTAAACGCGAAGAGAGCAAGCCAGCACTTCGTAAATCACGATAATACATATTTATTTCTGAAACGGCCTACTTTATTGTATTATTCTCTTGGATTTAATTAAATTGCTTGTAATTTGTTCTTCATTCCTGCGAAACGATCCCGCATCCTTCCTTCATTCCTTCCGCTATTTATATATGTGAGCTTGGACCTTGGTCATGCCTATCAACCTAATTGGAGCGGCAAATCCTTTAATTTATTTTATTAATTTTTCAGACCTCAAAGTAAACGATGAACTTATCATTCACAACTTCTACAAATCTTTTTTTAATGAGCATTTAGTAATTCATCTTACAGTTGACAATTTTGATAATTTATTATTTTCAAAGGTAGTTTTTTTGTAAATATAATCATTTTCATTCATTTATGTTAATTGTGTTGGTATGGGGCCCTCAACGATTATTATTATTACGGGGCCCTCAAATATTGTTAGTTTAGGGCAAATATTGTTAGTAAATTTTTAATAATAATACATAAAAAATACACTTTTACAAATTCCAATGAATATTCTTATATTTAATTTTATTAATATTTTTTGATTCAATGAAAATAAAAATAGATATGACGTAAATATAATATAACATTTGTACGAATTTGACTAACATAAATGCAAGTATTATACTTTTGAAGCGAAACTGAAAATAGGCGATGCGTAAAATTGTAAGCATTCAAAAATGTTGACTAATACACTATGTTTTGCCATTAGCTCAAAGTCAACTGCAATGAATACATGCTAATAGAGGTGACTTGCACGAAGACTAAATATTATGGCGAACTTTCGTTGAGTATACATTATGTTACTTTACTGACATTCTAAACATCTTTTGCTTCAACATGTTTAGAAATCTGGTATGCAGTACACAATAATTCAAAACCTTTCCGCAATTGCGTTCAAATTCACTACCGGTCTTTTCATAATACAAACATGTTATGTTCCTAATATGATCAATTGCCAAAGATAAATTTAGTTTGTTGAATGTATGCTCTACAAAACAGTACCTGCAATGTCAAATTTGCTTATATTACAGCATTTTAATTAGTTCTTAACTTTATTTAATGCATTTTAAATGAAAACTAGAAAAACATAGTTCATAATAGAAATAAACTTATATTTATATATTCTGTAAATTTAAGTATGAAATTCAAATATTTTTAATGATTAAAATTGATGATATAACAAAATCTTATAAATTATGGGTTGCAATGCACGTGCGACATTCTACAAAGGATTTAAGAATATTCCGCTTCAAAGCAGAAATTATGGCACGTGTGCAACATGATATCGCCCTTTACTCGTGCAAGACATTATATTATATGGTTTCATTACAAAATTTGTTGAAGAAAATAAAATGAAAAAGTAAATTTATTATGTATTAATCTACTTTACTAACTATAGAAAGCAAGTAGTGTTGTTTTATAATTTCATTGTATTTGAAATAATTGAGTTTACCTGAATTGTACAAGTGCTTTTAAATGATGTAACAGTTTCAAACAATCAAGGAAACATAACATAAAATATAGGCAAAGGTGGTTTTAGAAAGCTCGTAATAATCACAATCAGAAGTTATTTTAAACTCTCAAGTAATTACTTAATGCATTCAAAGAAACACGAGTCTGTAATTACATTCCGTTACCCTCGTCGCATCTATTTATAAGATGTTTACGTTACGCGGTATCCTTGCTGCATCCACCCCAATCCCTATAAAAAAACCTCAATTTATATAACGTAGCCTTAGCTGAGGACCACACCAAAAGAGGATCAAATTTCCAATCACAATTTCGTCCCTCGATTCCTCGACTACAAGGTTAGTAGAGTAATTCGCTGTTTTATTTGGGCTTCCGGAATTCTCAGTAAAATAATTCTTGTGATTCACACGAGTGTTTTTTAGATTTATTTTTAAACATTACGTACTATTTGAGTTTTTTAAAATAATACAGACTATTGTAGTAAAAGCTGGTGACATGACCAATTACTCACCCGACCGATTTGTAGACGTTATTGACTGCAAAACGATTTTCTGTTTATGAAACATACGTTTAAGTTGTAAATAATAAATCAATGAGACATCGTGTTTAGTTAAGTTTGCAGACTTTATGTCTGCAATATTAAAATACGTGACAGGTGAAGGATATAATTAATATGAGCAGAACGCCGTGTGATCCAAGATTCTTAGTTTAAGACTTGGACCAGGGTTTCAGCCTCCGGACTTTATTGCTGTATAAATCTAATTCAATGCGTGTAATCTGCTTTAAACGCATCTCGCCGCCCGCCTGGAATCCTTCGTATAAAGCTTAGACGAAGGATACAAATGCGAAGCGATGTACATGATCTTTCATTAGGACATTATTCTGGCATTCGATAAATACACAGGTTTAGTGCGCTTGCTTTCCAGGAAATCGCATTTATATTTCATTTCTTAGTCATTTTAATACCAAATATCGATATGACAACATCTAGGTGCTTCCCCGATGCATTATTAGGCCATAATGAATAACAGGATTCCTAAAAGTCTGGTTGTGCAATTAGAAGCGATTGTTCTGTGACACATTTAGATTGGAACGTCGTTCATTCATTATTGGTATTGTGGAAACAAATTCGACGCGAAACTAAATTGCAGCATTGGGAACAATAAACGATTTATAATTAACTCGTCTCTGTGCATCAGAAACGCCGGGCTGTACAAAAACAGGGCAGTGTTAAATACACATTCACAAAGCGAAAAATCAATTCCATTCATTTCTACTAACATTATTTTCAAAATTTCATCAAATTTTAACATAAAGCTGCATCCACACTATACTTGATATGAGACATTAATTTGTAACTGAAATACCAACTACTAGTATGAAAATTAAACTTGAGACTTAGGCTTCATTGTTACATATTTTCAAGAAATTTTAAAATAATATTGAGAATTAATAATGTTGTGAAAAAACTCAATTATTTATGGAATAAAAGTATTGTAATTATTAATATAAAAATACTGTCATTAATTATACATATGTGTCTATTCCTTTAAATTGTTGTTTGTTTGTTTAGTCTTAGAAGGAAGTTGAAATCAGAGTTTAAAGAAAGATAAGTGGCATGAATCAGTGAAAGCTTAACATAATTGTAATGTATTAAAAAAGAAGCAACGTGAATCAATGGTGGTTTGAATCAGTAAGTATATATTTATAATTTAGTAAATAACAAGTGTCTGGATATATCCAATTATAGTAACGTCCAGAATATTTGCAGGCATAATCATAGGTTTAGGAATAAGTAGCGCCATCTAATCCAAGCAACTGAAGCTCCTCTACAGTTGTCTGCCTTTGACAATACCGGTCTGACGTTTATTATTAAGTGATTGTTATTTGGACGAAATCGAAATCAGTTGAATTCTGTAAAAATGGAGGATGTTCTGACAGAAATTGTGTCTTCAGAGGACTTAAAGGTAAACCTGAGAACCTGCCTTCAAATAAACTAAAAATGTATCAATTTCAGTTCACAATGTACATATTTTTGCATTTATTATGACTAATGATATGTCAATGATATCATATTAATGTTTGGGGGATTGCATAATGTTTCGTGTATTTTACAGAAATTCGAGAAGATCTACCATGATCAGTTGTATGAGAACAATGTGACACCAAAGGCTCAGTTCGAGTATGCCTGGTGTTTGGTCAGGAGCAGATACAATGCTGACATAAAGAAGGGTATTATCTTATTGGAAGAGCTATATAGATCGCATGAAGAAGGTCAGCGTGACTACTTGTATTACCTATCGATTGGTAATGCCAGATTGAAAGATTACCGCACTGCATTGAGATTCATCTCTTCATTCCTCTCAATTGAGCCAGGGAATCAGCAGGTCTTATCTTTGGAAACAGCTGTTAAGAAGAAAATGGAGAAGGAGGGCTACAAGGGTATGGCAATTACAAGCGGAGCTGTTCTCGCAGTTGGAGCAATTGTGGGACTTGTACTAGCTGCAAGGAAATGATCCTCAATCAAGTCATAACATTATTTTTTTCTTCAAGATATTAAATGTAATATATCAGGACCTACGCAGATGAAAATCTTGCTATGATTCATAAAGGCATATGAAAAAGTCCTGTTTTTAGTCTGTTTATTATTTAAGAGTTATTTAATTTTGTTCTAATTTATATATTTTTGTTTATAAAAAAAGCAGCTAAATAGTAATAAAATTTGAATACCATCAAGGGTCATTACACCAGGGAGCAGTTCCATTTACGTAAATGTTTACTGGAAACCAACATTGAGTCATGTTTTATCTTTTTGAAGTGCAGCTAATCGAATTTACATGTAAATAGTGATGTTTTCGATAATTATTATTTTGAGTCATTGCTATTTGTATGTTAATTAAATTATCTATTCGTTCCAATAAATGAAACATAATTAAAAACATAAACCAGTGTTCTTTTCCTGCTAAGGTCAAACATTAACGATTGTAAAAATATAGGCAACTTCGTACGCAGTTATGAAATAAGTTTACTATGAACTTAGATAATTAATCTTCAATAGATTAGTGAGTGGTCAGCTGGGAGCCAAATTTCAGGAATATTTGAAAGAGCTGCAAAAATAGATCATGAGGATGATTTGAAAGGAAAAACTTATGTAATTATGAATTTGGGCACCCTATATATCCGGCGCATTACAATTTCAACACCAAAAGAGTCGCCTGCAAGTGCAATAAGTGACTCACGAGTTATAGACAAATGTATAAAAAGGGTAATCCCCTAAAGTGTTAGTTTGGTTGCATTTCGCAACTGTCATTTAAATATAATGCAAAACCACTTATTTTTCAAATTTTTACTTAGGAAATTTGGATATGAGTAAATGTAAATAGTTTATTAACTGATTCCTCATAAATTATCAAACAAAATTATTGAACAAACTTTTAAAATTTAGTTTTTATCAATTTTTAAAATATAAAATTTGCATCTCGTATTTATCAATTTGTATTATAATCCTTAAATTTTGATGTTACTAAAAGTACAATTTGCTAAAAAGTTGTATCTTTTAGGATAATATTTGATAAGTATGTATAGTGTAAAATAGTATATTTTTTAATAGAATCATCAACCTGATGATAAAATCGTTTTCATAATTATTTAAATATGGAAAACTAAGTATCTTATTAATATACAGTTTATTTTATTGATTATTCACATACAGGTTTTTAACAGAATTGTAAAAATTAATAGTACGGAAATGAACAATTAATATATGTAATATCAATTAATCCTAGGTTACACAATTATTTGAAAAGTAGAAGAGATTTTAATATGTTTAAGATATTGTTGAGTTTTTGGTGCTATAATGATGTAGGCAGCCAAACATACGTTATAGATTCAAATACGATACAACTTCGTTATGTTATATAAGAAATCATTGAATGTTTGTGTCTCAATACACTGATTATTACTATTTCCAATATTTTCTTTTTACTTATTACATGTTTAAAATTTAAATTCTATGGATTTTAATGAATAAAAGAAGAAAGTCAGACTACGTGTTGTAATTTATTAATTTTATTTATTTATCTGTAAATATCGATAGATTAAGATTAAAGTTAATATGTACAAAAAACACTATAATTAAATATTATTTACAATATTATAAAATGCACTTAATTTGTATTTTTCTCCATTCAAATTTATAATCATATAATTTTTTTTTAATATATATATATATACTTTTTTGTTTTCAAATATATTTTATCGTTTCCGCATTTTATATCCTGAAATATACATGTACAATAAACTTCCTTAAAACAAAGAGAAAAAGAGAGAAAAATAAAACTGTTAATGTACAAATCAAAAAGAGAAACATCCTAGAAGAAACTTGTGTTAAATACAATACATATTTTTTTTATACATTTAGTACTCTCTTTCCCGTTCCTTCTTATTTTTTTTTGTCTTACATGTTACATTTTTTATCTTTTTAACTTTGTTTCATTACATTTTATCCATTATAAATTACGGTGACTAGTTTTTAATGTGTTCAGAAAACTTGTTTTTTTTTTTGTCGCGTTACCTTACATCATTTTACTTCTTATTTTTTTTCGTTTTTGCTACACAATATTTTTTTTATTCGTACAAGAGAAACAAATTATATAGTAACAAGATTATACATATCCACTGGACAGAAAAATACAATCACAACCACACAAAGTAATAGCTGTACAAGAAGAAAATTAAACAGAAACGAAAAGAAGAAAACCAGAAGTGTCGAAAGTGAACGAGTTCGAAAGGAATGCAATATTTGATATTATTATTATTATATACTTCTTTTTCTTCTCTTTATTATTATTAGTGTTTCCATAATATGTTTTTTTTTTGTTATAAAATTAAATTCAATAAATATTATATTGTATATACAAATATATTTATAGAAATATTGCGTTTTCAATTTGTCTTGTTTGTTTGTTCTTTATAATAACTTGTATTTGTTTTTTATTTTTCAATTTCTCGAATCAATTGTTGTTATTCTTTTATATGTACAAATGGGTTTGGGACTTCCGGCGGCTTTCCAAGAGCACCGGAAGAACCCGAATCAGATTTCATGTATATAACCAGAAATGACTACATTTTTTTTTTCCTCCAAATCAAACTCAAAGAAAACAAGAAGATCAAATGAACACACTAGATATCAGTCGAAAGTTAATTTGTTTTAGCTTCTTCTAAAACTAAGAAATAAACAAGTTTTACAATCATTTCTTTTTTTTTTATAACCACATGCAGTCATTTGTTTATATATCACAATCTGTATCGTTTTCTCTTCCTCTTTTTCAGCGACGTTTTTCAAACGCCTAAAATTATTTTTTAATTTAGTTAAAATTCGCTCCTCGGTCAAAGGCAGTAGTAGCAAACTAAGTGCGAACGGCCTTGACCCGAGGAGCGGATAAGACAGCAAGAAAAATATAATATATTACTTAGCGGCTACTGTACAGTCTCTATATTTCGTAAAAAATCACATTTTTTTGGAATGGATTCATTTATTGCTGAGAATAAATAATGTCCTCCATGCGACGCGCACCACCACAATTCTCTCACTGGGATGTCAGAGCGGCTCCTTCTGTATTTCTCCTTATGTACGTTGTTAGGTCTTTTCCTTTTATTTTCATCCATTAGGGTCCTCTATAGTGGGCGTCTCTAGTGCTGATAGATTTCTCTGTGATATCGCTGGAATCCGTTCCTATTTTCGGTGTTCAGAGCTCGCAGAGAGTGGGCCCGGCAGGAGTCGCCGGTTATGTAAGTAAATCCAGAAACAGGGAGGGTTCCCGCCGCCCCCCGCGGTGCCCTCGCACGCCGCCCTTCGCCACCGTCGACACAGAATACACCCGAAGGCGGCGCGCTCAGTTCTAGCTACAATTCCGTTACCGGTATCGGTTTGATGTGCTGCTGGCCTGCACGCATAATGTATTCATCGTCGGAGAAGGTCTTTTGGTATTCGTGCTCCTTCCTGCTGATGGCCCTCTTGTTCCATTTGTACTCCTTGACGGCTTCCCTGACTCTCTGTCTGTACCTGAAGAGAAGCCAGCCGAGTACTGCTAGCAAGATGATGGCACTTACGAAGAGGGTGACGAGAATGGCTTGCTGCCTGGGATCGCGAAACGAACATCCCAATTCATCAGCGCTCAAAGTCCTTAGAACCTTCTCCCGAAGGGGAAGAGGCGAAGCGCACTGAACCACAGTCAAGTTCTTAGCTGCAAGCAGGTTTCCGAGCCAGAGCATTTGGCAATCGCAGTGAATAGGATTGTCCGTCAATTCCAAAGACCTGAGCTCACCCCAGGACAACATAGATTCCGATAGACCAGTGAACCCGTTCTCCCTCAGTACCAGATGTCGCAGATTCGGCAAGCCGACAAGCGCACCCTCCTCGATGGTCTTAAGCTCCCTATTGCTGGCCAGTACAATGCTCTCGATGTTCAGGTTGGCGTTAAACGCTCCCTTCTTAATAGTTTGCAGATGCGTCGCACCAGTCACATCCAGTTTCCTGAGATTGCTCAGCCCCTTGAACGAGTTCTCGCCCAAAACAACAAACTCGTTCTGTCCGATGGCCAAATCCTCCAAGCGCGAAAGCACAGAGATCTGCTTGGTTGGGACAATCTTCAGCTTGTTATCGCCCAAATTAAGGGAGCGTAATCCGTTCAAGCCATTAAAGGCACCATCGCTAATGTTGAGAAGACCGGCTCCGCTCAGATCCAAGACACTGAGTTTACCCAATCCGGCGAAGGCGTCGTCGGGCAGAAAGGTGAAATCGTTCAAACCCACGTGCAGCTCGGCCAAGCTTCCCATTACGGAAAAGGCAGGAGTCGGCACCGACGTCAACTGATTATCATCCAGATACAGCACACGCAGAGCCAGCAAACCATCAAAGGCAAGGGCATCGATTTTAGAGATCCTGTTCCTGCCCAAATTGAGCTCCTCGAGTTTCGGCAGAATGGAGAATAAGCCGCGCGGCAGCTCCAGCAGGAAGTTCTCGCGTAAATTCAGCACCGTCAGCGATTTCAACCCTTGGAACGTGCCGTTGTTCACAGCGGACAGTTTGTTGTTGTTGAGATGCAGCTCTTGGAGTTTCTCTTGGTACAAGAAACTCTTCGAGGGGATGCTCACTAGGTGGTTGTTGGACAGGTCCACGTATTGGAGGTCCCTGTAGAATTGGAATGCGGCGTCGATCGTTTTAATTTTGTTGTTCCGAAGGACGAGACGCTGCACCGCGGGATTTAAAGTGATGGGCAGCACGTCCAGCTTGCTCTTCTCGCACTTGACCACGAACGTGTCGTCGTTGCATTCGCAGCCCGTGGGACACCCAATCCCGAAGGACGACGTAACCATCAGCGAACCCAGGAGGAAGATGCTGATCATCATCTTGATGGCCCACTGCAACAACAAAGAAAAAGAAAATAGGAAATTTAGTTCGTGTGTCATTTCGGAATCAATCAAACTGGGGGACGTTTGCGGAAGCCGAGAGGAGTTCCCAGAGCCAATCAACGGACGAGTGGCTTAGCGGCCCCCAGGGGGGACATTGCACAGATTGCTTTGCGGGGGGGGCGGCCGTCGTCGACGAACCACATACACGCGCGTCGAGTATTATAATAATATCAAATTCAACTTTCGCCTTGCATTTTGCGGCGAACGCGAGATACGGTTTAATGCAATTCTTATGGAAGGTTCGAAGCCCGGAGGGACTAACATTTGGCACCATTCCGACTTGGACCTAAATTACGCAACGGATAAATGATATATAAATACGAAGATGGAAGAAAGAATAGTAAAAGAAATGAGGGGGAGATGTATATCGTTCACGAAAACCATCCGAGCTGTATAAATGCATAAGGAAAACGCGTGTGTATAAAAATATTGTTTATAAGGGCAAAAAGGGAATTCGGAAAGAAAAAAAAGTAAAATAGCGTAAGCAGAGAAAGCCCTTGAGCGGTTTTCGTGTGTGTTACGTTATTCAACGCAAGGAGATTTTTGCGCATTAAAGAAACCCAACTTTCCTTTCGCGCGAGATTTTTCAACTGCCATCAAAATAAAATGTTTATGTCCGTATTATTCCTACACTTTTCGCATTCCCTTTTCCTTCTCCTGCGGCACTTTAGAGGTATTTGCCTGCGAAATGCTTCCTGATGGCGCAATTAACGCGCCGCCCTTTCGGCGATGAACAAATACACGACTCTCCCCCCCATTTCCCTCACTCACACTCTTTTTGCACTCCCTTCCGCACGAGCTGATATTTAATAATAAATCGGTGAGAAGTTTTGCAACCCCCCTGGTACAGTCGCACCCCACAGAGGGTGCATGAAAAAAAACGCGATCCATAATACAACATAAATTTTCTTTGGGGTCGGATAATGAGGGCTTTTCTACCCCTACTCTAGGTCTGAATGAAAAGATTGGGGGAGCGGCGCTCCCTGAATGGCGAGGAGCGGCGTACGTGTGTGTGTGTGTGTGTGCATACAGGAAAATTAAAAATACATTCTGCATCCTTCAACTGCATTCAACGTTTCCTCGGTGCGCACGGAATCAAGGCCAGGTGAAGAGAAGAACCGTAGGCTGAAATCTTTCTTCCTCCTCCGTTCATCCCGAGACGCAGTCGCTCTCTTTCACTTTAGAATTCGCGATGCGACGATGATGAGTTCACTCATTACTCACATCTTTTGTTTGTTCCGTTCCCGTAGACTTGTTGAGTTCTTTTCTCCGAGTTCGAGGATAGCAAAAGAGACAGAGAGATACCTCTGAATTATACTCTCCTGCGGGTGGAATTGCTTCAATTATACCAGCCAACTGCATGGATAATATACATGGGAGTACTGTTATGGCGTTTCCGGTCGCGCCGCTGTCTCTATGCGTGCAACTAAATAATGCGCGCATAGTCTGGATACTGAGAGCTCGTTTATAGGAATCCAATTCACAAATGGTAATAACCGACGGAACGAAATCTTACTGGATTACTCTATTCTTCTCAATCCCGCGAAGGAGGTTTTCATTCGGTCGTCGTTACATCAAAACCCAACAAAAGCCTCCAATTTACGAGGCACGGGACATAATTGATAAGTCCTCGTTAAAGACACTATTTATACCACTTTCCGGGACAATCCGCGGAAGTCGGGGATTACTGTTCATCAACCCGACGAATTAGTAAATTGAGGATAATTCCAGTTTTCCACTCGGAAATTCGACATCTTCGAGCGCGCAGATCTCCTCCGCTCGTCCTTGAACCCTTTCGAAAAGCTCACCGTGATAAATGCATCGCATTTACTCGAGTGCATTCGTGTGTGAAAAGGCTCTTTTTTTATGTATGGAAATAAATCAATGGGGCAACCTTTGAGCCATTGTGAATGGAACTAAGCCTGGTGCGGCGATTGGCCATTGTTGCGTAATTAGTCGGGCCACCTAGTCGACCAATTGGTTCAGTTAGTTGCAGCTCTTTTTTAAATTTTTAAATGTCATTGTACTGAATCCTCAAATGAACCACAAACTATCAATATTTATTATTAAACTTGAAATTTGAAATTCCTTTAGTAAAATTTTATTAATTATTTCCGTTGTAATAGAGAAATTAAATGGGAGAAACTTGTGGCGTCACCGAGTGAAGAACATTAGCATATCTCGCGGAACGCAGAAAGGGCCGGACACGGATAGCAATCCCTTCGCATGTCTGCCCCCAATATTATTATTATTACCAAATCCCCCTTGTAGAGCAGCCGCAGGGGTTTGGATTAGGTTGAGGGTAGTTTACAAAAAAAATGCAAATAATTTTTATCGCGAACAACAATTATCTTTAACGGCTCCCATATTTAATAATAATTATGACAGTCGCCCAGGCAACGCCCGCCCTTCACGACAAAGGGTTCATCAGTCAACGTTACTTTATGCCAACTCACACACACACTGAATAATTGCACATTAACAAGATAATTTCGGCGCACGGAATTCCAACCGGCAAAATTTGTAGAACGTTCGTGTTGTTTCAGTTGGAAATTAATACGAAACTATTTATTCGTTTCGTGTATTCGAATTATACCGAGCGCTAATTTAATATACAACAGCGCATTGTTTGAATACGGTGACCTTTGATTTTTTTTCGGTTTCCGACCGACTTGAATAATATAACCCGGTTTTAAATTTCCGTAACGCGTTCATCTGTCGCATATGTTTGTACATTTAAACAGCACAACATGTGATGCTAATTTAATCGGAATAACAGCATTTGCTAAAATCCAACTGACGCGCAACATTTCATAGATGGATTAAAACAAACGCGCAATAATAATAGTAATAAATGCGACGACAGATGGAGTCCACAGTTGACATTTGACAGCTTATGACAGTTGAGCAATTTACTAATTTAGGATTATAATAATTTAATGAAAACTGAGCCGAGCAAAGGTAGGAAACGGGCTTTGTTTGGATTAAATGATGTGATTAGGAAATTGCGTGCACGATTGACATCGGCCATAAAACAATTGTACTTTCGACATTTTTTCTCCTTTGCTCTCGCAATAATAACATTATTGTAATTTCTTGGGTTTCGTGCTTGCGCCAATTCCCTCCTCGAAAGATCCAAGATAAAACTGCAAAGCAACTTGTGCAGAGTGTGTGTTTTCTTTGATATATAATTAAATTTAACATTTACCTATTTTTGAATTTCGCGCGCTCGGGGAGTAATTGGGAAACCGAAAATTGAGTAATCAATTTAACAATGTTTCGATGCAAATGCGAAACAGTTAAATGGGAAAAAGCTATTAGATGTTTATGATTTCTTCGGAAATCCACTTAAAGTAAGGGAATGTTTGGTTTCTACCCTGATTTAGGAGCTTAGGCCTAGTCAAAACATTTTTAAGTTAGAAGGGTTTCTAATTTCGTGCGTTTATTTCTTTTGCGGAAACCGAGATGGAGGTGCGCGTATGAGTGTATAAATATTATGCGGACGATCCAGAAATATTCAGGAACGTTCCCGAAATACTCAGCTTATTATAACTTTATTATTCACCGCTAAATGTATGCTCGAGTAGCGAAAACGAAATACTTGTTGGATACTCCTTTTTTGGGGTGCAGTTTAAGGCTAAATATAGAAAAGGTGAATTCTGGTGAATGTTTTCGTCGTTTATTTTTTTTTTTGTGTAATAGAATTTCTTTCGCTTTTGGGATGTTTCCTAACGGGCACTTAAAGCAGAAATATTTGTTTCAAGCGGCGTTAAGTTAGGTAAGCCAGTCACTAAATATAGTTGGGAAATGTTTAGCATCTGGGTAATTGGTCTGGAAGTCGCCAGGAAATCGCTCGTCACATTAGTTTCGGATGGGAACAAGGTGGAAAAGGGGGGTAGGTTTTTGTTCTTCGGTCGGTTGAAGGAAGGGATGAAATAAATAACAATAACTGCACGTGCGTGCGTAAAGGGCGCGTGTAATAATCGGAGTATAGGGACCCGGGGTTTCATTACCGGAAGAACGTGGAAGTATAAGAACAAATAGCGAAGGGGGAATCCCCTCGGCGAGACCGGAAAGTCCAGGGCGGAGCGGGAGGATTACTACGACCCTCCCTCTCTTGCAGAGACCCTGAAAACACTTAACACGCAAATTCCGGGCGCCTCGTGAACGACTTACTCAATCTGCAGAGAGAGGAGAGAAAAGAAGAAGTGAAAAACACGAAAGACATACATACACACACAGCCTTGGTTTTTCGAGCCACGAATTACGTGAGCGTTGCGCAACCGACCGGTGATATATCTCAGGATATTTATTTATATTTTGTTTCGTTGTTGTAACATTTCATCGGGCTAAAAGTCTGCACGTGGGTCGCGCTTTCCAACCCACCCGATGCCCCGATATTCCGATTGCGCCACGCGAAATTAGTCATTAGAACTCGCACATTCTTTGGACTCTGGTGGTTAAATCGTGCAGATTAGGCTTAGGTTTGCACGGAATGAACGAATTAACATCATTATTACGAAGGGCCGAGATCAATATTGACACCTCGTACAGGTGGGCAAACAGAGCTCTTTATCAACTGAATAAATATTTGCTTGACCCTTTTCAATCAATTTTCCAATACAATGACGGAACTTTCAATTGAAATACTTAGATTAAGCCGAAAATAATCGATTTTTGAAAGGAAGTTAATAACTGCTTCATTAAGGGAACTTTACGAGCATAATCATTTTGATATAGTTGAAGACATCATAAAGTTAAGTAGCAGAAAATCCTTTAGTTTTCTCATACTTTATATAATGTAAGTGCCATTAAATTTAGAGAATGTTGAATTGCAGTAAAAGCAAAGAGATGATGTGGAAAAAAAAATCAACGTCAATTTCGTTGTAAAGAAAAATTTCCAACTATTCCCGAGATTATCTACCATTAAGATTCTTGAAATTCACTCGCGTACATGGGCATACTACACATCGCATACCTGAGAGGTCGTAAATCGTGGTGGTAACATATGCAAAATCGATCCAAGATTCCGATAATCCAATTCGCGCTTAATTGGCGCCAATTTCGAATCGACGCGTTAGCGGCAAATTAATTGTTGCTCAGAAATGGCCCGATAAACACATACATCAACATCATCATTATGATCAGAATGTTGAAATCCATCCGGGGGAGTGGACGAGATTGGATTATTTGCAAAGATTCAGGCGCCAATTACGTGAGTCTCAAGTTCACAAAGGCGTAATTAAATGCAATTGAATCCAATTAGATGAGGAGAAAAAAAGTAAAATAGGCGGATTGCTTGACTCGGCGAGCGAAAGGAGCCCAAAATCATTAGCCCCGATCTCCGGCAAAACTTACAGGTTCGCTTTAATTGGAAGTCCCCATTTCCATAAATACTTTTCGATTGATTCTTCGCCCTAATAAGAACGCCAATTGAACAACCGGAGTACCCTTGTCAAGAGCAATCATTTCAATAAAATTAAATTATTTCATTATAGTTTTCCATGTCGTGACATGCAAATTGTTTTATATTTGTTAGAAAACAACACAGAAAATACCAATACTTGTCAAGTATCGAGTATTTCTATGACTATTGCAGCTTGTTTATAGCATGTTTTAAATGTCACTGATAGAAACACGTTGTCGCTTATGCATTTAGCAGTTGTACTTTCCGTTTCAATGTTTCAGAGCCGAGGTAATATTTAAAAATAGAACCGATCCAAAGTGTGTTGTTGTGCGTTCGGATTTGAATATTGAAATTAGTGTTTTGCAATAAATTAACAATTTCGTAAACGGGATCGAGACGACGACGACAACGACGTGTAGCGCTCTCCTCCTCCATCTCACGACCGTCTCTCTCTCTCTCCAACATCCAAGGACTATCGATGGTATAAACCGACTCTCGCCCATTTCGCTCGGCTCGGTGTAACTGGTTTTATCCTCGAGCTGTTCTTCCTTTCCTCCGGCTCTCGCTCTCTCAAGCTACGTACACCCATGTTGTTTCGCAGGGAATGCAATTTCTTCTGCTCTTCGGTTTTTCTTCACTTCTCTTCGGTGGCGGCAGAGGTGAAAATGGTTTCGATTAGAGAAATTTCTTCTCGTTTTTTTTTTCGCAATCACGAAAAGAGTTCGCTTTTGTTGTTACCATCTACGGAAGATTAAGAGCATTCCTCCATCTCAAATATTCGATTTCGATACAACCCATACGTTTCGTTCACACATTCACTCGAAATGCGAGAGGAATGAAAAATTATGGTCGGAAGACCTTGTGACCTTTCCGAGGTTATCGCAGCTCCACCGCTATCTCGCAACGAATAGAAAATAATTGAATATCCGCGCGACTCCGTTTTTACATTTTCCACAATCGTTCTTCGATCTTCGCGCATTTCTTCCACACCGTTTCCATTCATCAAGGCACTCCTCTTTCTTGTAAATCGACTGAAGCTCTGATTTCTTTTGATCGTCGAAAACCGGTTAATTTTAAGTAATTTCACGTGTAAAAAAATGATATAAATATTAAAACAACAAAGAAATAAAATAGTCCTTCACTTATGCAGAAGTGAGGAATTATACCATTTCGGAAATTCAGGGTTGTTCCATTCGAAATACCGATATTCGGATTAAATGAGATGCGCATGCAAATCTCTTCCTACTTGAGTGCATCATAAGCAACACAAAAACAAAGGATTGTCTGCGGAATCCGCGATTTCTCTTCTCTCAGCAACTCGCAACAAGAGCACGTGCGAATCTAAAGATGTCTACTCAATATGCAAAACTTACAACAATGCTTGACAAGTAATGTGATACTTAACAAGTTACTGAAAATAATGCAAAACATGTAAATACTACGAATATTCAGACATGAATTCAATCAATTTTGGAACGACAAAGTTGAGGGCCCCCAAAAAGAGTTAGTTGTGGGCCCACGAAGTTAACTGTGAATATTTCTACTTGATGATGATAAATATAAAGCAAAACTAATAATAACAGTGTAATTATTTGGATGGAAAAGAAATTAATGAAACGATTATGAAAACAATGATATTCATGTTATTTTTTGTGAAGATAACAATTAATCGTTTTTTGATGGCCTATACAAAAATAATAATTTCCTGGTGAACTTTGCCGCAACGAATAAATTGCCGCGCACCACGAAGAAACAAAGGAGGAAAAATCGCCGGGGCAGCATTATATTTCTGCGATAAATCGCCGAGCACTTTTCATAATTCCCATTAAAATTTAAATCAGTGCCCGCAGCGTGCACGCGAAAAAAAAAAGAAACGAAAAGAAAAATTACGTAATAAATAAATATATATATTTTACATGTAAATATATAGAAGCGCGTGTGCTGTAGCCTACAAAAAAAATTATATAATATTATACACACTTCGCCTACTTCTTTTTCGTTATGCATTTTCCCGTTCCGGCGAGGAAATTATGGAAATTCGGCGAGAGCGAAAAAAATATGGAAGGGAGGACCGTATTTTCTAGCTTAATTAACACACATTCTGCAAGCGAATTTGTTGGAGGGGATGGGAAGGCACGGATGGTCATAACGGATGGGGAAATGGTTATATGAAAAAATGAGCGGTTTAATTAACGCATTTCGCAATTCCAGGCAATGTCTTATTCATTATTTCAATTATGATTCCTTTAATTAATGTGTTAATAGTATTGATTCATAATGAAGAAAACTTGATTTTAATTTGAGTTTGTAGATGTGATGAGGGGTTAAGGGAGGTTAACAATGTAATGGGTAGAAAACAAACTTTTCCACGGGCGGAAAATTGCTGCGAATTATTTTAATGGATGATAATTAGCGTTGACATTGCCGGAGCGGGAAGACAATAGGTGCGGGATCGGCGCTGTGGGAATTCTATGATATTTTAATCTCCTCGGCCAAAAAAAAAAAGGGAAAATGGAGACGGAGAGAAGAAAGGAAAAATATATGTATAAATGGATGAGATAGGAGGGAAGCGTTCAAGTTAAATATTTACTAGTAGAAAGTTGGTCGGGCGGAATGATTTAAGTTCGCGAGGAATAAACACAAATCACTGAGACTACAGCGGCCCCAATTTTGATAGAACTAATCTAAGTTTCGGCGAAGTTCACTCCGGCGTACATCCACATGACGGGAGAGTAGAGGTCTCCTCGCAAGAAACGGGAGACATTATCGTCATCATCATCATCATTCCGAGCAAGAACAACAACCGGGTGGTGGGTGTGCGGCGTTAAGCAAACCTAAAAGTGTTGGAGCATTAATGCCGATAATCGCATCGGAATGCGTGCGTGTTTTCTCTGCAGAATATTACGAAGCCAAGGGAAGAGGAGGAGGAGTCACTGATCCCGAAAGCTGCACGAAGAAGCGTGGATGAGATGATGTATATCAATTAGGTTTCATTAACAGCGCATGCTTCCAATTTAAGATAAAGGATTGGATTGCACCATGACTCAATAGGATGGAGCTGTGTGTAGTTGTAGTAGTAGTAGGTATAAATAGTGTTATCTATTTCCGAAGCCCATTTACCACGGCTCACTCGCGGTTCGTTGACCAAGTCTGTATGACATCAAGAGATCACATGCCTAGGTGATTCTCTTCGCGGTGACACGTGCAACTACAAGAGGAAACTTACCACAGAAATAAGAAAAGAAAAATAAAGCGAACATACACAGAAGGAACTGAAGAATCAACATGCCTTCCTCTCTTCTCTCCTTTCCCGGAGATAAAACAGGAACGTGTAAAGAGTAAATAAATGCGCGCGATATGGAAACGAACAGGAGGGGAAAAAAGTATAATGTAATGTACACACATTGCACATACAAATACACACACACACACACAATCTTATCAGCGCAATGACCTCGTGGCTTAGGTAAACATTAAAAAAGGTAACGTTTCCTCCTCAACGTAAAACCGCTGTAACGCACGCAATTACATCCAGTTTTACTGCCTCAAACACGGACACTAAAAATATCCGCAGGAGAACAACAAAAGGGAATTTCAGTAAAAAAATATCAATGAAAACGTTCTCACTTAGAATGTAGCAATCGTCGCCTCAAATTACACAAATTTAAAAAAAAATACGCATTACCTAACGCGATGATTGCATAGATGTAAAAACCTTGTTTTTTACACACTCTACATGCAAGTAATTGTAATGAAAAAACTTCGTGGTCATTTCCATTATTAGCGATGACTTATTTGAAACGGATACAATCGCAGTTCAATAATTAATAATCCGATGCGACATATAGAGTATGCGCTTTGTTCTTCTCGCGAAACGGAATGTTTTATTTATGCTGTTTATCGTTAGATTATTGTTTCTCTTTTGCGTAACGTGACTGCAGGTGATGTGTTCATTAATTTTGGTGGATCGGGGTCAGAGGCCCGTAGATCTCTATCTCTCCTCTACGCTTTCCTAATAGAGGAAGTCCTCGTTCCCAGACATAATGAATGAATTAAAGATTCAGCTTGGTGATTGCACACACAAAAAATACACGTATTAAAAAAAAATACGAGGAAGGAACGAGCGTAAACATTGATGAAATCTACCGATTTTTATGTTTGTATTGTGACAGGCACGTCGATGCTTCTGCGCTTCAATCGCATCATCCTGTTTAAATTAAAGTGAAAGTTATTATAAATTCTATTTATTTAATCAGTTATGCAACAATACGAAAATTAACAATATTTAAATATTTTCTGAAAAGTGTGGCATTATTTTCTCAGAAAGAATTGCGCAATTAGATGACTCGTTACATGGCTCTGACCTTGCATCGGAGAATCATTAGTATAGGAAAAAAATAAAATACTTGCGGCTACGCTTCACATGCGAAGGAAGTACTTATAGTTTAAATGAATAAATATGAATATTTCGAGTGAAGATTTTCTTATTTTTTTCTTGATTATTTGGAAATCAAAGTAAATAAATTGAATAATTCAGCAGAAATGGGTTGCACTTAAACAATTACGAAATATCTAGAGATAAATTGGAACACGAAAAAAGGCAACAACATAAACTTAAACCATTTTAAAAATATGGAGTGACTCAGTAGAAGTTTGTTATCAGCGATTCTTTGGCCTTGAAGATTCTAAACTATGCTAAACATAGACGACGGATTTAAACACGTAATGTGTGTTTTTCGTATGACTGTCTCATGTTTATTTAAGTATAAATAATAGAAAAAAAAATAAGAATTCAAGATTTAATTGCATTGGAATATAGAATTTTTAAAACTAAATTAGATTTTCAACTTTTAAACTGAGATTTAATGAACGCACTACGGCTAAAACAGGACCAACTTTCTAACAACTATTTTATATGTATTTTTTTCTTCTTTCTATCCGGTTCCAATATTTTAATTCCAATTACACCGATTCCCATGGTGGAAATCAAAGAGAGACTAATTAGAGATTCGGATGGTCCACCTCAAAGTCGGCGATTAACCGGAGGATTCCGATCACGACGATAATCGTCCTCTATCTGGCCGTGTGATGTAATTATCCTGAACGATTTTTACAGCTCACATAAATCGCTCCACGGACAAATCGCATCCGAAGGTTACATTTCATTGTTTGTCCCATATAAAAGCTTTCCCACGTCGACACCAATTAGTTTTTTCTAATCAATTTACATTAGTATTTCACTAATTACTTGATACCAAACGCTGATATTTTACGTTTATTTTAAGAGAAACTAAATAACATTTTAGAGTTCGCATTTGAATGAATGATTATTTGTGTCTACGCTTCTTGTTGCATTTCAGAAAATTTTATCCAGATGTTTCAATCTACGATTTTTGTTTTACTTTTCTATATTTAACGTGCGCACAACATCTGAAACCATTATGATTACAAACTGAAACGATTTCCGAGAATGCACAGAAATCGTTTCACTCGTATTACTGAAAATGTGAATTATAATATTTTTTCTTTATATTTCAGTAAATTAGTTTCAAGAATACCATGAAACTAGATAGCTTAATGTATTCTTGGATTAATTGGATTTCTCGGTACTCGAAACACGTCTTTCAGTTCACTTCCAGGATTTGGATATAAAAGTAAAGCACTCTTTACAGCTTCATATAAAAATTTGTTGTTTAAGCAAACGTAGACTTAATTCCGAGTTAAGCTTGTTTTTCGTTTCGTGTAAATATTTGAGTTCTTTAAAATGAAAGTCGTGAAGTTAAAAAAAAAATGTTTGATTCAAATTGCATAGAGGATTATGTAAGAGAAAATAATTGTAAGATGGTTGAAGCAAGTGAAATCTTCGGTGGAATGTTGTAACAAGCTCGATTTTAGGAGTATAACAAGCTTAATCTTCAGAAAATATCAAGTTCAATCTTAAGAATATATCAAGCTCAATCTTGGAAATGCATCAGCGCGTTTTAACAAGGAGAAGAAATGAAGTAACATTAAACTTATGTTGTAGACAAAGTAATTTGTCTTGCTTGAATTTCATTTGAACAAAGGTACTTTGTCTTATTAGTGGAGTGAGATGACAGTTTAAGGAATAGTCTAATTTGTTGAAAATTCTGCATTTACGTTCGGAATGGGGTAAATTTGCAGTTATTAATTGGGTTTGTTTATGATGCGAGTGTAATTAGTTGCAATAACGTTGAATTTTGGAACGTTAAATTGAATATAAACAATTGAAGCGTGGAAACTAGCTATTGCTCTTTTTACTTGTAATTAGTTTCAGCTCTTTGTTTTTGTTCCATGAATGGAAGGTTAAATAGAGTTAACGAAAATGATGTAATTTGTTCAGTTTGTCGATTTAGGGTTGCTTCTTCTGAAATTATCCCGTTTCGAATATATTAATGTGCACTTATAGAGACACGTATGAGGCGCGAGGGGAATCCCCTCATTGGTCTCCGCGTTATATCGCGACGTTTATGAAAATAAACGACCTCGCGAGGCAAACAAAACAATCGGGAAAGATCCGCATTTAAAGTCCAATTAGTCGAGATGGATGTTGCTGGACTACTTCCAATTCGCATTCGATACTTACAATCTTCTCGTGGGTGATGGTCGATCTGCGTAAATCCATGGTATTAATTAAGTACACAAGTTTTGTAAGGCACTTGGATGCACACTTTAATCCAAAAACTAAATGTGGAAGAACGAAAGAATAAAAATCGTAATTCGTGTAATGTGCGGTGATTCTTTCGGTCGTAGTGTCACTCGCGTTTTAGAGCATCGCCGCGTAAACTCATCGCCTTTACTAACGATGTTCATTCACGACAAACTCTCAACACGAACTGAAGCTTGAGCCGCCGTTGAACTCTGGACTCTCACTCTGTCCCCACTCCGGTGGCTCCCAGTGTTCGGGGGCAGAGAGAGAGGGTCTCTTCCGCGATGGTGGGGAGGGGGTTGGGTTTTCAACCCTCGTTAAGTGGCGACGCCACGCCGAAATACGACCGGCAACCTAACTGAACCGCCGAGGGGATTCCCCCCAGATACCGCTTTTCGGGACTCTCTCCTACAGTTGCACAACGGCTCACAGGGGACGTACACACTTCTCCAAATATTACACCCTCTTCTCATCACGAGGGCGATTTTTGCATCATCAATATCATTGCCGTTATTCCTTCGCCAATTTGTCTCAACCGTTTGCACAGCTCGTTCACAATTCATAAGGAGACCAATGAACTAAGTACCATCAAATTGCAACTAATAACTTTTCTTATAAATAAACACATGACATATAAATGAGGGTGAATCTTCATCTTACTACTCATTTTCTCAATTCATACGAACAAATATTCGAAAAATTGCAATTCTTACTAAAAATATTTATCTTCATTAATAAAATTAATATTTTTGTCATTTTTATAAATTATTTGTGAAATTTTTTATAATTTTTGCAGTAGTTAAAACTACATAGAATATAAATAATATTATGTTAGTTTGTAGAATATCAAATTGTGTCCTATGAATAGTAAATAGGAAAATGTTGAATGCAAAAAAAAAGGTACATGAAATGAAACAGAATTTTCAACAAAAGTTATTTGAATATTATTTATAAAAAAAAATAATATATTATAAATATATTGAATTGGAAACGCTGAAACTAAATGTAAACGCTGTGACAATATTGAACTTGAATTTCCTGTTATTGCAACACAAATACTTCAGTGAAGAGATTAATGCGGTAGATGTAATAATGCGCTGCCATCATCAATATTACTGCAATCACTCCAACCGCAATTTATCCATACGCATTTTGCCTTGTACAAGTGTGTTTTACAGGTTTTCTCTTTCAATTCACGTGAAAATATGACGGGACGATACAAAGTAGGGTCAAAAGGTGAGAATCCTCTGAGAATCTTTGTTTAACTTGGATTCCTGCATAATCCGAGGGCTTCTTAGAACAACGACGATTTACAGAGAGAAACACAGGAAATACTCGTTTTTCCTAATGGAACTATGCGTTTACTTGATGTATTTGCTACATTTTCTTTCTACGTATAATTTGATGGAATAAGCGTATTACTTGTATTGCAAGTATATCTCTTGGATTGCTTTAGCCTCGTTGGTGAACTTGTGACTCTTAGGTCATACATTGACCCACGTAATTGCTTGACCCACGAGAATAACCCATCTATATTTAGGTTAAATATTAACGAAACTAGTTTACTAGTATTAATATCAACTTATTTTCATTAAATATATAACTAATTTAAAAATGCACATCCACTTAAATAGAAAGCAATAAAACCAATAAAAAAATAACAGATCAACAAAAGAAAACCATATATGAAAGTATAAAAATATACAAAACGGAAAAGAAATCGAGGTGAATAAACTTAAACCCTGACAATCTTCACTTGCATCTCATGGCTTCAACAATTTTTGATGGAAAATGGATGGAAAGTTTTTTTTTTAAACGCGATTGAATAATTTCACAAGAATTGATTTTCTGCGAGAATCCTTCGAGATTTGTTTAGTTTTTGAAGTTTCGTTTCGCCCCTAAATTATGCAGAATTTAATTCACTTAGACCCCAAAAACTTTTCGATTTTATACACTGCATGAATATTAATATCCACGTTTTTCATAAGAAGTTTAATGGGCCAGATAAGTCCATCATTTAATTTTTGACTCAATAAATATATATACAATGACATAAAGTTAAGCATTTATACTTGGGTTGGTGATAGGTTTGCAGTAAGAATTAACGAATTTACATATTTTATTTGGATAAACTTACTTTGATTTCTGTTACTAATTAATTTTTTACGAATATTGAAGATAATTTTGTGATTTTTATTATAAAATTGTTTTTTTTCTATGAGAAAATCTTGTGGTTTATAAATGTGCATATAATTTATTTCATTATTTACTTTGTATCTTTCGATTAGATTGAAACTTTAAAGGCGATGTTTTAATGGAATCATAAATGCACTCATGTAAAGTCAATAGCATTCAACGTAAGCTTGGATCTGAGGAAATCAGGATCTACGCTAATGCAAGCTTTGATAACACATTTAAACGTCATGTCTCTGCCAAATCAAATTATCAGACCTGAGCTTCCGCCGCTCAGAATTGAATGCATTAAATGAAAACAGAGTTTACTTGTATGTTTGTAAACGAATCAATGGAAGTTTACGCAAAAATCAAATAAATTTCCATAAACCTATTATTATTGTTGTTAATAATCTAAAGTCTTTTTCTCTATTTTGTGTCACTTTAGATATAAATTGGAATTAATTCCAAAAAAAATGGTTGAAGTGCGAACTTGGTGTACGTTTATGCGGACTAAAAAAATATAAATATTCCATATATTTGGAATAAATTTTAGATCTCAATATTATTAATTATTACAACAAAAAAATATGTTGCTTGAGTATGCGAATTTATGGGAAAAGTGTACGTTCGTGCGGACATTTGCACTAAAATTATAAATTAGTGTATTATTGTTGATAATCCGATGCTTACGCATAAAAATAGTTTATTTTACAAATTTTTATTTAATCTGTTCTGTTTGAGATTACTGACAAAATTAAATAAAATAAGCAAAGTGTACGTTCGTATGAATGTTTGAAATAGATTGTCCGATTAAAGTAAATTCGATTGTAGTTATGTTTTGTTAACTGTATTTCAATAATATAATCTCATTGACAATGTATGGATTATCCGCAAATGTAGTTTTTAAAGTTTTTGTGAGTGTAGATTTATCTAATCCCTACAAAAATGGCTTTGAAAAGAAATTCATTTGGGTTTGGAATAATGAATAGATGAGTGGGCAGCATTGTGTATTAGCGGGTTTTCGTGCATGATGTAAGAAGGGTAAGTATTTTTTTTCATTTGAGGTATTAATTGGTACGATTTTTTCCCTTGCTGCTTCATTTCTGCGTGCATCGACATCCCCTCAGACGCCGGATTAGGGATGGAAATCTATTGATACAATCTGAAAACAAGGAAAAGAGGGAAATCCGAACCATCCATTTCAACTTGTTTAGGGGACGTTTACCCCCTACGACGTGCGATTACGTCATCCGAGTATACACACACACTAACACACACAGGCAGGCAGCGAGACGGAGGAGCACATGTGGTGTTGCTCCCGTTTCGATTTATTCAAAGCTGCAGCAGCGAATATTGCGAAACACAACTTGCAGTTTAATGGACCAATTAATAGCAGCCTCCTCGGAAGATTAAGCTGCGCGATAAGTGCACAGCTAATTGGTAAAAATTGTCTCTTCCTGCGTCGTCGAAGTCCTCCTCGAACTTCTGAAGGTCCTGTGCAGCTCTGTGTGTTTTACGAACGAACAAACAAAGCGGCGAAAAAGACATCTGCAGAAATAAAGAAAACAAAAGCCGAACAGAGGAACAACGGCAACGACGAAAAATAAAATAAAAAGAAGTAGGAGAAGAAGAAGAAAAGAAACCGGGGAATCTAAAGCGTGTCAATTGTGTTTACAGAAAGCTTTACGTCGGTTGCACAATAAAGGCGCGTTCGGTATCAACGAGACACCGAGATCTCCAATTATGAGACGCACGTACGACACTTGAAAATTAAAATTATAATCGTTTACCGATTCGGAATATCAATACAAACTCAGGAACATCTTCTTCAGGGCTACGACTTTTTTTCTTAAATTTTTTGTTCCCTTACTTTTATAGTGCACCAGTTTCCTGGTCCGGGTCCATTACAAATTTGGTTAGGTTAGGTAATGCTCGAGCTAAGTGAATTGGGTCAAGAGAGTTCGAGATTTACCACGGCGGATTCGGTCAAAGGAGGTTTACGTCACTATTTTCCGAAGACTCGCAACTTCCTCCAAACGCATTAGTCCACTCTTCATTTTTTAATGGTTCCTTATCGATACGTTTGCGGCCAACATGCCGACAGCTGCATTGTTAATCTGAATCGTATTAGATTTATTCAAAGAAACATATAATATTTGCAATTAGTCTCAATTGTAATATGTGTTAATTGACGCTATTCGTTTGTCGACTGATTTCAAAGAGACTTTAGCGCTTATAACTATTTTATAATATAAGTCAACTGCAGATTGATATTGCAATATTAAATGACAGATATCACTTGTCAAAATGTCAAAAAATCCGTCATAACAAATATGTTGGAACACGTGGCAAAAATGTTGAAAAACGTTAGTAAATATGGAATTTAGACTTTATCATAGTTCTATTTGTAATTGAACAATTTATGTTCTATCAATTTTCTGCAAAATCAAACGTAATTAATAATTATTAATAGCTATTTATAGTTTTAAACAATTTATAATTTCTTGTTAATTATCTAGAATAATATTTATGAATTTTTAAGCAAAACAAAGTAAAATAATTACGTCAATTTCTATATTTATTTTTACAGAAGCTGTTTTTACCTGATGTACAAAAGTGAGTAATTTTTTTGAATATAGATGTATTTCCGCGAATCGAGAACCAGTTCTCAGTTATTGGAAATAAAGTGTAAACAAGATATTTAACATTTCATTTTATGAATGTTGAAGGTGCATTACGATGTTAATAGTTTTTTTTTTCTTCGGATTTTTTGTATTGAACAAATATTACGGTTTTATGCTTTTACAGCCTATATGAAATACGTGAGAAAAGTTACAGGTTGACAGACTGGTGTACAGATGTAGAATCATAATTGTAAAGCAACTTTTCAGTTTGAAACTTAGACGAAACACGTACAATTTGAAATTCTTGAAATAACAGATTTCTGAATTTTCGAAAAGATAAATTCCCATAGTTAAGATTTCTTATGCTTCAAATAATTGAAATATCAAAATATAAGTAATGAAAATTTATATGAATTATTGTTTAAATATTTAAGAAAATTTTCAGGAAAATTAATATTGTCATTAAATAACTATTAGGATTTTGCAATTCATGTAATTGGCTGTCAAAACTGTCAAAAGTTCGGGGAATGATCCAATGAAGGTGCACTTCCGGTTCATATTGGGCCAATCAAAACATCCATAGCCGATTAGATTGATCGGCGACGGCGAAAGCGACTCCCCGAAATGAACCCCTTCTCAAGCGATTGTCCTCCAGGACGAAGCAGTCCTTGCGCGTCAATTAATTCCGTGGAGCGTTGCAGGCAATCAATCCACGATTGACGGACCGTCGGCTCCTTTTATTTACACACTTCCGAATTGCGAATTCTTTCCGTCCATTGTCGGTTACCTTCAAAAACCGCTCTCTCACGACTCATCGAATTAATCAACTCCTGGATCTTAATTAACGGCTAATTAATTTTTGCTACGTCGCTCTCCGCGGCGGCTTCTTCCTTCGGACGGCAACAGCGCCTTACATAACGCGCGCGCAAAAAGAAAAAATGGACGAAAAAAGAATATCAAGTGAATGAGCGGCGAGCAGCGTTTTACATGAATATTCATAATTGTCTGGCCTTCAATTGCATTACGCTTTCAATTAACTCAGACACCGAGAAAGAACCCGAATAACAACATTAATCCAAGATGTAAATGGAAACCGAAAGTTCGTTTCAATTTCCACAACTTTTTTTTTTCAATTTTCCATGAAAATTATTATTAATTTTTTTATAAACTTATTCATTCTAAATTAGCATTATTATTTTAGAAAAACTCTCATTTATTACAGAAATTAGTAAAATAATCTTAATTTAAAAAATAACAAAAATATATTTTATAAATCTGTTAATTAACTTTGAAGAATCGATAATTTTAAACGTTTGATCCTTTGAATATTTATTTTATGCACTTGTTAGATTTAACGAACAAACAAAAAGTTTATCTTCAGATTAAAATTTTGCTTACATAATATATCACACACAATAAAAGTATGTGAAAAATCATAAAGTAAGCAAGAAAATATTTGATCTCCCAAAGTCCACATAAAACATTTTCTTTGTCTTAAAAAAACTAATTGTAACCGTTTTTTTTATATATAAACATAAAGTTTACCTTATATTACAAAGGTCGGCAAAGCGTGGCTCCGAAGCTAGATGCATATTGGAAAATTATTTTTTCAGGTAAAAATAAATGCGATATCTTAAAAATGGCTCTTAGCTCCCAAAAGGTTGCCGACCCTTGTAATAATATATTGATTATATAAATATGTGCGTGTGGAAAAAGTAAAAAAAAACTTTGATTATTGAAAGTTTACATTTGATTAATTAAAATAAACCTTTATTATCAAATTATTAACTGATAAGATAGAATTAAATCTGAAACGTTAGCTCGAAATTATCAGTTAAATGTAAAGGATTTGTCTGCGATAATAATAAGCGAATTTTAAAATAATAAACAAGAGGAACGTACGTTATTGCGCAACGGAGTCGCAAAGAATGGACTTCTTTGATCTACGATTAAATTGCCTGCGGTTTATAAATTATTCCATGTTTCGTTCGTCAGTGCGGAATGAAAAATTACCCGCTTCGTAAGCAGAGACAATCAGCTACTTTCCTGCGCGTTCGTTTCCCGCGGAAAATTGCAAAAAAAATGCCAACGTGGCATTACAAAAATACAACGCGAGATCTCACCTTTGGGCATCGAATACAATAAGCGAATTTATTTATAGAAAAACCTTGCACAAAATTCAAATGTCGCGCAAGGATTTCTTTAGTTCAACACGTTTGCGGTTTATGTAAATTACACAACTTTTTTGCAATAAATATAAAATTAATTATTTCTTACCGCATTTTCAATTAATTTTTTTTTTTACATATTTTTGTAAATAAGGAAACGTGATATTATTTATTTTTCTTCCAATTAATTTTAATAAAATTCCTTTCTAGATGGAATTAATCTTTGATATGTGTTATCCTTGGCAGAATGAAATCAGGTCTTGAACTTGAACCAAAAATAGAAAAACTCTTATCAAATGCGAATTCAAACCGAGACCTTTTTGATCTGCGATTAAATCGTCTGCGGTTTATGAACGTAATTAATTGAGCTCTGAAAAAAAATGTCTAGATTTTGAAACTGTACATTATAGATCAACATAAATCTTTGCTTCTTCAGCAACGAATTTCTGATACTGATCTATCGAGATTGTAAGAATGCACGAAGAGCGTTCCAGTTAATCAAATCTGGGAATCTTTTCAGTCTATCACCACCAACTTAGGGATGTTTTCCGACTACGACTAAGGAATTAGTGTTTCTACCTGTGTTCCAGCGTTATTTATTCAGTTCTTTTTTCTGTCCTCGGGATCTTATTTCTCTCTTCGGAATTGCGGTTGTTTTTCTGTGCGAAAGATAAACATTGGGACTCATTTTTGGGGCGCGTTGCGGCGTAACAAAATTTATTGTTGTGTAAATAGTGGGAATCCTCGGGGCGTCCACATGCGTTTGCGGTATTCCGATTTCGATGGGATTAAGGGAAGATTTTTCGTTCTTCCTGGTAGCGCTGTTGCAGCGATGAAGAAGAAGCAGAAGAAGGGAACAGAGAAGAAGTGCTCCTTAAATCACCCCCCGAAGGTCGGTGCACGACATACTCTAATGGGCTCCGAACTCGCTCCTTAATTGCTACCCCTGCTTGCATACCACAAATATTTATAAATAAACACGAACCCGACGAGAAGATAAAAAAGAACACGTCTGCATCAGTTCTATTTTTAATTTAAGAAACGACTAAAACCTACTCCAAACATCATTAATTGAAGTCCAATTTCCATGTTGATTTATTATTGAACCTAACATTTCCGACCAAATTTGTCAAAAAAAATTTCTTCCTTTTTCATATTTTTCTCAATTATCATACATTAATTAGATGAAATATAGTTCATATATTCTTGCAAGTGCAACAATTTATCATACGCGACCAAATTCTTAATAATTAATAGAAGGCGGATATATCCGCCAAGTGAAAAAATTGATATTTCCATAATTTATTACACTAAAACACATTCTTAATATAAATAAAAATATTAATTCAATTAAATAGTAAAAACGTTTCATTTTGAAACGTTTAAAAGTCTAAATCGTTTTGATTTGTTTCGTAATATTTCTCGGCGCCCACCGTAATAAAAGGTTATCTTTTTTATTATATTTAGATTTATGTCCAGTAAAACTTAAAAGCTTTCGAATTTACAACGTTCTTCATTCTCATACTTCCTCCTCCTTCGGTTGCTTCACTTCATTTTAATGGTAATCTCGGTGACTTAAGCCGTATGAATAGTGTTATAATAATAAAATTACTAGTAGACTTTAACATCATCATATTAATAGCCTTAACAGTAGTTGATAGTAAATTAATAGTTGAGATAACGATCGTTAACAGTATTGTTAAAGTCCATTAATATAATCAAGATAATTGAATAGTTTTTAATTTTATTAATAGAAAAAATATAAAAATGTAGACTGAACATTTTCATTTATTGGCACACATTCAAAAGCGACAGTTATTTTTATTTAAAAATAAAAAAATATTATAATTCTCTCTACAAAATAATTTTCTTTGAATATACATTTACAATTTTTATTTTACTTCATGAATCTTTAAAAAATTTTATAGCTCATAAGATTTTTAAATATGTAAATTAAATTAAAGGAAAAATAAATAAATTCACTGTGGTTAATATTATTTTAAATTAACATAAAATTTTTAGCTTCAAATATAAAATGTAAATTGTTAATTATTATGAAAACTGGAATTGTATAATTAATAAATAAAATAATATAGAATATAAATTTTCTTATAAATAGTTAATATAGTTAAATTTAGAACGGGAAAATGAATTGCGTAAGTTTGAGTTGTAAAATTATTTATTTATATATAAATATCTATATAGGAGTTGTCGGTGATTTCGTAACCTGAAAGTGTATATAATATTAAATTATTTGGACGTGAATGTGTATTCTGTGATGATTACGATTGGAGCCGTCCGTTTTCCATATGGGAAACAGATAATGAAACGTGAATTTTATTTGACTCGCTGCCGGGACAGGTCAATATAGAGATTCAATTGGAAATCGGTGATTTTAGTGGCAGTAAATTTGTCTCCCCACTGTTCGTTGCACAATAAAAGGAAATATGGATGATACGAACAAAAAAGGAAGATGAAAAAAAGAGAAAAAGAGGTTGGTGGGGAATATGGAAGAATCTTGTGAGTGTTAATAAATTATGTATCAGGAAGATGGGATCCCACTTTTATTGTCGGGAATTTATATATACGCGCCCGTCTATATGGAGATTTTATTGTGGCAAAGTGCTCGTTCCATCGACAAAATTATAATTGGATGTAAACTTCCCCCCAGAATATAAATAAATGTATTTACTTTTATTTCCTCAATTTTTTTTTCGATTCTAATTTCATGAACTTCCCTACTTTCCCATGCACAGTCAACAAGTGAAGCATGTTTGGAACAACTTAATACCCGTTTCCTGAAAGAAACCGAAAGATGCAGTAGTTCCGTCCGTCAGTCCTCTTTTCATCCCTTCGTGTGAACGCGAGGGTTAGATTGAGTCCTCCACCACCTTCACCTGCCTCCGGTCTCATCTTATTTTCGAAAAACCAGGTAAACTTCGTGCTGCGATAAATCAAAAAAGAGACCCGACGAAACATCCCTGGAATAAATTAAACCTTTTCCAACTTTGTCTGGAAGCTTTTTTTTTCGAAATAAATTTTATTATTTGTCAGGACGAAAGGGTGACTCCTTTGCTCTTAATATTCCATCCGTGTTTATATTTACGAGCGATTGTTTGACAGGCGACTACAAAAAAAGACAATTTTTTTAAGGGATGGAGGAATTCTGCGGTTGTGCCTCACCTTACTATTGTTTGCATTCGGAATTCAACCTCGAAATTCGATAGTTTAACACAATCGTGGTTGGAGCTGTAACGTGAACTCGTGAGGGGTTGTGTGATTTCTGTTCTGTGAGACTCAATTCTCGTGTGATAAATGTATCGACTAAACTGCGGCATATTTAAATTTCGTCCATTATGAGGATTAAATGTGATTTTGTATCCTAGGACCCCTACAGGATAATTATCGTTAGAGTGACACGTGCGAATTTTATTTGGTTACAATTGCCACCCCTTCCAACTGGAACGTCAACTTTCGTGTAATAATGGCGTACTGTCACTTCGCTAAAAGCCCCCGTTTATTAGTCGTAATTTATTTTTCATTGCTCCTGCAGTGCGTTCGGCCTAATGGAACGTAGCCAAATGATCTAAAGCGTTTTAACGTGATTACTAGTTGTTCCGATCTATATGTTTACATCGAATTACTGCACATTAATTAAACTTCTTGTTTTACATCATCTATATGCAATATACAATTTCATACAATAATGGAAAATTACTAACAAGTTATTACATAAAAAAAAAACAGTGTTTGTATTAATTACTAAATTTATATACTCAAAAAAGTTTTGTAGATCTTGGTATTTCAAGTGTATTTGTAGGATAAAATAAAAAACTAAATTTTGTATGCTTTTCTTTTCTTTAAATAAAACTGTCTCGAAAATACAATTCTGGGACATCTAACTAAAAATTGGGACATCTGGTTATCCTAGATAACTACTTCAAATAGAAATAAAGTTTCAAGTAAATTTATTATTAGATCTTGGTATTACAAATGTATTTGTTGGATAAAATAGAATTTGTCATTAAATATTGTATCGTTTCCTTTTCTTTACATAAAACTGTCCCGAAAATACAATTTGGGGAACCCAAAAATACAATTTGGTAACACCAAAAATTGGGACAAATTCCAGAAATTGGGACATCAGGTTACCATAGATAAATTACTTCAAATATAAAAAAAGTTTCAAGTAAATTTATTACCTAGAAAATTATTTTAATTTAAATACACAACAAAAAAATGGAAAATTTGTGTAGATCTTGGTATTCCATAGGATAAAATAGGATTGTTAAGGACCTAAATCAAGATTTGAATTGTATATAAATTATTATTCCATAAATTGTATAGAATTTATGAAATCTGTTAAATTTATTAGTGCATGTAAATAAAATTAAAACAGTTCAATAAAATTAAAACTCTTAATGATTTATTATTGTGGATATGGATTAAGATTTATGTATTTTCAAGCAGATTGTTTTCAAGCCGTATTTCCATTTGCTAAATCTATAATGGACATGGTTCAATTGATTGAGCGGGAGAGTTCAGCTCATTTCCGCGGCTCCAATTTCATCAATTGCCGATAAGGAGGCATGTCACGATTAATACTCAAGGTTGAAATATTTATAAAACCAACATACGTTACTATTAGAGTGCAATTAAATGATTGATTAACATCCTGCATGATGCTAAATCTAAATATGACAACGATTAAATATTTAGATCACGTTCTAAATACTTTTTTTTTAGTAAATTTATGAAATTTTATGTTAGCTTATTTTTTTTTAGGTTAGGTTTGATGAGGTTACGTTAACTCTTTTAGGTTAGTTGCTTTTTGTTAAGAAAACTTAGGTTAGCTTTAGTAATGTAGGTAGGTATTTTTTGGCAAGTTTTTGTGTATGTTAAAATTTTCAACAGTTTAAAATTAATGAAATACTTTAGTCTTGAATTGTTGCGAAATGATTATTATTTAGGAATTGTATAGAGAATGGGTTTTATATAGGTTGTGAAGAATGTTAATGCGTTGAAGTTAATTTGAAATTCCAAGTGAATGTGTATAATTTGACACGAGGATGGAAATTCCTGAGGTTTTCGTTCATGGTGTAAAGACCGAAATTGGTGGTCCAAATCGATGTAGGCAATTAGCAATTTTATTAATAAACAATGCCCGATGCGAGCATGTGTCGAAATGTGTTCTGGTTCTCGAAGTGTTATTGAGATCAATCAATCGGTTGCTCCAATTCTTGGCCTCGTCTCTCTCTCTCCTCCGCGGCTCCAGATGGTCCATAATTCTGGAGCGGAGGAACACAACATGCAGAAGGAAAAATTGCACGTGGAAGGATCGTAAATAACGAAAAGTTTCGCAGTTTGGTTGATGTGTACGTGCCCGTATTAAAAATCCCCGACAACATCTTAGTCATGCACAGGCAATAAATACGTTCGAAATTCATAATAACAATTTCGTTGGGAAGGCACCTTCTCAGAGGAGTGCGTATAATGCGAAAAAGAAGACTGTTTTTTTTTTTTTTGGGAACTTTCGAAAAGTGTGTGTGTTTTTGTATAAGTATATAATGTTGAAAAAGCCGCAGTGCATAAATGAAAGAATCATATTTTCAGTCACGTACCGGTAATTTCATCTGCGTGTGTTGTGTGGTGAGTACGACTTCCATTCAGCGCAGAAAGACGAAACAAAGGCGCGGACCTGTTTCGTTGAGAGACGGAGAGAAGAGAGTCCCCCGGAATCAGTCATAAAATCGTGTACTGTGAAAATCATCAGCCCCTCGCAAAACTTTTATGGATCCGCCAATAAACCCACCTGAATAATGCAGGACCTCGAAAAAACGAGAGTGAGAGAGAGAAAAAGGGGTAGACAAAAAAAAAGTGGAAGAGCATCGACCGTTTTTCGCACCTCGCTTTCAATAGACTTAGCACCGTAATCATCGTAAAACTTTCAAACTGAAAGTGATACAACACCTCTTCACAACAATGTCTTCAATTACCACCGACGGCGCAAATTATTTAGAATCCTCTTTTACCTCGACTATCATATTTTATAACTGTTGTTATGTGCATACACCTTTTCGAAGACGATCGTTTACTTTTACCTAATGCCCACCTTTAAAGTTGCGCTTTATTACGCCTAACGTTATTACAGGCGGCTACAACCTCAAAGCATAATTCACTTTCCGACCCACCTTACATATTTGATACGCATTATAATCAATAATGATGGATGGATATAGAACCCATCTCACAATACTTTATGAAAAATATATTAATTTTTATCCATAATATATATTTATGTAACTAAAAGTATTTTAAAATGCAACTCGCAGCCGTTGAAAATACGAGATTTGTGCATTGTGTCTAAATTTTCCCGTTCTCGATACTGATCTTAATGCCTTATAAGTAACGAAGTCCCGGGAATATTAATATGCACTTGTTATTCATCGAAGTGTTTCCGTCATTTGAATTCAAGTTACTTAATGAAATAAGATTACAATCGTCGTATTAAACTGAAACATTTAAATTGGAATTGTGTAATTATTTTATCTATAAAAATATAAATGTTTAATTTCTACAATTTCTCTTCAAATCTAAATTAATTAATTATATTAATTCAAATGAATTTGAAGAAAAACACTGAAAATTTGTACTATTTGTGAATTTATAATTGTAACAATTTTACTGAAACTTATTTTTTTAAAATTTTATTTTGATTAGAAATTCATAATTTATTTTATATTTGTGCTTCATTTCAAAGTAAAAATATAAAAATGTTATGAATTCGACTAAATTTACTAAAAATAGTTTGGTTTCAATTATATTTATTCTCATGTCTAAGAGATTTTAATTAATAAGTTCTTGTATTTCATCGATATGTCTTCTACAGAAAAAAAGGAGATTCATTTTGCAAAACAAAGAATTCTTAAAGTTGGAAGTATCGAAACTTCAAGAAAATGTAAAAAAAAAGTGCAAAATCTTCGCTGTTTGAAACTTTCTTATATTCTTTTTTCTAATAGTTCGTTATTCATCAGTTTTAGTTTGAATAAGTCCATATTCATCAATCTGTATTTTTTAGGAAAAAAATGTAATTTTTTATTTGTAAAGAATGTGAAAATTTGTGAATCTAAGAATCTGTAACTTTTAATTCAAAGAAAATATTGAATAAATATTTACATAACATTTAATTTTATTTGATTTATTTTTTATCAAAAATCAACTTTAAATTAGTAAATCATGATTTATTTATTTATATTTGTACATAATTCCTTAAAAATTTCATGAATTATATAAAGCTACAAAAAAATAGTTTGGTTTCAATTATTTTCATTAGTTTTATCGAATTGCGTTCTACAAAAAAAAATATAAATTCTCCTGTAAAGATTCTCCAATGAATTTGTAAAATATTTATTCAGTGCAAAATCTTCAACTTTCGAAACTTTCTTCTAGTAGATTGTTATTCATCAGATAAGTCCATATTCATTAATTTATGTTCTACTTCAAAAAAGGAGTACTGAATATTTCTAAAATAATTCTGAAAAGCCCAAAGCTTATGAAAATTTCTGAAACTTTTTCTTAAAAAATATTTTATAAAATATAAACTAATATTATTTTATTCTATATTATTTAATACACAGATTTTTGTGCTTCAAAACTAACATAAAATAAGTATGTAGTATGTTAACTAATTGTAAATAGAGTTTGTTAGGTAAACGGGATCTCATTACGTAAGAGAGTTTATGGAAGTATTCGGCTGCCGTCATCACGATGATCTGCATGCAGAGCGCTCCTCCTTTCCGGTCCTGTTTTTCGGGCAAGTTTGTCGGACGTTTTGTTTGATAAGACGATAATGCATAGTCGAGTTTTCGGAAAGTTTTCATTGTTCTGTGAGTAATTTAAAGTTGCCGGTCTCGGGCCGGAAGAAGAACTATAGTGGCGTCGGTATAGGTGAATCAATAATAAAGTTGCTGCGACGTAAAATCGAACATCCTCATTCCATCTCCATTCATTATGCAAAACAGAAGGATATCATTCCCGTAATCCAATAACTATCGTTAACGAGCGTGCACAACTTTTCCGAGCCTTTCGTTAAATTAAACAGAGAACAACTTTCATGATAAAAATTGTTGTATCAAAGTCTAATATTAACTTTTTTTGTGTTTGCTCTTCTGCATGGCATCAATAATTTGTAATGTCTGCATTCGGTGGATAGCCATTAATAAATGGAATTGATTTGTGTGTGCTCAATACACATAGTAAATCATTCACTTCGGACGCATTATAATACCATTAAACCGCATTACGTGTCTACATCGAAAACTGTGCAATCGGACGCAGATAAAGGAAAAAACTGCTAATAACAATAATTTCGGTTACGTAAAAAAACGGGGGGTATAATTCAATTGCGAGCGAATCACATAAAAAAAGCAAAAAAATATATATAGAGAAAGAGAAAGCCGAAGTAGAAAAATTAGGGCTTTAATCCCTTAATTAAAAGGGAGCAAATGGAATGAGGTTTTTTTCATTCAACAGGAGGTTTTTTGGCTCCGGCTAAAGTTAATCCCGTTAAGTTCGGCCAAATGTATTTATTTTATGGAATAAGGATATTTTAATTCAACATATTTAACTTTAAACCGGGCGTATTTTCGCTTCGGCTTTAGGAAAATAAAGCGCGTTTGGGCGACGCAATGATACCGACCCGGAAGTGACCCACAAAGCACGTGACACACAGCAATTTCCGCAAAGTCATAATATTACGAAAATACACACTATGGATTTTTGTTTAATTTTAGATTTTATTTGCGAATGTTAAAACAAATGGAAGATAAGTTGTAAAAAAAATACTGGACGCTCCAATTCGCATTTTAACGCTATGTTTATAAACCGAATTAGATTCATTGCATATATTTATTTTGTAACCTTTTGCCGACTTCCAAGTAAAATAGATTAAAACCTTTATATAATATTTGTACATTTTTATTTTGATTAAAATTTTATTTAATTGATAATTATGAAACGATTTTTACCGAGAATTTTTTTAATGTTACCTTAAGACCTTAAGACGTGCTTCAAAATTAAGTTAGTTTTATAATTAAAAGATGCGTTTTATTAATCGAAAAGTACAGAAGTTTAAATTTTTCAGTAAATAAATAAATTTGGTTTATATTTCTATAGTTTTCATAATCTTAAAACATTGTCAAAAAATTTATAAGTGATTCCTGGATAATTGCTAATAATAACGGAAATGTGTAGTAATAATTGAAATTTTAATTTAAGTTTCAAGCAAACAATTTCATCTATTTGTAGAATTTTTTTTCAAAATTTGTGTAACTTTAATTTCATTGTAATTCCTTTAACGGAAGTGAAAGATTTACGATTATGAATAAATATGTAACAAATTATTGAAAGTCCTATTTTTTTTTCTGTGAATGCCTTTCCATTTGCTAGGAGCGTTCTCGTGTTTATGCAACAAAATAATTACATTTTCGAGATGTCAATAATCAAAGATGAGAAATGCAGTTTGCGAAACCAGACTTCCGGCAAACGAAACGCAAATAAATATGGGGCCGTTAAACAGACGTTTATTGAATAACGAGGAAACAGGAAGACGTTTAATAATCCAAACGTTAAATAAAGAAAAACTGTAAGCTGCGAGCTACCATTTTATTATCAACGATTTCGTCCCCCACATTTTTCCATTTATCTCAATTTTTTATGCGCCTTTTCTGTCCTCTCCGCAATTTTTTTGTGAGGGGTTTGGACACCCCCGGGATGCAATTTTAAACGGAATCGGTCGGTTATTACGGCTACTACAGTGTGTAGTGCGGGAGCATCGAAATTTAACGTTTTCAAATATTAATGCGGGGGTTGCAGCGCCGCCGCCACCGCCGCGGGCCGTCGCCTACTCGTGGGCCCCACATCTGCCCCCGCAGGCTTCCATCAATAATTCATAAACACCCCCAGCCCACATATCCATCGGTTCTCTCACAGGAAATAAAAGATGAAGAAGGTACGTGGAATAGGAAAAAAAATGTATAAAACCAAAAGGAAGATATGGAATGAAAGGAGAGAGAAAGAGAGAAAAAATGGAAACTGCATAAAATTTGATAGGATGAAATTATCCTCGGGATGGCGACGGCACGCGAGCACTCCTAGCTGATTTATTTATTTGCTCGTGGGGATTCCTGCATGTGGTACTTCGCACAGCAAGAAATCGATTAATTTATCATGATCTTTGAGTAAAATTTCTCATACTAGGTGAATGTATGTTTCGTAACCATTATCCGAGAGAAATACATTAATAACTATGCAAATTGTATAATAAAAATAAACATATTTTTACTATACTTATACAGATTTCATATTTCAAAAAAAAATCCTATTAAATTTTATTTAAGACATGATTTCATCTTAAAGTAAGAAAGCTTTAAATATCATAAAATGAAGATGCAACTGATAAGAATATTCTATTTTTTTTTGTTGATATTTGAAAAAGGTGAACTGAGTTCAAATGCTTAAAAAAATATTATTTTCTCATTAAGACATCAGCTTATAAATGCAGCAAAATGAAAAGAATGGAAATAGTAATCAAACATTTATGTGATAATTAATTAGCAATTAAGATTATATAATATTCCTTTCTGTTTTAGTTTATAGATAAAGTGGAAAAATCCAACTATTGTTATTAGTGGAAAAATGTTTGGTGATGCAATCTTTTCTGGGATTTCTAAAATATGCAATAGTGAAGATGTCTCTTTTTTTACCTTTTGTCTCTGATCCCCCGCAGAGAGAGAGAGGAGACCTGTACAGAATCCAAGAGATGATAATAGAAATGTTAGTGTCATCCTAAGAAGAACAAAAATCACCGGAGGGTGCCAAAATTGGGTTGATTTAAGGTTGTCCTTTTATTCTCTAAAAGGTACAAATTTCATTTGAAAAGAATAAAAAAGCACTAAATACTTAAAAAAAAAGAGTGGTGTATAGTGGTCTAAAAGTAAAAGGGTGCTAAATAAATCTCAGAGTTGTCCAGTCTAAAGAAAATGTTTTAAAATATTAAATTTTATTTTAAAAATTGTAACTATTTTATTTTCAAATAATTATTTCAATAACAAATTTATAATAAAATAAAACTTTACCATTATTTAATACAAAACTAATATTATGGATGAACACTACATATTTGACATATAAAAACTGACGTAACGTCAGAAAAGAAAAAAATGAAAATAGTAATGTTTCTTTTATGACACCTAGTATAAGAAGAAAGGGACTTGTGCCTATGAAAAAAACCTTCCAGTAAAGAAGGTATTATTTCTAATACTGCAGAAAAACTGCGGTTTTTACAGGGGCGGATCGGTATCCTAGGTTAACAACCCTGTTAAGTAGATTATGTCATAAAATATTTTATGGATAGGAAATGACAAGTGGTGGAACCAATTCTTGGATTTGACAAGACTGCATGCCTAAATTCGCCACTTTGTATTTACTTATACACAATATAAGAAACTTTACTAATGATTTACTATCTTTTACATCTTGCAAGATTCGATTTATGTTACAAGTAGAAAACTTGTTATTCCTGCTTCGAATCGGCTATATTTTTTTTGATGACTTTAATGTGCGTTAGGATGAGATGCACTTAGGAGGTGATACGTGCGTCGGAGGGAGCACGACTGCATAAACAATCCAATTTTTGTTTGTTTGCATTGGATTCCGGTCAGGACATAAATTATCCGGCCGACTTATATGGGTCAGTCGTAAAAATGCTGCCTGACTTTCTTTTACTACTATGTAATCATTTTATCGCATTTCTTAAATAAAAATCGACATTAAAACATCGAAATTGTACAATTAGTAAAACTTACTGTGAAATATTTATAATTAAAAAGTAATTTTTTTTTCAAATTTGTAATGAAATATTAGTAATTCAATTAATAAAAATCCAAGAGAAAATAACATATTATTATGAAGATGTGAAGACGTTCGCATAGAGGTAGAGAATTCATCAGGCTGAACGTCATAACAGCGGAATAATTCCGATCCCCCTCGTGTTTTTCTCCAAATTAAAAATTCCTCTTAAATTGTTTGCACAAGTCGCTTTTGTATGCTCCACATCCGCTCATTCTTCTGCGTTTTTTTTTTTGCATTCTCCTATGTTTGTTGTTGCTACTCCTTCTTTTTCCATACATACAAACATATTTTTTTTCATCCCGTGTTCATCATTCCGACTGGGGGAGGCAAAAACAAGCGGAGTTTGATTGATATGTTTTTATGCAGATTGCGACATGAATAAATCTCTCCCCCCACCATTTCGTACCCCCACGGTGCTGCGTTACGTAACCTGTTACCGTGTATTTTTCCATTCATCTCGCTCCGCATCTTCGCTCATCTCGCGTTTCTGGAGAATTAATCAATCATCAAGGTATAAAGGATTAGACGGTTGTTGTTGCACACACACACACTCAGGCTTGTGTGTCTTTGCGGATGATAAATGCACGGAGGGCTTCAGTATTGTCACTCATAATGGTACAAACATATTTTCGGGTTCTCGAAGCATATGAAAAACTGGTATGGTACACGTTTTATGATTGTTTATTTTTTTTTGTTGTGTGTTAATATTCCCGTGATGGATGCCAATCTCGCTCCTTATTTTCTTTTCCATTGCTTCCATTATGTAGTTTCCTTTTGTCGTTGGCGGTTTCATAGAGATATTACGCTGTCGGCGGGATCACATATGCTCATAACACAATGAGGAAGACCCATTGTGCGACCTAATTTCGATGTTATTGATGATTCTATTTGGAGCAAATTATTCGATTCGATCGAGTCCATTTTTACTTTTACCAGTTTTTTTTTTCATCACACAAGATCAGATAAATTAGTGGACATTTAATAATCAATTACTAAACTTATTTGTTGCGCAATCAATAATTCACGTATTCCGCGTGTTCCAATAATATTTCTATTACGTACGTGGAATCGAATCGAATCGAATCGTCGATACTATCTTATGATCCAGTTATTTAATGCACTCCTCCATACACAAACAATGCATTTCCATTGTGGAAAACCTACATATTGCTTTTGTGAACAGCGAACAGAACAATTCACGATTATATCTTACATCATACATAAATTATATTCAATATTAATTTTAGAATTGGACACATAATGTCATCAACTTAATAGACGCATTTATATTATTTAAATATTTATTATTAATATAATATATTACACACCACACATTAATTCTCATGAAACTTACAAATTTTGTTAAAAATATTCTCTAAATATTTATTTATTTTTTTAATTATACAAGTAATAAATTATATGCTAGAATATAACACTAGAACAAATGTAATAATAATAGATAATATGTTGTTCAAGTAACATGTAATTATTTTAATTATTATTTAAAATTAATTTTATTAGTAACTTCCTTAACACTAGTAGATCTACAGTCAAAGTCAATTTGAAATTTTTCATAAATATCTGTAGTTTTCAGGATTTAGAATAAATGTACTAAAAAATATATCTCCTTTAATAAAAAAATACGAATAAAATGATTTTTTAATAAAACAATATTATTACCTATTACTTGTATCCTTACGCGTCATTGCCCCCTCGGGCCCCCTTACTGGAGCGTTAATTATGGTTATTATATAATTTAGTTTTAATAATAAATTGGTTAATTTATAAATAAAAAGTTTAAAATGATTTTTCTACTTTTCTTGTATTTCTATCGAAAATATCAGTTTATAATATAAAGTTTTCCTGTTTGAAACTTAACGAATGATTACATAATACTAGAACACTTATGTCTATCTGATCACCTTGGTTGTCGTTGGAAGACAGCATTCTTGTTCGCATTTCTGAACATCGTACGGAAATGATGTTATCGTTCTGTAATGTTATATATAATTTTCCATTCCGTCAGTTCCTTTTGGAAAAACGAAGAACGATTGTGCATCGTAGGAGACAAACGCGTTGTACTCTTCTGAAATGATGTTGTTGATTAAGGTGGACGCACGAAAGTGTGATTAATCTTAACGTAATCCGACTCGACTAGGAACATATTCGATTTCTGTTTGTCCAAGATTACTCTGCAATTAAGGCCTTTCCGTGTAATTAGTTTCGTTTTTCTATTTCTCTCTCGGCGAGATTAGATAAAAAAAGCGATTCATTTCAATTGTCTGACAAATTGTGCTTCGTCATTTCTTTCTGCTTTTTATTTTATTTTTATTTTTCATGAATGGAAAACGAAAACATTGATATAATGTTCGGTAATTTGTATGCCGTCTGAGGCACTTATCGGTTGGTGTTGACAATTCCGTCCATACCCAAATAAAGTGGTGCGATGACCAATTTTGATGGCTTAAGCAAATACTTGTTTCTCTAATTGTTTGTATCTCCTAACAACATTTACTAACAACTTTGTAGAGTCAATAACCTATCTTTTATTTGTCATTAATATTTAATACGTTTGAATTATTTTTTAAACTATTGCTTAACTATGAATCAATTTGCAATTATATAATGATTTGTTTTTTTTTGTCTCATACTTCAAAAGTGATTAAGTGTTGGGTTTTGTATAAAAAATAAATATCATCTTCATAATGATGAAAAAAAATCTTCTCGTCAGGGGTCGGACATCATTTATTTAAGAAAGAAAAAATGTAAAGGCGCGTGACGAATCTTTGTGATCTTCGACGTCAGTTATCGCGTTTATTTATTCTAGGCAGTGTTTCGGTAAAATCGGTTATCTCCTTGTCCAGAGGGGGCATTAAGAAAGTGGTGAATTATAGTTTCGGGTGTTGAGAAATTGTGGGTACGGAGGCAGGTGACAACGCGAGGATAGTAGAAGTCTGGGTTAAAGAAAGGGGCGAAGCAGAAGAAGGGACGAAAAGGGAAAACAAATTGCGGACGGGGGCCCCATTGTTTGTAGCGGACCACTTAAGACCTTTACACCTGCTAGTTAAGTATGTATGGAAGACAATGGGGCCCGAGGATATCATAAAAAGAAACGAACTGAGCCACGGAACGACGCAGCAGAAAAAAAAATAAAGCAGAAGAGATGGATGGATGGAAACGTAGGAATAAGAGAGATAACTAGAGAAATAGAAGAAGTCGGTGCTTATCTCGGCATCGCATCTCCGTCCACCGTGAAGAATGAAAGAAAGAAAGATTTGAGAAACGATGCCGATGATTTCCAGCGACAACCGAAGAGGAATAAACTCGGAGAAGATAAAATGAAGTATAAACGTGGCAGCGGGCGGAATTAGAAATGAACATATCTGTAGAAATGATACTGAGATAAAGTGAGGAACGGGCGATAAAATTAGTTATAGTTTTTCATTCGTCTTCTTCATCATCTTAAGGGGCAGATCTCCAATCAAGATAAAACTTTACTCCCCTTTACGATACAAAAAGAAATTCATTACAAATTCTGACGGCGATGTCTGGTATCCAATTAACCAGATTTTAACCTTTTGTTACCTTTGCAACGCAAAACTTTGAGATAATAAACGTAGATTAAGATTTCTTTAAACATCTGCCTTGATTTCTCACTAGATAAAAATTTCCATAATGGATTAAAAGAAAGATTTTTTGAAGACTGAAAACGTTGGTTTCTGCATGCAATTCAAAACCTAGGTGTTACATTTTACGTAATTCCATTCAAATGATACAAAGAGATCGTTAGCAGATTGCACGCTTGTAATCCCATTTGGGTATTGTGAAAGTTAGGAAAAGGTATTCCAGAAACCACAAATGTTTCAAATATCAAAATATCCTAAAACTTTCATAAAAAATCTATTTATTTATAAATTTTATATACTAAAAATAATAAAAAATAGTTTAGTAATGATTTCGTTAATGGAGGTATGAAAATTATTTTTTTTGTAAATGTGAGATTAATTATTAAATAAATTGTTGCTGAAGTAGAAACTATTTCGTTAATTTCATATATGTCTTTTAGTAATGCGGATATGAATTATTTAAAATTAAGAGGTGCAGATCAAATAAGGTAATGAGAGCGTGTTAAATTCTGAACAGTTTGCAAAATGGATTTGCGTCTGTGGACAAAAGCGTTTTCGGAAACGCTTTCAGGAAGGCAACGGAAATATAAGTGCACGTCCGAAATGCCACTAATTACGCTCCATTATCTGACGTAATTATACACAAACAGAGTTTCAACAATAATATATAACAACACTAATGATAATAATAATTTAGCTGTGCAATAATCCGATTCCATTTAATAAGCTAATATTTGCGCAGCAAATTACAATTAATCAAGGGATGGAAGGGCTCAATGTAAATGAATAATTATTAATGGTTTCGCGCGCGTCGCTGTAAAGGACGTACCAAAAACTACCACTGCTGTGCTAAATGTTTCCTCTTTCTACATCGGCTATGAAGAACTCATAAAAAGAATATATTCCCTCCTTTCAACGATCAATGCCCTTTCACGAACCTTCCTGTGCGGACAATTCGCCGCCGCACTCAAACTCTCGTTTAAAAAGCGTTCCCTTTATGCTCACGTCTTCTCTTTTCTTCAGTAATATTTTATAGTTGGCCAACCTTGGTTTTTCGGATATTCTCTCTCTCTCTCTCTCACACTCTCACTATGCGTAGTTTTTTTTTTGTTGCACTGCGTTCTTTGTGTAAGGGACGTCGCGCGAAGAACAAGAACTCGCAGGTAAGCAGGTGTTCCTTGAGGCCCCCCCTATTGCATTCGAACGAGTCGTGCCCACCAAGTCACCCAAAATATTATTAATTTTCCTTACGTAAGACCGAATCAAATCAAACCGAATTTCGGCTCGCTCCACTGGACTTGGGCACAGATTTATTGCTTTGCGAGCAAACCGATTTTCGAGCAGATGCTAGAAAAATTTAATTCCAATTTTTAAAAGGATTTACATCCATTTGAAATCAATATAAAAAACAGATTAATTTTACTTAAAAAATAATCCTTTAAGTACAATAATTAAATATTTGATATCTAAATTCTTTAATATTTTTTCTTTTGCTTTTTTCAAATTTATCTCAAGTTTTTGACACTTATTGAATTTTCTCTGGCAGTAAAAAAAATCAAATTAAACGAATATGAAACGTTTCCGTAAATTGGCAAGGATCTCACCGACTTGAAAGAGATTTAATCTGGATCCTGTTAAACAAATCCAGTAAGGATACATTAATAAAAAAAAAACACTGAGAGAAGGAGGCGCTCACAAATTTATGAATTTCCTTAAGGTTCCTTTAGCTATCAAACGGATTTGATTTCCTTTTGATCCGCACTGCAACGTTCATTCCTCTTTTTCCATACAATTTTTTTTGTATCCTTCTCTCATCTTTTTTGTGTTTCCGCATCGACGGGCGCCTGTGAAGAAGATGCGCGACATTTAAAATTCATAATTTAATTAGAGCAGCAAATTGTTCTTCCAGCATATTCTTTCATATTTTGCCTTCCAATCTTTTCACGTTTGTCTTCCGCTTCTATTTTATTATACTTTTTTTTTCGTTGTTGTTGTTGTTTCCTCTTCGTGCACTCACAAAAGGTCAGGCAAGGCGCGATCGATTTGCCACGTCGGCATTTCTGTTAATACATTTTAGCAGTTCATATGTGGCCTTTCCAGCTAATACATTTATTGATACCTATTAATTCGCACAAGGCCTGTCAATCCGGGAAACTGACGTCTGGTTGGAACACAGTGTGACAGTCCCAACAAAATAGGACTTCCTTTGAGAGGAAATCTCTTCAATGGATTCGGCGAAGGGAAATAACGGATAAAATGCGGACAGGAAAAAAGAATACAAATTGCATGAATGGTTCTTTTTATTGTCCAATTTATATATGTGTGCAGTAGTTTTTTTTTTATTATATCGAACTTTAATGATGAAAAAAGTAACCGCAAAGCGTGAAAGGGCGAAATGAGCATCGAAATAAGGAGACTTTTTATATAACATATATTTATATATAAAAAAAGGGCGACGTTTGTTATATTTTATTGTGCGGCCGCACCTTTCATTCCGCACACCTTTTTTTAGGGGTGGTTTTCTGTTCCGTCACTCGAAACGGTATTAATTATGATCATTTTTGCACGCACCTAGCCAGGAATTATTCATCCATGGCATGAACTGTCCTTTCCTATACAATTTATCACCCATTGATGATCATGAGTACAATTCATAAAAAAAAAACAAATATACTACATAAAATTAGAACAGTCCAAAACGTATTAACAGATTCCCTTATTATTATTTATTGTAATAAAATGATGGAATCTTTTAAATTTTATAAAATTTTAGCAAATATTTCAAAAACAGTAAGAAAATAATTTCAATTTTTGAAAATTATAAAATAAACATATCGATTGATCAACAATATTGAATTAAAATAATTTTGTTTTAATTCGATTTTTGAAACGTGAATTTTGTAATATTTTAGCAATTATTTAAAAAACTAAAAAATAAAATAATTTTAATTTTTGAAAATTATAGGTAAAACTATTAATTTTGTGAAAACTAAATTACCAATTTCCTCAAAAAAAAATGACCAAAAAAGAACAATTTATAGATTATTATAATATAATTATTAGTACCTAAAATTCAGTTATTATTTCGAAAAATACTAGAATAAAATTGCAAAACTTTATATTTCTTGGAAATAATGCAAAAACACAATAAAATGATTACGATTTATGAAAATTGAAGTTAAAACTTTTTATTAAATGAATTTTATAAAATTTTAATAGCAAAACTTAGGAATTTTGAGAAAATTTGAAAGACGTCTATCAAAGAAAAATAGTTTTGTGATTATTTTACTTAATATTCACTATTTCTTTATAAAATTATAAAAAATACGAGAATGTTCAATAATCGCTTTATATTATTTTTAAATCATTAATGTTGAAACTAATAGAATTTTTTATGAAAACTTTAGGAAAAATAATTTGTTCTGAACTCAATGATTTTTTTTTTATAACAACAATTTTATGATTTTTATACTTAATATAAACTATTTCTCTATAAAAATGGATAGATTTAAAGTATAAACTTTTTGAAATCATTAATGTTAAAAATAATAGAAATTTCAGTTAAAAATTTAGGAAATAATTTGTGCTGAAATGAATGAAATTGAATGTCCAAACCGTGTCCATAAACCAATCGCATTTAATTCGTTCCGCGTTTTATTGTTTAATATAATTTCGTTCAATATTATTTTTTTTTTGTAAATTTCGTTTATTGCTAATGCTTTATTTCAATTGTACTCAATGCTGCCAACGGCGTCACTAAAACTGAAACCGTGTCCAAAATCCAATCTGTATCAAATAAACATTTTATTTTCGCAGCCTGCAAAAATTTGCAAATAAATAGTTACATAATATTCGCATTTTTGATTTCCATTTTTTTTTCGAACGATTCCGCATAAACAATATGCATCATATGCAATTCACGGGCACAAATGGAATAAATGAGCAACCCCTTCACTCACACACACAAATTTATAAATATATATATATGTGAATACATATACATTTTCAACCCCAGTCGAAAAACCTGCGCTGCCTCGTGCACATTTATTCGGCTTTGATGCTAATCTAATATTTGAATTGTTTTATGTGTGTTAAATTAAAAAATTAAATCCCGCGCTCGTTTCATATGCAAATTGCTGCGAAACGTGTTTTCGCTGTGTTCGTTCGAACATGTATACATATACACACACACACATAACCAGATTTTTTTTTCTCCACCCCGTGGAGCACAATTTTTTTCCACCAAACCCCTTCGCAATTTTCGTCCATTCAATTTCGAATTTCAACCCTCCGCACCCCAAAAAACGAATTAAAACGAAATTATTATAATTCGATATTCAAACAACATTGTTGATCTGTCCATGTGTTTATTGAAAAATCATTGTAATCTTCTCATAAAAAAAAATATACATTTTAGATAAAATTGTTATTTTACAAACACAACTTTTAAATGATAAATATTTTTACATTATATAATTTTTATATAACGCGATTCTCATACAACGCATTATATAATAATATTCGTAATTATATTTAAAATATAAAATAATTAAATTTAATAATTACTAAAATTTGAATACTTAAGAAAAAGCAGCAGTTTTTCCGCTAATTAAGTAAATAATTAACATTGTATATAATTGCAAAAAAAAATGCATAAAATATGATAATTTTTCTTTCAACTTTGTTTTTCTTCCAATTTATTTCCATTTCTTCAAATCATTCGTTTACAAAAATTTCAACAATATTCAAATTTTAGTTTTGAAATTTTCCTGATTGGAGAAAATATATTTTTTTTTAAACAAATACATTTTAATAAAAATTTAAATTTCATGAATAAAATGTAGTTTTTTTTTTGCAGTAATTGAAAATTGAAATTATATTAAGTGAAAAAAATACAATTAATTATTGCATTTTATTTAATTATGTAAATAATCATATAAAACATGAAAAACTAATAATATTGTAATCAAACGATAATTCAAAAACCGATCGTTCGGTCACAGTAATTAAATTAATTTAATTGCACGGCTTTATTGACAATTATTGCGAAATACAAAGTAAAATAATACGCGCTATTAATTAAGCGAAACGTCAAAGGGTTTTCATTATTTGAATTAATTACACATATGTATTTATTTGTACAAACAATAATTCTGTACGAATATTGTGGACACAATTTCAGCTATTTTTGTTTGTTTGTTTTATTTTTATTTTTTATCCGTCAAGCTCTTAAATCTTAATCTCGAGTTTATCGTCGTTCGTCTTTCATCGTCTCTTTCTGAGTTATTCATCGACTTCCTGTGTATTATTGCTTTACAAATCACCACATATAGATCGAGTTACCACTTTTGTTTCCCAAAACAACGAAATAAATAACATGAGAGATAATTTCTTAATGCACACGATAATCAAATGCTTTGTTTCAGTTTTCAATTTTATAAAGATTATTTTTAGTAATTGAATACTAGAAAAAAATATTATTTAAGACAAGATAATTCATGTATATTTAGCTTGTAAATTGATAGAATACTTGTGACAAGTAAGAAATGTAATTAATATAAAAATATGTAAGTAGAAAAAAAAAATTAAACATCAAAAACTATAAAATAAAATTTAAAAAAAGAATGAAAATTTACAATTTGTTGTAATTATAAAAAAAAAACTAGTTTAAGTTGCTAGACGTATATTGATTACTAATTGATGGAATACTCGTAACAAGTAAGAAATTTATATAATAAATAAATATTATAAGTAGAAAAGGAATATTAAACCTCAAAAATTATAAAAGAAAAAAATATGAAAATTTACAATTTGTTGTAATTACAAAAAAAATAACTAATTTAAGTTGTTAAACGTATATTGATTACTAATTGATGGAATAATTGTACAAGTAAGAAATTTATATAAATAAATATTGTAAGTAGAAAAAAAAAAATTAAACATCAAAAACTATAAAATATATTTTTTTTAAATATGAAAATTTACATTTAGTTGATAGATGTGATTTTACTTGAATAATTAGTATGTACCTTTAGGAATTATTTTTTTTAATGTAATGTAATCTTCTGTAATTATTTTTTTAATGAAATAAATAATATGAGAGATAATTTCTTAATGCAAACAATAATCAAAAGTTTTGTTTCAGTTTGCAGAAAAAAAATAATTTAGGCCTTTATACATTACGTGATAATGTTTGTAACTTGAACAAATACTTGTGACAAGTAATAAATGTGGGGATAAAAATATGTATTCAACATTTTTTAAATTTAGTTAAAAATAAAAATAATAGGTAGAAAAATATTTTTTTTCATTAAATTATAAATACTTCTAATACTTGAATAATTAGTGTCTAAATAATGTGTAGTTTTTTTTTGTTTTTAATTAAAAGATTTATAATTTTATTGTAAATTTTTGTAATTAAAATTTTAAGGAAAATGAACTTTTGTGATAACATTTAAAGTATATATTAGGTTTAAAAGTAATTTGCATATAAGATTAGTACTTTTTAATGAAAGATAACAATTAACAAAGCTTCGTAACATGAATTATGTATAAAGAAATTAAACTATAAATGTTAGGATTGGGTCATAAAAAATTGTGAAATTAATAATATGCCAAAGAATGTCTATTGTCAGTGGAATAATGAATGCCTTTGGCGAGGGAACGTTATATAATGTGTATAAGTAATTCAGATCGTATATGATTAACAAGTCGAGTAACAGCATGCGTTTCAGTTAAGTAGAAGTCGTTAAAAGTCTGTTATTATTTTTTTGTTTAATGGGGGGAAAAATGCACGGGGGATAGGAATAATAAAAAAAAAAGGGAACGAAACGAAACACGAAGTATAAACCAATTCTGATATTTTAATTAGATTCTATTTTTAATGTCCTCACGCGATGTCGGAGGAGCGTAAACAGAGTTTCGGAGGAAGCAAGTCGTGTAGTAGTTGATGATCCTGAAATGCGAATCGAATGAAACCGGATCGATTCGAATTTGCCGCCGTCGGAGGAAATGATTTGCGAAATCCCCATAATCGGAAACTGATTATATGTAAAATTAGTGATTTTCTGATAGACTTTTCGTTTTGTTCGGGAATTAATAGCGGCGTGGAATTGGATTCGAATGCTGCCCGGCTAATTGGATTCGACATTAATGAGATGTCGCGCGCTGCTGAAAACTGAAAAGCCGCCCCCCCTCGCCTGAAAACTACCCACCGAACCGATTCCCATCTCTGTCGCACCGCTCATCCCACTATCCGTAATCCTTTTTCGAAACGGACGGGAAGCGCTCGCAAAAACCGAATTTACCAAACGCTCTCCTCTCCTCCGCTCCTCGTGTCGTTCACCAAAATCGATTCTAATCGAATCGAGTCAATGCGATGCATGAATGTTTCACGATGCGCCAGATTGATTCCGAATTGATAATAACATAATATGTGTCCCATTAGCTGATTTGTTTGTTTACGTAACGTGAATACGCCGACCTTCCACATAATTAGCCGCTAACGTTACACATACAACATTTTTTTTAGCAAAACGTTAACTATTTACTAATAAAACCTAAATAGAATAGTAATTTTGTAACTTAACTATTATTTTTAGCAATTTATTAATAAATTATACTACTAATCATTATTTTTCTCTGTTATTGACAAATTATGACATTAAAATATTAGCTTAAAATTTAATATTCTTAGAATTAGTTTCTAAACTTTATAATCGCATTTAGTTTTTAGTACAAATAAATATTTTGTCTAAAAATAATTTAAATTTTTTGTATATTATTTAAGAATTGTTATATTTTCCAAAAATTTTATTAATTTATTTTATAGAATTTTCATGTACTTTTTAAGAAGATTTCTCAATTAAATATTTGTTAAAAATGTGTAAAAACATGTATGTTTTAAGGTTTTAAAAACTAAAAAAAAAATTTATATCATCTTCATCTTACTGGATTTTTTTCATACAGTTAATGATGTAAATTTTATATTTAGTTTCATAATTAGTACAAAGAAATATAGTCTGTCTCAAAAATATATTAATATTTTTTTAATTAAGAAATGTTATTTTTTTTTAAAGAATTTATTAATTTATTTTATATAATTGATAAGTACAATTCTTAATTAAATATTTGTTACGAAGAATTTGTAAAGCAAACACTTTGAAAACTATTTTTGAAAATTTTATATTATTAGGATTAGTTTTTAGTAAATCTTCGTAGATTAATTTTGTAATTGTATTTGTAAAAATCTTATTTTTTTGGACGACTATAAGACTCGCACACACAACTTTTTAGAGAAAATATAAGTTTTTGATTTAAAAATTTCGTGCCTTAGATAAAAATATTTGTAAATTATAGAATTAGATAATTTTTTATATATATTTATTTAGCTGTAAGTAGTTGAAAGGTTAGTAATGATCACTGAATAATAAAATCTTTACTAGACAGTTTGAAAGGATATTTAAAATGCAAGTAATAGTGTGTCAATTCTTTATGGATTATATAAATGGAAACGTGATTACAACGCATTGATGCCATCAACGGATTTCTTTCCAAATAAAATACACTTGATGGCTGTTAGCGAGATGAAAAAAAAAATGCATCCCCCTGAATATCTTGAGATGTTGATATATCGATTCTGACGTCGAGTGAGGTTCGCTTTTCCTGTCGGGCCGAAAGCAAGTAGAAGACGAAGGTGGAGGAATTATTGGGCAGCTGGCTGAGCGTTCCTCCACCACTTCGTCCGTCCATTCAGGCCTAAAACGTTTCCCTCTTTTGTCGGCGCTCCGAGTAAATAGAGCCAAAATTTTCTTATGACCTCGTCATGCCGTATAATGGACGCGTTAGGGCAACCCTACAATGGTACATCCAGCGTCCATTATCGATCCATGGGCTCACGACCAAAATACTGCTCTGCAAGACCAAATCGAGCACAATGAGCGCAAGACGTTGAGTCACCTGGCTAATCGTGAATTTATTACCATCGTAGAAATCCATTACAACTAATTTCATTTTAATTTTTATGAGAATACCGGAGGGCGCGAAGAAACGTCACCTGCTTGTCTTTCTCACTCTAATCCTCGAGGAGTTACGGAGATTCACGCCGAACAATGGCATAACTCGATTCGCGTCTGTGTAATATCCTCAAACTCGATCCATGAACATAGTGTGGAGTCGGCTCTAAATTAATTTTAAGTTTTATGTCGCCAATTCAGTTTTGCGCTAATTAGATCTCTAGCACCTCGATGAAAATTAAACCCACTTAAATTTATCACGTTTTAATTTCGAGAGAATGAGAGACTTTTTGACGGCGCACGAACTTTCAGACGCACGCAGACTACAATTGCATAACGAGCGCAATTCGGCTAAGCCTAATTACCTAATTTACTGCTGTTAACAGTTTAAATTTCATTGCACCCAAAACGTGGGAGGATTAAGATCTTATTTCTTCATAGCTTTATAACAAAATTATACCTAAACTATGCAATAATTTCTCATTTCAGATCAAATTTATTACTTTTTCGTGATTAACAAAATAATATTAAAAATGTCAGTCATATCGTCATAAAAGAAATGTTACCATTTTGATTTTGAAAAACTTCTAAATAAAATAATTTAACTTATTATTTCTTCAATCAATAGTTTAATAAATCTTGATAATTAAGCAATGAAAAATAAAATCACAATAACAATAATAACAATCATTAATGAGCATTTAACTGTTAAAAGTTTAAAATTAATATTACCAAAAATGTGGAATGATTATGAACTTATTTCTTCATACCTTTATAACAAAAATATACGTAAGCTATACAATAATCTCTCATTTCAGATCAAATTCATTACTTTTTCGTTATTAACAAAAAATATTAAAAAAACCAGTAAAGAAAATTTTTATGAAACATTGTGTCATACAAGACTTTTTACATTTTTAATAACTTCTAAATAAAATAATTTAAATATTTATTTCTTCCATCAATAGTTTATTAAATCTTGCCAATTAGGAGATAATATCTAAAAAAACAGCAATCACTAATTGTTTACAGTTTAAAATAAATTTGACCTAAAACGTGGGAGGAATACAATATTATTTTTTCATGTTTTTATGAAATTTTATGTGAAATAAACTAGTGCTGTACAAATAATTTAATAAAATATGAGCCATTAATAAAAACATAAATTTATGAAAAAATAAATATAATCCTGAAAAATTAAAGCTCGTTTCGTTAAGAATATCATCGTCATTTCACTTAGAGCTTCCAACTAGGTATTTTTTTCCTTTTCCCGTTACCTTCTTTGCAGATTACGTGACCACTTAAACGTGAGCTAATGCTTCACGGCTGTATCTCTGTGCAAAGGTATTCTCCTTTTTTTTTCGTGAGCTGCCGTTGTTGTTCATCAGAAGTAAATGGATTTAAGTCTAATACACAGGTGCAGGTAAAAAGCGAAACCGCCTGGGTGTGAATTATGGGAATTTTCTAAAACTTCTTTTACAGCGAACTCATCTTGGCATTATTACGGTTTGGTACTGGACCATTGTGCAAGCCACGCACACGAAAACAAGTGGAAAACGAATAAAATAAAAACATCACTTTTCAGATTTCACTATTGTGTTCTCAGTTTTGTATATTTTTTTTGTGTAAATGAAAAATACATTTTTAGGAAAATAAATACAATGATTTATTACCAAATTTGAAAACAGCTTAAATTATTTTATTTACTAAAATATTTAGTATTAAAATAATATTTTAAAAAAATCTTCAATCAACAAAATAAACTTTTGAAATTAAACGTCATAAAAGAAGTGTTACTATTTAATTTTTTAATAACTTCTAAAAAAATAATAATATTAAACCTATTTATATTTTTAATACTTTGTTGATTCTTTTAAATTATATAATAAATATTATTTTCTTAAAATAGTTTATTTTAAATGATGTAGACAAAATTTAATATCATCACGTATTATCGTATTTCTTCGATGAAATTTTTTACTAAAAATTTCTATCATATTTTTTTTTAAATAAAACTAGTACATTATAAAATTAGAAGGTCTAAATTCACGAATATGAAATCAAAATTGCATTAAAATCAATAAAAAAAAAGTTGCAATAAAATAAAATAGTAACGCTTCTTTTATGACAATTTATGTTTTTAAAATAATTAATATTTAATAATAAAATAATGATATAAAAAAATAAAACGTTTTTATTTTGATGAGATTTCCGTTTTTGCGACTAAGGAAATTAAAGTACTGGGGTGAAATGTTGCAATAAGGTTGCTACATGTTCGAGGATTGTAGAATATTAAGTGTATATGAGGCATGTAAAAGAGGTTTGGAGGAAAAAAAAAGATGAGAATAAAAGAAAACATCGCAAAGTTAAGCAAATTTCGCTTGAGTCAACAGAATTACCGGGGATTTTAGTAGGGAGTGGATGAGAGCAGATATGCAAAAGTCTAGACTGTGCAAACACACGATACGTACATTCGTACCTAGGCTTAGGTAGTCCCGAGCTGCGGTTTTGAAGACGTGGATGGATTTGCGCAACGCGTGCAAATAAATCAATGCTATTTGCACGCACACCGACCGAAAAAAAAAAGAAGAAATATATATGAGGGGGAAACACGCTGAAATTTTAATGAACACACTTATGTAATATACTTTGATACGAATCCCATTAAATTTTTGATTACACGTCCTTCCTTATTTTCGCTCCACTGAAAACGTAAAATTTCATTAAATAAATAACACTACAAGAAAAATCAATTGATCAACAGAATCATCACCTCTCATCATGATTTTATTGATGATTTTCTCACAATTTATAACTAGTATCATTCGTATTATCTCCTATGCAGAGAACGACAATTTGTGGGGCCCACGACAAAAATTGGGACCCACAAAAAAAAATTCAAGAATATATATTTTCTCGTCTTTTTATTTACTAGTGCCTAGGGCCCAGGACAATCCTAGATAATAACACTAGAAGATATATCAATTATGATGGTAGGAGATGATTTTCTAACTTGTGCACTATATTTTTTGGGACCCACGACAAAAATTGGGACCCACAAAAAAAAAATTCAAGAATATATATTTTCTCGTCATTTTATGTACTAGGGCCCACGACAATGTAATGTTGAAGTGTAGAAATACAGTTATTTATTGAATATTATCACTACTAAAAGATCCGTTAGAAACTTAGCATATTCCACGTACATGTCATTTTTTCTTGTATTTTCCTCTCAGTCGAGAAGGAAATGCAGATCGTGCTTATCTTGAAAAGCACATAAGGTGATGACTGAACAGAACGATGTCTGATAAATATAGTGCAAATAAGTGTGGTCTGTGTATGCAGAAAAGGGCAATGCACGAGTGCCGATATAATATTTATAGAACGATCTGATAATTGCTGAAAAAAGTAGGTCTCTTAGATTGCCTCGTATCATTAACTTTGTTGTCGCTTTTTTATCCTTCTCTTCATGCACTCTTTCTTCTCCCCCATTTTGTAATTAAATGCAAAATATTCTTTCACATGAACGTTTCCACATAAATTATGCAACAGTAAAAAAAAATAATCGTTTCGTAATTATTCACCTGTACATTTCAAAACTCTGTGTAATATGTGCTTCAATTAGATTCATATTAATTTATACCTACAAAGCAATAAATCTAACATTTTTTTTAACAAAATTTTGTCATATTTTACTTTTTTATTAATTTTTGTACTAGAAATACAATGATATAATAATTGAATTAGTAATTTTATACAGAAAAAGTTTTAGTTTTTAAGAAATATTATTTACTAATTTCTCATACAAAAAAAGAATGATTCAATTAGGTTGCATGTATGTCTCATAGAAAAAACCGCAAGTATACTGTTACACATAAATCGATTGTTATTGTTCCATTCTTTATCACGAAAGTTGACTCACGTCGCTTGAACACAAACAAAACCTCTAAGAAATATTACCAGTTTATTTTTTTTGATATGGATCATCAAAAATATAAAGATCTTTTATTTATGCTGAGTTGTAGAATTGTGTTCACAATGAACAGTGTGACTTTTATACTTGTCTGCAATACCAGGATATATTTTTGAGTTACGATGAGTTGCATTTATGACTCATACAAAATACCTCTAATTGGTGATGATCTTTATTTGTACAGATCTCATCTCAGATCAATGGACCCACAAGATGATTTGCACTTCTTTAAATGCAAAAATGCATTCCAAGAATATAAATTAAGCAATTTTATTTAAATATACAAAAAATTATAATTAAATAAAAAAAAAATGTTTGAATACAAGATTAAATTCAATTAGAAAACAATTCAGTAGATTAGATAATATTGGATTATTTATATAAAACGACTACTGAATGATATATGTGCTTCCAGTATAAAAAATACAAACATTCTTAAGCTACCTTTCCTTATCTTGTCCTTGACTCCATATCACTTACATGGTTAACCAAATATATGGGGCGTTTCTATCTTACCCCAGATATTTATCTCCAAACATGCTTTGGAAAAATGTACGCTACTTATACTTAGACAAGCTATTATTCACTTATCACAAGTATTTCACTAACTAAAATGTATGGAAAGAGAAATAGGATCATTAATAATAAAAATATATTACTTGTGTAATAATTATAATAAATATGCGCTTAACGCAGTTTGCATCAATTCGGCATTAAAGATGATGTCTTTAACGACACTTGAGGAAACTAATACCGAACTTGCCGTTATGCAAATCGTTTCCGTTCCTGCGCACTATTCATATCGACATAAGTAAGCAATTATTCATGATTGCACTGAGATTGCAAAGCAGATTATTAGCGCATATTGGGGTAGATGTAACATTACATACAATATATGTGCATACATTACAAAATTATATAATCAATGCTATTTTTAATAAAATAGTGTTTATAAAATTACATAAGTAATTTTGAAAAGTTTTGGATCAATTGGATGTGAAAAAAGACAAAATCAGTGAAAAACAGAATATCAGAAAAATACATTTACTAAAGCAATTTTTACTTTTCCCAAGTTTTTTTACAATAAATTTTTCTATCCTCAGATTCATGAAGAATTGATATTACTTGTTATAAGAGCTGATGACTATGGAGATTGAAAAGTCAAATCTGTCCCGAATAACAATTTTATTTCTCGAGAGCCACAAATAATTATTTTTTACAAACTTTTGAGAACTAATCTTTCTGGAAAAATAAATTAACAAAGTTCTTAAAAATGTTTTAAATTATAGTTTTATTTTCAATTTTACATCAGAGATATTGGTAGTTTGGAACATTGAACTTGCTCTCATAACTAGTAAAAAATGTGATTTATTCGACAATACAGAAAGTATGTTTTACCAATTATACACATGGCATGATGATTGGAAGATTGGAAATTCATATCTTCTGTGTGTCTATTTTCTGCTACAAACAAGAAATTGGAATTCAATAAAAGAATGTTTTCCTTAATAAACTGTTGTATTTTAGCACTGATCCCTTTTTTCTTGATCCATTTTTTCCTGTTCTGTCTTTTCAACCGGTACACATTTGGATATCTCTAATCATCCTTCTGATAAATAAAAAAGTATATCATTTGAAAAAAGTAACATTTTTAACCATTTTTGTTGTGTAAATCTAAAATCATGATTAAATTTCGTAAATTTATTTATATTTTATTTTAAAATTTAAGTTTCTTTCATATAAAATCTATGTAAATTAAAATTATACGAGGTTTCTATAAAAACAGTGATACAAATTCAACGTTGTTATATAATATTGTAGATATGTAATTATGTAATTATAATTGTTGTTATTGGAAATGTAAGCCTCTTGAATGTAGTAATAAACTTGTTATATAATGAGGACTGCGGATTGATTTGAATCATATTTAATGTTCGATTAAGGATAGAATCTCGGATGAACTGCAAATCCGAGTCCCGTGATTGCCGCAAGTAAATTAGGACTGTCTCTTGCAGGATTGGATGTATCAGGAGCTGCCAATAAGTAAATAAAGCGACGTGGAATCAGCGGTTAGTGCAAGTTGGGAAATGAGGTCTGTTTAAGGTCCATTGATTTGTCGAATTGGAATCGAATTTGTGCGATGCGACTTGAGACGGTCGCCGCCGTTTAAAATTCTGGATCCATTTGTTTGCGTCCTGCTGCTTATGCGACATGCCTGTTTATATAGTTGTTATTCCTAATTCCGATCGAGCGGGAGTCGGAGTTGGAGGCAGCGGCTGAGGCGGCATGCTAATGCCCTTTTGGCCCTGTACACCCAGCCGAGAGAGCGGTAACTCAATAAAAACGGGGCGCAAAACAATGTGTGTTTAGCATACGACATTTCATTAGGTTTGCGCTAATCGAGTTTATGGTCTGTCTCTCTGCGCCGTATCTGGTGTGTACTACGTACATGTGCCACAATGGTCTACACCGCAGAACGGTTGCTATTGGTGTCCTCATGTATCTATGGGCCTGTGCGAATGTCTGCAATGCCTGCATCTGTGACTCCCCGTCTATGCTGTGTGTAAATCTTGTAATGTAACGGACATGTTTGCATGAAATATTTATAGTGAGTCAATGCGAATGCTCGGACGGTTCGTTACGTTTATCTTAAATCTAAACACTGCCCTACTCCTCCACTCCTCAACACACACACACACATCTATGCATATACGTATACATATATATGTGCACACACACACAAAACGCATCATAGATACCAACACACATGCACATCTAAACCCGGCTTCTTCTCTGCAGATTGCATGCATGCATCCACCAGCAATTGGCGCCCATCGCGAGGCACCAACGCAATCCTCCGTTTTATAAATAAAAGCAATGTCTGTGTTGTTGTATCCGTCTGTTTATACATAAACCAAGACAGAAACACAAACTGACACAATTTCCTTCGTGTATAAACACACACAACGCTCACTCGGGCATATATACACAGACACACACACACACAAACACACATATGCAGAGCTAAACGCGTGTGGTTGAAGAGATACAAGATGCTACGAAATTCCGGACTCCTCTTCTGAATGAAATCTGAAACTCGATGATGGTGTATCCAATGCATGTATGTATATTATTATGCATGCATGCGTAACACGTGTCGAATAATATCGGCCCTTTGAGCCACAGTCAAAATTAATCACATGACCGTACAGTTTGATAGTGTTGAGCACCGATTTCCGATAGTCTCTGCGCGTCCCTAATATTTCCAATATTAGCAGGAATTGTTTGACTAAACTGTAGCCGCATATTACTTGAACCATATTACGGACACATAATTACGCTGATGGTAAACAGTATCAAAGACGAAATAGTTTTAGCTACTTTAAACATTACTAAATTCAAAAGCAGTTATTACATTGACAGCGACAAAGAATAAACATATATTTATTATTTTCAAATTACTACTACGAAGTATTGATAAACCAAAATCAGAAATGGTGAGGTCCCAAGCACAATTCAAAATTGAATATTCTTAAATTCTAATAGTTTTATATTTATTATTCGTAGATATCCGAACGAATGAGATTAATTTAGGTTATCGTGGGCCCATTTCTTTAGAAGCGAGGTCCCATTAATTTAAAATTCACGCAGGAGTTATTTAGAAAACATTTTTTGAATAAATAGTTATGAAAATATAATGTTTCTTAAACAATATATAGAAATACCTCATATAGTCCGGATTTACTATAAATTTAATTATATTAAAAAAATATAGTTTTCTTTCTCATTTTCTATATGCCGTAGATATCCGGTTAAAATGGTGTCGTAGTTTTTTAGGATACCGTGGGCCCATTTTTTAGCATTGAGGTCCCATTCATTTAAAAGACACGTATCTCCTGCTTATCCTTTTTAAATAAATATATAGAAATACTTCATATATTCCGGATTTACTATAAATATAATTATATTAAAAAAAAAATAGTTTTTTTTCTCATTTTTTATGTGCCATATATTTCCTCTTAAAATGATGTCGTAATAGAGTTCTTTAGGTTATCGTGGGCCCATTTTTCAGATTTGAGGTCCATTAATTTAAAAGGCACGCATCTCCTGTTTGTGTAGAAAATTGCCACTATTTCTTAGAAATAAGTACATAAGAAATAAAATTGATCCACTTACATTAATATAATTTTGTATAAAAAGTAAACGATAATTGTTTTCAGTTTAATCATTCTAAAATGGAAATATTCAAGTCACCGAACTTTTCGGTATTTCCAATAATTGATGAGTTATCTATTTAATGTATGAGTTATATTATTTCAACATTTTTTTTTGTAAATAATTTATTGAAATAAATACTATTGTATTCTGGAATGTCTACAGACTCATGATGACGTGGAAATAGATTATCAGTTCTTGGTTACATTAAGGTTATCGTGGGCCCATTTAAGATTTGAGGCCCCCATAATTTAAGAGAAGACAGGCGAAAATTATTATTAATAAGTCCCTAATAAAAGCTTAAATGAAGTTATACTATTTCAGATTTAAGCAAATTATTTAACTTACAGTTTCGAAATTAATATAATTTTGTCCAAAATAGAATTATTCAAATTTGTGGGGGTTAAACATCCTGAAAGTTTCACATTAACTCGAAATTATTTTTAACAAAATTTTATAAACGGAAATTATTGAAAATATTTAACTTCTTCATACTAGAATTTACTTCGAATTTAGAGGTTGATTATTTTATAAATTTAAGAAGATTTAAATTAATTAATTCATAATTTTATATAGATTTTTAATAAAAGTAATGTGTGATGCACGAGGTTTACTTTTTTTATAAATAGAAATGAAATACAATGATTGAGTCACCGGAATTCATGAATGAACTAATTTCGTTGAATCAATATCGTTTGGTAATTTTATTCCATGTCGTAACACGCAATCTTTTAAACTATTGACTTACTTGCGACAAATATAATATTTAAACTCGGCGCCGAAACGATGTCTGTCTCAGAATAAACTAACTAATATTTATCTTTCATTTCCATATAGAAACAGTACCAGGTCAATTGTCACACAAATCAATACTTCATTTGCAGAGCTTAAAAAACATCACAATTTTCTCACAATTATGATTTTTTTTTTAATAAATTAATTAAATAATTAAATAATATATAAAAATATCTTATTTACTATAAATAATAGTTTTCTTTCTCATTTTCTATTTAGTCCAGTTTTTTTTAACTAGAAATTATTATTTTTTTGTGTGTATTTACAATTTATTAAATGCAGTCAGTTAATTATATAATAGCGAAGCATGTAGCGTTGTGTAACATCTTGAATTATGCATCGTTGCTGCACACAAAGAGCAATATCGAATCAATGCGAACGATGATTAAACGAACGCACGTAACGTATTCCAACAACGAATGCAATAAACTGCACTGCGCACCCTTTGTTTCTCCCACGATTACAGCTCACTTCCTTGAACAATTAACTACATCTTTATAGATTCAAGGAAAGCACCGTGAATCCATCGATTATTACGCAACACTGATTGAAAATAACAAACCAACATTTTCTCTTCAATTGCATAACGCTTCATTATATTTTTTGTAACAAACTTAATCTTTATTCAAAGATCAATAATAAATTTATAGGATTAATAATTTGTATTACAGTTATCATTTAAAAATTACGTAATACAAATAATTAACAGTTTAAACTTGAACATTATTGTTATTGTGAACTAATAAAGATGTAATTAGCGGATCATTAAAAAAAAAATGAGTTTATGCTGTGCTTCCGTGAAGCGAAGTAGCGTTAATCATTCAAATTATTCTTCGGATTCATTAATTGAAACCGTTAGGAATCTTACAATAATTATAATTGAAAATATAGTAATTACTGCTGGTAATTAAAATATGTAGAATACAATCGCAATTTCTAATTGGATTTTCACAGGAAGCTTGTTGATGCCATTGAGAAATGTACGTAAGTGAGAATATATATTTCCTTAAGTTTTGCATACAAAAAATTACTGGTTTTGCATTATTGATAATGGAATTATATATTTTTTCATTTTATTGAAATTATTAGATTTTTTTATTTAAATTGATTTATTTTTATGGTGTAACTTTTTCAAATTAGTAGATTTTATTTTATTTTTATTAAAGCTGTTTATTTGGAATTATTTTAATTTCTGGTATTTGAATAATTTGTATATTGATGGATATGTAAGAAATAATGAAGAACTGAGATAAGAGATGAAATGGATGGAAGGATTCGAAGAAGATGTAAAATTGGAGATGATTAGAGATACATAAAATTAAGTAATAGAGCTATTGTTGCGTCTGGATAAGGAACACAAAAATAACTTTCCAATTAGAATTCCATTTGGATCAGAGACCGAAAGGCCGGGAGAGAAGAAAAAGATAATGCAGAGGTCTTCGTACCGAAGAGTAAAAAAAAAATAAATTAAACGATCCTTCTTCTCGCTTTTTATTTCTCGAATTGTTATTATATACAGGAGAGATAAGATTGTGTCGTTTTTGGAACGCCGATGTAAATACCGGTTTGCGGCTGGAGACGAGGAAAAATGCCCCATAGGACACGAAACAATGGCAGCATTAATCAAATGGTGAATGAGAGAAAAAAGAGAGAAAGAGAATTCTTCGTCGTCAGCATCATCATCGTGATCTGTTCTCAATGAAATCCGGTCGGATGACATTTCACCGTGACCAGATCATCGCAAATCGAGGCTCGCCCTCAACAACAACAATCCGCACTCGGTGATCTCATAGTTTGATTTATCTACCGTGGATAATCCGCATGATGTTTTATTGTTGGGATAAAGTAGGAAAATTGAATGCGACACTTCTGGTTTTGTTAAGTGCGTCCAATTCCGGTGACTACTAAAATATTATTGCCGACGACGAAGCACCAATAAATCAGAGGGTAAAGCGCCTTCAAATTGGTGATGCCTTTCACCAATGTCAAACGGTAGACGATAAGCTTGTTTCACGTATTATTAACAATTTACATTATAAAAATATATTTGCAAATATTTAATCTTTATATTTATGTATACTGATATAGTTGTATAGATTCTTATTTAGTCGTAATTTTTGAAAAAAAGTTTTTCAAACTTTGAAAATGCAGTGTCTATACAATTTTGCTTATATCTCGTAAAATATGAGTGATAAATTCATTGTTGACCAACCAAATTAAAGTAAAATGATCACTCTTTAAAACAAGTATACAGCTATAATTTTACTGTTTGCCATTTTCACGTAATTCACTCACAAACATGAAGAAAAGTGTCTTTACATTTTTGCTTATATCTCGAAAAGTATGCGCAACAAATACATAATTGAGCAACCAAACTAAAGTTAAATGTTCACTCTTTAAAACATATCTACTGTTATAGTTGTATCTTTTGTCATTTTCACGTAATTCACTGTCAAATTTGAAGAAACGTTTTTGTAAGCTTCGAGAAAGCAGTGTCTTTACATTTATGCTGATATCTCCAAAAGTATGCTCAACAAATACATCGTTGAGCAATCAAACTAAAGTTAAATGTTCACTCTTTAAAAAGTATGTACTGGTATAGTTGTACCATTTGCCATTTTTACGTAATTCAATGTCAAAGTTGAAGAAACGATTTTTTAAGCTTCGAAAAAGCAGTGTCTTTACATTTTTTGAAAAGTACGAGCAAAAAAACTAAAGTTAAATATTCACTCTTTAAAACATATCTATTGTTATAGTTGTATAATTTGCCATTTTCACGTAATTCACTGTCAAACTTGAAGAAACGTTTTTGTAAGCTTCGAAAAAGCAGTGTGTTTACATTTTTGCTGATATCTCCAAAAGTATGCACGACAAATACATAGTTGAGCAACCAAATTAAAGCTAAATATTCACTCTTTAAAACGTATGTACTGGTATCGTTGTACCATTTTCAAGTAATTCACTGTAAGAATTGTCTTATCGTTATGTTTTCCAGTATATTTATATCGATGGTCATTTAGACGTAATTCAGTGTCAAGCTAGCAATTTTGATTTTGTGCAGCGTGAATTTTTGGTTTAGCAATCAAACGGATGCGATATATTTGGAAACACCATTAATTTTTATCTTTCGCTAAAAACGTAACTGCAATATGTTTGGGTGTCAGACAACCGCATTTTTTTTTGTTGTCCCCCTCATTTTTCAGTTGATTTTCATTCTTTTTGTTTTTTTTTCTGCTCCACTTTTTCACGGCAAATATGCATAAATTTCGAAAAAATCTAGTGACAGTTTATGTCAATTAGGTTTTATCCGGAGCGCGCACGGCTAGTTCGCGGTGCGTGACCAATTCAAAAGAAATAAATTCCCCCAGTTTTGCGGACGGTTGGTATTATTTCGTGCGTTGCGAAATTCGTTTTTGAAATATGCATGCCGAATCGATGCAGGCGAGCTTCAAACATGCATCAACGCTTCGTCCGCTTCCATAAAATTTGATAACAATAAAATATTTACACAAAATTTTCAGCATTTTTTTTTTGTCTGTTGGTAATGTAATTAGTTTGGTAGCGCGTTGTTAGTCATCTGGGAAATTTGGGAAGCGGTAGCAACAATAAAAAAATAAATTGCAAAGTGTAGACTAAAAATGAATTGTTAAATATTGAGAGGAGGTAAATATTTTTTGGGAATCTTTGCGTTTCGCATTAACTCTTTTTTATTTTCTCAGGCAAGGACAGGTAAATGGGTTAATGTGGATTTGAAGAAAAGGTAATCTGCTTAACACCGCGCTACAAAACTAAAATAAATACAATTATTAAGTTAGTTGTTTGCGCTATGGAAACCTAGGGGTGAGAGCAGGAAGTGTTAATTCGGGTCTGATTTATGGCACTGAAATTTTAATAGCACCTAAGCTGTTCGGGCCATGAAATATGAAACGGCATCATTGGCGAGGATAATAGTTTTATGGGCGTTCGCGATGATGATGTGTCTGTCGGGTGTTTCGGGACGCAGTGGGGCGCGCATTGCAGCCAACTCATCACCCACCCCCGCGTCCTTCATTCGGTTATAACGAGTAAACCCCCCTCAAACCAGCAGGACTTCTTGCTGCGGCCCTTTGTGTGTGTCACTTTGGGTCTCCCCCCAACAGCACAATAAAATATCTTTTAATTATATCCACTTGCAAATCACGCGAAGTCATACACTCATCGTTCAAGAATTGGAATCGAAACGAAAACAGAAAGTAAAAAAAAAGGGATGAAAACGCAGTATTTTCAATCGGAATCTCTTTATGTGGATGCATTCATTGTCATTAAAAGCCCTTCGTAATTAAAATCTATTATGTCCGTTTACAATCGTGACCGTTACGGGATCAAATCTAATTTGATGGTCACCGGTGCGGTAAGAATAAACGGATTTCATTTCGATTGGTTTTCGAATGTCACTTAACTATCGTTGATGGCATCACTTCAAAATTGTACAGATTCTATAGATTCTGATGTTATTACCATAAATTGAATCTGCGTCCATACTATCTCCGGAATTAAACATTTTTTGATAAGAAAGTGCGGCTCCCATAAACCAAAATAACAGACAATATTTATAAAATGGCTCTTTTCTCTGAAAAGGTTGCCGAACTAATAGGTAAGTTTTTAAAAACTTCAAGAGAGTGAAGCTTTGATAAAACCTAAAATTTGACGCATTCCTTCTAGAAATGAAAGAAAAGATTTTTAAATAATTTAGACAATATTTTATTTAAATTGTTGGATTAAAATAATATTTAAATTATTTAGAAGTAATTCCATGAAAAAGTTTTGTTGATGCCAAAATTTATATTAATACGTTGTATATTAACTAATAAATAGTTAAATTTATAGTATTTAAGCATGCTTCAAATGTTCGGTAATAATTTGTAAGTAGTGAAGGAATGAGTATTTTATTTCTGTTGCCAGCCATTCCAACATGCGATTCGAGGAATAAGGAATGATGCGGTTAGCCAATGCCAAGTATAAAATAGAAGAAAAGAAAAAGAGACAAAGAGAGTAAATGAAGCATTCGCTTTTACTGCACAATATTTTCCCATATGCACACAGTGTGTGTATAACGACATCACAATAAACTGGATTCAAAGCTCAATAAAACGATCATAAACGCGATATGCAGGCCGCTCCATTTCGCGCCGCCTTTTCCTCCGTTCCTTTATTTTCCTCCGTACGTGAATTGCATTTTCTGCATTTAGAACACGAAAGCAAATTATTGTGGGCAGCGGAAACGCAACGTTAGACTTCATTTAAATAATTGCCACTTGTACGAGCGAGATATAAACTTTAATAAGCAAATCCACTTATACTTATTATATGGGCGAGCCACTGGCTCTCCACCTCCTACCAACTAAGACCAGAAAGGGCGAATGCAGATACATGGATATAGTCACTTACAACCAGTTCAGACGTAATGGTACAACCGCACCGTGCGTTTTATGCAAACTGTCATATCTACCAACTATTATGTAAATATTTTGCTTTATTATGCAAGTGTAGACAATTTCGATTCTATACAATTAAAACGTATTAAGTTTACTTCAACTAAATTGGTACACTTGACAGACACTTAGGAACGGAGAGATGCGCCATCTCTTGGCGCAACTTGAACTTTCAAAATAAAAGAGCGAAAATATTCTTTATATTAATTTATTTTTTCGTTTTCATCTATTTTTCTAGGAGTTTAGTATTTATTGATTTTAACTTTTCTTGGTAAATGTAACAGCGCATCGAGTATAGTTGAAGTGCGGAAAGTACAGTGTGTTCCGAGTACAACGAAATGTACTTTGTTGATGGCTGCTACTACTCTGTATCCACTATGGGGGTGGAAGGAATCGTGGAGATGTAACGAAGTTTAAAGTTAACGATATTTTATTGGAATGCATTTAGAAAGCGGAAACTGTTTGATGGTTATTTATGTACCTAAGGATATTCACGGAGGACGGGGATATTCGCGTTCGCAATATAAATATGTGCTCAACGATTTAGACGGTTCAATCGGGCAATGCGTATAGTCGGCCCAATTGATTCAGAAGCACGTTCGGTTGATTCGAAACAAATTTTATTTCCGTGAGCCAGCAGAGGAAAGCGAGTTTTCCACATCGGATATCGAACGACCATTCGCGTTTTTCCCTCCCGACACAAACACGGTGTCTCTGCATTGGTATTATGTACTGTATACTTCTTTTTTTTCCATTTCCAACCTCCCTCGTATACCGGTTTAGCATTTAGCTAACATTTCGCAAAGGTGAGCTGTTATATCACAGCCACGCGAAAACGACATGTGGATGATTTATAGTTGTATAAAGCTACATCTGAATAGACACATACATATTTACAATTTATTTAGAAAAAAATCAATAAGACTTTTTGGGCTAATATTTAGGGGCGCAAAATTTGTAATATGTTAGTTGTATTAATTTTCATTATTTTGTCGCAAAGAGGGGCACTGGGGTACCGTCCTTATATATCTCACATAGTCCAGATTTACTATATTTCAGTTTAAAAAAAAATATTTTTTTTTAAGTTAAATCAATTAATCTTAAGGGTTGAAGTAAGTTAAGCGTGGGACTTTTAATAAATATAAACTCTTGTATCCTTTCAGGTATTTAAGTTTACCACTCGTTCATCTTTTGTGTGCTTGTGAGTATTTTGATTGGAAATTGTCAAATCAGGTTTTCCCATGGTAATATAATATTCGAGAAAAAAGGTGTAGTTCATAAATGTAAGTACGCTTTACAGGCTTTTTCGTGAATGCGGGAGTGGATGGTTTCCCACAAGGTGGACGCGTTCCTCCGAAGGGACGACACACGAAAGAACCCTTTTATCCGGAAAATCGGACCACTCGCAACGCCATTTAGCAAAGACCGCCGCAACACACAAAAGATCCTTATTATTATCATCATCATCATCCTTTCGCCCGCAAATGCAAATAACACCGACAACAATAACCGAAGGTATAGGAGCTTACCACAATAATCGGAAAACGCCGGTTAAATGATAGGTGAATGCCATTTGCATATTCCGTGATACCGAATGAAATACGTTTTACGAACGAACCACTTGGACTGAATTACACAGTTCGCGATAAACTGAAACTATATAGTGAAGCATTGTTCTACGTCGCCGAGCTTTTCCCATTGAGGACTTTTCCAAACTGTTTTCATTCAATACCAGAATTAAAATTACTAATTCACATCCACTTACAATGCCGATGCATGCATGCATACGTTCCTCGCCTTTGATGCATCATCGTCATCATCAGCCTCCCATTGTAATTAAAGTTTCCATATTCAAATGCGTTGCTTTCATCTGCCATTACTCCCTCTGTAGCTTTCTCTATTTTTTTTTATCCGTTAACTGTAATTACTTGCAATTGCGGGATCCTCTTTCCCTTCGTTCCGCTTTAATTGTCGTCCTGTTTTAAACCGTTCTCCGTACATTCTTTCACGATTGTTTTTCGAACTTTACTTCCCGGAAACATCCAACCCCATCTATTAATAAAAAATCATTTCTATAAACTACTGACATTTCTAAACCCAAAATTAGGTCACTTTAAATGTTTAATGAGTCGCGAAATAACAGCTGTCCCTTTGCATCAAGTTTACACGGTTCTTTATTTACACGATTTCGCTTTTATACCGTTTTTAAAATACAAATATCCTTATAGAATTTATCATTTACAAATTGGTCATTGTATAAAGTCACTGTTATTTTTATATTTTTCAAAATTTAATACTTTTTATTTTACATTAAAATAAAGATTTTAGTTTGTTTTTGATTTACATTTTTCATAAAAAATCAACTATTTAGAATTACACTCTTTGTTGAGTAACAAATTTTCTATTTTAAGTTGAGTTGAAAAAAAAAACTAAAATGTTGAAAAATATCAATGATTAAAACTAATTTTCGTAAAAAATCCACTATTTCGATTTACACGGTTTTCTGAGTAACCTATCTTCAGTGTAAACCGGGGGAAGGTGTATTTTTCAGTTTTTTTTTAATTCATAAAAAATTGGGTTGAAAAATGTTGAGAAACTCTGGTCTTTTTCTCTAAAAATATCAATGATTGAGGTAATTCAATAACACAAATTTATTAAAAAAATACAAATTTAAATTAAAAATCATATTACAAAAAAAGTTATGCCCACACTATGCTTTATATGAGACTTAAATATATTTTAAACATAACAACTATTACTGTAAAATATTTTTAAGACATTTAGTAATTAATAAAAATAACAAATAAAATAATGTGAGTAAATTTAGTTCAATTTTTAATTAATTGATATTTAATTTATCATTTGCTAGAAAATGTGGGATAATTAATTAACTTAATTTTAAATAAAAAAATATAATAATTTAAAAAAAAACTTGTATTCATTAAATTAAGTGTTTTAAGTGAGGTGATTCAGATATGTTAAAATTGAATCTTAATCTGTGAAATTGCACTATAATATTTCGTGCGGTCATTAAGAGTTTGCAATGAAAAGTTAACGTAAACTGAGAACAGATGGAATATGTATTACATTGAGTAGAACAAGTTCTCTCAATGCGGTTTGATTATTCTCTGGCATTAATGAAGAACAGTGGGCCTGTTAATATGACCATTAATTTCCATTTAAGTGTAATTAAGTTTGTTTGGGTGTAAAAGTTAATTAAATGTAACTGCCCGGACCGCTGTTATTCAATAACAGAAATGGGAGACTCGTGTCATCCGAAATGCTCAATTCATTTTTATAACGGCATTCGAGATACTAGGGAATGATGGTAATTACATACAAAGCTTTGAAAAATGAAAATTAAGAGAAAAGTTAAGTTAATTTTTTTGTAATTATAGTATTAGTAATTCCTAGAAAAAAGTTTGTTTTAAGTGAAACTGAATAAACCACATAATAAATAATACTAAGTACTAATATTTACTGTAACATTGTTCTAGAAACGAAATTAAAAATTATAATATTAAGTGTAACAATACCTCGAATAGTGCGGATGTGCAAATGTTTGAAACCGGATTAATCGAGTAACTAATACAAATACAAAAATTACTTGATTGAACGAAAAAAAATCATTTCTGCATAAAAAATAATATTTATAATTCTTAGAATTAAGTGCGGATGTGTAAATATCACGCACTGTTTGAAACCGGAGTAATCGAGGAACTAATACAAATACAAAAATTACTGGATTGAACAACAAAAAAAATCATTTCTGCATAAAAAATAATATTTATAATTCTTAGAATTAAGTGTGGATGTGCAAATATCACGCACTGTTTGAAACCGGATTAATCGAGGAACTAATACAAATACAAAAATTACTGGATTGAACAACAAAAAAAATCATTTCTGTATAAAAAATTATATTTTTTTACAGTAACTTTTTTCAAGCAACGAAACAAAAATTCTTAGAATTAAATGTGGATGTGCAAATATCACGCACTGTTTGAATCCGGATTAATTGAGGAACTAATATAAATACAAAGAAAATGTAATTTTTATAGTAACTTCGCATTAAAAAAATTATATGTCTACTATAACCGTTTAGAGTTACTAGTTACAAATATTTTATTGTTAATCTTTCTACAATAACTATTATTTTTTATTTTCGAAAAGTAAACTATACTTGAATAAGAAATTAATTTATAAAAATGATTAGAGTATAAATTGTGTAATGATTACATAAATATTAAATAATGTTACATTTAGAATTACTGGATAAATGAAGTAAATAAAAAATAATAGTGTTTAAATGATTGTCCCTTCTGTGGCAATTTATGTTGAAGGGTGCAATAAATGCTTGAGAGTCAAAATATTATAATTAATGTCAATATCGCGCGGTGTTTTGGTGGGCGCCCATCTGTTCCTGATACTAGTGACTGAGAGTGAAAGAAACCCCCTTTGTTTCGTCCTGCATTCATCCATTCCCCCTTTTTACATTTTTCCCCGATATATCTCCGAAACATCGGGGGTGGCATCCATCATCATGCGGGCGTCGGGGCAATCCTTATCGCCGCACACAACTTCATTTTTACGAGTCTCCTCGCATCGCATCAAGGGAGAGCTGAAACCCCCAGGGGGGCGCACGGTACGCCACCCAAAAAGGACGAACGTAAACCGTGTTGCGTAACGAAAACAAACCCTATCCCTCATCTTCTCTGGGAAGCGTGAATATGATGTACGAGTTCGGCTCGGTCAACAATTATCATATCTCTGCGTATAATTCCGGGATTAAGACCTTGCCTTCTCTCCCATCCCGCCCACGAGCGCAGCTAATTTACAGCTGAGGTCGACACGTGAATGGGATAAAAGAGGACAAAGAGTAAAACGGACTTGAATGCAAACTTGTAACACAATGCGTAAAACTACTTCGGGGATTCAATGCGCAAAGTTCGTAATTAATGTTTGTAACTGTTTTAGCTCGCATATTTACAATCAGAATAATTCACATAACTCAAAAAATAAAAGTAATGATTAAATATATAAATATAAGATTTATTTTGTTCAGAGAAAGCAATAAGGAAAAACGTTAAACCGTGTTACGTAAACACCCTTAATTTACATAAAACGTATTAAATATTTATCTAACACTTTGCAGTTTTCGCGAGGTATGAAATGCAGGAGAATTCAAGCAAACATTTGCATATTTCGCAATAATATTCGCACACGAATTGCTTTCATTATTCTATTTTTAGTTACATCTTCTCTTTAACCTTACAACCTCTCCACTCAAAGTCCACACTACACTAAGCTGTTATTTTTACCAAAGATTTCCATCTACTTAACTTAAAGCATTATTCTGAGTAAATATTTCCGTGAGAAGATTAGCTTTTATTCTTCAATTTTATTATAGTTAAACAATATATATTGCAGGAAAAACTCGAATGGTTGACATATCTAAATAATACAATTATCTATGTATAAATAAAATCTCAGAACTACTTGAAGCAAATATTTCAATGAGAAGTTATACTATTATAAATATTTGGTTGTTGATCAAGTTGAAAATTTATAGACTGGAATATATAATATTTTATGATAGTTAAGCAATGTGTGTCGCGGGAACTTTCTGGATGCATGATGTGTCTAAATCGGTACAAAATGAATGGAACACCACACAAATGTGCTTAATTTGTTCTTGAAAAATAACCCCAGAAGACTTCAATTTCCAATGCACGAAAAATTGAATTTTATTAAATTCTTTTGCTCCTCTTTATATCTACATTGATATTGAATGAACGTCTCATTTCCCTTTTTTTGTGTTCATTCCATTTTTTGTTGATGTTGTCTTTTTTTTGCCTGTCAGTCTTCGATTCATTGTATTCACGTAATTTCATTCCATAAAAAACAAATTCGTTTTCCATCTTTAATAATATAAGAGGAATTCCATCTTCGCAACGGGATGGATGCTGTTTTCCACTGTATTTGCTTTATTTCGCCTTGTTGTATATTTCGGGTTTCCACCCTCTTCAAATATCTCTTAGTATATATATATATATTTATATATTGGGACTACATGTGGATGTGATAACATACATTTAATGTGAGCAGTGAGCAGCAAGAGGTCGGCTTTATGACACTCGAATAAGAGGAAAGTTAATAATAAAATTCTGAGATGCTGAGGATCTATTATTATTAGAAATATCTCAGGATTGTATCCAGGAAGTCGTCGAGGAACGAATAAATATTATTTATTATTTCCCACACACTTCCATTCCGAATAATCCGACTCTCCTATTATATTAACCAACTGTTTTCTCACATAATATCAAATACCCCAAGTAATAAAAGCAAATGAAAAATTTTATTTGATTTTTTTAATCTCACCAAAATTCACACAAAACAAGATTAAATAAAACTAACAATAATCAGAACTTACTTTCTGGATATGCTGACTATCTTAAGTAATAATGTAAAAAATTATTTGATTTTTTTTTACCTTAACAAACTTTGTTTCTATCCTAATTTGTTACTTTTTTCATAAAAAGCTACAAAATTCAATGAAAATTAAAAATAAGGATGAACTTTTTTTTTTTTTTATAAAGATTTACAATAATTGGAACTTAATTTCTGGATGTGCTTAAGTTTACACAAATTTTGTTTATATAAAAGAGGTTTTTTGAATGAAAACTAGTTTGATGATTTTTCAACTTACATAAATATAGATAGGATATTTGTGTGTATAAATCAGTGTTATGTTTCATGTGCTAAACTAGGAAGCACTTAAATCCATTTGCTTAAATCAGATTAAGTGTTTTAATTGTCGCATAGTTTAGATCTATTTCTGTGTGGATCCTATTAGAAGGGGGAACATTTAGGTATGGGAAAAATTTCTGTAATGATCCGAAATATTCGGTGGCTGTCAGAAATGAAAGATAACAAACAAGCGAAAGGCTTCTTCCCTCGTCTGCGCGAAGGAAAAGTAGAATAAGGTGTCCCAAGTGTATCATATACAAGTCACAAATCATGAACAGATTATAAATAGCTTATGTTTCACATATTCAATAATTCATTCCATAACTTACGCCAACACAAGACACACACGTGTGTAACAACTTGCACTCTTTCTTCCTCAAAAAATTATGTATATGCACCAATAACTCCGTCCACAAGAAGACAAAAAAAAAACAATCCCAAAGGAAAAGCTGTCTCAAATTACCGAATCTACAGAAGAAAAAAAGTTTACAAATCATTTATGATAATTTGTCTGTGCTCAGATGCGATTAATTATTGAGCTGCAACCTATTTCTCGTTTCGTTTTCGAAATCATTCGTGTAGTCAAGATTCAATTATGGATTTACGTTTATTTTTGTGCTATTTGCACTATAAACTATTTCCGTTCGGGCGGGCGATACCATTTAAAATCGGTTTCCGCTTTCCGACGATGCTGGAAGTGGGCCAAAATTTTGTAAATCCGAAGGATGAGAAACGACCTTAAAAGTCCTATAAATCCCCGATAATCCCGAAACATTAACACCGGTGACATTCAAACGTTGCGCTGGATTAAAGAAATGTTAAAAAAAATAATGTAGGGATCAAAGATGATTTAATCCGCGATGATGATACAAAGGAGTTGCTTATGCGTAAATGAGTCTGATTAGATATGGAGATCATTAGTAGTTAAGCTGTTTGATTTGTTGAGATGACTATTGCTTCTAGTTAACCGGGATTAGGTGGCGCATTAATCTGTGCGATTGTAGGAGAAGTAATTACGGCCTATTGTGCAAAAAAGGCTTGTCGAATTGGATTAGATGCGCGTTTCGGAATGACTCGGTCGTTGTGTTTCGAGCAAACTATGGTATTTGTTCAGGGCTAAGGGCGGAGGACGGTGAAAGACAATGCGATTTTCGTCCCTTTTTCCCTTTGATCTTTCGCCAGGAAACAGCGGGATGAGGAAACGTAACTTCCGGCTACTTATTATTATACTATACATCCAGAGCGAAGAGTGAGTGAGTGGATCCATGAGTCAGAAAGGGCGAAAGAAAGGGTTAGAGTGAGTGTGTGTTCAGGAGAGGAAAAGAGATGGCTGAAGTCAGATGGGAACGCGATGTTAACCTACATCGAAGAGGAAGGAGTCGGTGAATGCACTGGTGGCTTTTCTTTATGCTCGGTTTGGGGGTTCGCTGCATTCACGCTGCTTTTGTGGTCTACGTTTCCGAAGAATTCTGGTAATACCGTCCCGTCGAATGGAAATAAACAATTTCCATATATATGCGCGCAATGGGGCTGCACCGAATTCCATTTGCATTAAACCCTTTTGATTAATTCCACTTTGTCTCCCCAAAACCCGATTAAGTTATACGCATTCATTCTGTACGAACTACAAAACTAATAACACATTTTAATAATAATTTAATAAGATAAAACAGATCGGAACTTATTTTCTGGATAAACCTAAATTTGGTTCATAAGTTGTTTTCAATAAAATTAATTATTTTATTATAAAAATTGATTATTTTCCATTAGATATATTGGTTGTCGTGTCCTAGGAAGTGTTGTTAATAAAAATAGAAAGTAAAATATGAATTTAAAAGTATGTTTTATAAATAGAAATCGTTGATGAAATAATATTTCGTATTTTGAAGAGTGGACAAGAGATTCACATCAACGCTTTTAACACTTGAATCGTTTTTCACCCTAGGCGGAGATTTTCTCCATTTCAATAAGCTAAAAGAATAAACATACTTACTTACTCAATGGAAGGGCAAACACTGTGAAAAAAATATATGCACGCATATTTCCTCTCGGCAATTCCACGCCACGAAGATGTGTCAGATCTCTCACATTTACATAAAATTACACGCCGAAGGGGGGTGGTGATGGTGGTGGCGAATCAAAGGTTCCCATCTCTCGTCCCTTAAGGCTTAATCCTAGTGTTTCTTTATTGCCTTTTCTGGCTGTAAATATTTTAGTTGTCGGAGGGGGGTTTGGTAGAGAAAGTAATAAAAAAGCAGCGTCCCTCTATCTTCTGGAAGTTCAAAGATACCGGGGGCAAGCGACCGCCAAGAAGGAGAAAAAAACAGAATGAATGAAAGAAAGAAGAAGCGAAAAATGCACTCAGTTGAAACAATATTTATTTTCTTCTTGTGCTCTCGAAGGGCGTGCTCGGAGGGAAATAATAAAAAATGCACCCCAGGTCCAAGCGGCGGAAGAATCGGAGGGGGCGGCGTGCATTATTCGGAAGCGGGCAGAAACAGATAGACCCTAGATCCTCAACCTAGGTGGAAAGCCGAAGTAGACGTTGCTCACGTTGCATACTAATGCAGCGGAGAAGCGTGCATTACACGTTATTAATGTCTTCATTTCTGATTTTTATCTTTGGTTATCTGTTACGTGCATGGAACGACGCCCACCCCCTCTTATATTTCTCTCCCTCTTCGTACAACATCCTTTAATAACGCTAATTGTTTCCTGTCCAACGGCGATTTGGACATGAAGCAAAACCATTTTTCAAGTGACTCACGTAACAGCCCACAAATTAATACGTTTTGAGCTTCTCGTTTATTTACAGCTTCGACTGACTGACGGACGAATATGTACAACTAATTGCCGAAGCAGTGTGACATCTATCGAAATTAGAGGACATCGCCATTTAGCTGCGTACATTATTCATGCCCGATGTATATGCAGTCATTATGTAATGCATATTATTAATTAAATGAACAAATAATGAGCACTTTGATCTGCTAATGGCGCAGACACGTGCATTGCATAATTGATATTACCTTATTTATTATCAATACACAGATTCAATACTCACGATTAATTTATATAATTGCTTTAATATTTATGGAACTTAAAATGTTGGAGAAAACGTAATGTCTAGTATAGATAGAGAGCGAAGAATAGATTTGTGTAAAATAAACAACGATTTCTAAATATGACTTTGTTTTGTGTATGGTAGATGGTTGTCTTCGGAATAATTTGTAAATTGCGAGAAGCAATTTCCTGTTTCCGGTATGATGTTGAACGGGAGTGGGAAATCTAATTTTGAAAGCAGCATATACTTGCTTACATCGCGAACCGTCTGGTAGGTTCCCAGGACACCAGCCGACTAAGGGATTGATGTAGCGAGGGAAAATAAAATATGAAACCGATTTGTATTTGTGACACGTTTTTCGTTGCGATCAATCACGGATCGAGCATTGTGAAGCAGTGATGAGATTAATTAAGGCAGGGCAGTCCGCATGTGTACATAATCCGCAATCAAAAGGGCGCTCGTTAATGGTTGCAATGTTGTGAGAGACGGGCGAGAGCGAGCATTTTCGCCCATGCGATATTGTATAAATACCTTGGAAATACGTCGGGCGGCGTAATTGAATAATTGTGGCCGTACTCCCATAATTCACCGTTAATAGGGCTCCGGGAAGGGTGGAAATATGTACTCGCATGCTAAAGGGTGTCACCCCCTTCTGCTGCCAAAGGGTAGGAAGCGACAATGTTTCATCCATCTGGTGAAGGGCGGCTACCATACGTACGTATATCTCTCGCTCTGTGTATGTACATGTACACTTGGTGTGTAATCCACCCCAATCTATGAAAATATAAGCGATAATAACTACGCCGTACGCATTTATGCACTTTGTCCCGCCACCCCAAAGGCGAAAAGAGGGTGGAAACGCTTTGGAATACATTTAAATTTTAATAAAATCTGCTACATCTAGGGGCGACACCGTACCCCTTTCTATAATAGAGCGTTATTACCGTCCAAACCTATTACTGATTCAAATGCCATTACCTGCATAACCTCACGGTACTTGCAATTTAAATCTTTGATCTTTTCTATAATACATTTCAAAAATTAATATTTTATGATCAAAAACATATTTTTTTTGATAACCACCATGTAATTACGTCATTACGAATTCAATTTAAGTTCCAAATACTATTTAACAAACGTTACATGAATTCCAACTTAATACTACTTAAATAAATATTCTTGATTCAAACGCCTAAACTACTTAAAAACAGTGCCGCATTGAGATTGTTGTACACTTAATTCCTAATTCCAATATTTTGATCGTGTCTATGTGTATATTTGATGGCATTTACAAAAATATTTATCAACCACTTACAATTTGTTAATAATACAAATTATACTTTCATTTTTCTGGTAAGACATTTGAAAATCCCTAAACTTATTTTATAATTTGTCTAGGTATTTAAAAAAAGAGTACTTAGTAGATTCAACTGCTATTTAACAATCGCTCCATGAACTCCCAACTTGTGTACATTGATGCAAGCAAAAGTTTGCGCAAACCAATTAGCACTTGCCCTAAAATACAATTATACTATTTACACTTTGAACTTCGAAAACTTACATACAACATCAGCCTACTAACGAACTTATTGGATTAGTACAACTTCGACTTCGTTCTACAAAGTTTTAATGAACTAATTGCATCTTATTTTGAAACCCCTATTTTAAAGTACTATCCAAATTACTAAATATTTAAATTCATCAAAGATTAAAGTTCAAATACAAAACTTCAAAAACTAAGATTCAATGTTATTTGAAGCTACAAAATATAACACTATGTGTTTTATGAGACAAAAAATTATGTTTGTGGATTTAATATTGATTTCAAAATTTGTAGTAAAAAAAAATCAACCTTCAAATGGATGTAAGAATCCATAATCTAAACCATACATATCCTTTAGGGATACATGAATAACATTTAAAATGCTATTTTCTTAGATGTAATACGAGTTGTTCTATGCACCCTCACCCTCATCCTAGTGGAAATAATGCGCGCTGGCATTTATCATAATTCAAGTACACATCTAATTCCCGTACATTTCCGATAAAGGATCCTCCGGAGACCAAAGAGGGGAAGACGGATGGACAGACCTATTTGATGCAGTGCATAAAATTTCCCGGGGAAAATTTGATTTCAAGTAGGCACCCCTCGAAGTTTTCTATGGTTCCATTTGGATGCGTGCCACGGCAACATAAACTTAAGTAATTTCTGCAAATGTATTGGACGCTTCGGGAAAGCAATCCAACAATCTAACCTAAATCTTGCTTAGTGATCGTTACTAATAAAGTGGGCACTATAAAAAAAAAACACACACAACACAAGATCCAACGTTTATTTTTTTTTAGTAGAGCCATAAAACCAACAAGATTGGTTTTTAATCTAACATTATGTCTGTTTATATATCATATAATAATACATTTTTATTCCACAACTTATTTATAATGTCATTTTTTTTGACGTTTGACATTAAGTGACAGCTGTCATTTGCAACCCATATACGATCTTGAAAATATGCACAACAAATAATTATATATATTTTTAAATAAATTTCTTTAAGAAAAAATGAAAATTAGGATGTATTAATCAATGTAATTATTTAAACAAGTGCAGCTATTATATGGTTTGAAGATGTAATTGCTTTGAGGGGTTTTAATTGCTGTTGACGAGGGGAATCATGGAATGTAGTGAATCATGGTCATCTAATTGCTGCAATTACAAGCGCAGCAGTTATGTGAACGCTTGTTTCGAAGTTGAGAATTAGTTGTAAAGCAAAATAAATTAAATTTAAAGATTCTTGTAAAAAGCAGTTTGGTATAACTTTAGCAGTATTTCACGAATTAGTTATTGCTTTGTTGTATTGTTTTCACTTTACGAATTTTCGTTTTACGAATTATTGATGTATACACAAATGTTTTCGTTGTTGGTGAACAAAGGACAAAGGGCACAATTATTGAATTACATATTTAGAGAGGTACTTAATACAATATATCGCACGTGGAATGTAGGTGTACGCCCTCGCACAACGTCGGCAAACGATGCCGATCCACCCTTTTGATTGTGGATTATATACACACACGACTCACACGTGCAGAAACGTATGTATGTATATGGAGATACGTATACATGCGAAACACGGTCGGTACGTACATACGTACACTCGTTGTAACTTAGATTGGAAAGTTGGAATGTAGCTCAAACACAAGCAACCTCCCGGGGCGGCCGTAGCCGAGACTACAACTACACCCCGGGGATTTACTCTATTTATTTAATACACGTACTATTACCCAATTCCACCATAATTACAACCACTCAATATAATTGAAATTCTTCAGGTCCTGCCTCAATGTTTCGCATTGTTATTCGAAGTTTCAAACAATGCGATATTTAAACAGCTTGTTACCACCACCATCATATAGGACAATTGAGACGCCTAACCAAAATCTTACATTCTACACAAATAATATAGCAGTAGTATAAGTTCTAAATCTTGACAAAGTTACGCAACGTGTAACATGGTTTATTATCAGTTAATCTTCGTCAACTCATAAATATTATGAAAATACATTAGAACTTAAACAAATTGTTAGTAAATAAGTCTTAAATTAAATAATTTGAAGTTAGAATACATTTGGGAAACAGTAGAAATTGATACAAATAATAATTAAATTTGAAATTTTATAATTTTTTCTTGTTGACGAAAAATTATTTAAAAAAAAAATGTAGTAGGAGCATTTCTTGTACATTTTCATACAACTACTGCTCATTCTTTAAGAGCTCTTTCAGATATATGTATTGTGTACAGTGTTAAAGATTTGTTACTTTAATAGTCTTCTTTATACCAGAATACCATTTATTTGTGCCCATTGATAAAGTCAAGACTTGTGTAAGCTGTCAAACATCTAACACCAGATGTGTATCATTCTAAGAACTATTTTTTTCTTTAGAATTTCATACGTTGCAACATTTACTTCGCAATTAGTATCATTTGTACCTTTATTTGCTCTTTTTCAAAAATTAGCTATTACAAAATTTTACTCACATTTCCCTAATATTCTTAATTTTTCTTAAATCTCGACTAAAATTAAGAATTATGAAAGCGTTATTAATTTAAGTTAAAATTTTACTTACAAAAATAAATGTATTAGCAATATTTCTGGTAGATTTTCATACAACTGATGGTCATTCTTTAGAAGCTCTTTCAGTTTTATGTATTGTGTACAGTGTTAAAGATTTGTTACTTTAATAGTCTTCCTTACAACAGAATTTCCATTTTTTTTATCCATTGACAAAGTCAAGACTTGCGCAAGCTGTCAAACATCTAACATCAGATGTGTATCATTCTAAGAATTATTTTTCTCTTTAGAATTTCATAACATTTTCTTTGCAATTGACTAAAAACATGACTGAAATTAGCTATTACCTGATTTTACACAATTTCTCTAATTTATTTAATTATATAGTTTTATAAACTAAATTAGCTAAACTTTTTTTAAATTAAATTTATATGAATTTGTATACTTAGAAGATAATGTCTCATTAAAATTAAAATAAATTTAGTTAATTTTAAACTGTTTAATTAATTGATACTAAATTTTTTATAAATTGAATATTTGTTTCTAATATTTCTATTTTTGTAAATAAATACGAAATTGTTCTATTGAAAAAAAAATCTAATGTATTTTGTATGATGTTTTATAGGAATAATCTATGATCGATTTGTTGTGATATGTTACAAAGCTGAATAAAATTTATTCTGTCCAATTTACATGAGAAAATCGTTCTTTCTGAATAATATCCCTTGCAATATACGGAGGAGGAGAAATACAATTAAATGGGTTTTAAAAATGATGAAAATATTCAAAACAGCATCATTTTTCACTGGAAATTTGATGCATTAGAAACCTGGAGGGTTGGGAGGATGGACCGTGGAAGTATAAAGACCTGAGCTGCATTTCCTCAAGATTGGTCCATCCATCTTCTCGTCCCCCCCTCAAAGTTTCATTACGTCCTCTCCACGAGACGCTTTCTTTTTTGCACGCGCGTCTGTCAAGGGGTGCCCAAAGGGCCTTCTCCATCCCTTCTTCAGTTTTCCCCAATATTTTAATAATGACTTTCGTGTTGCATTCTAATTTATGTGCGACACTCCGAATAATGGTTCACATTCATCCCTGGGGCTGCAATTGATACCTTTTCGAAAGCCACACACCACACCACAACCACCCAAAAAAATTGAAAAGAAAAGATGAACCAGAAAGCGCCCGCCCCGTGTACAATAAACACACACAGAAAATGAAATAATAAAACGTCCCCCATCTCGAAACCGCTGTGTCCTCTTTTTATCTACCCTCCATGTCCATTCTTCGCTTTACACTAAAGTATAATGCCACAGGTATAATAGAGCTTCTTATATTATTATTTTAGTTATAGGTGTTGCATTTTTTTTTGGGGTTCGTTCCAAGCCTAGGTTTGCAGATGTCTCTTGCGCAACGGACTGCCAGGAGGGCCATTGTCTATCCGTCGACCGGAAAATCTGTTGTATTGGTTTACCGCAAACAGAAAATAATTTCGAAACTAAACGAACTCGAACGACCGGCGGCGCGGAAACCGCTGCAATTTGCCCTCGCGTTAATCAAATCCTCCCCGAAGAAAATTAATTTTACAACGCCGGAAACTCGGTCTAACTGTATTAATATCACATAATGCAATTGAGATTCGCTGCACGAAACAACAATGGTTTTATTAAAACAACTGCTTTCAAATAGAAAACCAACAAAAATTATTAGAAATATTTATAGTCAGACGTTCCACTAGGCAGTTCACTCGGTCCTATACAAATGAAAAAAAGGTTTTCCATTTGGAAGATTGAAATAACGATACACTTTAAAAATATAAATAAGAAATTATTGTAATTAATTTAATTTCAGGCAATTTTATGTCAATTATTTAGTTATTTAAAATATGATTAAGATTAAAGATTAAGAATTTCAGTTTTCAGAAATCGATTTCTTCCAGCTGCAAAATAAAACACCCTCGAGCTGAGCGCGCCACCCTTCTCCATCTTCCACTTCCCTTGCTCTTTTGTGGATTAATTAAGGGATGGACCATAATTTCTTATATAAGATGACGCCTTTCATACAAATTAAGTTTCACAATGTCGCCAGTTTTCAAACAAAATTAATTTTAAACGGGCGCACGCGATAGAACAAAAGATGCCCGGAGATTCCCACCCCCCAAATGTATATATTCGCGCCACCCCGCGAAAGAAAATCCCCTATCGCCTTCCTCCATTAAATTTTAGCGATAATTTCGTTATTAACCGCTTTGTTTGTCGCTCTTGTTATAAAATTTTTTTTCATCCCCCGGAGGGATGATAAATCATAGTTACAAAATTACATTTAATGTTGTTTCCTGCAGAGGTGGAGAGAGAAAGAATAAAAATAAATGTATTAAGAAATTATTGCGAGAACAAGGACGAAGAGATCGCCTTAATCCATTATCCTGTCAACGAAATTAATCGCGCACCGTTTGACTCTATCGCATATTTTCCCATAATTATTTCCCACATATTTCATGTACTTTGTGAAGGAAATCGAGCAAAAATGCAGACGGAGATTGTATTAAAAAAAGCGTAGGAATCCACACACACACGTCGGTTTTAAGGAATTGTGATTTATTTTACGCTTTAAAATTGCCGCAATTAATTCCAGCTGCGATCCGTTGGGATATCATTAAATTAATGCCCGTGCATAGCGGATAATAAAGGACCTTGTCATAAGTCTTTGGCAATACGTGTGACTTTGATGGAACGGCTCGAAAAGTTAAGTCATTGTAATTGCATGAAAGACACGATTCAGTTAAATCTATTACATAAAACGTTATGCAATATGCAAATATGGATATTATTAATAATAACTGTGTTTATCCGTCTACATTTAAATTAATAGATTTTTTTTAAATTTCAATATTCCAAATTCCTTCTTCCTATAAGATTTATTAATGTTACTTTTTCACATATTCAAAGCAAAAAAATAATTTTCAAGTAAATATAAAATAATAGGTAAAAGAGAATACTATTTTTCGAATTTGTCAAGAATAATTTAAATATTTATGTACATGAAAATATTTTTACAAAAAATTTCAAAATTATAAATTTGCAAATAAATATAAAATTATAAGACAAAGTTTATTTCCTTGAGATACACCACCATAATTGGATAGAAGCAAAGCTTAATTTTTGATGAATTCATTTAAAAATCTAAATGTCAAAAATAAAAAAAAATAATATTTCAAAATTATAAATTTGTAACTAAATATAAAATAATAGGCAAAAGTACACTTCCTTGGAAAATTTGCATATCTACTATTATTATGTGAAATTCATAAATTTCAGTTAAATTTAAACGAATCTGGAAGTGTGTTCCCCAAGGATCAATTTTGCGTCCACTATACAGAAATACTTTTATTCTCATGAATCCGATTGCGCGGAGTGTCGTCCTTGCAGCTCTACTTAATTCATATTTAATGTCCTTTCTTCGACTTCCGTTCATTCCGAGCATATTTCGCGTACGAAACGAGACGTGAACTTAAATTGCGCGGTTCGCCTTAATTGTGGGCAATTAAATTTCGCGGCTCGCCACAAAGCCGGAAAATAGAAACGAAAACACAAGAAACGAGTTATATATTTATTTCGCTTTTTATTTTTCTTGTTGTTATTATTATTATCATCATCGTCATGATACACATACAGTTCGTTCCTCGTCTTGTACTGCCGTTGCGGAGGATTTTGAATGGACCGGAAACCGGAAACGCCGGTCTGGGAAGCCGGAGAAGCTCTCCCCCGTGGGCTATATGATACATGGCGAAATCGCCTTCAGCTTCCTCCCTTCGCGCGAAACTTCTAATCCGACCCGACCGACAAAAATCTCGACTCGAAATAATGCATCTTCCGAGCGACAAAAATAAACCAGACCAACCGCAACAGCAAGCAATTCTTTTTTTTAGTATTGTTCACGAGACATTTATCTTTCAACGTTGAAACTGCAACTCCTGATTACGGTTTTACGGTCACAAATATCAGCATCTTCACTATTTTGCTAACAATTTATTCTAATGTTTGTTACATGATTTTCTCTACAATCATTAATCAAAGATCCTATTGTATAATCCTGTCATTTGTCAAAATGTTTGTCAGGTTTACCAACTACTATATATTTACTATTACTACCATAAACCAAATTTTAAAAATAACTTTTATATAATAACTTGGAAGGAAATGATTCGAACGTTACGTCTAAATATTCGTTTCAGAAAAAGCTTGAAATTGATGTAACGTTTACCGAACTGTGACGTGACCGTTGTCGATGCATATATGGATTATAAATCAGAACTGCAACATTTCGATAAACGTTTTCGATCAACAAAAATTTAGTACCGAAACCTGGGCAGTATTGCATAACGCAGCTATTATCGAGTCAGCCGAAAATGTTAATTCCCATTGCTACATATTCATTACTTCGGATGGCGTTTTAATTTGCGAGAGGCGGGGGCGGCGGCCGAATCAAAATAATTAAATTGCGATTGCTAATTAGGTATAATTAGGCGGGGAAGCGCAATTTCCATTGAATTGCAAATGGTATAGAGTGCGGATGCTGATAGGGGCGGAAGGAGGTAAAGGTTGTTTGGAGGAAAATTGGGAAAAGCGCGCACCGTGTGAAAAATGCTGTGTCTTTAATAAGAGAATTTTGATTTATCTCGTACCGTGCAGCGTGATGAATGCTTCTTCGCCCAGACACCTAGGTATAAATCAAACGCGTACCCAGTTTTCCTAAATCACATACACACGCCGTTTATTTATTTCGTCCTGCACGTTTGTTTTCTTCCTTTTCCTCCTCTCTCTCTCTCTCTTTATTTTTCTTCTTCCTCCTTGCTTTCTTTCAAACACGAACTAGACGAGATGATATATTGTATTCACGTACGTTATTTTATCTTCGAAACGTTTCCATCTGTTTTAATTAAGTTACGTTGATTAATTAAAACTTGTTTCTGACACGAATGGTTAGATTTCATATCGAAAACCTCCATAATTCAACTATGATAGAAATATATTTGTTACTCAATCTAAGAATTAATTAATTTAATATATTTTTATCTAATTCAATAATATTTGAATGTACAACAAAATTGAAAAATATTTTTTACATTACATGTTATTATATAATTAAGTAATCTATACTTAATACTAACAAATCATGGCTTCAGAATATTAACAAATTGTTGAAATCTCTGAAAAACTAATCGTCCTAACATCTTACTTTTTGAAATTAGTTTTTGAAGATTTTTTATATTTTTTTGAAAAAAGTGAATCAGTTTTATAATAATTATAATACTAAATGTATTATAATCGAAAAGTAGAACTTATTGAATTAAACTGTTTATTTTAATTATATTATTAATTTATGCATTTTTTGCAATCAAAATGTTATTATATCACTTTTGTAATGTAATTATAATATATTTTCTTTAAAATTTATGTTGAAAATTATATAATATTTCCATATGTTTATGAATAAGTTTTTAAAATTGCTGATGTAACTGAAATAGTAATCTCCCTGAAATCATACATTTTAAAGGTTTAAATTGAAGATGTAACATAATTTATACCAAAAATTTAATCAAAAAACTGAATTTAAACCTTTTCTTAAAGAAATGTATTACATTCAGATGATATCATAACAAAATGAAATTTTTATATAAACAAATTACATTAAATATATTTAAAATACATTTTTTTAAGTAATAAATAAAATTAGCAAAAAAAACTGATATTTGATGTATTTTCACAATAATTTGATGTATTTTTGCTTTTATAGTATAATTATAATAAAATTTGTTTAAAATTTATACAGAAAATTAATTAGTTTATTAATTTTAATTAATTCTCATTCTTAGAAAAAATATTTTTCATATTTATTAATTGTTCATAAATTAGAACATTATTTATGAAGATTGATTTATTATTAAGAATTTAATTAATTTTCTTTTTTTTTTCAAAATTAATTTATTTAAAACATATACAATTAATATTTTATAAACACATATTTTTATATATTTAAAAAAATTAAAATTGACTATTTTTAATTGTATTATTTAAATAAAACCAAAATAATTCTAGAAAATAAAATGATAGATTTTCATTAAAAAAGCAATAATTTACATTTTTTTTTTCAAAATTAATTTATTTAAAAAATATACAATTAAAATTCTATAAACACATATTATTACATATTTTTTTAATTAAAATTAACTAATTTTTAATTCTATTATTTAAATAAAACTAAAATAATTGTAGATAATAAAATGATAATAAATTTTCATTGAAAAAGCAATAATTTTTAATATAAAATTTATTTTGTAACACATCAAATTATAAATTGAATCTAGTCTTATATAAATAAAGACTGTTAAATCAGACTGTTACATAAATAATGTAATAAATGAGTTGTGGAAATGCAATTAATCAAATGCAACATAAAATTAATAACGCCATGAATACATTACGAGTATTGATAACATATTTATTTACGAAAGTCCGAGACGATAATTTATAGCCTCGGACGTTTTAATTTTCAACGTAAGTCACATTATCATTATTAGTTTCATTTCGGGCCTACGAATAAATAACGAAAGCAATGATTCAATTCTGAAGCATTGTGTTTGGGGTCGTCGGAATCCATGAATGAAACGCTAATAAGTCATTAATCACATAGACTTTAACTTCAATTTTCGTTGTTGACAAGGCGTAAAAGAAAACTAATTATATATAGTTTTTGTTAGTGGAAATGCAATTTATAAATAAATTATCGGTGATTTATTAATGTTTCCTATTGTTGCGTAATTAAAAGAGCGATTCGAGTTTTGTCAGTTTTAATTGGAGATGTTTGAAAGAGCACATGTTAATAAATGAATGGAAAAAAAGACTAATTGGTGATTAAGGACAACTGCGACACCCTTGCAACAACACGAAGAAGTGCATTGGACTCTGCGTATTCGCAGATGGTGGACGTTGGAAATTCTGAAGGATTATTAATATTTTTTTTGGACTATTTTAGTTGCCACATGTTCCAGTTTTCGGTGCGGCGCGTCCCCTTCTATATATTTTCTCCCCGTAGAGACTTATTCATAATTACTCTTGCGCAAATTCTAAATGGAAGTTCGTAATAAAATTGCATGAAACACTTACGTTCATTATGTTAATGATGATACGGCTGTTCCGGCCTCAGCTTATATCCTCATTACAGCCGAACGCACGTACACTATCTGGAAACAAAAACGGAAAGGATTCAGTTGGAAGCATATTCCAACCCCCATTTGCCACACAACAAACAACTGGTATAAACACTCTAGGGTTCTGCATAAAGACACTAGACATACAGAAGATAGGAATATTTGCATGGAAGCTTCGTTCCGGATAACGGATGACAAATACATAAATAGACATATACACATGATCGTGCTAATGAGGTAGCATAAATCTGAATAATAAGCGCGAATAATTTTATACCAAAAATTAATATCTATGCATATTCCGAATTTTGGAACTTGTTAATTATTGGGACATGTTCATAATTTATTCTCATTCGCCGCTCATTTTATATCTGCAAGCAAATTCTTTCTAAATTACATTCAAATCCAACATTTACTAATTCACATTATCACTTTTGTAGTGCTTTTATAATATATTTTCTTCATAATTTATATTGAAAATTATACAAATTTATTTATCAAATTACTGATGTAATTAATATATTTTAAAGATGTAAAATAATTGTAACTGAAAAATCTGAATTAATTGGAATAGTTAACAAGATTTTTTACAATATTTTAAACCATTTTTAAAGAAATGTATTAATTTCAGGAAGAAGTAGTAAATGTTGAATAAAAGATCTTATTTTATGAAACGAAATTATTATGTAACCAAATTACATTAACATATTAACTTTTACATATACTTTTTAATTGATATTGAAAATTATGTTTATGAATAAGTTTATAAAATTGCTGTTGTAAAAATTCAATTAATTTCTGAATTAATTTTAAAAGTTAACAAGATTTATTGAAATATTTTTAAACCAATTGTTAAATAAATGTATTAATTTTAGTAAAAAGTAGTAATTGTTGAATAAAGTTGAACTAATTTTATAAAAACGCAATTATTATATAAGCAAATACCATTAAACATATTGACTTTTACATTTTCTTTATAATTTATATTGAAAATTATATAAAATCTCCATATGTTTATGAATAAATTTATAAAATTGCTGATTAAATTAATATATTTTAAAGTTTAAACTTCAAGATGTAAAATAATCTGTAATAAAAACTCTATAGAAAATGCAGAAATTTCTGAAATAATTGGAAAACTTAATAAAATTTCTTAACATATTTTTAAACCAATTTTTAAAGAAATTTATTAAGTTTAAGAATAAGCAATGAAAGTGATCTCATTTTATACTACAAAATTATTATATAACTAAATTAAATTTTTTTTTTCGTAAAAACTAAATTTTCCAAAAAATTGATTTATATTTATTTGATATATTTTTGTAATAAAATTATTATTATATCAATTTTTCAGTATAATTTTAATACATTTTCTCAATTTTAAAGATGATTCCTCGAAGAATGTTTTTGCATAAATAATATATATATTTTTATTATTTGCTCATGAATTACAACATTTTGCTTAAAAATTGACTTATGTAGGACAAGTTTTTACAATTAAAAAAAATAATATTTTATAAACGAAAATCACTGAAAAAGAACATTCAAATTTTCTCTTTGCAGAAAGAAATTCTATTTTTTTACTTCTAAAATTCCGATACTGCAAAATATGTAGCTTAAATTAAACTGATAAATGAATTTCTGAAATTCAGACCTATTAAATAATGCACAAAATAAAATTATTTATTGCAAAATAGGTTTTATATTAAATAAAAACTATATACTTTTTTTTCGTAGAAATAAATTACTATTTTTTTCATAATTTTTTGAAAATTAGAGGCATTCAGTAGTTTTCTTTTTTACTCAAATGATCAATATACTATAGCTAACTAATATTTTGTGTAACTGAAAGCTTTTTAAATATTTTTTCTTTGCAAATAGTACAAGTAAATTGTTGTTTTGTTATAGTTGAAGAAAAAAATAAATTAAGTTGGATTTTGGATATTTCTGGACGTGAAAAACAAAACCTCTTTTGTGGAAAGTTTTTCATAGAATTGTCCAACTTTTTTGCGTTTATTAAGTTTGCGTTATTATATTGGATGTAGAAAATGTATAGGATCGTTCACATCGTAAAGATAGGAGTTGAGGGACAGAAATCGTTGTTGTTCTAAATACATTACGTTACAACTTTTTTAGAAAAAAATAATAATTTGCAGATTTTTTAAGCTTCTAAATACAGTAATATCACTATAACTATAATACTAATATTCATTATAGTCATGTAAATTTTAAGTTTTTTTTTCTATTTAAGTTTATATGTATTTAGTTCAAAAAGTATTCGTATAGATATTTTATTTTTAGAGTAATTGAAATGAAATATTACTATTTTTGTGTAATGGAAATGAAATATTAGTATTTTTTGTATAATGAAAATGAAATATGTTGAAGTTACCCCTAAAGTTTGCAACGTCTGACTGAAAAAAGCATGTGGTTGATAGATGTGGTTGAGTGGCAGATACGACTGTTGTTTTATGTAGACGAGTGAGTAGACTTGTGTATTTTTTGTTGTGTGCGCTGCAGAATGACTGAATGAGTAATTAGTGAAGTTTGGGGATGGCGTTAATAGGCGAACGAAGAAAACCCGTTGTTAAGAGCGTTTGAATTTTTAAATAACATACATAAATCAAGCGCCGTAAGTCGCGTGTTTGTTTATGGGATTGAAGCTGTAGGGGGAGAGGGATGGAGGGAATGGAGGCGGCGGAGACGGCGATGGAAAATGGAAAGAGAGGTGTTTGAAATGGGTTAACAAGGCACAACGTTGCTAACTTCGTCCGCAGTGTACTAATTGCCCTGCTTACATACGGCGGGATCGGGTGTTAGCTCATGCATAAACAAGAAGATAAGTGGAGATGCCGATGCGGCCCATTAGACTTGGAAACGAACTCGCCGCCTCCATCCGTTTGACAGATGTTGGTTGGCATGTTTTGCCGGTTTAGTTTACACACTAGATGCGAGGTGGAGGGCTTTCGAGCGAGGAAAGTAAAGGAGAACCGCCGCCGCCGCCGCCTCCTCCGCTGTCCATTTTCACTGCCGCCCCCCAAAAACTCATTTGCACAAACCGCTCTGTCCAAACTTACGTTGCCTCCGACTCGCAATGGAACTTTGCACACTAAATGCATAAATCATAACCGCCGCCGCCACCACCGGGAGAGAGAGAGGCCTTTGGAGCCGTCTCCTCTCCGCCCTTTGCGGATCCACGACTTACTTGGATTACTTTTTAAATCCAATTAAAACCTACCCCCAAAAACAAAACATACACCCGGATACGAGCCACGAATATCTTCGTACACAAGACAATGGCTTAGCAAGAACAATGCGACCTAATGAAATTTTAATTAATCCTTTGGAACACTGTTTAACATTTAACTTTACCGAACAACCATCAATATTCATTTGCAACCAAAATATTCACAAAGTTTGATTAATTTCTACATTTTTCCATTCACATCTCTCAATGAAAATACATAAAAAAATATTTTTCATAAATTCTCACATACTTTCAATAACTTTATAATTTAATTACATTTATTCATGAACTTCAAGTTGATCAGAAAGTAATATTTTCATATTTAAATTTCATTTCTTTTTAAATTTTATCTATTTCTACTACAAAGTATATTCATATTCATTCATACAAGTTCTTCAGAAAAGAGTAAAAACAGCCAAGATTTTATTTTGTAAAACCGTGTAAATGCGAAATAACGTAAATAAATTATAGAGTAAAACCGAAATTGTTTAAATAAAGTTCCGTGTATTTCATAATAGTTAAAACTGATATTTTAAATTAATAAATTTGTGCTGTACAAAATTCAAAACTCACAATAAATTTTAATTAATTAATTTTATTTAATTTTTGTAATTTTAAAATTAAAAACTATTTATTTTCCTAAGTTACTAAGAAATTGAATTTAATTAAAACAAAAACCTCTAAAATGTGTTTTTAAGTATATGTACTTAAAGAAAATCTATTAATTTTGATGTTAAAATTTCTTAAAGTCACGTAAAATTGCATATTATTTGTTTTTGGTCAGCGACTATCAATCATAAAAAAGCATATAATCTGGACGAAATTAGGTAATAAAGATTGTTATTAGCTTCACTTTCCTGTTGTACTTTTTTTGTTCATCTGAAAAGCGATAAAGTAAACATCAAGCTGAGCAAAAGATGAAGAAGAAAAAAAAGACAATAAATAAGAGAGACTCATGTATATACCACGGGCTCAAGTCCCTCGCTAAGTTATGTAATTTCGTGAGAATAAAAAGGATAATGAAATGTTAGTCGTAAGGCCTTTAGTGCAGGAGATGTAATTTGGGCGCCCTAAAGCAATCCGAAGTGGAACAATAACCTTTCGCTTTACCTGCCCTGCAAACACACGACGACCTCTTACATAATCACCGGGGATGCCGCCACCGCCGTCGCCGCCGCCGCCGGCACCTAATCACAGTCTCCTCCTTTTTCTCCTATTGTTGCCACGGCGAAAAAGATAAATACGTGTGTTGTGTGTGCGTATATATTTTCCTTTCTCTTTTTTTCTTTATTGCTTTCTTTCTGCACCGGAGGAAACAAAGTCGAGCCGCGCACAAAGGGCATAAATCTCTATTTTGGTCCTGTGAAATTTAAAACTCTATTATTAAAACGTGCTTATTTCGACCGATGCGGACTCCAGAGTGATTTCCTAATTCGTATATTTAGGTAAAATTGTTGGAAAACCGTATCGCGCTGCTCCATTCATAGTTTTGTCTATACCTCAATATTATCTATTCAAAAAGTGTGATGCGATCTCCCTCATCTCAAGCAGATAAATTGAACCAATTATGTGCTTTTCACAAGAAAGAAAATGTTTTTACCGCAATTATTTTAAGCATAAAAGAAATTCTTCTCAAACTTTTTTAAGTGTTATATAAATATATATTATTTGATTTAAATTAATTTCTTGACAATTATTTATTAAAATTTCCAGAATAAAATAAAAATATTTTTAGTATTTCCAAAATTAATCTTGGAAATTATTTATAAAAATTTCCATTTAGAATAATTTCGTTATTCAGAAAATTTAATATACAAGGCGAAAATTCATGTATTTAAATAAAAAATGAAATTAGATTTTTTTTATTCAAATGAAATTATTTATTTGATATAGTTTACTAATTCGAGCAAATAGTTTAATAATGAAACGAATTTTTGAAAATAAGAACTATAAGAAAAATATTTTTACTGAAAATATTAAGAAAAATCTAAATAAAAATATGAAAATCATAGTGTTTTATAATCAGTATATTTTGCTGTTGCTTAACTAATATATTTCAGTATTTCAGATTTATCATTTTATTTTACGTGTAGTTTCATTTCATGTTTAATTATCTTCGTTATATTTCCTTTAATTCTTTATTTCTATTTCAAAGTATTTCTTTTCTAAATTTCTAGAAATATATTATAGTTATTCGTTTCAAAATAATTTTTTTTTAAGATATTAAGGAAATTTTATGTAAAAAAACTACATTTTTCTTTTATAAAAAGTGAGTTAAGTATTTAAAATATATTGAAGAAGGAAGTGAAGTGATGAATCACGTATTTCTCTTATTATCTATTCAAAAGCGTTACGTGATATCCCTCGTCCTGAGCAGATAAATTGAACAATTATGTACTTAACACCATGGATTTAGTGTTGACTACTAGGGAGCAGCCTTTGTGTTGAAATCTATTCGGAAACTTGAAAAAATATTTTTATGTTTCAAAATTATTTGAAATTTTAAAAATATATATAAAAACTTGTTTAAACTATTTGTGAAAAGAATGATGATATACATAATTTATTATGTTGGTTTTCAGCAATTTTCAGAGTATATTCAGATATCTGTTGTTAATAGTCTGAAAATGACTGGGATTGCTTCAATATTTGATTATCAGGAATTATTAATAAATATTGAAATAATTGGCTGTATGCAGAACGTAGACAAAACAATATTTTAATTTAATTTATATTTTTACGTTTTGTTTAGGCTGGGGAGTATTTTTTTTTTTCGTCGAACGCTGCAGAATAATTACACAGTCTGGTGGAGTTTAATGGGATTGAGTGAATCCGCCCGCATTCAATGCATATAACACTTATTTACATATCCGGCAGTAGCGAGAGAGGCGTGGGGGCGGCGGAGGCGGCCTCGGTGGTTAGGTTAAATCGTACTTCGGCCGCCACCGCCGCCGCCCCTCGAAATAGCTTGCTCGACTCAAACACACACCCGCTGCAGCCGGCAGCCACTGCCGCCCCTCAACCCCAATTAAAGACAATACCATCCACTTAGATAACCTCCGCGACCTCTCCTCTCTCTCTATCGCCGCCTCATCCTGCGCCTCCGCTGCCGCCTCTTCCGACCCACCTAACTCTATAGACTAGTCTGCAATTACTCAATTCCCTTGCGTGATCTAGAAACACTTAACGAACTGTGGAGATCCCTCAAAAATGCATTTATCTCTACTCTCACAGGGATAGACGAAGAACGGCGCGAATCTGCCTCCCCTTCAGGCTGCGAATGAAAGTGAAAAGAAATATTATCTGTAATTGGATTTGCAAACAATAGTCATTCGTTAATACCCATTTCTACCAACCAGAGCGTGAACCTAATGGAAATTTCATGATTTTCAAATGTACATTTACTTTTGAACAACAATTCTATTTATTTCAAATAAATAGTAAATATTTTATATTTTTCAATCACAACTATCGTTCTTATTATTACATAATTCATTATCGTTCATTTTTTCAATATATTTCAAGAAAAAATTCATCAAATCATTACACAGCTCAAAATTTAATTAGTTATAATTTCCAAAATACTAAATATTTATTATTACAAATATTGTTCTCAATATTATTACATAATTAATTATCGTTAATTTTGATTCAAGAGCTCATTTTTGATATTTTTTCAATATATAAAAAAATCGATCAAACTTATCAATATAGTTCAAATTTTAGTCAGTTAAAATCCTTCAAAATGTACAAATATTATTTATTAATTTTATAAATATTTTATATTTCTTATAACAACTATCGTTCTTTTTATTATTACATAATTATCATTAATTTTAGTGCAAGAGCTCATTTTTGATAATTTTTAAGTATATTTCAGTTAAGAGAATCAAAATATTAGAAAAAGTACGGACAACTCTGAAGCTTTAACAAAAGTAATTTGGCTTTCATTCATTTTTTTCTCTCTCATTGAATGACAATTTGTATACAATAGAGAACCGCAAATGTGGCTGAAAATTCGATGCCTTTGAAGGGGGAGATCTTACTTCGAATTATCCAACAATGCGTTTGGCGTCTGGCCAGACCACAAACAGCCGTATAGAAAGAAAAAAAATAAATGTACGATAGAGAAAAATAAGAATGTAGTTTGTATGATCACAAAACGAATTTTAATTTGACTTCGCAAAGGTATTTCGGTGCCACGCTGGGATTTCAGTTAAGTCATAAATTAAGTTAAGAAAAGAGGGATTTTGTGAAAGGGTTTAGTCAGTCGTAAGGGAATTGTATGTATTGTTTAGTTTAAACTCAACTTTTTTTGGTATTATATTGATGACTGAATAATATTTTGAATTTTGTATAAACGATTTATTCAATGGTAAGAATGCATGACAAATTTATAACCACGCATAGCTTAATCATCCTGTTTATATTCTATAGCATTTGTATTTATATTTCTTCAGATACATTTTTTTTGTAGCTATTTCAAATTTTGTATGTAGAAAAATGTTTTAAATTTTTAAATATTTTAAAATTTAATCAATAATAAAATAATTTATTTACTTAAGTTTACTCACTAAAACTTTGTAAATCCTTTATAAAATTATAGGCTTAAAATTATATTTTTATCCAAGAAATTCTAAATAATTAAATGACAATTATTAAATTAATTAAGTCAAAATTTTGTCTATAAATTTTTGACAATTTTATTTATTTTATTATAAAATAATTTATTTAAAAATCATTTATAAATTTTTATCCAAAATTTTTTATTTTTGTCTATAAACTAATTTTTTAAGTAAATATTAAATGATAATTTTACAAAAATAAAAATTATTTAAATATTTAATAGAAAATATTAAATTTGTGTTTGTGCAATATTTGTTTGAAGTTATAAGTGTGTCAAGAGTAGGAGGAAATGTCTTTGAGGATATATGACGATGCGGTCTTATCTTTGTTGTTGATTGATATCTTAGATGCAATTGTATACTGTTTTTATGGCGGTTAATGCTTGACTGGAAGCCGGGGCCTGATTGTCGGCCCCCAAAAAACCGGAGTCAATTCCCTTACAAAAGGGCCCAAAAATTTCGGTAACCTTTGTACAATTTGTGACGGTATTTCTTTCACTTTCCGAATTGCCCTTTCTTGTCTACACTAGACTGTGGCACGTGATTAGTGTGTACTGAAAAGGACGTCCCACCCACTTGACTCTTGTGTGTCTCCGCCGACTTAGCTGAGGTCTGACGGCTACAACAAACGATAATCTGTTTATGTAGAAAAATAATCCGCATTACAAAGTGGATTAGTTAAAAAAGGATGAAGCGTGAAAATCGTGAAACCGGAAACGTCAAATAAAATTATGTCCGTAGCAGCGAAACGACCGGATGATGATCGATACTTTTGAATAATTGCCGACGTGATTGCGCCGGTTTGACAATTAACGGGAATTACTAATTATTAGTAATTACTCGTCTATCTGACAATGTGATTAACCCGAACTTGATTACCGCAGGAAAGCATATTAATATCATTACTTGCTACCCAGCCTGCATTGCTAATACCGAAACGTAGCCTCCTGCTGCAGCGCACTCATCCACTCCGTGCCTCCCATATTACCACCATCGTTCGACACTAATTATAAATAGCTCAATATTAATAACGTTTGCCGTAGAAATGATGATACGCACCGAAAGCGTGATGCAAACTGCCGGAACTGCGGTAGCTTTAATACCATATTAACGTATTATCCCGGAAGTATACTTAATGCTTATGCATATCGGTCCGGAATTTCGGAAAACTACTGACGTAATTGAGCAAAGTTTAATTCAACTTTTTAACTAGAAGTTTAAGGGTCGTCGTCTCTTCTGACATACTTCCTTAGACCAAACATTTAATACGATAATTCCCTTTCGACCCATGTACGATGCCAACACTAAGCCTCATCACTGTCACACTTTCAACCCAGTTTCTACTGCTTCTCGCCAAAGTAGATATCCGATCTTCGAATTATGTTATTAAACTTAATTTATCACAAAAAAATTACCCAATAATTTTGTCATCAACTCATACAAAAATTATATAATTTTTTTTTTGGAAATAATCTAAATTAATCGATTTGCGAATTTTCAAAGAAATTTTAATTTTTTTTAGTATTAAAGATAATCTTTTAATCTTAGTATTTATAAAAGTAAAGAATAGGTAGAAATAAAATTTTTTTTTTTGTATTTTCTGGAAGTTAAAAGAGCTTTAATCCGATTCTTTGTAAACTTGTTAACTTTTCACTTCTGCCATTGTGCGAATTTCACTTCGGATTAGCTGATTTCACTGGCACTGCGGTCGACCGTAAACAGTCGTAAAAATATTACATCCTTGTCAAATTTTTACATTTTTTTTTTCTTTGTGTATACATTTTGAATGCGTGTGCGGCCGCAAAATATATTTTAATGAATTCGTTTCGGCGACGGTCAGAGGGTGCTTCGACCATAAATAATGTTGACAAAAGTGATTCGAAAAGGGTGCAGCCAGTCGTAAAAGCACCTTTCAGCGGTGCAGACAGTCCACAAAATACCACTGTCACAATTTGTAAATAATCGCTGCCATTCGTTTAATTGATGGAACACGATATTTTTCCACATCTTTGAATTAAACATTTTACAATTGCATTTTCCATGTGATTACATAATTTATTTTCTATAGTTGCAGTATAGATTTATCTCTTGTGGGGTGTTAATATATCAAAAATTGTATATTGAGGATCAACAGTTTCCATTTTTATAAACCTATAAATTTTTCAAAAATTTTACGTTTATTACGTAAAATTATTATTAAAATAATTTTGTAATGCAACATTTTTGTAGCAAATATCCATTTTTATTTTCCAAAATATCAACAATTTCTCATCAGAAGAGCCACATGCGGCTCCGGAACTGATCCATATTGTTAAGTAATTAATAATAATATATTTTCATAAGTGGCACATACCTATTTTTTTAACTCAAAAAATATTGGAAAAAAATAAAATTATTTAGTATCTAGTATTATTTAGAATTGAACTTTCTTGTTTTGAAAAATTTTAAAAAATATTTAGAATTAGATAAAAAAATCAGCAATTCAAATAGCATAATTTGCTTAACTTTTTTCAACTAATAGCTGTCAAACATTAAATAATTTTTGTGCATTTACAAATTAAATATGAAAATAATTAATTAATTTCATAAAAAAATATTGGCTTAATATTATATTTGTTAAAAATCAAAAATGAAAGATTAATATTTAATTTGTAAATTAAATTTTTAAAATAGTAAAAAAAATTCTTTAAAATGAATGAAAATTGATGTTAAAACTAATTAAAATAAAGGATGATTTTAATAGCTTAATATATATGTAGTATTTATTGAAAAATGTATCGAATTTCGTTGGAATAATAAAATTGCAGGAATATTCAAATCCGTGAATTGGCTGTACATAATTCGGGGATAAATGCATATGTGGAATAGGCGCATCAATTTCGTTTGTGTTTGTTTGCGAGGGCCTCCGGCAGTCCGCAATGATGAATAATAATTATTTTGTTGTCGGATAAAACTGCCAAATTCCATACGTCTCAGTGAGCTTTCCAGTGGGGGGGCGGTTGGGAGTCGAGGAGGCGGCATCAGCCGAAACATCGAACCACCCAAAACATACACGCTCACACATACACACATCGGCGGAATATTCCAATAATTAATACGAAATCCGACCGTGAAATAATCGCATTATGCTGGCCGGCATTTGCATAACCATATGCAAAATATTAAATTATGTCAGATGTTGGTAGCAGTGGTGTGCGGTGTGTGCCCGATGCATATTGTATAACGCGGACAGGCGCGTGCACGCTCCGCTGTGTTTAGGTGTATTTGGAAGGGCGAGCCTCCAGTATTATTCAAATTTCGGTAAAATATTTATTAACGGGGGCCTAATTCGCGCGGCTCACCGCCTAATCCCGACGGAAATCCAATTTTTGCCATATTACGTAATCACTTTACTCGAACCGACGAAAGCACCTTCAAACGTACACAATTTACATACGCAATTATGTAATGTATGTTTCGCCTCGAAAGTGGATAACACTGCAAACACGTCGGGTGCGTTTCAAACCTTTACCATATTTACTGTAACGTCCTAATTCCAACTATTGGTAACTAATATTGATGAACAATATTTGCTACAATTGTACATTAAACTCAATCAATTTAATTATTGATAGTTACCTTAATAGATATGATTTGAAATTTAATTGAAAGATACGCAAAACCAATTTGTTACCTAATAATTAATATAAACTATTATCAATGCAACATGTGATAAATTAAGCTACAGTTCTCATAAATATTAGTTACGTCACTTTATTATTAAACTTTACAATAACTGAAAACTTTGACAAGTATTAAAAGTACTTGTATACCCGATTACCATATTTGAACATTTTTGGAAATCCGCCATCCGCTGATCACATATGAACATTTTTGAAAATCACCACCAGCTCATCTCATATAAATATTTTTAGAAAACACCTCCTCACTCATCAAAGATGAACATTTTTAAAAATCACCACTTCGTTGATGAGCTGATAAGAACATTTTTCGCAAACATTAAATTTTTTAAGTTTGGAAAATATGAACATTTTTTGCTAACAATATATTTTTTTAAAAGAACATTTTTGAAAATAAATCATATATGAACATTATAGAAAATCATTCCCAGCTGATCAAATGTGAACATTTTTTGCTAACATTACATTTTTGTAAAACATGAACATTTTTGGAAATAAATCACGTTCATCCTATAAGAAAATTTTTCAAAGTTACCCCTCGATCATCGGAAATGAACATTTTTAGAAATCACCCCCTCGCTCATTAAATATAAACATTTTTCACTAACATTAGATTTTTTGAAAAGGTATAGTAAAAAGTTTGGAAATTTCTACTTTAGATAGATTTTTTCTTAATTTCTTCAGATTTAGACTAAATTCATAATTACTTAAAATGAAGATTGCCAATTTTTTATTTTGGGTAAGTTTTCAAAATCATTAATAAAACATATAAAAATTACAATACAGTGACAGCAAAATTAGAACTTCCTTATGAAGCAGTGACTGCTTTTCTGAAAGTTCCTTATAAAATTATAATTAAAAAACATTGAAATTTGAACATCTCTACTGTTTTAAAATTGAATAGAATTTCTAGAAGGGCCGCATCTGGCCCGCGGGCCGTTTTTGCTAAATGTAAGTCGAAATGGTCATAAATCAATTTTCTTATAAAACAAATTTATATACTAATAGACTAATATAATAACTTTTATTTTGTATTTGCATTTGAGTAGTTAACAATAAGTAAATTATATAAAAAAAAAATTAAGTTGAGTAATTTAAAGATAAATTATAAGAATATTGTTATGGTTGTATTACATAAATGAGGAATGGACTTTTAAAGTTTTTAATAACTTTCAGATATTAAAATATATATATCAATAACTTTTGTGAATAAATCGCATCAATTTCATAAAAGTGTCCGAAAGTATTTACTCTGAATAACTAACAAAACTCGGCTGAAAATTTCAGGAAAAAAAAAACAATTAAACACTATCGTCAATGATTTATGCTCAATCAATGGCAGTTTTATATTTTCCCGGAGGCGAATAAAATGTGGACACTTTTAAGCCACAAATTCATATTTATGAGATCCAATCGAATCCGAACCGCTCTAGTTGCATCTATATCTACGTTTATTTCTATTTTTTATGGTTCGCCATATCCTATATTTTGGAAATAGTAAACTGAGATAATTATAAATCAATCAGTGTGTTGGCTTTAAATCTCGGTCAACCGAAATACATGGAAGTAGGTTAATAAAACCCGGAATTATTACAATTTTCCATCTAGTTTTTATTTCAGTTTCACAGTTGCATAAACTAAAATACAAAAAAAAAAATCCCTGCAACCCCTATAATCAATGTAGCACAATGTTGCAAAATTTTTGCAACCCCGGGATTACAGTTTATTGTTAGTGGTGGATGCATTAAAAACTTATCACCCTGTGCATGCTCGGTCGGCGGTGGTGGTTTATCCCACTGTTCATGTGTTTCTATATATTCGTCCACTGTTTTATTTTTCTCTTCCCTCTCTCTCTCGCGGTTTGTACCGCAGGAGTGGATGGATTTCGGCGACGGCTCCGAGCTAATTGCGAATTTAACGAGCTCAGTTTTGGTAAGTGCAATTTAGCTTCGGACAATCCAGGGTCTAAAGTTAAATTATTGTTAGCGTTAAACATTAAAAGCTCTTAGCCATCGCAATCTAATTTGCTTAGGGAGACGATTCGGATCTCCGAGGAGTCGGAAGAAAATAAATGGACCTTAGCTTCGGCTCGCTTTTCCATCCCTTAAATAATATCATATTTCATTGTCAGACTTTTAGCATGCACGAATTCTTCCAGTTGGTTTATATTAAAAGAAATTAAATTCTTTAATAAAATTTCATTTCCAAATAAGAAAAAAATCCAGAATTTTTAATATACATAAAACTTAATATACTAAAGGTATTATATCAAAAATGTTAATTTTATAGAAATATAGTTGCAAAAGTATTGAAATACATTTAATACAGCCTAATTAAATTTAATTAGTCGCGAAATGACAGCTGTCACTTTTGACGTCTGGAAATGACAGATATTATAAAAAGTACAGTTGGTAGTTGATGAATGAGAGTTGTATGATAGTGGAATTTTCTTTGGTCAAAATAACTGGAAGCACTGAGCAATGCAAAACTTAAATTACCATTCGAGGTATACTTTTCCTATATACATATATTTTTTGCTTTCTTCGTGCTTGGTAAGTTTTGCACCGTGGCTCCCTTCGGTCCTTTTCGGTTCTTTCGAGGGGCCCCAGAAGGAATTCAGCGGCAATCAGAATCATTGTTTCAGAAGTTCGGGCGCGCGGAACTCGGTGAGGCAAAGGGCCGTCCCTGGAATAATTCAGTTTGAAATCTGTTAAATGCCACGAGAATTGTCTTAGCACTTTACGGGCGAAATTTACAGCCCCCATCGTTGGTGCGCGACCGCCCTTCACAAAGCGCTCTTCCAAAAACCCCTCCGCCACCCCCGGACTCTGCAAACGGAGCGCAAACACACTACTACCCTTCGTCCTTCTCCAACATCCTTCATCCACCTCATTCGCTTAATATTTAACGAGATCCGGATTAAGCAGCGGCAAACGGAAAATAAAGAATTTATTTCGATTATGTAATTAGATTTTTGTAGGTTGGTGCTGAGTCACGCATTCGGCGGAGGGGTCGGACGGCAGTAAATTTAATCCTGCGTTGCATGCTGGCAAAACCGTCCCCCACTTGGGGTAGGTTTTACTTTTATTTTCGCTGTGCGCGAATTTTCGCCGAAAGTAAAGAAAAAAAAAAGAGGCAAGAGAAAAACTATACGACAAGCCAGAAATAGGTGGAGGGACGTGTATGTAGCTCGACGAAGAGAGTATCCGCTTTAATCTGAAAACTTTCCTTCAATTTGTGTTTGCATAAAGTACGTGGCAATTTGCATAGTGGGCGAGGATAGAAACGAAATTAAAAATGGACCGAAGAGGGAAATAAATAGAGGAAGAAAAAAGGAACAAAATAAAAGAGAAAAAAAACGATTTAAAGAGCGAACGGATAAACAGCGATGATAAATTGTGCAACAAACTTTAATTCATTCATAAAAAAATCACAATCGTTAGTTTTATGTAACAAATGATTAATTGATGAAACAAAAGAACGAAGTATCGTATATGTCACAAAAAAACATAGCTTTAAATAAATTTACAAATATTTGGAACTTATTTTCTGAACGCTCCTAAATAACATGATAAAATAAAAAAATACACATTTTTAAGAGCAAAAAATTGAACTTTTATGAATGTTACAACAAAAAAACTATAATAGAAATATATTATTTATTTATATTATGAAGGGATTGTATAATCACTTATAGGATTATTATGTTAAAAGAAGAGTTTGTCCCAAAATTATTTGTTTTAATTGCATAATTTTTTACATAATTTTTAAGGTTTTAATTAACAAAATCTTTAAATTTTGGTATAATTTAAAAAAAACTGTTAAATAGTTACATTAGTGAAAAATTTAGTTAGTTTTATGTAACAAATGATTAATTGATGTAACAAAAGAACGAAAGTATCGTAATTGTTACAAAAAAACACAGGTTTAAATAAATTTATAAATAATCGGAACTTATTTACTGGACGCTCCTAAATAACATGATAAAATAAAATATACACATTTTTAAGAGCAAAAAAATTAACTTTTATGAAAAAAAAAACTATAGTAGAAATATATATAATTTATTTGTATTATTTGCATAAACACAAAAATGATGATTATGTAAAAGGAAAAGTTTGTCCCATTTTTTTTTAATGTAAATGTAAATAAAATTAGAGAAATAAAAGGTTTTGATAGGTAAAAATTGTAGTGCAGAATTAGCATATTATATAAAAAAGTGAGGATAACGAAAATGGTAGTAGTAAAGGAAATGCAGTAAAAGTATTTGCGATTTAAATGGGATTTCATTAAGCTTTTATGTGGTGCGGTGTGGGCGAAGGGTGTCTCCAATTTATATTTATGCATAACATGCATACGTAAATAAGAGAATGAATGTGTAAATTTGCATTGGGCTGAGGGTGGAAAAGGAAATTACCGCAGATGGATACTAATAACTTATTATACTCGAATACTCGATACGGCGGCGACGTTGTTGCTCGGAAACGAAGGGCGGGAGGGTTACGCTTCGGTTTCCGATGGGGGTGGAGAAGGTTTTGGTTTTGTGAACGCAATATAATGAATACCCAACTAAATGCGACAAACATATGGCTTTCAAATGGAAAACGAGAGAGCGAAAACATTTATATTTATATAAATCCAGTATTAACATTCAGGCGAGTAAATAATAAATATTTATTCACCCTCTCTAACGCCACGAGTACGTGTAATACGTTTTCTATGTTAGCTATATTTACCTTCGCTCTTGCATCATTTTTTTTTTCTACATACTTATCCACTATTTTCCTTTTTGTTTTCGTATGTGCACGCGTCTATTTACTATTCCCTTCTAGTCACGATCACTGGGCAAGGTCAATAGCATAGGGAAAAATATATTACGTATACATACACTCAAACGTACATGATATAATTTACGTGTTGAAGCCGCCAGACAAAAAGGATAAATGGTCTTCTATCATACCACTTTCTATTATAAACACGATTCCATTCTACATAGCATGCCTTAAATTGAGGATAAATAACCTGGCATATAGATGAGACTGACTATCCCACAATTCATTCGCATTTTGGCTTCATTTTATTAAATTCTTAAATAATTTTCAAATTATTTATTTATATAACTAAGTTTACATTTAACATTTTAAACTATACTAAAGTCAAGACTTCTTCAATTGGATGATAATTATAAATACTACATGAATATATGACAATTAAAGTCAAGTTTAAAATAATTTTGCTGAGTAAGTATTTAATATTTAAAAGAATTATTTAAAAATATCTTTACTTCTCGTGAAAGTTTTTATAGTAATAAAAACCGGTTTTCAAATCTCAAATTTTCTACAATACCGTTTTTCTAATTTTAACATAAAAAGGTAGTACAGTATACATTTGGATATTTCTGCAAATTTTTATTAAAAAAAACCGGTTTTTAAAAAAATAATTTTAATAAAATAAACTGGTTTTCACAGCAAAAACTCAAAACAACAATTTTTAAAATAAGTTATTAGTGATATTGGCACTAATTATATTTCTGTTATTTGTTATCTATTTTATTTTTTTAAATTTTGATCATCAAAAAAGTTGGGCTTTTGCTACTGAACATAAATATTCAAATTAAAATAAAACCTGAAAAAAAACTATTTTCTAAACAATAAAATTTTAACGTTTTGTAGTATTTATCTATACTAATATTATGTACAACTATTTAAATTATAGTTAAGATCTAATAGTGAGAGATTTGTAGCTTTAATGGTTCATCAAAAATTGAAACTTTAAAATGAAATATCTTCACTTTATTTATTTTTATTTTACACGTTAAATACATATAGACATGAATACTTAACTTAAAGTAAAAATTATGGTCTTTAATATGAGTAAATTAAGAGATTTATATTTTTTACCGTTTTCCTAAAATAACCAGTAAAAATGAAAACTCTTTGTTTTATTGTATAACTCGGTAATTGTACCCTATAAATAAAACTGTAAATATGCTAAGGCTTTAAGATGAACTACAAACTTTTGTAATTTGGTATCAAAATCACTTTACATGAAATATAATGTTGATCCATTTAAGCATCCTAAATATTTCCGTAGTCGATCGAAGCAAATCGGTTCGGAAAACTGTCCTTTTATTTTAATGAGACTTTGGCAAAGAGTTACACATTAAGGGCACGTGCCTCGCAGCCGTAATAATAAAATAATACCGTCGACCTCCGGAAGGGTGAAGAGAGAGAGAGAAAAAAAGGGCCTCATGCTATGCCCTTCCAAGTACGTTTTATTTCATTCGATATTTTTTTTCTTCTTCAAAAAACCTCCAGCAGTTTCGACGTTTCTCCTGCCTTCTCGCCCATTTTTACTTGAAAATTTTTATCGCCCGACGCGCCGCGCCGGTGGAAAAACATCTCGAAATAAACGTGTTCTGGAGCTTTATTGATAATTCCATTTCCAGAAAGTGGCAAACTCCACGACGAGTGTGTTCTCGTATTATTGCTCAAACCCACACACACACACATTTCCCTTCTCAATTTTTCTCTTTTTCCCTCCTTTCATTCTTCCTGCCGCACCCGAGCCTAAGAATAAAAATAATAATAATGATAATAAAAGGACCCCCCTTAATATCCTTAATTTATTAAATGAGTGCGAGAAGAAAGGAATCGCTGGTCTCTGTATATATGTGTGTTTCTATATTTTTTTTTTATTGTGATTAAATTGTTTACTCCCTCTGGAAATAAAATACGCAAGGAGAGAAAGAGCCCGAAGAAATTACTCTTTGTTGCGTTATTTATTTTTAGTTTTTTTTCTTCTTCTTTGGTTCTGCTTCAATTAAGACCAATTTCAGACGCTGCACTGACGCTCCCTTAATTACGATGCGGGTAATTAATGCACTGTTCCGAGGGATTTACGGTTTGCAGAGCATCCACAAAAATGGAAAAAAATAAAATGAAAAGTGAAAAAGTTTTATATGCGACGGCATTTTTGTCCTCCGTCCTTCGTCCTCCATCCACATGAGTGCAGGAACAATTAAGAAGGATAAACGTACACATGCGGCCACTAATTGAAGCACGAAAAAGCACAACCGCAAAAGTCCTTCACAATTATTTTATTTAAAGCCACATTTCTTCCAACATATATCATGGATTATGTTTTCAGGATTTTTTTTTATAGTTATATTAATAATAAAACAACATTTATTGTAAAAATCAAAAAAATATTATTTTATTACATTTATTAAATATTTTTATAAAAACTGTACTTTTCATACCACCTGAAAAATTACTTATTTTTATAATATTTTATATGACTTATTTAATATAAGTAGACTTAGTATGAACAAATAACAAACTCGTGCCCTTTTATAACAAAAATTTAGTTATATCAAAATATTCTAAAAAGTTATCATATTTTTTTTCTAATTAATTTTTTCTTGGAAAAATCATGCGTTTCAAAGGGTTAAAAGCAAATAGTTCATAGTTTTTAATTAAAGAATAAATAAAAGTCTAATCAAATTTATTTTTTAGGTTGAAATATAAAAAATTCTCATTTTAAATTTTCGAAAATTTCGAAATAGCAATTAGAGATTTTTAACAATTTAGAACGATTTCTTAGTTAAAAGCTGATTTTTTAAATAAATAAAACTACGTAAATAGATTAATTCAAAACTGATGTGTAAATACTTGTTCAAACGCATTAGATCAAAGACTAATTGAAAACGTTAATTTCAACTGTAAAGTTCCACTAAAAGCGTTCTTATAAATATAATGTTATATAAACTTGTATGTTTTAAATAAATAAATAAAACGTAAATAATTTTGAGTTTCAGTAGTTTTTATAAAAATCAAGAAAAAAGAAATATTTTGTATATTTATTTTAAAATCTATTATTTTCATGTAATTACATGTATTACTTGCATAATCTCTCTAAAAACATGATTAACAACAAACGTAAAGAAAAATAATTGAAATTATTATTTAAATTTTATTTATACCATAGAATAAAAGTAATATTTACAAATTCATTAAGAAATATTTAAATCAAAGTTTTATGCTATTTTTGTTTATTTATAATTTAGATTTTGAAGCTAAAAATCTTAGAAAATAAGTTATTCTTATACTAAATTATGGAGTTATCTAATACCACATAAACTTTCTATTTAATATCAAATTTACAAAATTTTTAATAGATATTTTGAAGAAATGCTCTTTTTACCGCTTAAAAAATGATAATTACATAACATAATTAATTATAGAAATTTATATTTTTACTTTGTTTTTAATTATATAATACATAAAATAAAAGTAGAAACAATTTCTCAATTTTTATATAATCCTACAAAATATTTTTCTTGCTGAAACTCTATGAAATTGATGATGGTTTGAATCTACTGTACTTTATATAATATTGTGTTAATAAAATAAGTGAATAGATAAATGCATAAAGTAATGAGAAAACAAAGAGTAGTTGTGAACAGTTCATGTTAATAATTCTATTCAATATGCTGTCGGCGCTTTTCCGTTTGCTGGTGTTATTTTTATTTCCTGCGTGCCGTTAGCCAACAGTGAAATCATGCAACGCCGTCCGAAAATTTACATAACGTCCTAAATCAATTTTTGCTAATTGCTGCTTAACGTTACATGCAATCGAAAAATAGCTCCGAACAAAACTGGATGTTGTTAATGCGGGAAAGTCAGGCGACCGGCCGCATTTTCATGTCGAAATAATACAGCAGAAAAAAAAACACATAGACGAAAAACCAAACGAAAGCAATAAAACAAGGAAAACTGCGAAAAGTTCGGACGTAATTTAGAGGAAAAACACAGCTTCGAAATATATAATCGCAGCAGTGCAGTTTCCCAAATCGCACATTATTATTCATAAACGCCGATCGTTTCATTATTTTTATGCGCGATAAAGGGAAAATCGGTTCCAGTTCTTTCGGAAAAACCTAAAGAGCCCCCGGCTCTGTTAGCAGAAAAAAAATTGGTGAATTACGAAGGCAGGTATTTCATTAGCGAGAAAATTGGGGCGAGATTCGAAGATTTCCGTATAAACAGTGATTTTCATAATCGGATAATAAATATGGAAAATCTTTCACAAACTCCTTTGGTTTCTTTGTCGGAACTTAATTAATTACGTAATAAGGAGAAAGAAAAGAAGTTGGGTCATAAATAATAATGGGTTTTTATGTAAATCTTTCGATAATGAGCAGATATGGGGGGATTGCGGGGGCGAAGATTCTATCGCGGTCTTGGACGGCAGAGGGATAAAAGTGTTCGATCTTTGTGAGGGGGGTTGGGTGGCAAAGTCGGAAGCTTTTACATAAATTACCATTAGTTTTCAGCGGCAGATTAAAATCTGGGAAGCTTTTGGATTTCGGAGAGACCCCGAGTCCTGCCCTGTATTAGGATATTTAAATTTGTAATTGAACGGGTTGCATCGCGAGACGCGGAATGGTTCAGGGATGTCAGGACCAGCAGGAAGAATCCCTTTCGCCAGGATTAGATGTCACGCGGAATGGCACATTTATTCCCGTGCATTTCGTCCTGGCTTCAGCACCGCGATATTTACATTTTTAACTTGAATAAATACATAGAGAGGAAAATAAAATGGAACGTGCAGATGTACGGCTCCTCGGGCCAATACAGAAGATTTCCTCTGATTACATGAAATGTCACGACGCATTTACCGAATGCAATACATTACGTCACATGCAATCCTTTTATTAATACAATTCCCCTCGCGGATGGAAATAACACGTTTTGTCTTCAGCTTTATGTAACATATTTATTTGCAAATCCAATTGAAAAATTACATTAAATTATTTTCTTATATAACATTTCTATACTATACTATAGACGTTATTCATTCATGTTTATATAAATATTGATTTAAAAAAAAAATGTTTTTTTACTGAAAAATTTAATTTATGTGTAGAAACGTTTGCTGTTTGCAATTAAAAATTTCACTTTATGCTTTGTTGTTATGCGACTTAAATTAACTTCACCCGTGTTTGCTTCTCCTGTCTTTAAATTTTTAATTAAGCTCCGGCCGCGATTTAGTCTGACGCAATGGAGGCGAAAGAAAATGGGGAAAAAAGTGGAGAAAAGAAAATAAGACCGAGCAAATGAGAAAGTAAGAGAGAGAGAGAGAAAAAAAGGATGCAATTGTAACCGAAACTGCTTTGCGTTTTAAGCGCTTCAGAAGTAAATTTAATTAAGGATTTTCACTGGTCGCTTTTTACCCTCTACCTCATCTTCTTACTCATCCATTCTTCATTTCTCTTCACGAGGAAACCGAGTAGAGAGTCAGAGATGAGAGATTAAACAGTCATAATGTTGCGGAATTAATGAGATTACGGCAGGGTCGGACTTAATATATTTGTTTTCAATATTTTTTTTCAGTACAAATTATTCAGTTTTAATAAAAAAAAAATAGTTTATGATTTACTTTGAACTTAGTAAATACAATGTAAACAAAAAATAAATTTGTTGGATATGAGGGCCCCGTCGTGTTTAAATTTGGGGCCTCAGGATATGTTTTTTCTTAGATTTATAGTAACGTTAATTAAGAAACCATTCTTCCTTTCTCTTCATAAAGAAACTGAGTAAACTGAGTTGCTGAATTAATGAGCTTGGGTTTAAAAGATAACAAGAAAAATTAGTTAATTATAGTTACTTTTTTCTTTATTCATTGTGGCAATAAGAAGTGCAGAGATCGGCTACTTTTTGGATGTGAGGGTCCAGTCGTAATTAAATTTGGGACCTCAGGAAATACTCCCTGATTGTCACGCCACTGATTTGGTAACAATTTACTGAAACGTATCATTTTGAAATTGATTGATGGATTTAAAGATAATTTATTTTTGTTTGTTTTCTTGGAAGCGAGATTAGATGAAAATGATGAGATATTAATGGTCCTAATTCAGGGTTGGACTTAGGGAATTATTCCTATTTTTTGCGAGTGCAAATTGTGCACACCTGCTTAAGTATGCAGATAATCGGAGGGGCGGTTTTTAGGGGATGGATGGACGAAACGTTACCCAATTTAAATAATATTCATTAAGGCGGGAATCCCTGCCAAAAACCGAAACTCGTCGCGGCGCCCCGGAACTTCTGTGTCCGGACATTATGTAAATATATGTGAACAGATGGCGCCACCATCCATCGCCGAAGGAGCGAGAAAAAAAATGAATAAGAAAAAAGTCCTTATATATATAACACACTTTAACTCTGTAGAACAAAGGCAAAAAAAAGGACTAAATTGTATGAGCTTACATAATTCGCGAGTGTGGCATTAACATATCTGAGATTCGATCGGAAAGAAAACGGGATTTCGGAGCGCATCAATCTCTTTTCTTTCCAGGGTGATAAATCTGGGATTCGTCTCATCCCCTTGACTTTTTTCGGTCCATATTGCCGTCTGATAAGGTTGATGCTTCGGTATTAAAATGCATCATCATTTAGGAGGAAACGGTACATCAGATTTTGGCTCTCCGAAATGAATAATCGCCTCCCTCCAATTTTCAATAGATAAACCCTGGGCAGAGGATATATCAGTATTCCATTAGTTAAAATCCGAATCAAGTAAAAAAAAAACGAAAATAAAAATGAGCTTCGGTTTGGGGAAAAATTGCGAGCTCTCCCATATCTCCATGAACAAATTACCCCGGATATATCTTCCAAAACACGCAGTTAGCAAGAGGGATGGCGCAGCATCCTCCTCCGGAATATTAAAACCCTTTCCCTACGATATTTCTCTCTTTAACTCGCACAGTTTAATGGAGAAGGAAGATGAGTGCATTGAAATCCATTCCCTTTTTTTTGTTGGGGACGGGACGCGACGAAAGCCGAGCTTTATTGTTGACCAATACTTCTAGAGTTACACGAGACTTATTGTTGTGTGAGCACGCCGTATTCATTATGGTAATAAGTGAGTGTTGTAATTTAATACTAGCCGCAGCCATCGATCACGAAAACCCATAATTATCCGGTGTTTATTCATTCCTTATCCCTTAAGGATAAAGAGGACTCCGTGTGCGGTCACAATAATTACGTGTTATTACGCGGCAGAAATTCCTCCGGAGGAGGAAGAACTGAAAAAATAACACACACACACAAGAAAAGAAGATTGATGACTTCTTAAATGCTAAGAACAAAATCCCTGCTTCCAACTCCATTGTCTTTTTCCTAGCACAAAGGCATTCCACTTTTCGTAATTTATAATTTCATTAAACTTATTCTAGTATGAAATTATTATACGCAAAGCGAAAGGGAAGTCAACTAAAAAACTTAAAACCTTCCAGCGACAATTACGTTCATTATTTTAACCTGAAAGACATATTTAAATTGATATTATGTATACAACTCTCAATTTTCAACTCATTATTTCAGAAAATAAGCATGCAATTTATACAGACTAAAACAGACTGAAAAAATGCATAAACAATAATTAAAATCTTATTTTCTTTAAAATATATAAAATAAATTTAATTTAAATATTAATTTTAAGTAAATTTTATTTGTTGATCATTTTGACATTAATATTGAAGAATTTTTGGTCCATTATTAAAAGGGTTTGCAAATTATAAGTAACATATATTTAGATAAATAATTATTATTGATTTATAACTAAAACTATATTAGATAATATTTATTTTGATGCGTAACATTAATAATTTTGTTTTGGTAAATATTTTTTGATTTAACTGTAATAATATTATTTTGTAATTTCAATTCGAGAAGAAATATTTATATAAGTGATATTTATAAATACAGGAAGTTTACGCAAAGTCTACTCCTTATATGAGTAATAAAAATATGAAGCGAAAATAGATTTTACAAGAAATTGAAACCACATTGAATTCCAAGAAATTAAACATAATATTTACACTAGTAGTTTCATAAAAAAAAGTTGTTTTAGAATATTTTTATTTCTTAGAAAATTTCTTTAATTGGAAATCAAACAAAAGCTTCCTCAGAAGCAATGAACGCATTTTTACTTAAAGAAAACTCAATTTTGGATGATTAAATCTGCAGGTTTCACCAATTATGTAGATATAAGATAAAAGAGGTTTACCATAGTTTTATCTATATTCAACATCTTGTTGATCACACAAAAGGAAAATAATTAGATAACTGAAAATGCACGTGTTCATTAAGGAAATATGTAACATCTGTTTTCAACATGTGACAGAAAAATCAAGTTTTAAATAATAAGTTTTGATTAATCAACTGCAAAGAAACTATATATTTCATAAATATATAAAATATATTAATTGTGTAAATTCTGAGCAATTTTGTAAAGAAATACTAAGTTTTAAAATTTTGCGCAAATGTTTTGCAAACTGATTTTCGAATTTGCGCAAATTGAGGAAATAATGAATATGGAGGCAATTTCGTAGTAAAATTAAAAGTTTTGCAAGTTTTTCTGAATTTGCGAAAAATGAAGACTGAGTTTGTGCAAATATGATGCGAGTGTATTTTAGAATTTGCGTAAATGAAGAAAGAAAAGTGAAAATTAATTAAATATAAATTAAATATATTGATCTGATTCTAACACTTTTTAAAGGAATTCGATTGTGAAAATTGAAGAAAATTTCGTTGTAAAAATAAAAGACGTAGCTTAATGGAAGTTGCAAATGCGCATACTTTGTTGCAAGCGGATTTCGGAATTTGCGCAAATTGAGGGAAGTTAGTCTCGACGTATGCTTGGATGCACTGTGCACTTCCTTGCGCAATTCTAATTGAAATGCATGCAGGCTCGAAATATTTCGAGGAATGCGCGTCGCGCATTTACACACAGGATTCATACATTACAAGTGGTTTCCCTTTTCGCCCTCGGAGAATCGCGAGAGCAAACAAAAATGCGGTTTGTTTATTGCTTTTCGTCGGGTTTTTTGAACCTGCTGCAGTGTTATTGCTTCCCTCTCCACCCTTCACGCCTAAAAACTCCGTGCTTTTAATAACACGACTTTAAAAATGAAATCAACACAGAAGCAATTTCAATTACGTTATTTTCCTTTTTATTTTTATCGTTCCGCACAGGTGAGGAATTGTTTTTGTGTACGAAAGGCTCAAATAAAATATAATAATAAACGTGTAAATAGATGCAACGTGTGTCTTTGCAAAGGAACGAATTTAATAAAATAACCGATTGCAATTCGCGAAGGCATTCGTGTAATGTTCAACGAAAAATACAAATGGAAACGAAAATTGAATTATTATTAGATTTTCCCCAATTTCCTCCCTTTCTCTCTCTCTATATATTCGTGCTTTCCTTTTTGCGCAGAACACGGAGATAATTAAATTCTGTGTTTTCCCATATCATGGAAATTTTGAGTTTTCCATATACACAGCATATGCAATATTCTCCAATTAAATTTTAAAATAAAACGTTATATTCAGAATTACGCAATCAATATTACTATAATTTTTATTTTCTATAGTTTATCCAGATGATTACCGAATATCCGATAAGCTAACTTGCATTAATCCAAGTAGTATTTAACAAGTACTACCGAGAAAATACAAATATACATAATATAACGATATACCACAAAGAGTAAGTGACCAGTTACTTGTCAAGTATCGAGTATACAATAAATTTATTTGTAATCTATTTAAACTACTATAACGCATACTTCAACAATATTACGAATGTACGACTAGTACAAACTAATTGTTACAAGTACATGATTACTATTTGACAAGTACTAAAGAGAAAATGCAAATACTTGCAAAGAAATATATATAATTTAAAGATATACCACACATAGTAAGTGACATGTTACTTGTAAAGTATCGAGTATTCAATAAATATATTTGTATTATATTTAATAATTTAACGACTAGTACAAACTAATTGTTACAAGTACAATTTCTATTTGACAAGTAGTAAAAAAAGGCAGATTATTACGTAATAATTTAAATAAATGATAAGTTGAAATGATGATTTGATGACTTTTTGACTAGTTTCATATAACTTGTATTGTTACAAGTACATGGTTAGTATTTGACAAATACTACGGAGAAAATTCAAATACTTAGGTGTCACACATATGTGTCACAAAGACAAGTTACTTGTCAAGTATGCGAATTCAATAATTATACTTCTTGACAACATAATTACTTAATATTACTTAATACGAAAAAAAAATCAATTATGAATATGCATTTAACAAAGTGACAAGTGTACTTGTCAAGTATCAAGTATTTACTAATTATATATTATTTTGAGAGGAAATACGTTCTTGTTTCGTAAAATGTAATAAATTGTAATTTGAGCTAAACTATGCATATTGTTTTACGGAAATAAAGAATAATGTTTTGTGAGTTTTGTTACTTAAATTAAAGAAGAGAAGAAAGAACTGGTCTCGCACTGTGAAATTAATAACTCCGTTCTCGTGGGTTGCATCGTGTAAATAAATCGTGGATTTAGGACGTTCCACGAAAATACAACACAGAGAAAAACAGAGAGAAAAAAAGGTGGTATATTTATTTTTTCCATTTACAAGTTTTATGTATTTAAATAAGAAGACGCGCTCTTCCGCCACTACCACTGCCGCCTCCGGCTGCGGCGGTTACGTAATATTCGGTCGGAGCCCCCTAAAACACGCTGCATATCGCGCCAGGGGGTGCAAGCGCCGTATATTACGAAACTACATTATTTAAACTTTGACAGCGAATATTCCCCAACAATTTATATTTCACTTTATAAACCTGCAGATTTTAACTAGTCCAACACGGCCAGAAAATATTAAAAGAAGCGGTTTCATCCCACGCCCGTGTTACGTAACTTTTATGCGTCTGGCGATGATAAAGACACGGAATATAAAAAAAAAATATATATGATAACGACTTGTTGTGTCTCTGGTCTGGAAATATAAAAATGTGCCGTTGATGCGAGACGGTAGCTCTCCAAGGATAATAATATGAAACAAACGGGAAAAAAAAAATAACCGGACTTGCTTTGATCTTCGCGATGGAACGAGTGGTTGACCGGTGGAAATACACTTTCCCACAGACACCGTTTAACATATAAATTTCTTAATTATGCTTCATGTGAAGCGGAGAGAGAAAGAACAGGCCATTATGTGTGTTCGTCGATCATCTCGGAACGCTCAGTAAGGAATTTTATTGGAATTTCTCCAAGAGCTTAAATAGGAACTTAAACATTTCATTACTTCCAATTATAATATCTACTCTCCGCACTTTAGTTTATGGAATATTTTACTTCTTCCGACGATCATTAATTACAAAATACAAGAATTCAATGAAACAAAACAAATAAATTAATATTTATTTAGTAATTCGTCATTAATAATAATTTAATTGAAAATCGTGATTAAATTATAAAATTTAGATTGAATGTTTCTAATTACATTATTTTGTTTACTAATTGATTTGTAATATTTTATTTTAGTATTAACTTCTCCGCGTGATGTTTTATAATTATACTAAATAAAATGATAAAATTGCAGTAATTAGTAAAGTGATTTAATTTAACAAACACATCACATTTGTATTAAAAAATCCAAATATTTTTATTTTTATTTGAGACTGTTGCAAGATATGTTGCAAGTGGATTTTGCGCAAATTGAAGTTAGTCTTGATAAATTATTACGATGATTAAATTAATTAAAAATCAGTTATACAATTATTTAGTAATAGAATTAATTGAAAATTGTGTTGAAATCATTTTAATTAGATTATTTTGTGTACTAATTAATTAGTTTTGTAATATTTTGATTTATAATATAACTTGTGCGAGTTTTATAATTATACTAAAAAATTGTCCGATGCGATAAGAGACTTTTATAATAAATTATTTATTTAGTTTTCTTCTAAAAAAAATTGTCCATTACTGAATTAAAATATAAAAAAAAATACAGGCAGTATAATTAATTGGATATGCTTAATCTTGAGCGATTGAATAGGAAATTGTGATTAAATCAATGTAATTATACGATAAAATTACGAATGATTTTGATTAGATTACGTTTTTTATGGATTAACTGATGAGTTTAATAATTTCGTAATCATTCGTCTGAATGCGGCGTCTTAATCAATATTGACTCGGAGTCGGGCGCGTTAATTTAATGCAATTAATGTTGCTGTTCTTCACTTCTTCTCATCTCATTTCATCTCAATCTATTCGCCTCCACTTTTACGTCTTAATCAAATAAAATCGGAGCTTATGAAATTATAATCGTCACCTGTTCCTCCCGATAAATCTCCGCCTAATTAAGGATTAACTTAATTGTTTCGATGATTGTCTAGATCGCGCGGCGGCTATTGAAGGGAGGTTGAGAGATGAAGGTGTCTGGGAAATTTCTTGATCGTTGCGAGGAGCGAAAGATTGTAGTGGATGAGAGAAGCAGGTGCAGCGGTCGGAAAGGCAGGTGCTTTCGCTCCTTGATTAAGCCACTTATTTCAGGACCCCTTCGTCTCCGCACATACTGCGCTCTCTTCTGCCAGAAAAGGGGGAATTGAATTACCGCTCTTCGGAGATCTCTTATCTGCTGTATTTATTGCTGCACTCGCCGGAAAACCTGTCCGATTTCATTTACACCAACAATGACATAAGTATTTACAAAGAAAGCCTACAGTCGTACAAAACTATTTGCGTTTTGAAGCGATAATAAATCAATAAAAAAAATGTGGTTGGAAAATCGCATCCCGCGAATGCAATTAACCTAAATGCGGCAATCAATTTGGTGGGCAATTCGGAGGCAATGGGTCATCGGTTCGTAATTAGAAATAAATCTAGCGTGCAGTGCACGCGACATTTGGGATCGAAGGGATAATATTTGCACCTGCGGCGACGGTGCAGGACGACGATGAGGACAACCCCTACGGCGATTCCCGCCTCATCCCATTGGGAAGACCTTCCCTAATCGAGGTAAATAAATTTCCAGCGAAAATCATCCGAGGCTCTTAGATAAATTTGATAGGAGCAAAGTGAGGATGCAATTTATTATGCTCCCACGATGGATGAACCGAAGGTGACAAAAGTTTCCTCACTTACCCCACGAACGAATCCTGATAGCTACATATATATAGATATTCCAGGAAAAGTGGGAAAACTAAATTATCCTGCAGCGAAATCCAACATTTATAATATTAAATTTTCTCTGATAAAATTCTCCCACGGTAATTTTTATCCCATCATTATGTAAACGACCGCAAATTCCCTGATTTATATGTAATGTGAAATCCATAAATTGCACATATTTATATAAAATTGCATGCTCTAAAACACATTTAAATTTTTAAATGATTGCATTCAACATTTCCATCACAGATTTACAATGATTACTTCATTTAATCACATTCCTATTTTATATAATTAAAAATTACTTAACAACAAATAAATTAAATTTAAACAAAACAAAATATATTAAATATTCAAGTTTCATCTACTTCAAAAAAAAAAGCCCAAAATCATTTATATTAAGGCTGAAAAAGGAATATTCGTTTGAAAGTGTAAAACCAATTATGTAATAAAATAGCAATAACTAAAGGAAACAGGAAAAAAATAGCATCTATTTCTAAATTAACGAGAGAAGTTATGAAATTGAATGAAGTTATTAACAAAGAAATTTCGTGAAAATATTATAAACTTTAAAAAAATTGAGATGCAATCTCTTAGGGACTGTAGTAAAGGAAGTATAAACTGGAACAAAATGTTTATATAAAAAAAGTAAATAACTGTTGGAATTAACTGAATTAAGTTGTATTTTATAGAAGTTTTGCATACATTCCAATGCAAACTGTAAACAGTTTGCAGCATTTGATGAGCTCTAAAACTGTTTAAACCCAATGATTTACACCGTCTTAAATGCTTAAAAAAGATAAACAAACTCGAGTGAAGTAATTTTATAGGAGACAAAAAAAAAGCGACCGTTCGTTGCAATTCTATTGAACCTATTGACTTTACTATCTTTGCAATAGTCCGATCATAAAGAAGAACTAATAGTGATTGATTTTTGTTTATTTCCGGTTGACCGAGGGGCTTACGTCGGTCGTCCGTTGCAGATGTATGGTGGCAACAGAGAAAGAAAAATTGAGGAAAAAGCAAGGATATTTTATGCGGCAGTAAAATATTTTAGTGTCCGTGTTGCATCAGCATCAGCGCACGCGAATTTACGACCTATCCTTGAAGGACCAAAGTTTCTACGGAATTCACGTTTAAAGCCAATAGTAAAATATTAGAATATAATGGCGATCGCAAAACCACAAGTGAAAACCGGAAAAACACATCTACTGTTTTTTTAAGGAAAAAATTAAATTTTTATTAATTTTATTTGATAAATTGCTTAGTTATTCTGTACTTTAACTAAAATAATGTGTATTTTACGGAATAATCAGATAAAGTATAGAATATTTACATTTTAACATGAAATTATGTTTAGGTTTAAGGGGTTACAAATATATTTATTATTTTTGTTATTGTATAAATTTTAATTTATAAAAGTTTGATGTGAAAATGTATTTTTTGCAGTAATGAGAAAATTATTAGTTAAATAAGAGTTTAAAAAAAATCTTGAGTTGGTGAACGGGAAAAAGTTTACAATATAAACTCTCTTTACAGGTTGGAAGAGTGCACTTAGTTTCCTATAAATAAGTCCATTTTATGCAATAAACTTCGTTCTATTTTATTTTCCAGAATTAGCGGCGCGCTGCATGGAAATATCGAGGATGCAACAAAGTCCCGGTTTTTCCGAACGGCGGAAGAATAAAAATAAGTAAGCATACATGCACAAGTATCGTTCGGTTGAAGTTGTTAAACTCCCTCCAACTCCCCATGAATATTAAATTTAATCATTTTTATTCAAATTTCCCCGTATTAAAGAAATAAACATGTTCGCTCTTCATAAAAATAAAAGCGCCTCTGTAAACAAGACAATAAAGCGGAAACTTTACGATTTTCCTTGCGCTGAAGACGAGCGCAGCGCATTTCGACGTTATTGTGTAATCAATTAACCGGAGGAGCTTTACAATTTAATCGATCTTACAATAGTCCGTCTGTCTATTATGAACAGAGAAACAATTATCTTACGATTGCGTCAGTGTCGTTAAGAAAACAGTTTGAAATCAATGTTTGGACAAAATGAATATTTCGTAATTAAAAAAGGAAAAAAAAACGCGTAATGATGTAATGCAGTTGCTTTTATTATTTGCAAGGATTAAAAATTTTGTAGGCCAATAAAACAAAAGTTCGCCTATTAAATTTGCGGAGAGGATAGGCCACAATAAAACCGGCGACTTTTACGACCATTTCCATCTTACTTCGTCTACCTCAATTTGGTCGATCGTGAAACCGTTGAAAAAATAATGATGGAAATGGATATTGGTGAAAGGAGCAACAAACCGATGAGAATTGGATAAAACTATTAATCATCTCTTTAAATTTCATTCTACAACTATTTTTAGCAATTGGTTTAATTTGAGGAATTTTATAATTGCAGGATGTAAAGTCCTTGTTAACAGCACGAGAAGTAGTAATAATCCAATATATAAGAATGACTTGTTACATTTACTAAAATACCGGAAGGTACTACTACTACTTTCATAAAAGTAAATTACAGTAAAACGTTCGAACTAGGATAGATTGTTGCAATTTTACAATTACTTAGGAAATTTCTTAAAAATAAATTGCAAGTCCAATTTATATTTTTTCAATAAAAACTTACAATACTTTTTAAAATATTAAAAATAAATTAATGATTTCCAGACAAAATAATTACTTAAAATTATTTTTCAAAGAAATTTACACTAAATGAAGAAAAAAAAACAGAAATTCCTATACTTTGGAAAATATAAATAAAAAAATTACAGAAATATTTATTTCCTATTAACTCTAGGTTTGAAAAATTTATATAAATAATTTACAGAAATATATTTTTTATGTAATTTTTGTATCTTAGGTTTGCTTTTCGATGTATTTTGAAAATTTGCAAAATATGTACTTTAATATTCACTTCAGTTCTTTAGGCGCCGGAAGTTCAATTTTAGTGGTTTTTAGAATAGAAGAAGACATCCCCTAGTTTATATTAAAATTGGCAGATTTCCTGATGTTCTATGAAATATTTATGGATAATTTAAATAATAATAATTATTTTGAATAATTCTGAAGTTGATGCTAATTTTATATGAATGCAAATGATGATTCTAAAAATAAACAAGGGTGTAAATTATATAATATTTTTGTTGCAGCTGCTTGAAGGAAAAGGTGATTTATAACTTTAATAATTAAAATATTTCGTTAGAAGTTGGGGGGAATTCGACCCCCAGGAATGTGTCACATTAACAATTCAGCAATCATTTAAATTAACGCTCCACGGTAATTGGGCAAAAGGACGTCATAAATTTCGCCAAAGAGGAAACGTCTACTTTACTAATTAACACCCGACGGCGTCTATTGTGGTGACAGATGCCAATAAAAACGTTGAGAATTTAAAAGCAAAATTTAAAAAATTAGGGGTGCAACTGTACAATTGTCGCCGTTTGCGCTGAATATGAACGGTTTACGGGCATTCGCGAAATGTTCGGTAGCTAACTGGAACATGAACTGTGCTCGAGCTATTTACATTAAGATTGATTGCAAATTAGTGGCCGGACCGCTGCTCCGTCGGCACTAAATTAATTGTTAAATTGTTTTCGGTGCAAATTCGCGCAGGGTTTCAGAGATCCTCTTGCCCTCCTCGACAAACACCCAAAACCGAAACAAAACTCCCTCGACCGGATCATCCGCAGTCCGGGGCATTTATATCAATTAAATTCTGGGAGGATGAAGTATTGTTACACTCGGCGGAGTGCTGATGCACATCATAACAGGGTTAAATGAAGATTTATCAAGTTTCAACTGAGCGCGGCTAATACTTTTAAATTGGCTTCGGATTATCACAGATTTTTTGTCAAATGTTGACTTATGAATACATCACATCACGTCATCAAGCAAATTACATTTATTATATAATTGTCTATTTCTGTATAATACTGCTACCTCACTATTCTTAATAAATGTACCAACTACAGTTTTTATTAATGATAATAAAATGACAGCTGTCAAGTGTCAAGTTTACAAAGTAGTTGGTATATCTGTTTGATATTCACTTTTATTTTATAATGCTTTGATGGACAGGATTACCAACTATATTTTCTTTATTAATAAAAATTATATTGATATTTATTATTGTTATATAATTTTTCATCCTCACTATGGTAAATTGGAGTACTAACTAAATTTTTTATGAATAAAAATGAAATGACAGCTGACATCTGTCATACTAATTTATGATTGATGTCACGTATAGTGTGGATGATATTTGACAGTTAATTCTTACCTTTTCTATGTTCAGGGTAGAAATTGATTCTCCTGGCTGCAACAGAAATAAGGAAATGTTGTTATAATCATATGAGATATTGGGTAGGATCATATGTTCCGAGAATAAGATGTAGGTTAGCCGAACGTATATGTTTTTTTTGTCGGTGGTTGGGGGTGGATGCAACTTAGGGAAAATAATGATGTGGCGTTAAAATTCCCGAAGAAATATTGCGGTCGAGGGAGGAAAGGTCGACCGCAGAAATGAAGAAATATCGGAAACACATGTTTCCTTCGGAACGCATGTATTAGGTAGATAAATACGACTCCGACAACATTCCCGTTGACAGGCGATATCATTTTTCAACAAATATTTCTCGCGTGTGTTCATACATATATAAATCTATGTATGTGAGCGTTTGTGTCTGCACATTCGTCTCTTATATAAGAGATCCCCCTCGCCGAACTTTAAACTTCCCGCCGTCCGATCCCATTACAGATCCACCCTTCTGAAAAACCGCCCTGAGGGTCGTGCAGCATACAAACACCAACTCGAATCCAAAGCAGACCCCAAACCAGAAGCAATTTGATAAATAGATTGCTTAACCATTCGATATCTCAATTTTTGGTCCGCTCTCCCCCTTTTCCTCATTAATAACGCAAAACGCTAATTGGAAACAACCCCCGTGTACACACACACACGGTCGGTCTCTCTCTCTTCTCATCTGTCACACCGACACAATGTTTAACCACCGCAAACATTGTTACCAACTTCAAACAATTCACTACCCATACAATTCTGAATAATTAATTCTTTTATCAAAACAACAATTTAAGATGAAACAGTACGTATTTCTAATTTATGTAAACTTTAGAAAAAAAGTTGTAAATATTTTCCAATTGATTCTAAGCAATGTGAAAAGTAAATATATTATTTTTACAACACGATTATAGTTTAATAGAAACAATTAGATTACTTCAGAACATTGTATTCATTGGTATTTTAAAAATTGTATTTTTTCAGTTAATTTCAGTTTGAATATTAATATTATTACAAATTTTAATCATTTTCTCAAGTAAGAAATGTTTAATCATAAAAATTAACTGTTTTCTTCTTGCTTAATATAATTTAGTATTATTATAAATAAATCCTAGTTAATGAATTAATGTTACATCCAAAATTACCGAGATTTTTGTTAAACGATAAAATATTAAATAAAAACCGAAAAATTACCGGTAATTGAAAATATCCTATGGTAATTGCAACATTTATCTGTAATGATAATGGAGGTAAAACCGGTTAATAATAATATCCATATCAAAAATTACAAAAAAGTATTCTTAAATTATAAAACTGCAACCATTTAGATAGAAATTAATTATTGCAAAATGCAGATAATTGTAAAATAACAAATAATTGACAAATAGAATGATGAAATTCAAATTTCATATGAAAATTAAAGATGTGCAGCGGTTAATTGAATTTACCGGTTTTTTCAAAATTTTGGTAAAACCGGTTAATAATAATATCCATTGCAATATTTACAAATTAGAAAAAAAATATACATAAATTATAAAACTGCAACCATTTAGATGGAAATTAATTATTGGAAAATGCAGTTAATTGTAAAATGATAAATAGTTGACAAATCGAATGATGAAATTCAAATTTTCTTATGAAGAATAAAGATGTGCAGCGGTTAATTTGAATGGGCAGAAATTTAATTAAAAAAATTATTATATAATAAAATTCTGTGCGTATTATGAAAATACACGTAAATATTGATTAGTTTGAAAAGCTTTGTTTCATTGAATAATACCGGTTCAAAAAAAGATTCGAATAATAATAATATATGTGTGGCAGATACAGCGAATCAAATAATAGTGAATGAATGCATATATGAAAATAAAGGAATAAAGTGGATGAACAAAATAATTAGTATTACATGTACAGCGAATACAATATGATTACTCTTTCAATAACTTTTGTTGTGCGCTTGTTAGAGGATACGTGTGTATGGGCATTTTTTGTTGTTGTTTGTTTGTTGTCAGTTATTGCGGGTTTGTTATCCCGCTAATAATTTTTATTCAAAGAATGTTTGCGTTCGTGTATGAAACGAGCACACAATGGTTCTGTATTTATACAGTGCAGGTAATTGTGTTTCGTCGATAGGTAATTTATTTATATTTTAATTAACTCGACAAACGTATGCATGGATTTATTTATTTTTATTTTTTGTTGTTGTTGTTGTTCATCTCGCTGCGTGCGTGTTCCATGGAGTCTACGCGACGTGTTTGAACGTTGTCATGCGGGAATCGTTCGGATGCGGTGCCCCGCTATACGTCGCGTTTTTGGCGACCGCAATATTGACACACACCGACGACGATATTATATAAATTTAATTTCTACCTGACCGAATAGTAATATTTGCCACAGCCCAATATTTATACAACAACTCCACCAACCGGATGAAATTCATTTCAATTCAAAAAATCGCACGAAAATGATAAATATTAATAAAATAAATATAATTAACTAAAAAACGTTTAAATTAATATAAATTAGTTTATATTTTGTAAAGTTATAATTAATAAATGTTTTTCATTTTTTTTGTAAACTTGTCGTGTCCCGGGATTAAATAATCTCTGGACACCGTGGATTATTTCGTAATTACGTAGTTGTGGAGTCTTAGAGGGGTTTATGAATATTAAATACAAATATTCTAAAATAACTTTATTGTTTATAGTAGGGTTTTTATTGAGAAGTCAACTAGACAAGTGTTGATCTCAAGGTATATCAACTAAGAGGTAATTCGTCTCTTAAAGTTAATAATTAGGTAGTACTAAGACTAACCTCTTCTGTTGGCCCTCCAACTAAGACTACTTCTTCAGTTGGCCCTCAAACTAAGACTAACTTATATTATACAAAAATCTGTTCATTTCAAAAAGGGGATGAGTGGGGAAAGGAAGTAAGTTTTGACTACGTGGGTGTACAAAGTCCCACGCCTTAAGATAAGCATTTCGGGTAGTCGTAAATGCCAAACAGATACACTTCTTAGTAAGGGTCGTAATAAAAATATACAAAGGATATGCCTATTCGAAATGGATAACATTCGTCTAGTGACGCCGACAATGCGTCTTGTACGTCTAGTCATAATAATATTAACAATACAATCGGTGTAATAACCAAATAGATGTTGATAAACAGGTCGGCCACGACACCTCCTTCCTTAAAGTAGAGAAAAATGCGAAGAATAAGTATTTTTCTCGTTAAAAACATACTACATGGTTTATAGTTATTTCACCTGAAATTCACATAACATTATTTTGGGTTAAATTATCAATAGTAGTTCCTCGTCGCTAACACAAAAAAAACAATAATACAATAAAATACACATATGTGAAATCTCAATTTCTATTCATAGTAGATGTGTTCATTTTGGCGATAAATTTTGATACATTTTATCTAGATTTATAATTTAAAAATTCATTTTTATTCTGTGTTCATTTATTAAAAGTATATTATCTTTAAAATTCAAATATCCGTTATATTTATTCATAAAATCTATTCCTAATATCGCGTCTTGTTCTAAATTTATAGAATCTGGCACTACTATAAAATTGTGTTTAAATAATTTTCCATTTATTTGTATATTACCTTGACAACTGCCAATAGTTTCAAATTTTCCTATCATGCTATCAGTTGAAGTAATATCTTTATTAATTTCACATGACTTATTTAATATACTTTCCTTGATTATAGTTAAGTCGGATCCTGTGTCGATTAGAAAATTGTTTTTCTTTTTATTGCTTATATTTAATTTAAGTCTTACAAATGGTCTCTTACTTTTATTATCTTTAATTTTAAAATTTCTTGGAATATATTTCTTAATATTTTTCCTATCATGAGTTTCACAATTATTTTTATTTTTAATTAACATATTAAAATTGTGTCTAAAATAACAGTTTTTACTTTTATGGTTTGTTTTACCACAAATAAAACATTTAACTTTTTTAATATTCCTTTCTTTATTTATAAAATGTACTTGACAATACTTTTGATTTCTATTTGTATTTATATAGTCTTCCTGATAATCATTTTCCTTCATCAATTCTTCTTCATAATAATTATCATTAATTGATTCTTCCTGATAAAAGTTTTTGTTAGGTTTATTAAACATATTTTCAAACGTTCTTGATTCCATATACAATTGGTCCTGGCGAATATATTTTTTAATTAAATCTTCTTTATATTCTGCAAATTTTAATGCCATCTCTATTGAATCGGGATTTTTATCCGTTAGAAATTCCCTTATTTGAGGTAAAAGTCCTAATTTAAAATACTCCAACAATTCTAATTTTAGTAATTCATCATGCCTATCTGCTATGTCCGAATTAAATGTGTGATTTATACTATTTTTAACATTTTCAGCAATTGTATATATTCTGTAGTAATATGAAAATACAGATTCGTTTTCTTGTTGATGACACAAATATAGTTTAATTCTCCAATGGGCTATATCTATCACTGGTCCAAATTTAAATAATAATGAATGTTTTAATTCATTCCAAGTTTTATATTTTTTTCCTCTAACTAAAATTTCTGCCTCATTTCTTAAGCTTGAACATATACTTACAATAAGTTGTTCTTCGATGTTTAAAATTGACTTGTCTTTAAATAAAATTTCACAATCTTCAATGAATTTATCAATCGTATCATAATTTCCATCATATTGATGATTTAATATTTTCTCTAATTTGAGTTTTTGAACGAAAAATTGTAAATTTTGTGTCTCCATTTTAATTTTAATTAAATTTTATTTTTATACTGACCAAAAAAAAAATTTCTATTTTTTTGAAACTAAATTTAGTTTATTTTACGTTTCAATTATAGCTTTTGTTTTATATTTTCTAGTAAATTTACAGAAAACTGTTTTTATTTAACAAAAAATTGGCCAAACACAACTACAATAACTAGAAATAAAAATTCCACTTACATTTGTTTATATTTATTTTCCTTCCCGTCGGTTTACGCCGTCGATTTCTGCACCAACGTAGCTTCTGGAGTTGATTTGCCCTCTGCTGCAAAATAGACTCGGAGGAACCGGAAACTGAGGTTGAATCGTCTGTTGTAGGCTTCGACCAAGGTTGTGTAACTCGACCGCTCTGTCGCCTGGAGTTGATTCCTGATGATTTGGCTTCAATCCTGGTTGTTAAAGTTGACTTATGACGGTGCTAGGTCACGCTGAGAGTTCGTACGCCGCTGCCACCATTTTTCAATATGTTGCAGTATATTTTAATTTGAATCGTTCCAGGATGTTTTTATTTTGACCACCGCTGCCGCCGTTTTTCAATATGTCGTGTTTAAAGTAGGGTTTTTATTGAGAAGTCAACTAGACAAGTGTTGATCTCAAGGTATATCAACTAAGAGGTAATTCGTCTCTTAAAGTTAATAATTAGGTAGTACTAAGACTAACCTCTTCTGTTGGCCCTCCAACTAAGACTACTTCTTCAGTTGGCCCTCAAACTAAGACTAACTTATATTATACAAAAATCTGTTCATTTCAAAAAGGGGATGAGTGGGGAAAGGAAGTAAGTTTTGACTACGTGGGTGTACAAAGTCCCACGCCTTAAGATAAGCATTTCGGGTAGTCGTAAATGCCAAACAGATACACTTCTTAGTAAGGGTCGTAATAAAAATATACAAAGGATATGCCTATTCGAAATGGATAACATTCGTCTAGTGACGCCGACAATGCGTCTTGTACGTCTAGTCATAATAATATTAACAATACAATCGGTGTAATAACCAAATAGATGTTGATAAACAGGTCGGCCACGACAAACTTTTAGATTTATTTTTTTTAAGAATTTACCGGTACTTTTTTTTCAAAATTTTCTTAAAACCGGTTAATAATAATAATATCAATAATTACAAATTACAAAAAAATACATACATTTTAAAACTGATTTTGATAGAAATTAAGATTGGAAAATAATTAATAAGATTTATGTATAAAAAAATCTATTTTTTGTAAATTTTTAGATTTAATTTTGAAAACAAAAAAATATTATAAAAATTTTACGTTTATTATTATTTTTTTTATTAAAGTATTTAAAAATATTAGCAAATAATTTGATTCTATTAATTAGAAAAAATACAAATCATCCATTTAAAAATTATAATTATTTGGAATTTACTTAACTTAATCAATAAAATATATTAAATTTAATTAACTATATTTAAACTGTTATGCAAGTGAATGTTAACTAATAATAAATAATAAAATAATATAAACTGCAAAATGATGACGTTACAGCAAATATTTACGAGTATGTAAAAGGGTTTGGGGCTATTCGAGGTTGACTGCAGCCATGGATAAATACGTTTCGGAACAATTGGTTATTTATTGCGATGATTGGCATTGGGGCAACAACTCATTTGCTATGTTAATAAATAAATTTCGGGACATTAAATGATACGTGTTTGTGGATGGTAGCCAAAACATCTGTTTACTCGTGCGAACCGTGCACTACGCGAGCTGCAATGGTTATTATTTACTAACTTTTACAACCCTCCACCCTTCCTGCACATCCTGCCATCCCACAAAATTTATATGCAAATACTTATATTAATATTGTGAAATCCTGATGAATCGCCCAGGATTTACCTATGTTTGATCAATGCTACTGTTTATACCACAACATTTCAAACACCGAATTCCCAATGTTAATAACATAATTTTTACCTCACATAGTGCGGATCATTCCATTCATTATAGTCAAAAAATATAAATAAATTTAAAAAAAATAATACACAAAATTATGTTTTTATTTATTAAAAATGTTTTAAAAAATATCTATTTTTTTGGAAATATTAATATGAGATAATTGTTTTATTTTAAATATTAATTGAAATTAATGTAAATTTATGTATGTACTTGTTGTTAAGATTAGACATTAGCCTTAATACAGGAAAAACAATAATTTCAGCATTATTGTAGAAACTTTATTTTTTTTGTAAAGAATTTTATAAAAATTTTATTAATTATTTATTTACATAAAGGAACGTTAATTTATACATACAAAAATAACGATAGTTTCAGGATTATTGTAGAAATTTAATTTATGAGTTTTACGAAAGTTTCAATAATTATTTATGGAAATATAATAAGATTTTAATACAGAAAAAAAATATTTAAAAAAAAACAATTAAAGTAAAATTTTTGTGTCTGCTTTATGATTTTTTAAAGTACTAGTAGATTAGATGGGTTTAAAAATAGTTTTTAAAAGTGATACAAAAATATATAGAATTGAATTATAGCAATAGTGTGGATTCAATCAATTCGTTTAGTAAATTTTAAAAATATAAATAAATACCAAAAAATAGTGTTCAAAATTATATTTCTTTAAATAAAAAAAATAGTACATACATTTTTTTTTCTCTTATGTCGTTTTACAGTATTTGATTAGTCCGGTTTTTAAATTATTAATTTTAAAAATTATGCAATAATTAACTATAGATTTGATATGAAGTTAACATTATTGTAGAACTTTAATGTAAAAAAAAGTTTTCATTACTTTTTTTAAATATCTGAATATAAAATAAATAAATTTATATAATTGAATAGTTAATTATTAATAAACAAATAAATTTAAAAGTGATTACGTAATGGACTTTTTTAAATTTGAATAAATTGAAGTAGTTAAATCGTTGGTGTGAGATTGATAAAATTGATTACAAATAAAATTAATGATGATCATTTCTATGTGGTATTATTTTAAGAAAGTTAATGGTAAATAGGAGTATTTTTCAAGTTTGTAATCCGTAACAGATTGATGTTAAAAGATAAACGCGCCGCATCCTAAACACCTTGGTAACATCAATCACAGTTAATGCATCTAAATTAAGCATTGAATTATTCAAAACTTAAATCGTGCGTAAGGGTTGGAGCGTCAAACAGCTCGTAAAGAAGCCACGAAAAAAAAATGTAGAAGCAGTCCCGGTTTTCCCATCCTATCCTTGTTCCTCGCGCGTTCACAGCTATAATTAGAGACCCAGTTTTTACGCAACCCTCCTGTCCCTTTCCCTCACTCAGCGCGAGACAAGGAGGAAGAAAACCCACACAGAAAAAAAACATATATACATAAAGGAAGGAACGAGCCCTAAAACACAAATTATAAACAGTTTACGTTCTCGCAAACAGCTGCAATTTATTTGGTGGCACCTCGTCATCAACAGAGTTGCAAGAGAAATAAAGGGAAAGAAAATGTGAGAGAGAAAGCGAGGATAAAAAAGGTGTGTGGGTGTGCTGCGTCTCGTCATTAACGAGAAGAGCTTTGAAAGGATCCCGGAAATGCGTAACAAGAGAAGATATCACGGATGGAAGAAGAAATGTGTTACATTTGCGTGGAGATATTGCATCGGGAACAACGCGTTTCCTGTCCTGCTTTTCAATTGTAAAGATTGAAAAAAAAAATAATATTACGTAGGTATATTTTTGTTATGGACGCACAAAAAAAGGAAATCGCCATTTAAATGATCGTTTCCGGTCAAATTCGTTTCTGATACATTTCAGGGATTCCAGAAAGGCGGTGGGAAGAGTCGTAAAGACGGACACAATTGGGTTTTGTGTTGCGGCGTGAAATCTATTGGCGCAGACTGTCAACTTCGTAAAAGTTTTACAAAATGAATTTGCTTTGCTCGAGGTGTTTCGAAAGGGAAAACGTTTAAGGCCTATATCCGTTTGGTAAACAACAACAATAACAACAACTACAACAACGGATAAAGCCAGAAAATGTATAAAAGAAGTTGAGGAAATTCTCGAATATAAAGGAACTGAGAAAAGAGTAACATCCTGTTAAAGCGTTTAGTGAAATTGCATATTTCCGTATATTTGTTCACCTTTAAAGGTACGACTGAAAAAAATGTTTACATAACTCACAAAGTGCAATTTATCATATAAATTTGTAAACCAATTAATTTATTTAAAATAAAATCAATGTTTGTACAACATTAATTTGGAAATATATTTATGAAATGTTTACTCGGAAAGTATTAACGTTAATTTATTTGCTGCTACTAATTATTGCATAATACCGCTATAATGATGCGATTTATTTTATAATGAAGGATTAAGTTCCATTCATAAAAACCAAGACTCGTTTACTTCACAGTTCTTTCAGCTTGAAGCACCATAAGGAATATTAAGATTTAGTATTTAATACAATAAATTTGATTGTGTAATATTTTTTTCTTTTGTAATCAAAAAACGATTAGTTTTTCATGATTTTCATAAAATTTAATTCCAATGTGATAATTAAAGTTAAATCTATCTGAAATAATGGTCTGTGACTGTTGAATTAAGTTTCTATAACAGATTGAGTAGTAAAAAGAGGATTTCTGATTCTAAAAATAATTTACACCCTTTTTCCGGAGAACGAAGTTTCGTTATGTCCGTGGTTAATATAAAACTGAATGATTAATGAAATTAAATAATTGATTCGGACCGCAGAATCCGCCGACTCTTAACTTGGGCTCGTGAATAATTGGGGTGGAGGGATTCGCACGCGCCGCCGCCCCCGCACCCGCATCACCGTGGTACCAGATCAGAAAGGGGTTGATTCTCGTTTCCCCCCCACAGTTTTCCCGGTAACTGGAATAATTTAAATCCGAGATGACGACGAAACAGTTAGCATTCCACGGGAAATTGAGGCACGTGCGAGTGTGTATGTATTATGTACACGATAGAATGAGTGGATAATTAGTGTGCAATTGCGTTCCGAATGCGGAATTAGAGTATGTATAGAGTGCATTGCATAACCGGAGTCTGCTATCGTTTATCAATGGTTACATTATCTGGGAGATGTAGGGTTTGGCACAGTGTAGTATTAGTTAGTAGTAGTAATAGTAGTCATACTATACGCGGCACAGTTTAGTAGTGGTGGTGGTAGCATTCGCAATTCGGTTTCTCTTTCAAAACCCTCGACATCCTCGAGGGCTATTTGTATTCAATTAAGGGCGAGTGGCGGCGACCCTTTTCTAACAACAAAAAAAAACACAATCCAACCCTTCTCTTCTCATCACACAACAGTTGCACTATGCGCTAAAAATTGTTTATTAATAAATAACCTTAGGCCCTTTTCCGTTTCTGACAATATTTGACGATTAATAATTCACAAAAATTGTCGTTTTTTGTTTGTGTTTTAGTTTGTCTCTTGGATTTCCACCCTTTCATTAACGTAGCGGCATTTACATTGCTAATTGCACGTAAATAAATGATGCGACGATCGTCCGCAATTACGTCATAATGACGGTTTCGTAACTCGGTTAAAATTTTGACCGAATAATGCAATGCTCGCGCATGGTAAAATTTGTTACAGTTCAATTACTGCGACTAGCGGAAACTTAACTAATTTTATCATGCGATGACCAGGGGTGGATTTAGGCCAGAGTCCCGACAAAATAATGAAAATAAATACAAATAATTTACATTTTTTGACACCGAATTATTCTTAACTTATGGCCTTTAAATTTGTAAGCTTAGGGCCCCCAAAGTTAACAATCAACTTTTTGTTTAAAACTATACAAAATTTACAAGAAAAATAAATATTTTAAGACAAATTTATTGTAACATTTATTTATACAATTTTTCAACCAATAACTAAAAATAATTAATTGATAGCAATATGAATAATATATTAATAAAAAATAATAAAATAATACAGAAAAATAGTTAATTTTCGATTAACATTTCTTACGAAAAAACTAGTTAAATCTGCAGGAATTAAATATTTACATATCGTTTTGCAGTTTATTCAATTCTAAAAAAAACTGTTTAAATAAAGTTAAACTTAAACTATTTTCAGGTTTGAAAAATGTAAATTATTTATTTGACATTTATAAATAATTATAAAAGTAAAAATATTTTTATTTTATATTTATTTATTAAAATTGTAAATTTAAATATTTTCTGGATAAAAAGTAAAGGCAATTCTATGAAAATACCCAGGAAATATTTTATGATGTAAAAATTATTTTTTTCTTGTAATTCCAAAGTTAAAGTTGACAAATTGATTTGCATTTTCTTATTTTTTTTTATAGATATTTTCAATATATAAGACTTTAAACTACAAAATAAATTAAAGTTATCATAAATGTATTATGGAAGAGAAACTTCAGTTTTAATGAATTTTTCGATAAGTAAGATTTAGATTGAAAATAGAAACAAAATATTTAGATAAAAAAATATTAAATAATTTATATTTTTATCCAAAAATTAAAATTGAGTATTTTTACATTTGTGTAAAATCTGAAAGAAATATGCTGTAAATATAAAAATAAAATATATAAAGTAAAACTGCTTAAAGAATAATATTTTGAAATTTTAATAGTTAGGAATGACAATTATATAATAGAGTATGTAAATTAAAAGTAGATCTTCTTGAAATTAAATATGTATCTTTTAGTTTTTATATGGAAATTTAATACAATGATTCGTCTTTAAAGTGAAATTGAAATATTAACAGAGAGATGGAAATACTGAATAAGTATTAGTAGTAGTAGTAGTAACAAAGGAAACTATTTATAGAAAATCCATTACGGATGTAAGACGCCGCCGCAGCAGCTTCTGTTTCTGGAGGAAACAGGAATTTGTGTCTCGCAAACAATTTCTGACAATATAAATTACATCTTGTTTATCTAAGACAAATGGACTGTTTCTTGTTCGCGGAATAAATGTTTATACGGAGAATCCCCTTTCCGTCCCTGATAAAAGGAATCCCGCCCCGCAAAACAGAGTAAAATACGCATCGCGATACGCAACACAAATCGTAGCTACGACATTAACGCTGCCGCCCCCAACATTTTCTATCTCTCCGCGTGTATTTTTTTTTTGTTACGCGTTCACCTACTGTTTCCACTCTCGATGCCATAAACACTTTTTTATCACGATTTTTTTTTTGCGGGGGATCGTGATGGTTGTCTGCCTCCCCCTTATTATTGGGTCGCGCGCGAATTTTCCGGTGGCGCGTGAAAATTGGAAATTGGCGGTAAATGGGATTGGATTTGGAGACGCATCGTTTTCCAATAAGCCGGGGCTGCGAATAAATATAATTTTCGACGCGATCCGCAGGATATTGCCATTTATCACTTCAATCTATGATGCTGAAGGATAATATCGAGACAAAAAAAAAAGTAGATTATATAATAATATTAACGAGATGTTCAAATAGTTTTTCACTTCAACAATAATAAACTACATAGGAATTACGAAAACCATTTTATGAATTTTTGGGAAAAAATATAATTTTTTTACATAATTTAATGATTTTTTTTAATAAAATTACATAATACTTAATATTATATAAAATTACTAATTTTTTATAAAAATTGTAATACTATTAAAATGATGAAAATTCAATGAGAATTTACATAATTTATTAAATTTTATGTTACTCACTGAATATAAATATTTGATATAAAGTGATGAGAAAAAGTAGATAAAATTGTTATTATTTTGATATAGTTTTTTTTTTGATGTTCAAATGGAGGGTTTAGTTTTATGTCAGGTGTATGAACATCCCTCTGCGTGTTGAGGGGATGCACACTTTCAAGTCTAGACTGCATTTATATATGTATTTTAAGCGAACACACACTCCTCTTTCCCAGGGAAACTTCCTTAAAGGAAAAAAAAACTTAAAATCCCCTTGCGAGATTCACTGGGAAAAGAAGATGAAGAAAAATAAAGCACGAAAAGAAGGGATAAAACGTTACTACAAAGAGGAATTATCTACTGTCGGTTTTAACAAAATATCCTATACCCTCTCTGCTTTCTGTTATTTTATGTTCTTGTTCTTAAATATATTAAAATATTGCTTCAATATAATATAAATATTTCTATTTAAAGTTAATCGATCACCCATTCTAGAACACGTTGTGATTAACTATCGTAAAATTATATATATAAAATATTATAAGTTGCCAAAAAAAAATGTTTCAGACATGCAAACATATTTCGTATATTTTTTTTGTAAGAAAGAAAAAAGCTAAGATTTTGTTCACTTTATTTCATATAAACTGAACGCTTTGCCTTTATTATTCCAAACATATCGCCCGCATTTCGATCTGTTAGCATTTTCTCTTCGGCTCGGCCATAAATTAGAGGCCCACACGGGGCTCGTATCGCCCGCATCGTGATACAAATTCTACTGGAGGCATTACTTGTGTTTCGTCAATACATAATTTCTCATCAGAGAACAGAAAATACAAAAACATAAAATAAAGAAGAAACTGTAACAGAAATATTACAAGATAAACGATTCTGTAATTTGATTTATAATTAAATAAAAAAAATATTTAATATGCAATTTATTACATAATATAATTTTTACATTTAATTCAACAGAATTTGCAGATATTTATGTAACAAAAATATTTGAAAACAAATTTGTTAGTCTCTCAATATTTGATGAAAATGAAAATAAAGACTAAGAAACATTTAGACTAAAATTTTAGTTCTTTAAATTTCACTGATTACAAAATTTTGTAAATTCATGATTAATTCGTAATCCAATGGAAAATACTTACAATTATTAAATTTTTATTCAGCTTTGCATGAAAACCTTGTCACTTTGACATAAAACTAACACTTCAAAACTTACATAAGTTTAATACTTACTATTACTATGAATTATAGAAATTTTTCTAAAATATATTTTCAAATTTTGTGTAATTTTAATTTGAAAACTTTTGGTCGTAATTCTTTCAGAAATTAAAGTATAAGCTGTCCAAAATATGTAAGTTTAAAATTAGCGAAAAATAAATATAATAAAACCAATAAATTTTTATATAGGTTGAGTTATCCTTCAATAAGATTTAGGTCAAAACGAAAGCACTTCAATGTAGATTGCATCGAATAAACGACAAATATTTAATTCCGCGTTTACGTTTATTGGCATCGCTGCAGAGAAAAACTAAAACAAAAATAACGTCTGCGAATAGGAAAAGTTTAAATAGGGAAGTAGTGGTACTCGTGGAGGAGTGGAGAGGCTTGGCTTTAAAACGTCTAATTTCCTGGCTGGCAATAGTAAAAAGCGTCCGCGCTTTTGGAACAAGTAACAAAAGTTTCTAATAAACTTTTAGTGCGCAATATAAAGTGCATCCCAGAAATAATAATATCGCGTTTCATTCTATTTTCTTTTACTACCGATGTTGTCTTTTGCTGCTTACATTTTTTGCTCTTATTGTATATTTTATTATATTTTTCAGCGAGCATATGAAGACGTGATGTCCTACAGAGAAGTCCTCGCTTTTATGCGCTTTAATAAACGCGATTAAAGCGACGGGGAAGGAAGGATATCGAGGATTCCGATTGTCCTAATTATTTTAAGTCGCTTAATTCCGCTGATGAATGGATCGTTTTCGTCGTCCTCATCGTGTGTATTTCATTATTTTAATGCATTTCGAATCCAAGCTTGAAGCAGGATGAAAAAAAAAAAAACACCAGAGAAGAGCGAGGACTAAATATAGATGGTAAAAATGGGGAAGCTGAAAAAATTGTTGAAAAAACTTTCAAGGAAGTGAATTAAGTTAATGTATCTGGAAATTCAACATTTTTTTTTATAATACTTGGAAAACGACTTTTCAGTATACTTATTGTAATTATTTTATTGAAACCCTGAAGATAATTTTTCAGAAAATAAAAAATGAAAATATTTTAATAAAATTTAGTAATAAAGTTATATAAAATCGTAAAATTTATGTAGAATTATAAATCTATTCGTATTAATTAGAAAGTTTATATTTCATTTTATTTGATTAAAATTTCAGCTATTTGAAAAACTTTATACTAATATTTACTTTGATATTTGTAATATTTTTTTTTGAAAATATTGAGAAAAAAAACTCTCTTATTACAAACCAATTCTTTCTTTTGTAATGCGAACGTCCGTTTCCTGCGCTTTGTAGAAACGGCAACTCCAAATAGAGGAAATGTATAAAAAAGAAAACTGGGGATAAAGGAGGACAAATGTGTATACAGCGCATCCGGGATTTACCTGCACCGCAAATTTACAATAATCCTCCTCCCTCCGTATTTACCTGTAACCGATTCGATGCCGAAAAGGCAAACCCAATAAACACGACGGTTTATTACGTAAGAGGCGGAAGAGATTTCGTCCCCGCAACGGGGCAATCTTTTCGTCTTTTATTTGTTTCGAAGCCACCTACGTCCCTGATTTCCATGCCGCCACACGAATACTTTCGCAGGTGATTTTAAGTGTTTCTATGGGGGGCGGCGGCGGCGGCATGTGGAATATTCGGATGGCAGGAATCTCGTCCTCTCTCCACCCCCACATCGCATACCACGTAAATACTATCCAGTGGCTTTGGCTGCCGAAACCACCCTCGAAATTTACGGTTTTTGCATATCCACATGTATCCACTTTCCTTTCAGCCTGTACTTTTCAGAGTGTTCCTTTACTTTATCCACTTTTCTACAAATTATATCTCGCAAAAAAGAAACACCCCCAAAACTTTATGTACCCAATAGTTTTCTGTTTATACTTAAAATATTGATTTTACACAATATACTAATTTAGTTTTATTTACAGATTTGAATTTAGAAATATTAATAAAAAAATAATTTAATTAAATCATAATTATTTTCAGAAGTAAAAAATACTGTTGCCAGAATATATTAAAAGCTTTAATATTGATCGCTTAATATCTTTTTCGAAATTAGGATAAATTTTACAGTAAAATTATTAAGGTTTTCTTTGCTTCATTACTATCAAGATTTTCACTGAAAAACATCATTTTCTGTATTAAATAAATTTGCTACAAAACTTTTTCATTTATTTTGAAAATTTGTCTAATTTCACGGTTGTTTCAATAAATATTAATCTTATTAAGGAATATAATCATTGACGATCTAATATAAATGCTAATTGAAACAGTCTGAATACGAAGCAATCAAAGTTAAAGAAAAAAAGCAGGAATAAAATCTTTGAAAGTGTACATTTTTTTCTCCAGTTCTTTTATATTCTTTCACTGTGCACCTTTCGCTTGAGAATCGAACCGCGCCGGAAATGAAACGCTTTTCTGAAAAGTCGCGGCACAGGACGAAAGCAGGAAATGGGCTTGAAAAGGCGGCCCCCGCCGCACCTTTATCTCGCACTTAAAATGTTTCACTGTCTTTCATTTTTATTCAGCGAAATCTAAACGTAATGGCTTTCGTGTTGTTACCCACTTTTCAATCAATAAAAAAAAAGAGAGAGGAGAAATCGAGACGAAAGATCTGAAAGTTTTTCCTCCCCATGTTTTTCCTCTCCCTGTCTGGGATACGACGCATCAGGATGGAATCCTTGTTCACGTCTTCGCGAACTATATTTTATTGGAACTTTTATTATACCAAAAAGCATCCCCTATTTATGTGAGGGACACACACACACCGCGTCGAAATTATATTTATGGCCGTCCGACTTTCAATATTTACTTTCGCAGAAATCAATTACAATATTTTATTCCTTTTGTTGCTCGATTCTCTCTCTTCTCGCTGATTTATTGATACGAAACAATTCGTTTCTGCGAACCCCGAAAAACACATCTACTACCACCCTCTGTGTTTTTGTTGTATTTCCGTAATGCAAGGGACTCTATAGTCCTTATCTAATTCAATTTAGGGCAAAATATCGATTATAGCAAATACTTCAAAATAATGTATTTTCCAATAAATACAGATATATTTGTATCTTGATAAAAAATCCTATTACATGATTAAACAATTTTTTTTTTATTTTTAAATGTTCACATTTCAAAAATGTATGTAGTTTCTATAATAATTAAATTTTTATAGATTTTGTTATGTAAAAAGTCGAATTTGAATAGTATGTAGAACAGTGATTTTTTTAAATGATTTAAGGCCCTTTTTTTCGGAATGCGGATGTCGATTTTTCGCTGTTAATATTAAAGTACTTTCCGGACAGTTGAATACACGGAGCCACATAAATATTAAGCTCTAAAAGGTTAACTGCGAATTATCAACGGAAAACTTCTTGCACATGAAGGAAACTTTTTAATCCGCGTTTTTTTCCTCCTTCCTTCCTTTGCAGAAAGAACAGAAAATGTTCTTGATAAATAATTTATATTTCAATCCTTTCTGTTCGAGGGTCCATAAAAAGCGGTCAAAACCGCCGCTTTTCATCCCTGCAAAACCACCCCGAGTTTTCCGGTTTCCCTTCGGACCAGCCTTTTCTTCCCTTATTTATGACGCACGAGGACAAGGGAAAAAAATATAGAAGAAAAAAGGAAAACCGGTGGACGGAAACGTACATATTTCTTCCCTGTTGCATTAATACACAATCGGGGCAAGGGCAATAAATTAATCAAAGGGGTGGGAAACTAAATAATCGCATGAATTATTAATAGGGGTGGATTTATCCCTAAAATCCAGAACTTCTTCTGCTCCATTTTTTTTTTGTCATGTTCTTCCAAGGCCTGTTTTTCTTCGTATTAAGTTTGTTTGGTATTTTATGGAGTCGAAAAACTACCGCCGACCGGTCCATTAAGATTGGCGAGTTCTTTTCTGCTCCTCGTTGGGATGGCGTGCACAACCACCCCTCGGCAACCCCCCTGAAAAAGACCCCATTTCACCGATTCGAATAAATCAATAGAGGCGAAATGTACCAAACCGCGCCAACAAAGAGCCAACTTATTGTCTTTTCCATTAAACCGGAGACGGGTATTAAGTAATTCCATCGAATACTTTTACCTCGCTTTTTTTTCATTCCTTTGTATATATATATATAGATGTGTATATATATACGTTCACCCTCCAAAATGGGGTGGAGAAGAAAGAGCCGGAGTGTAGATGAGGGAACAAAAAAAAATAATAAAAAGGAACGCCGGCAGAAGGAGAAAACTTTTCCCTCGCTCGCAATTTGTTCAATAAATTAAGCTCCATACACGAATTTTTCATTTGATTTGATCTAAATGGAAAGAAAAAGGAAGCCGGATTTAGATTTTTTTTTCAAAACCTAAAGTTTATTGCTCTTTGCAGGACTGAAGTTATACTCGGAGAATAACAACTTTAAATATAAATCAGTTGTATTTATAATAACCCGGCGAATCCACCAAAAAAAAAATGCGCTTTGCATAATAGTATCATGTATTAAGGATATGGCGGATATATCCGCCAACATACATTATGCACACTAAATGTGACAGTTTCGGTATATAGCTTGGATAATTTAAAACATCTGTCTATAAAACCATAATAAACGTATTAATATTTTTTTTACAACAGTAAAAAAATGAAATTACGTATAAAGCGACGACCAACAGCATTCTTAAAATTCCATTAAAACCATAATCTACTGAACACTTTACGCGCAAAGATATTATAAATTAAGTACATTTATTTTTTTCTCCTTCAAAATATTCTTTATCCATCTTACACACGCAAATTCGCATTTTACCGGCGATCCCTTCACCGCCCCCATCGTAACGTTATTATGAACGAGTATTAGTTAGAAAATTGCAGCGCTGATGGATTCGACTCACTTTAATTAAATTCGCCGCCTCCCCGAAAATGGGGGAAAAAAGGACAGAAAGAAAAAAAAAACGCTCCGCCGCTCCAATTCGCAGGAGAAAAAGTTTTCTTCTTCGGTGCAAATAAAAAAAGAAAACAAAATTGAAAAGAGACAACAATATAAAAAAAGAGAGTCTAAATAGAACGGTTAAAAAAATATCCTTGCGTTCCAGGCGCATCCATTATATTCCCAGAGGAACGATGAAATTAATTACGTTTTAAATTTTAATTTGCTTAAAAGTTCATTATTTATCTACATTGTTGACATAATATAATATAAATATGATTATGAAATATATTATAAATTCATTCTAATCAAAATTTTACCAAACTTCAATAAAATCAGGATTACAAAAAAATAAAATATAATACATTTTTGTTTAATTGTAATAATTAATAAATAGTTTATGTTTTTTAATTTTAGAATTGTAAATGACTGGGCGGATATATCCGCCGGTCGAGTGAATTTTCAATATTTGTTTAAATATTAATAATACTAATAAATGTATTGCAACAAATGGAAATTCATGTATTTTATGATTATATAGATTATAAAAATTTTTTTTTTTGTAGAGGTCCATTATTGATTAAATTACATTTGAACTATTTTTTATTGATTGTTTATTTAGTATTTTTGTTGTGTATTTGTATTTTTTTTATATAATATTGTTTAGTTGAGTTACGTAGAGGTGAATGTAATAGTTTTATTTTGTGTACGTCCATGATGTTTCTCACGGGATGAATGGGAATGTGCGGATTTGTTTTTTTTATCTTATGTAATTGAAGCAGAAGGAGCAGGAAAAAAAAACATGCTCTGATTTCGTTAGGACGAGGGATTTGTTAGAGAAAACAAAAGGGACGGGTTTGTGGGGCGTCTTGATTAGTTGGCTTTGGTAACTTGGCACGATGAGGGGAGAAGCATTCGCGTTCCAGTTTCCTCTCTCCCTTCATCCCTCCTCTTCCTCGTTTCATTCCATCGCACTCTTTGCTCGTAATCAAGTAATTAATAATGGGTTACTAATGGAATCCCGGGATGAAGGAAAAAAGGGCAGCCAGTTACGTTATTAAACCGTGTTTTGCGGTAACGAGTCCTGTTTCTGCAGCGGATGAGAGAAAGAGAGTGAGAGAGAAATGTAGGAAATTCCGGCGGGGTTGAATCCTTGAAGGGTCGTGGAAGAGGAAGAAAAGAACAAGCAATCGCTAACGACGTGCAACCTGCTGTAATTCCCAACCCCGTAGCGGTTTTATTGGCCGGCCAATATAGCCCCGCGTTGCGAAACATTATTTAGTGGAATAATAGCCCGGATTGTAAAAATAATAGAGCGAGAGAAAAAAAATAAGCAGCGAGTTTTCAAAAAAATAATTCATGCATAGCAATATTCACCAATCAGGCTGAAAAATACACGGCGAGAAAAAATATTTTGCAACAAAAAAATAATAATTCAGTCGATAATCGATCGTTACACGCACGCATTTTGCACATCCTGTTTTATCACTCTGCGTCCTTCCTGCTTTCGGTAATAACAATTTTTCGGACGATTAAAGGACTCACGACAAAAGCCCTTTTGTGTCCGCAACACAGAAGGAAGCACCAGTCCGCAACGTCAATTGAATTCTTTATTAAAACCATACAACCCCTTTTCATTCGTCTTTCAACAAAAAGATTTATAACGAAATTTTTTATATATACCATACATGTCACTTTAATAGTTTAAACAAAATATTTCTCCCAATAATTACAACTTTTTAAAATGTACTTTACTATTCTGATACAAGATATTGTATATATAGAAACTTTGCGGACAATCGGCGGATATATCCGTCATATCCAAATTAGGTTTTGATAGTTGAATATGAAATAACCTCGGTCCGCAAATACTTAAAATTTTGATGATTTTTGAAGTGAAATTATTATAATTAAATAATTTCACTTTTATTTCAATTTCCAAATTATTTTGCATAAATTTTAAATAAATAAACATATTGTACCAACATTTTTTTTTTGTAATTTAAATTATTGGTAGTTATTTATGTATTTCATATATTGCATAATACTAATAATATATAGTTTGATTAATTAGTCATTTCCACGCAATAACATAAATTAATTTTCAAATAATTGTTTTGTAGAAATAATCTACCGAATAATATTTTTAAGCGTCATTAAATATTTAAAAAAAATAAATAATTATAATATTTAATATCATAATAATGTTTATTATTATATAATAGAAATATTATTATCCAACTATTTATTTTTATATAGTATTGATTATATAAATACGTTTTAATGCAACAATTAATTTCACTTTTTTTCAGTTTTAAAGATTTATTTTGAACATAATTAATTTAAAAAAATATAAAGTAATATTTAATTTTTAAATATTAATATTAAAATTAATTACAATTCAATTTCAATTAAAATAAGATATTTTTATCAACTAAATTAAATTTCAATTTTATGTAATCAATAAAATGATAGAAACATTGATGCTAATATTTTGTGTTATTCCATTGTAAATTTTTTGTTGTTACTACTACCTACAGTTGTGTTTTAATTTTTTTTTAACATTGTTCGGTACCGGCGAATTTGGGCGCCGCGTCAGCTTCAATTTATTTGGAAACAAGCACTGCCTCATCCCACACCCCCTCAAAAACGTATCTGTCGGACGATGTGTGTGCGTGCGTTTTGTGTATATGTCCCTCACTTCGGTCGTGTGTTTTGTATAGCATATAAATAAATTTGTGTACGTGTTTGTACGTTCCCATCCGAAAATGAATTGAATAATATAGTGCTTTCGCATTGTTTCCTGCAACAAAACGTATTTAATTTGGTTAAAAACGGCGAAAAAATAAATAAATAAAATACAAATTTCGGTGTTTGCTCGCTGACCTCAGTCTATTTATATAATTTCTCCATGTGCTGGCGCGAATATTTTTGTTTGATTGCGGTTTTTGTTTGACCGACCCCAGAGGGGACGCTTTCTGTTTGTCTGTGACCGTATACGTATTCGCATTTGTTTGTGCGTATGTGTTCGTTAGATAGTGGCGGAGGCGCCTGGCTCTTGGTGTTTGGTGCACGAGTGTTGAATTCCCGTTGCACCCATTGCTCCACATACGCTTGTGTAATTCGCTTGATGCCGTTTGATTGTATTAAATGGAGTTCGTGATTTGTGTTTGTTGTGAAACCGCTGGTTTATCACCGAATGCATTATGTATGTATACACACACACATATACACACAGTGAAACGAGGGCGCGGATAGAATGGATACTAGTCTCTCTCTCTCGTGTTTTTTTTTCGGTCCATCTATATTCATTCGGTGTGTGTGGTGTGTATGGGGGTTGGGGGTGCAAACAGAATTAATCCGCAAATTTATTGCCGCCGGTGCGTTCCGTTTGTTAACGGTCGGAATGTTGTTGTTGCCAAAAAGCTGCATCGCTAAACTGGATTGATAGAATCTCGACTTCCATTCTCGAATTGAATAGATACAATCTCCAGTTTATCCCAAATTAGAATCGAACCTCTGCATTCATGGTCAATCACGTTGCAACCAATATCAAATGAGGTGTGCTTTCACCAAAGAAAAACTCACATTTAAACAAATTTTCGGATGAGCGGCGGATATATCCGCCTTATACAAGGCAAATGTGGAAGCGTCATCTAATATTAGTTAACTCTTTTTCAAATGTTGAGATCAAGATTTAACAACAATTTAAGTTACCAAAATACGTCACCAAATAGTAATACAAAGCGGTTTCACGTTTTACACTTGAAAAATCCATTTCCGGGAAGCGTACTCTTAAGTAGAAGATAAGGCGGATATATCCGCCGACCGCCCGAAACCATATTTTTGTAATTTTAATAATAATAGATAAATAATACTACATTTATAATAGTCTAAAACATGTGTATGTGAAATTTACTTTTATTTAAAGTTTTTAAAAATAATAAATTTTAAACTATTGGTTTATTGCTGTGGTGGGATCAATAATTTGTAATTTAACGAACATTTAGCGGAGAGTATAAAAATCGTTTTGGCTTACATTCGAAATCCTTACCATAAACCGAAGGAAAGTAATTCATTTATAATTTAGTGGTGGTAGTTCCGTGTAACGATCCGTTTTTATAGCTCTAAATTTATTAACGGAAATAAAATGGAACGCGACTAATAATTTCCATACGTCTTTATTATTTTCCCTACATCCGTTAGCGTTCTTTCGGACCATTTCCCTAACCACTGTAAAAAAAAACGTTACTAAATTAATTTATAGAAAAAGAAATCAGACAATTTACCAGAAAATTATCAGCGTTTCTCAACATAAGGGTCCTAAATGACAGCTGTCATCTTGTGTCAAAGCGAGGAACTAATGAAAAACTTTTAAAAATTGGGTATCTGTACAAACAAATAAATTGTTGATATTGGATAATCAACTTCGATTTTTTTCTGTTATATTTAGTTACGCTGCTTAACTTTAATTTATTTTTTTTATATGGATTATTTTTTTAAGAACATTAGTAAATCTATTGCAAAATACAAAATGCAATTAAGAAGACACAATTGATAATAAATTTGATTTTAGCAATGCAACGTAGTAACAAATATACATTTTATTAGATTTCTGGAAGTAATATGATGATAAATTTGTGGATTCTGTAATGTTGACAAATTTTAATAATCTCTCGCATTTACTGTCCGAGGTTTATGTACACGATCGGCATAATGCTGCTGCAACCTCTGGATCCATTAAAATTGATTCCTTTTTTCCCGAAGAGATTTCCGCCTTTCCCACACGGAGGGTAATTTCATACGGCTCAAAAGTATAAAAGTTTATGTCTTCCGAAAACATAAACGGATAAAATTGAGGAAGCTGGATTTTATTTGCCCAAACGTTTCTTCAGAGGAAAATTAAGAATTTACATAAAAAAAACGCAATTTCTTATAGATTAAATTATTATTTTTCAAATTGAATTTTAATTTCTAATTTTATATTAATAATTAATTTTATATTAGATTTATAATATTTAAAATACGTAAAATATATAAATATAAAGGTGCATACACACTGTTCCATATTTGTCAAACATTTGTTTAAGAAAAGTTGATTTAATATGATTGAATTTGACTTAAAATGTTGATAGTTTTACAGTTATAATTTTCATATTTGTTAGTAAAAAACTGTAACATTTGATATCAGAAAGTTATTGAAATTACGTAAAAATATAATGAAATTACTTATAATTTGATAGTATAAAGGTGAGTACACACTATTTCATTTTTGTCAATTATGTTGTATCTCACTAAATTACTTTAGATAACGTTAAAAAATGATTGATTATGACTAAAAATTAATTGAATTTGACTAAAATGTCATTAATTGGGAATTATTAATTAAATTTTTTTATAATATAAAGGTTCGTACACACTATTTCATATTTGTAAATTATGTTGTAACTAATAAATTTAGTGTAATTAAAGTTTTTATTAAGATAATAATTGTCATTTATAAATTGGATTGGTTTGTCATTGAAATTTCAGTAATTGGGAATTCTACAGGTATAGCTGAATACGTCTCTGCGCTCCAGTTTATATCCACAATGTACTTGGAAATAAATAAGTAGAGGGTGAAAAAAAGGGAGCAGGAAAACAATAAAATAAAAGGACCTGAGAGGACCTGGATTGGTTCGGAATTAATGAGTGGTGTGAATTTATAACGAGCACGATTATTTCGACGCACCCATCCGTGGCCGATATAAAAATCCAATTTCGCCTCCAGATGATTACGTATAAATTCTGTCCCGAGAACCATCGTGAAGGTTTTTTTTTTCTCGAGTAGAAGGAAATAGCATAAAAATGCAAGGGAAGAAAGGAAGACGCCGTATATAAATTAAACTTTCAATTGAACTTCCTCCTTCTTATATATTTCCTCGTATATCTTTTTCTTCTTCTCCATCATCTTCGTCTTCAGTCTCGACGTGCATTTCTCCTTCTCCCGATTCGTCTTGTCCCTTTAAATTTCCAGCAGACTGTTCGGATTAAGTCCGCTCCGTTTCACACTTATTTAATAACAATGGCTGCGAAGAAAAAAATAAGTTTGTTCGCTTAAGCACACATTCGAATAAAGTCTGGACCTGTCTCCTACGTCCAATTCAAATTGAACGTTTGTAGAAAGAAAAAAAATATCGACGTTTTTTTGCGACACAAAGTTTAAGTAATTACATTTCGATAGAACACCGAATTATTTAATATGTTTCAATAACGAATTCCAATTACCAAAATCATTTTTGTTATTACACCACATTCAATTTTTTTGTATTTTTTTTCCTTTAGATAAAAAATGGATTTAGATTTATATTTTTGCAGTCGTTACATTCGTCAAATATTCTATCTATATCTGCGATGCAAATTGGAAATATTAATCTACACGTTCGAGTACTAAGGTAATCTCGTTACCTCTTTTTTGAATGTCCATCTGTGGATACTGCATATATATATTTTAAACCGCGTGTGAAAAATTGATTTAAAAAGTAGAAATGGAACTACAATCGAATCACATACCAGAGATTCACAATTACATTTTTCGACAGCGAAAATCTATATAGAAGCTGTACGTGGGGTACGTGTGTACGCGAGTATGAACGCGAAACGTGGACCAGACAGTTATAGATCCCGTGGTCGGGTTTATCTGGGATTAGAATAAAAATGAATGTTGTGTAAAGTGGGTGGCGACATCCGGAAATAGTCCGGATTATATTGCGCGCTGTAACCGGAACACGAGCTGCTCCATCCCCATACTCCCCATCACATTTTCGCCCGCCCAACGAAACTCTGCTATATAGTTAATGCATTTCAGATGAAAGCCCCATTGTATACATTTACTTGCATCCACCCCGCATTCAAACAAATTCAGCCGATTAACGCGATTGCGGATGGCTGACCTCTTCATTTATTCACAGACCTCATTTTATTTACTTACCTAAATGATACATGTATTTATATCATTTGATCCAACTAATACAAATCTATTATTTACAATCCATAATAGATTTTTTTAAACCTACATTTCTCATTTAGTTAAAGTAACTAATTGCAGCTTATTTTGAATAATTTGCATTAAGTTATAAAAATATAGGTTAGGTAAATTTATGTTCGTTTAGGTTAGGTTAGTTAATATTGGTTTATGAAAATTTAATACATTAATTTAGGTTAACTTAGTTCATATCACTTGAAAATTAGACATTTTTGATTAGGTTAGTTCGTCTTGCTTTTGATTGGTTTACGAATATTGTGTAGTTTAAATTAGGTTAGGTTGACATATGAAATTTTGATAGTTTAAATTAGGTTAGGTTATTTTTGATTGTGTACTTTAAATTATGTTGAGTTGGTTCATGTTTGTTTTGATTGACTTATAAAATTCTGATAGTTTAAATTAGGTTATGTTCCTTTTGATTGGTTTATGAAGATTGGGTAGTTTAAATTTGGTTAGGTTAGGTTCGTGTTGGGTTTGATTGGGTTATGAAATTTTGATAGTTTAAATTAGGTTAGGTTGCTTTTGATTGGTTTATGAAGATTGAGAAGTTTAAATTAGGTTAAGTTGGTTCATGTTAATTTTGATTGAATTATGAAATTTTGATAGTTTAAATTAGGTTAGGTTATTTTTGATTGTGTTGTTTAAATTAGGTTAGGTTGCTTTTGATTGGTTTATGAATATTAAGAAGTTTAAATTAGGTTAGGTTGGTTCATGTTAGTTTTGATTCATTTATGAAATTTTGATAGTTTAAATTAGGTTAGATTGTTTTTGATTGTGTAGTTTAAATTAGGTTAGGTTATGAAGATTGAGAAGTTTAAATTAGGTTAGGTTGGTTCATGTTAGTTTTGATTGGCTTATTAAATTTTGATAGTTTAAATTAGGTTAGGTTATTTTGATTGTGTAGTTTAAATTAGGTTAAGTTGGTTAATATTAGTTATGATTGACTTATGAAATTTTGATAGTTTAAATTAGGTTAGGTTAGGTTTATATATTAGGTTAGAAAATGTTGATAGTTTCAATTTGGTCAGGTTAGTTTATATTAGTTCTCATTGGGTTTTTGAAAATTTGACAGTTTTAATTAATTTAGGTTAGTTCATATTAGTTTTCATTGGGTTATGAAAAATATAGTTTAAGTTAGGTTAACTCACATTAGTTTATTGTAAACTTATTATTATTAAGTTGAGATTATAAAAACATACAAATCAATTTTATAAATTTAGTTACATAACATTTTCCGCTTCAAATCTTGATTACAAAAGTTTCATTGCAACATATTATTTAGAAACCACAAACAAAAATAAATAAATCACCTCTTATTTTACTTTTCAGTTCCTTTACTTTTCGAATCTTGTTTTTTTTTCTGGTGGAAAATTTGGTGACGTCCGGACTATTCCATTAGTGAGATTACATTCGGAGATGCATGTGCAAAAGAGATTTAGGATGGACCGCAGTAATAGGAGTGACAAAAAGGAGCTGAAGAATAGTGTGTTTTGCAAAGGGGAAGGAAATATGTGTGGACAGGTTCGGAGCTTGTCAGTGAAGGAACGTTGAAACTTACCCCACAAGTAAACAGATCGACGATCTTTCAATTTTCTCCTTTCAACTTTGTCTCCTACAACAAACAAACAAAAATTTTATTATTACTATTAAACTTATCAAATATTTCAAAAGTTATATTTTTAAATATTTTGTTAAAAAAAGTATTAATAAAGTTTTGTATTAATAATTATTTCAGGGAAGTTTCGGAATTCGTTAAATAAAAATGCAATCAAAACAAAAATTACTTTTGTAATATGAATAAAATATTATGTAACATAATCTTTGAAGATTTGTATGCACGTATATCCTTAATGCAGAATCATTTGAGCATTTTGGATTCGCTCCAAGTTCTTAAATTGCTTTGATTGTCTTATTACATGTAAAAGCTTGAATGGAAATGGGAGTTCATCGATGCTGAAATATATTCAAATTCCATCTTTATTGATTAAAGCCAATGGGATAAAGCCGGGATTATAGGGTAATAGGTTGCAGCTATTATTAGCAAGAGCTAAGTAATGTTTATCGTGAAAACTACTTCAGACAAACTTCTGCAATTTCGAAGCCCCAACATCATACATGTATATTTTACTCATTCAAGTCTGATATTATTACAATTATTATTCATCAAACATTTAAATTTTTTTTACTAGTGATTACTCAATAAAAGAGCCGCATGCGGCTCCAGAGCCTCGAATTTCTCTCTTTCTGCAAACTATTTTTTGTTCTGAATAATGTTTAATAATTCTTAATTTATTGATTTTTTTAATTTATAAACTTTTCAGCAATAAATTTGAAACTGATTGATTGGTTTTATTTATTTTTTTCAATGTAAATACGTGTATATGAAATAGAATTTGTAAAGAATAAATTGAAATATTGTTAAATAAAAATAATGAATTTAATAATTCACTGTGTATCGATGAATATTATGAAAAGTTTGAAGCAAATAAACTGAAAAATAGGTTTGGTGTGCGTAGCGAGTTTTTAATCATAAATTGTGTTAATGCGATTTAGTGCATGGCATTATTAATTCAGGATGAAATGATTACACGCTAACTTCATTTCAGTTAATTAAAATTGAAGCATCCGAGTGGACAGTGTGTGTGTATGTAAATGTATATAAATGTAGGCAGTGTCATGGAGTAAATGAATATTTTAGTCACAATATATAGTTTATTAACTTCATTGCATAATCCATATTAAAACGAGCTACAACTGAAACAATGAGTACGAAAATATATAGAGAAAAAAAAAAGGGGTTGCGGTTCGCACATGATGATGCGCATGGATGATTTCGGTGATGTAATAAAATGTGATTTTCATTTTCATTTTAGGCACACGTGCCGCAATATTACAGCGGTGGTTTCGCTGAAAACTGAATTCTTAATGAAATTAGAGTCCGGCGCGTATAATTTATGCAGCATTTTGTGCGTCCCGTCCGGGGGTAATTTGTTTAGTGTGGAAATAATTGAATTTTCTTCTGTGCGCGGGCCGTATTAAAATTTCAATGGAATAGATAGATTTAATTAACTTTAAATGAAGTTGTCCGAAACGAAATTAACGGAGTTTCGACCTCCACCAACGCGTTCCCATCCCTTGAAAAACCGGGCATGATTCATTTGCAACCGATCGCATTTGGAACGCTCGAAACGGGGCATCATCTATTTTATAAATAAATAACGTTTCGAAACCCCGATCATCCCTGCACATTATACACAGTTCATTATTGTCTTGATTCAATTTAACATCGTAAAATCATGAAAATATTAATTATTAAGATCATCATTTGCTTAATTTGGTTCTGAAGAAAAATCAAAACTTTTTTGGTTCCCGAATAAATTAGAACCGTTTTCTAGTTCGGAGTTGTCCAAGTCAAACATTAGTCAAAAGCAAATATTTTTGCAATCATTGCAAAAGAATTGAACGATTTATATTTTTTGGTGAGTTCAAGTTATTTATGTAGGTGTTAACGTTTTGATCCTGAAATTATAAAATCTTATGAATGTTACAGTCGGTTCGATTTTGACATTCGAGATGACTGAAATTGGTTACATATGTTTTTTCAGACACTTAGTCGACCATGTCGCACGGTACTCAGAGATGTACGTTGCACTTGAAACATTTCCTGTTATTTGGACTAGTGTCTGTGGCATGTCAGTATTCTCGTGAAGGAGTCTCTTGAAGGAGATTGCAGAATCGATGCTGGATTTCCAATTATTTCAGGTGTTGACTAATCTTCGTTTCAGTGATGTCCATAGTCACCACACAAGAGAGCCATGTAGTGTGTATAGATTTCAGAGAACTACCCAACTTGAAACTTGACTAGAGGGCACGTCCCAGCATATCATTTAAATACGCTAAAATTAAGGTTTTATGATTTTTAAATTTCAGATTTGGTTTACGTGTTTTCATAATTTGTAGATTTATTTGATATTGGTTTGCTTTAATCTTTTGTGGTGTTTCGAAGATGTTTGAGTCTCCAGAATGAGCGATAGCGATATCAGTAGAGAATTATTTTCTGTTTTTACCTAGCTTTTTGTTTCGATCTGCCTAGTTTCTACGACCACGTGCACTAAATAAAATTATGAATTTTCAGAGTGTAAATTTATCACTATTAACAAAAAAATACAGTAGAATATCCTTACTAAAATAATATTAAGTTTTCCTCGGGATTTCCCGGGAGCAAAATCCCGATTCAAAAAGTCTTCAGCAACATCTCCCACTAGTAAATAATACTTAATTTATATTACATTCTTATTTATTATGTAAATGTTTTAATCACGTTTATTTAGATTAAAATTTATCTAATAATAAAATAATATAAAAATGGAATTCTTCATTTAAAAAAATAAACATGATATTTGTTAGATACTTTAATTGATTTCTCTTTCCACGTAAAAATAAAGTAAAGTAAAATTTAATAGAATATTGATTAATATTTTAATTATTTTATATAATAATGTTTTACGCACGAATTAATAATAATTTACTTTTTAATAATAAATTATCTGGGATTCTAGAAGGGATTATTAAATTAATTTAATTAAATTTAATCAATTATATTCAATAATCAATTATAATTATTCTATAATATATTTAATAATAAATTTTGCAAAACAATTTTTTATTTTTTCAGTGTCACATATTTTAAATAAAATTTTGTAGATAATTCTAAAAACTTATTTATTTATTCAAAAAGTTAAATAATTATATTTATTTTTACGATTGTTAAGATTTTGTAAAAACAATGTTTTTTTTTTTCTTCTTACATTATTTTTGAGGAGAACAGGATTTAATGAGCTAGTTTTTAACCCCTTAGTGCTAGGGCATTATGAGTTCAATCTTTTGCGTAGCTACTTCCTTCCGTGTTTCTTTTTCCTTGCTGTTGTTGTTGCTTCTTGAGCTGATTTAGTGGAAATTGTTGTTTGTCTACTCTCGTTTCACCCATTTTTTATTTATATTTTATGAGTTTCAAGGGGCGCTAAAGAGCGTGCTTGCGCTAATGACGAGACTGCAGGACACATCATCATCATCATCATTGTCGTCGGAGCGTGGCGGTGTTTTGTCGTTCTTTAATGAGTCGCGAAGTTTACGTGTGAACACTGCATGTATGTGCAAGAACCAGATTTTACATTTTGCGAAATACATTACGATTATGAGGGAAAGAGGAAGCGAGGAGCTTTGTGTGCATGTGTATGGTTATACATGTACACGAAGGTGGAGTTGTGTGTTCGTGGAGTCCTTTTGAATCGAGCCCCGGTTTTAGTGTTCAGGAGAGGAGCGAGAATAAAGTGGAAAGTCCCACCAACCAACCAACCCGGCAATACCTTTTCTCTCCCACGGCCGTTGGAAAGGCGTTGGAGGAACTCTGTTTTCTTTAAACAATGGATACTTCCCATTGTCTCCGCTTTTCCACATTTAACTCTGATATATGGATGCGAGTTTTAATGACTTTCGGTTTCAATTCTGCATCTTCAATTACCGGACCGCATTTACAATTGCAACAATACTATATTTTTTATTAATATTTATATATAAAAAAAAATAATTATCCTTATTTTCAGAAATAAAATTACTACAATTAATAAAAAAACATTTTCAGGTTTTCAGTTTTTTTTTCATATTCCAATCAAAAATTATTGAATTAATCATTGTTATTTTTAAGTAGAATTAAAGCATTGCTGAAAGATGCAATTCTTGCTCACTAAACTATTACAACTTCTTATCGATAACCCCAAACAACTTCAATATTTTGAACTACTGTCACTATTGTATAAAACTTATATTTCAACTTTAAAGTTTTTTTCCTGATTTTCAAACAAGTTTATTATATTACATAACAATTTACTAAAGCTTTCAGCATGTTGCTGATCCAAGTTCAGTAATCCTTTAATCATTACTTTCTGTTTTTATTTCAAATATTTATACTCTAGGTTATCAACAGATTTACTTAGTCTTTCATCTGGTCATAAAGACCATTTGGTCCTCTATACTAATTATCTTGATAAAGTTTTGACTCCTGTAGGAAGCTTCTTGCAATTGTAAAAATCTAATATCATCAATGCCCAAAGAATTTGCGTTGAAGACATGTCAGACATTCAGTACCAATAATATCAAAATCACCACTATCTGTTTATCTTCATTACCAATTCCATGTAAAAACTTGTTATCTTTTAAAATTTAAAAGTTGTTACCTCAGAAGATTTTAGACGTACAACTATTGCAACTAAACTTTGTTTATCTTCATTGCCAATTTGTACTGTATACTTCTAATGATTTATCTGGTGTAGATGGCCAAAACTTGTATTCCAGACATTTCAGTCGTTCAGTATCTGCAATTTTCTTCATCACCACAAGTATTTGTTTATATTCCTTCTGTACACTTGTTAACTCGATGAAGTTTTTTTTACAGATACTGCTTCTCCTGATTTATTTAATGTAGGTGCCCAAAAAATTGTGTTCAGGATATTTCTTTCACTGTTAACATATAACTTCATTACCAATTCCTTCTCTACACTTATTATCTTGATAAAGTTTTGTCTTAGGTAGATCTTCTCTTGATTTCTCTGATGATGATATCCAAAGAAATTGTGTTAAAGTCAGATAATGGTCCTGCAAAACACACGATCCTCTCGTTTTCAAAATTTCTACAAAACTAATGTTGTCATATCAATTATTGGCATACCCTCACTAAATTTCTATTTATAAAAGGGAATGCTGGGAGAATGATGAAAAGTTATATATTATGCATGCCTTTAAATGTAGTTATTAAGTCATTAAAAAATAATTAAATTTGTTGCTTTGCAATAACAAAAATAATGCCATTATTTATTAAAATATATTTACAGGTATTGAAAGATTTCAGTTTTAAATTGAAAGCATTAAAATTTAGATATAAAAATGTGATTTAAGAAATTATAAGTTGGAAAATAATGTAAATATAATTAATGGTATAATTTTGTATATAGATATAAAGTATAAAATGCTTGAAAATGTTTATTGAAAAAAAGATAATATTTTATCGATTAAAAAAATTTGAGAAATTTTAATTTTGAATCGAGTGAAGAGACTATATAAAAACAATTTTGAAATTCTTCTTTCTCTTCAATTTTAACTTCCAAGCGACTAACATCTATCTCAGCTTTGGTGCGAGAGTAAATGCCCCGATTTTAACATCAATATGAGTAAGTATACTTTACATTTTTGGATTTTATAACATAAATTGTTTTTCTTTCTGTTTTTGATCATTCTCAGATAAAGCACGTGCAGTTCGAAGTAAAAAATCTAAGGCAACCTCTCAAAGTGTTGCCGAGCATAAAGGAAAAATAATACTTAGAAGATCCACAAGAAAACAATGCAAAAGCAGAATGGATGACGAAAATGAAATGATTCCTTTTGGACCGAATGCTACCGCACTTCCTGCCACAGTGTTGAATAGTTTGAAGTGGCATAACTATGAAAAAACAACACGTCAAATGCTTACCTGCTTCTTCAGTAAAGATACCTTAGCTTCGCACAGCTTTAGTGGGAAAATAAGTAATGCATTTCTTAATCACCCGTACTATAAAAATCCTGTAGCGAGGCCGCAGTTAAATCCAAAAATAATCGGGGACATGATTTACCTCATTACCAAGAAATGTGACGTAACTAGGACCAAAGTGCGTACCGCAATTACAACTAAATGTGCAACGGAACACAGGATGAGAAAGAAACGATTGGCAGGGTTAAATAACTAAAGTTATGTTTAAAATGTAATTACAAACTGCGGCAAATATTTAACATACAACTATTTTAGCTTTTCAGTTTTATCATTTAAATAGACATTTCTTCACATGGAAAACATATTATTTTATTCGAATCCTAGAAATCAAAAATATTTATTATATTAGATTTGAAGTTTTAGCCGATATTCTAAATGTCAACTTGACAGCTGTCATAATTTAGGTTATATTCAATGACAGCTGTCATTTTCGTTTGATATTTGTCATTAACGTGCTGCTGCACTTTGCGTAAGCGACGTAAATAAATTGCTGTGTTCTCATGCATAATAACGTATTCCATCATCGTTCGGTAATCTCCGTGCAACTATTTCCAAGTCATTTGGAGCGCGAATTTCATTAAAAACGAAAAATTTGTCGATGCTATCTGGCCGTGTCAACCTGATCAAAGTTGATGGCTTGGTGTGACGTATATATAAAAAAGTAAGGTGGAACTTGAATGCGAATTGCTCGATATTTCGACGAGGTCCCGCGGCGACGCCGTGAAAGAAGCCGACTAATGAATTCGCAAACGCGAAAGATGAATCCGATAAAAAAAACGGGGTCACGTAACTCGCGAAAAAGCAAAACAGAAATTGGCGAAGAGCACATCCAATATTGACCCAAAAGAAAACGAAGAAGAAAATCGTGAATTCCATTCAGACGTAATTAAATTATTCTTAAACTAATAACTTTCATGTCATTAGTATTCAGTTTTGATTGTTATGATTTTTTCTTATTATATTTGAATGAATGAATGAGCAAGGATTTAAAATTGAGAGTGGTTAGTATACTTGTAATGTGTAGTATTACAGACGGAGATTTTGAATCATCAATGGCTATAGGGCGGATATATCCGCCAGTCGTCAGTAAATAAAAATCGACTTTAGATTTGCACATAGATATTTACAAAAATGTGTATCCTTTTAATATGTTTTGTGAGTGAACCATGGTAGGTGACAGTTTTACTGTCATCTGTTGATCAAACTCTGTAGACATATTATTTATTTTAAAAATTGTATGACAAAAATAATTATATAAGTAAAAAGTAGCATACAATCATAAATAGTAAATAAAGATGTATTGTTTACAAAATTATCCAACTGTAACTTTAAGACATCTCCGTGTTTCCCATTCAAGTTTAAGTTCAACTAGGGCGGATATATCCGCCAGTAGTCTGTAAATAAAATAGACTGAGAGATTTAGGTTTGCACATAGATATTTACAAAAATATGTATCTTTTTAATATGTTTCGTGAGTGAACCATGGTGACAGTTTTACTGTCATCTGATTTCGTGAATAAACTGTCAATTAATTTAATAATACTGATCAAACTCTGTAGACATATTATTTATTTTAAAAATTGTATGACAAAAATAATTATATAAGTAAAGAGTAGTATATAATCATAAATAGTATATAAAGATGTATTGTTTACAAAATTATCCAACTGTAACTTAAAGACATCTCCGTGTTTCCCATTCAAGTTTTGCAGTGAAAATCCGAGGCGCTTTCGTTTCCGGTGAATGTAAATAATTCCGGCTGCATTCAAACGGTTTCTAAAAAGAGGACTCCTTGTGCTTCGGTTTCGTGATTACAGAATTTCAATGGAGGGAAGTGCAGGTGCATGTTGACTTAAGACGCGTAATTTATCATGGATATTCTAATTGAGCTTTCGTATAATGGCGTATACATCACTGTGTATATGCATTTACGTAGGCCTTTTATAAACAACACGAAACTTCGTCGCAGATTACGTTAAGAATTTAATGCGGAAATGATTGCAGCTCTGCACTGTAAATACTTCACATAATGCTTTTCAATTCCGCTCATTGTTCATTCATTAAGCCAGGTAATTCCGTAATTCAACCACATGATACTTTACCTTTTTAAATACATTTCTAAGGAAGACCATTTTATATTAATTAGTTTTAAATTATTATTGGTATTAATTTTAAATTATGAAAGGATAACATTTATATTTCTGAAAAATATTTTTATTCCAAAAAAAAAAAATGCAAATTTTTATAAAAGTTTCTTATATCGAAGAATTTTTTTTAAGCAACTTATTTGATTTTTCTGTTGCTATTTTTATAAGTTTTACACCTAAAATAATTTAATCAATTTTCAATAATCCATATTTTGAAAGTAAAATTTCCAAAAACCTCAATAAATTAGATTTTTATAGCTATTTTTATTAATTTTCACTTAAAATTATCTTATTGAATATTATTAATAATTCACATAATAAAGAACTTGAATAAAATATTTTTTTTGTTTTTTAATAAAACTTATTGAGTAAATACAGGATTAATCATTACGTAATAACAAGGATTGTTTTAATCTGTTTCGAAGTAGTTAATGGTTCGATACGCACTCGAACCTTAGTCAGGTTTCCGGTTTTCCCCCGCATTGGTTTGGACCGGTTTCAGTTGTTTATTTTTGGTATATAGCAGCGCTCTAGATTTGGAGTGCATTCGAGTAATGCAGAAATTTTCTGTTGTAATTTTGTAACGTAATATTGAATTTCTATTAAAAATTTTGATAAATTACAGAACTAGTAGATATTTTATTTTTTTTAATATTCACAGTGAGTTGTGCATTAATGATTGCGTGGACGTCCTTTTTCGGTGGCGAAAGCAGCTTACGACCTGGGATCTATTAGATTGGGCCCATCTCCTCTCGTCTCTACCAAAATATAATAAATTATGTAAGACAGGTAGTTTGACAAGGTGGATGGAGTGCCTCTTGGCACAATCTACGTGTATATATACGTGGCGTCGCAGGAGATGAGATGATTGGAAGCGAGAGTGTATGTAAAAGGGAGCACTGAAAATCTTCCTCCCTTCCGCAACAATATATAAAGTCCTTCTTAATGATATTATATATTGCTCTTGAAGGGCTCCCGTCACTAATTCCCACTCGTGGAACCGTTCGCTCGAGCAAATTTAATTGCATTCACTACACCCTTTCCTTTCATTTATTTTTTACCTTCGCATCGCTCCAAAAACCTTAAACCTTGCTCATCCATTCATTCAACCGAACGTAAAAAACAGCAACACAATCAACACTGAACACAAATCATATGGAAGTTATAAAAAAATCAAATAAAGGTACGTACACACTGCTTTACAAAAGTATATTTTCTCATCCAATCTTAAATTTACAATATTTCAGTTTCTACAGTTTTCATTTGTAAATAAATTTTGTAAAGTTTTAAATTTGTTAAGGGATTTTAAAAATTTTCATTTTTTTCACAATTTTCATTATGAATTCCCTTGATATCGTTTAAATAAAGTCCGAAATTTCAATTTTAAAAATTTCCATTTGCACATCGGTGATTATACGCTTGATTGATTAGTTGTTAATTTAGACAATTTTTTTTTGTAATTACAAAAATGGAAATTTGAAAAAAAAAATGAATTGATGCTTGATTTGATCCCAGAGGATTTCTACTCAAATGATTGAACGAACCATTTTTTTTTCATTAGAATTATTGAAAACTATATATATTTTTTTTAGCTATTTCAGGTTTAAAATAATTTATTGGACTATATAATTCGCGGATCGGATTTGGGAATTGGGCTTTGTAATAATAATAATTCTCGTTTCGGGATGAGGCAGATAATAAATTTATGCGTCGGTTTATCGGGGCCTCATTGTCATTAGCAATTTCATTTTAGTCCATAGCTGCTGCATGTTCCATGGGTCTGCGTTCCATCCAGCATTTGGACGTGAGTGCTATATTATGAATGGTCGTTCATGGAATATTTATTGTTTTTGATGAACAACTTCATCATCATCATAAACTATTAGGAATAATAGTTTTGTTAAGAAATTTATAGTAAATTTAGTAATACAATTTTGATTTGCCTTGAAAATTTAGAATAATAAAATTAGAAATCTTCGGTACAACTAATAATATTTAATATTAATTATGAAATTTTCCCAAAATAAGATTTTACAATTCGATGCCGATCCTAGTGCCCTTGCATATCACTTTTATTAATCATAGTCTTCTGTATAAATTATATGGCGGATATATCCGCCGCTCGTCAGCAAAACATTAAATATGCTCTTGATTCTCAAACCTCAAAAATTACAATATAGATATTTTTGCTATCAATCAAATACTGTTATTTAAAATTAAATTTAATAGAAATTCTAAAATTTCTGATGGAAAATTATGTGAAATTTTACTAAACTTGAATAACTAATACTTAATTATGAAATAATTACTGACTTGCATACATATATTTTAAAAAGGGTCTTTTGTGTAAAGTATATGGCGGATATATTCGCCTCTGGTCAGTAAAACGTTAAATATGCTTTTGATTCTCAAAAATCAGAAATTCCAATATTAAAATTTTTGCTATCAATCAAATACTGTTATTCAAAATTAAATTTGATAGAAATTCTAAAATTTCTGATGATAAATTATTTAAAATTTGAGGAACTAAAACTATGACTTAATTAAGAAATAATGGCTAAAATACTGCAGTTAATAAAGATTAGAGGTAACATAGGTTATTTGTGAAATAATAATAAATTTGCTGACGGCTGGACAAGTTTCCCATGGGATGGAGCCAATAATGGTGGTAGTCCCAAAACGTTTCAATTTGCAATGATATGTTAAAATATTAATTGGTGTCGTAGTTTAATTAGTTTTTATCGCTGGAAATATCCGCGTAATTCGTTTACCGGTCGGAGCAATCAACATTTCGGTCTGAAATATTTAAACAATTCGGTGCAAAGTGGAGAATCGATCCGATTCGATCGACCTCCAACCTCCACCGAAATATACATTTATTATTGCGCGCATTATGCATAGGATATATATAACGTTATTGACTTTTAATTTTAATACATAATTCTTGATTCAATATGCGCACCCGTGCACCGCACACAAAACACGCGTACATTTCAATGTGTGAGTGTACACGTATACACACTAACACGCAGCGATTCTGGTGGGTTTGGAGATACTAGCGAACATCCCCATGTTTACATCTAATTATATTTTTCCTGACTAAACTCACGAACTCTTTTATCCATGGAATATTCATAACATTCGAACGAATACGTGTACAAAGCCAGTGGAAATTCCAAATTATAGTGATAATGCATCTATATATAATAATAGAAAACCAATAACTTTTCATTCATGAAAATATATTTGTAATGCATATAAACTTTTTAATATTTCATGAATATTTATCTTGAAACTACTTGCATTTCTATACTTTTGCATATCAATAGTTCAGATTGGTGATTTAGGTTAAGTTTGATCAATTACGTTGATTTTAGTTAGGTTTGGATTGGATTTGTGCAAAGACAATCAGAATTGCAAAGATTTCCCAGAATAACCCGAAAGGTTTTCAGTGAATAGAATCCACACAGTGACACGTCCCTATGATTATAGGTTATGTTTATAGGTTAGGAAAAATTTCTTTATTCTAAATTAGTTACTATTTTTCATAACTATTTAAGGTTAGGTTATATTGGGAAAGGTTAATTTAAGTTGGGTTAGAATAATAAAGTTCTTTTAGGTTAGTAAATGATCTTATGACATGATTAGATTGTGAAGAATTTAGACTACTTTTAGTATTTTATATTAAGAAAGGCTGATTTATATGAGGTTACCCTAGGATATATTTTTTAGGTTAGGTTACGTTAGGTTATAATTGAAATTGATATGAGATAGGTTTGATTAGTTGCTTTAGGTTGAAGGTTGAAGAAAATCAGTGAGGTGATTTTGTAATAAAAATAATTAAAAGTGGAAAATAAATAGATTTGCAAGTGGACTAAAATTGCATGAAGTTGGAGTAAGATTGTAGCGTCGTAAGAATAGTTAAGTGAATTACAGAAACACAAATTGTTTAAGTTGCAGCAATACAACAAGTTTTTTAATCCTCGAGAGCGTAAGTTAGGTGAGAGATGATCAATTACATAAGTCGCAAAGGAATTTTGCTTAATTAATTTCCAAGTGCAATGCGTTTTCATTTCGAGACTCTCCCAAGGCAAAACTAGTTTTGACGAGACGAAGTGCGGCGGTGGTGGTAATATACAATACAAGGCTAGAGCATTCCTCGTCGTCGTTACATCCTGCCAAGTTGCGGCGCAGGATGATGGAGGAAAAGAACGAAATAATGGAAGAACCGGTGACGGGTTGCGAATTAAATTACCCTAACGTAATGCACATTCGGCGAGGATTAATTTTTTCTTCTCGCTGTATACATGCACACATTCGGGCGAAATATGCGGTCGGACGAAAAGACGGAGCAAACAAAGTTCCTAATTTAATTTGCACGCTCGGATGGGGTTCTGCAATTTTTAATAATCAGACACGGAGGAGCGCAGCGCACCCAAACCCACATAGACCTACCAAAACCATCCACCCCGCCGTTGATTATGCAACAAATTATAATCAAGTTTGCATTGTCAAAGGGTAATAAGCCGCTTTAATAATAAATACCTTCGAAATTGCGGCGGCGCCCACGAAATTATTATTATTACGTAACCAGCCCCCCCTCCACACTTCGCTCGCTCAAACGAGACGGGACGGGACGAGCGCGTCGGGAATGTTGACCCTTTTTGTGTCCCACATAAAATTTCGAGATCCTTATCAATTTGCACACATTTACCTTATTTGATATACAGCAGGTAAATAGAGTGTTTCTGTAACGCTGCTCCAACAATGATGACCTAGAACTATTTCAATTATGAGAATGTTTGGGATATACCAACTATTATTTGACAGCTGTTTAGGTGTCATTAAACTTAACATGTTGGTATTCCTAAATTTCACTTTGACAGCTGTCAAAATATAAACCACATGATAACCTATAAATAATACATTTTGACAATCTATTAGTTATTAGGAAATATGAATCAAAACTAAATGAGCTTGATGATGTCTTTAGAAAAGTTTAAGTCAGAAAATTTAGTTAGTTCAAAATGGATTATTTATTCTCATGACTAGTTAAGTTATATTGGTAAAAAATATTTGCTAAAAATACCAATTCTTGTTATTTTCTTTTTGTCCGAACAATGTTTGCAAGTGTATCAAAACTCTAATCTAACAGCAAAAACCTGCAATAATATAATCAATTTCATTAAGAATTTTTTGCTCTTTTCACTTAATGAATGTTGTCAGTAGAGTTGTTTCAGTTTGGAGGTCAGCAAACAAATTATTTGTCGGCTACGCGAACTTCGCTCTTTTAAATGTATATTTCTCCTGCTGCTTCATTTGTTAGCGAATCCTCTTAGGAAAAAAAAATGGTTATCTCCATCTTTTTCTCGTTCTCAAATATTTTTTGCCTTCTTCCCTCACTCCAGTCTCATATAAGTTGGACACACAGAAAAACCGAAAAAAGAAACACAGAGGAAAGAAGAAAAAAAGCGAATCCCAGTTTCAGGGAGCTCCGTCGGATTAAATTATAAGAACTAAAGCCGCCCGGCTGCGGTCTTCACAAAAGTCTTCTGAATTTGTAAAATTTGCAACTCATATAAAAAAAATGCGGATAGGTGCGCGTTTGAACGTGTGTTAGTTTTTGTATATATATATATACACAGATATAAACTTTTTTTTTGGTATGGCCCTTTTGGCCTCGAAGTTCGCGCACTTTATAACGATAAATTTATAGCTGTAATATATTTGTTCGGGATAAAAAAAAATAAGAAGAAGAAGGAGGAGGCGGCGGCTGCTGTTTTCTGAGCTGCCGAGGGGCGGCGGCGGTGGCCGAGTTTTGTAGCAAAGCAAAAGGGTGAATTTCTCGTGGGGGGAAAAGGCCAATTGTTAGGTGTAACTGGGATCCCCGCGGAGCTAAACTTTTCCCCGACAACTTTCGATGGCGCGCCGCTGTTCTCTATGGATTTTCTCCTGTTCCCATATCCTTTATTTCACTCTTTATATATATTTTTTATTTTATTTTTACTTCTTCTCCTCCTGTTTTCAGTCCGTTTTATCCAGACATTATATATATATATATATGTAGGTGGAGTGCACCCAGTGTGTGACAGACATACATCGATATTTCATTGGAAAGCACCTGCTTGTGATTGTTTCGCCGTTCGCCAACTTCAACCGGTTCTGCTGTATGTAGTATGTACCACTACTCTCTTCTTCTTTTTGCCTGTTTCAGCCGTTTCTTCGCCTCCGCAATCCTTGCTTTTCCTGTTATTCTCCTCTCATTCCTTTCATTTCTCTCATCTCGCCGGCAAAAGATTTTTTGAAATATAATACTGCCCATTCCCAACATGTGCATCTTACAACCTACTAAGTGTCTACAGATAAATTACATTGATTCCATTTAATAATAAATTACAATTTCATTATTCACAAAATTAATACAACTCAATTATATATTAAACCATTTAAATATTCAAATAAATCAATAAAGTGACACTTCTCCAGCGTTGACGTAAAGTGACAGCTGTCAATTTGCAACTTATTAAATGTTTAATACTATCCAATTGTGACCCAATTATTTAAAACATATTTTTTTGACGTTTTGACGCAAGGTGACAGCTGTCATTTTACAACGTTATTTGTCATTGACCCAATACTAGGTTGATATGATGATCTGAATCATCAAGGTTGGAATCATACATAACCACAAAATATATCAAATAGTATTCATAATTATACTGAATTGAAATAATTTCTATTACATATTAAGTATAGTATATAAGCAGTATTAGAATATCATGAATATATTATTAAAATAATTAGAAAACTACGTGATTTTCAATAATATCCATGGATAAGAACATCAAATTGCATAATTGAAGACGACGTTGTGTCCTCAATTTGTGTTGAACCAAAGTCCGGTGTTCTTGCATACACCCGGTGCATACAAAGTGGGAATATACACGAAAATTATTGAATGTAAACACTTCCCTAATGAAATTCAGTCGACCGAGTCAAAAACAAACCGCGCTCTTATATAACTTAATCACAGAGAAAATAATCGATCATCGGCTTAGAAAGAGAAGGACGGCAGAGAAGAGAAGAGACCTCAACTGAATTATTCATGCCGAGCTGTTTCCCTTGTTAATTATTTTCGTGGAGCAGTTAATTTCCGATCGGAATAAATTAATATAAATCATAATTGCCCCACGAAAACCGTGGAAACTTCAGCCCTGAATCGATGAGTCTCTATTATAGAATCATGTTTCCTGACCAATATTCGAATTTCGTAATGCGATACAAAATTACAAAATAGAAAAATCTCAATATTTTCAGCTTACGATTAATAAACTATACGTTATAATGATTTTTTTTTTCAATGAATTAATACTATTAAAATAAATAATTGCGTGAACTTCTTTCTATAAAATTTTATAATCATTATTTTAAGAAATCCAATTAAAAATGTATAGAAAAATATAATTCTGTTTCAAAGAATAAAATATAATAAACATGTTCAACCTTTCACACCCTTTGGAACCCTTCTAATTTATAATATTAAAGCTATACTAACTTATTATTTTATATATGACGAAAAACTAATGCTAAATAGAACTTTCAAAAATTTGATACAAATAACGGATCCGTTCAAAATTTGTTGCGGAACCTAGGTTATCAAATTCTGTTTCATATTATGAAAAAATTGACAATTATATTTGTTCAGAACTAATTCCGATCAAAACCTACATAAAAAATAATTATAATGTAATTTAATATAATTTAATCCATTTGGACTAATAAGAAAGTTCAAATTTTTCTTTTTGACTTATGTTTTTGTTATGTAATGAAGTAACAATGATAATAGTAATATTGTAGTGGAAATTTTACAGAAAAATAACAATCTAGTAAAAATTATATAAAATTATATAAAAAGTTTCTCTAAAGAACAAAAATGTATAATAGATACAATAAATTCTATTTTATAATATTTCTTTTTTTAATTTGAGACATAAATCAATTGTTAATTGATAGAGAGTTTTGACAGATACTATTCTAACTATGGAGACAACTTAAAAAAATACTGTTATTAGGACAAATGTTTTATGAGATGATTTACTTGATTGAAAATGAAATTCATGAAAAGTAATGATATAATAATTACAAATTATATGAAAATATGGTTTAAATTATAAGTGAATGATGAGTTTTGTTGTACTTGTTGTAAGCATATCATAATTGCATTTCTTCTGGTTGGATAATAAATGGTGTACAGTTGCGTGGAACATGTGGATGAACAAGGAGCAAACAAATTATGTATGTTTTTGCGCGGGGGCGAAATTGTCGACGGAATTCGAGTGAAAAATATAAAATTCGCCGGCAGATGTTGCCAGATGATATTATGTTGGTATCATTTGATACTGGTGAGTGGAGGAGTGAGGGATGGTTGCATCGGGCAGCTAAAATAACATCGTCCCAAACATGTGACGAACTGATTTCGCGTGGAAAATCTTCCGTGACACGAGCAGCGGAATGGAAGGAAAAGAGCGACAGTTGTTTTCCGAAACGAAATAATGCACATGTACAATATGTAATATGAAATTACCCGACGTTTAACACCCGTCCCTAGCGAACGTTTCCATTGGACGTTTGCACCGGCAATCCGAAGAAGTCGACACACAAAAATGGTATAAATAAAAAGAAACATTTATTTTCTTTTCTCGCGCTGTATACGTAGAAAATAGAGACAACGGGAAAAAATATGGATAAAAAAAAGGCGAATTTATGTTTGCTTTTCTTTTGCATGTTAAACATGACGTACTGATCAGGTATTCCCGTGTTGTTTCCCTGCTTCTTGTATTTTTAGTAAGCAAACACGGAATACATTTTCGGGGCGGATAAATTGCATACAAACACTCTCGCTTTGCAGCCGCCCCAAAAAGAGAAGGGCGTACCTAGGTGCCCCCGGAGGCTGCGGAAAACATCAAAAGCGCCTAGGAATCATGCACACTCACATACACAGAGAGAGAAAATAATAATGTTTATATGCGAACCGAAATGAATTTTAATATAAATCGGGGGGATTCCCCCCGTAGTCGTACGTACGTACTCCCTTTTCCTTCTCTTTGCTAGAACCGTTCGCTCGTACGTTATATTAGACTCACGACTGAGTTATTTTAAATCTAACTGCGGCGGCCCCCCGTTTTTAATATTAAAATCCCACACGGAACCGCTGCCTCCGCTGAATCCACAAACTGGAAACTAGTTTCTTCACTGTGTGTAATACTAATACCTGAATGCAATGCCATATATCTCACTCACACACACATTTATATATATATAAGTACACACACTCAAACAGACATATTGCTTCGAGTCTAGACTGTTCTCAAATCTTAATCACGCAGACAAATTATTGATTCTGAATTATTCATGGAAGCTGTTTCTTCTTCTAAAATTTTTAACGAAGTATTTATCTTGCGCTTCGGCTTTTAGCAATTAGCATTTTAAATGTTCACGAAAAGTGATTATGATTTACGATTCTGTAACTGTATCGTTGCTTAGTCTGAATGTATTTACGATTCTAATAAATCAAATGGAAAGTAGACACACAAACATTCCTTTTCCAGAAACTTTCAATTATTATTCATTTAATAATTTTTGGCTTCAATTAATTTTAATTAATCAATTGTGTTTAGAAATTTTCGTGGACTAATATATACCAAAATATATCAAAAAAATAAATTGTATGTAATAAACATTATAATTATTATTTTTTTCATTTTTTAGAACAAATTTAAGTATTTTACAAAATACAACAAATAAAAAATTATTTAAAAATATGTTTTTATTTATGAATTATATATAAACTTTCATATAATATTAATATTTTAATTAGTGGAAATATTAATGAGAGAAAATCATCATTACATTTAAAAAAAAATTTTAAGAGTAAAATTAAAATGAAAATTTAGTCGAGCTTTTCTAAACTAATTTAATACTGAACTATGTAAATCTATTTTATTAGATTAGTAATGATTTAATCATTCTTAATGTTATTAAAAAATTACATAATGAGATGAATAGTAATGTAATACTGCATTCGCACTGTGCGTGACATGTTACATAAATATAGTAGCGGCTTACTGGAAGGCGCGGACTATTGCCAGGGGAAGATCAAGAAATTAAAACCTTATGCATCTATAAAAAAAAAACATGAAAATAAGCCCCAGTTCATCACATATGAACATTTTTTGAAATTATCCTCTAGTTCATCACATATGAAAATTTTTGATAATTATCCCCTAGTTCACCACATATGAACATTTTTGGAAATCATCCCCTAGTTCATCACATATGAATATTTTTGGAAATTATTCCCTACTTCATCATATATGAACATTTTTGGAAATTACTACTCGCTTATTTTTGGAAATCAACACCTTACACATAAACACATTCATCACATTTGGTGTTTTTTAGTATTTACTACATCTTTTTGTAAAGCTTCTTTTTCTTGTGTTCATCATGTATGAAGATTTTTAGAAATAAGCACCATTTAATGACATGATAAAAAAAAGTAATGATTTTCATATATATTTGAAACATTGTATTATAATCAAGGATAATCAAGTAGAAGCAGTGGAATGCGATGAGACGTGTATAATTCATAATATTTAGCAAATAAGTGGTTTCTTGGCGGGAGATTCGAATGACCGGATGCATAATTATCGGTAGACACGATCATTGCTTTCCGTACGCGCGGCAAGTTCGTTTTTGTGAAGGTATTATTAATGAAAGTGCATAATTCAAACGCTGACACGGCGATGTTAATCCGAGGGCGGCGTTGTGGGGCGGCGCGGGGAATCCAGGCTTGGCGTGAGATTATTATGATTAATGTGGCTAAGATTATTTGTACTACGTCTAATGGATTGCACGCACCGCATAATGGAGAATGACTTTGAATAGCTGAGCCGACTATTTACACGGAGCCCATCCCCATCATCCTCAAACCTCGTGCCCCAATCCAACCCATGGAATTAGCCACCCACCCCCAACCTCCAACTGCTGCAGAATCAATAATTAATTTAATATTAGAACTCGCGCTGCATAGCGAATTTTATCTGCCCGCGTGCCGAACTGCCGCTTCAGCCTCCACCGAACGGCTGCAGACAAGAATGGAATTAATTAAGTCATCTGCAACGTGCGATGCTCAGGTACCAGCTACATCATAAAGGGCCCATCCTATAACGCGCCTAACCATATCCAAATCTTCCTTTTATTTAATTAATAACATTCTGGTTTATGTGGGTCTCGCATCCTTCGGAAACACAATCTCGTTTCGTGCTTAAGAAGCTGCACACAGTGGCGCCTGTCGCATTGTCCTCAAAATCCTCGTCATCAACGAGATTCTTCAATTAACAGGTAGCGCGTGTTATCTTAATTAGGACCATTCGTGACCACTTAATTAAAGTGAAAACTTGCGTATCCCCAAAAACCGTTTAAGACGACGATTATGGAACAATCAGAAGAAGGATTAACTCCAAAAAGCGGGAGCGGTCCGCCCAGAAAAACAGGCTTTACATAATAAAGCGTTTCGATAACTCTTAGCTTTGTCGGCGTGCACACGTACAAAATCCGCTGAGTTTTCAGAATAATGGACGTGTCATGGGATTACGTGCTCAACCATGGATTACAACAAAACCATCGATTAATGAAGTTCAACATTCGAGTGTGAAATTACTAATGGCTTTACTCTAATCGCAAATAATGATCAAAATCAAATTTGATAATTCATTTTTAAAAATGTCCAATTAAGGCAACTTTTTTCTTATAATAAAATTATGTGGTAAGTAAAAAATTGGCTTCCATAATAACTTTTTGGGAGACCTAAACAAGAACGTGTTATTAATGGGCATTATGAAATAAGTAATGCTGCAGTTTAACATAGGGTTTGAGTGAAATGGATATCTTCGCGGCGGTATTGATTAACAATTTTTCTTCCCTTTTTTTTGTGAATAGCGCAACCGGCGCATAAATTCTTCAGACTTCACACGCGTTTCCTTCCTTCCTTCCTTCGACCACGGCCTGCATTCCGTTATTGAAATATCCAGAAATTTGTTCCAGAAAGTTAATTGAAATATTCTTTTTCGCAATCAATCTTCCCGAACTAATCAACGCACACGTCACTTAAAACTTACCGTTTTTTCTTGCCCGTCCTTTCTTTCACCCTTGCGTCCCATTTCCTCCGCGTCTACAGCCACCCCCAAGATCCCGTTCCTTGGGATATCCTCATCCCTCGTTCATTTTCCCGGCCGCTGGCTCCGAATGAATCCCCAAGATCCGCATCTTATCATCGCCCGGCTTAACCGCATAATCCCCGCGCCGCGCAAACTTCGCTCTTCTGCACCCAACCCCTCTTTCAGCCGAAGAAGAGGAGTAAAGGTGCCAGAGGGGAAGATCGAATACTACTACTTTGGCCCAGATTAGACGGCAGTCGCGGCGTTTTAAAGTTGCCACTACGCTTTTAACTTGTTTTATGGCTTTCGAGCCAAATAAATACGAGAGGTCGGAGGGTTGGCGGAGGCGGCATTGAAAGCCAATTGATGCCCTCCTCACCTCCACCGACGTCGCCCCTTTTCAACCCTCTTCCTTTGGCGGTGCTGTTTTTGATTTTTATCAAAAAATCCCAGTTTTAATTGAATTTACGTCAGCTCGAAACGGATTTTTCTTAATACCAATCCTAATTTAGGTCTCCGGAATTAATCGAACGGTAAACCCCAAAAATAAAATAAAAAGATTTTCAGTTAGTTTCAACAATTTGTTTAGTAAAATTTCATCAAATTGAAAAAAAATATTACGATAATAAAATTTACTATACGAACTACGGCCCGCGAGCCAGATGGAACCCGCCCTGATATTAATCAGCAGCAAATTTTGAAACAGTTTTTTTTAGAAAAAAATGAACACGTACTTGTGCAAACTTTGTAAAAAGTTAGTTTCATTAAAGATTGATGATGTAACTGGAAGACTTAATAATTAATAATATTCTGTTGCAGAAGTTTTAATAGAAAATTTAGTGAAAGTCAAGTGCTGTACGAACTTCTGATAGCAAAAAAAATAAAATGTTGGGAAACGTTGCGCTGCCAAGTTCTTGCGGTTTCCAGTGCACGGCGCTCGAAGGGTTAATGCTAAATGAACTTCCTGGAGTCAATACAGTCTATGTAGGTTAAGAGAGCACCGTGCAATGACGTTATCGAAGACGAAGGGAAATTTCCTTAAAATTAATACAAAATGTCCCTTTGTTGTGTGAAGGCGCTAAAGCAGGAAGAAAGAAAGAACGAAGAAGAAGAAGAAGTACCGCAAGCAAGGATCACGCGATCCGCCGTGTGCGGAATTTGCATTTTTATTGGCTCTCGGTATAAAATTCAGCAACAACCTCCGCCACAGTTTATTTATTTAATATCGAAAATTTCGCCCTCAGGTTGTAAACAATATCAAGTAACAACAGACCAATTTCGCGTTGCCGCCACCCCCGCTCCTCTCTCTCTCTATTCCGTCCGTCTTTTATGGACCCGAAAAGCCTTTTGACCCCCCGCAGGTTATGGCTGATCCTTTGACCCGTATGATTCGAAACTGTGTTACGAGGCAAAAGGCCTTCGTCCTCGCATCGCATCGCACCCCTCAAAGCCATTCCATCCATTATATGTCACACACATCCACCCCAGAAAGGATTATCTATTTTCTCTGTCTCTCTCTCTATCTATATATTCTCTCCCTCAATCCGCATCAGTCCCAAATACCGTTCTACATAGTTTCCATGGAATTATTTCGATTCGACTAAAAACTAGTCATTTGAATTAATTTCATTGAGTTTCCTTCTCGCCGCACACAGCCTCGCGAATTACCAAATTTTCATTTGAAAAAAATATATATCCAATTTTTTTACAAAAACAAATAAATATTAAAAAACGTCATGAAATAATAGTAAAAACATCAAACGAAATCCATTTTATATTTATAATTTCAAATTATTTGTATTTCGTTAACCATTATATAATTTAATTTTTGTACGTGTCCAATTAAGTCTATGAAACTTTAGATAAGTTGTAAAATGTATTTTACGGAAATAATGAAATAATTTGACCGAAATAAAGATTTTATTTATTATTTTTATTTATTTATTAGATAATTACGAAATTATATCTTTTGGCGTTTTAAAGAAAATATCACTATGTATATATTGACTTATATTGTTCATGTAATATTTTTAAAGCATTTTATTTGTAAATTTCTTAGTTTTAGATTGATGACATAATTTAGAAATTTTATGATTTGTTGAAGACATAATTTCTACATTTTATATATTCCAACTTTCAAGTTAATTATATAATTAATATAAGTTTAAGTTATACTTTTTTCACAACACAAATAAATCTACTATAATTCATTCATTATTCCCAATACTTCACAAAGAAAACTGTCTGCAACAATGTGAAAAAAAATAAGGAAAAAGCATCTAAAAATTTATGATCGTTATTTATTACTTTTTTTGTTGTCTGGAATGCGTAGTAGTAGACGTGCGTATTTTTTGTACGTTTCTTTCCGTATTTTTATCAATGAATGAACCGAAATTTTCAATTCATAATAGTTTTATCACATTTTTTTTTGTTTTTGATCAGTATTCGTAGTTTTTGTGTGTGTTTCTTTCTGAATATTTATGAATGAATTTTCGATTCATTATTTCTTCCTATTTTTCTACTAAATATAGTAGTACGCATTTTTGTTTATTTAGTAGATGAGAAAATAAAAGTTACAAATTTCAATTAAATAATTACATAATATTTTATAAATTGAAAGTAGTCTTATCAAAACCATGTAAGAAATATAAATGAAAATGTTTGTATATAAACATGTTGTCGTTTATATTTTAATAAATAGGCACATCTCGTGAGAAACAAACATGAATATCGTTTCGTGTTAAGAAAAGTAGAAAGTTTTCGAGTATTTCCAAATTGCGTAAATTCAAAGAGACAGAAAAATCAGTTTGTAATTTTTGTCGTTGGGAGCGTAAATGAAAATCGAAATTGCGGTTTCGTTTCGCTTAGGCCCTTTGTGTCGCCTTTTGTATCGACGGCGATCGCCATATAAAACGGTCGTAGAGACGACGAGGATGGGATGCGGCACCAACCAAACCTCCCCCACAGCTCAGCTCACCCCGCACGGACAAAAAGCATTGTGAGTGAATAAAGTTTCGTCGCGTGCATTTGAATCCTTTGTGGGGACATTCAGTCAAAGGCGACTCATCTCCCTTCGCCCTTCGTCCTCCGCGTGTCTGGAATCAAACCAATAACATGGAAAATAGATGGACAGGAAGAAGGGCGAAGGGCGCGCAGCGATTGATTGATTTTCTTGCCCCGAGCGTGTATATGTTTTTAGGTCCCTCCTTTTTTTTTGGCCCGTCACAATAAACCGGATAGACCCATTACGAAACGTAACAATAACTTTTTTCCCTATCAATTCACTAATTTATAGAAAGGGCGCTTAATAACGCAAGAGACAATTTTTTTCAACTTCCCCCCAAAAGCTTTTCGCAAACAATTAAACGCTTTTAATACGTTTCGTGTACATTCTTCCACCCTTATTTTCCGCCGTCCCGATTTTCTGTGTGTATTTTTTTTGCGTAATATTTATTTTTGCAATCCGCCTCTCTCTCTCACTCGCTCTCACTTCGGCTTTTCGCAAAGTGCTTCGCAAATAATGCCTCTCCCCATTTGTACGTATAAATGTCGTTTTGAAATGTAAATATTTAAGGGATGAATTCAATTTATTCATATTTCTTTCGCAGAATAAATAAATACGCCGACGACTGCTGAAAACAGGAGGGAGGCAATTACAATTTGCGACTTATCGACTTGTTTACTTGCACCCCAAATTTATGGGACCATCGTTTAATGAGTTTTTTTTCCCTTTGTTGCTTTCCATTTCCTGTCTCACAAATTTCCACCTTTCTCATATATTAAATTCACACTGCAATTACAAATTTTCACAAAAATACAAATATTTTCATTCATTTTTATTAAAAAAAAAACAATCCTAATCATTTTAAAAAAAAAAATTTTTTTTACTTTTACCTTAAATGTACAATATGAATTTATAATAAAAAATGATTATCATGAAATATGAAAAATCGATTTGTATTTTGACACGATATGTGTAAGTTAGTTAGGGAAATAACGAAAATAGCCAAAATTATCGTTTCCATTTATTTATAATAAATATTGGAGTGATTGGAAATGCATACAAAAATATATATATAGAGATATCGTTTTCCGTGAATAAATGATTCGCAAATTAATTATATATCACTGGGAATCGGAAAAACATATTTAAAATTGGCTGCAAAAACGATCCCGATCCGAATTAATGGTCGTCACGGCCCCCCGGAAATCACTCCCCCATAGCACCCGCAGGGCGGCCAATTTATGTGACAGCTTGAAATCAAATAATAATTTACCCTATCCGGAAAAACTAATTACTTTCGAATTAAAAATTCGTTTGATCGATATAAAAATAAGCTAAATATTGAGATAAAGTGATAGTTCAATTTGATAAAAGTTAAACAAAGGATGGGTGATTGAAAATGTAGAAGTTTCAATGTAAGATTTAATAAAAAAAGATGTTTTTATTTAAATTAAATTCTTTAGTTAAGATAGCTAAGCAAATTTTGTCGCGGGGGATTTGTGATGATTATGTAGAGTTTAATTAATATTTTAGTTTAAATTCTTGGAGATTTTACTTGAATGGGAGATGAAATATCATTTTTCAAAATATCATTTTTTCAAAATTCGAATATTTCAAATTGAAAAAAATAAAATTATTCAAATTTTTCTTGATTTTTAGGTATGAACACAAATTTAAAATTATTATAGATAAAATATTGAACTATTGTGACACAATATGTAATTTCGTTATAGCTAAAAGTTTTTAATAGTTAAGCAATTTTAATGGATGATAATTCATATTTGTAATTTGTTGTTAACAAATATTAATATTGAATATTGGTATAAAAAAATCAATTTAATATAAGTTTGAAGATGTTTTTACGACCGCAAAAGTTCATAAAAATTCCTGCTGCGTCTCAGTGGAGGGCGGTTGCAGATCTAATTACGTAATTCCTGCGTGAATACCACCTTGCGACGTCAGACAGACCACCCACGATTCGCTCGACGTTATCTTGCGCTTGACACACGGTTGCGTAATTTTTAATGCTGTCTAGTCGTCACACATAAACTCGCGGCATTTTCGAGGGGGCGCTGGGGGCGGCGACGGCAGCGGCGGCGGCACAGGATTAAACGCCGTGATGGATATGTGACGGCCCCTTCTCTCTCTTTCTCTCTCTTACTCCCGACCAGAGATATTTATATTGAATGTCACGCCAAACACGCGACTTATGAGAACGGCAGACAAGACACATACAAACACGGAAAAGCCGGAAAAAATATGTGTGTGCGTTTCCTTGAAGGGTGGCCAAATAGATGCGTGTGGATATATAGAAAAAAAGAGGAGGATGGTTGGGTTGTCCCTCAGACTTATTGCTCTAAACCGATTTCCCAATTGACGGCCCCCAACTTGAAATGTCAATCCAACTGGTTAGGAGGGTGTTGAGATGAAGATACGATAAAAAAAGAGTGAATGGAAAACCAATTGAACTTGGCACTAAACTATATATTGGAGAAAACTAAATCAATTAAAATTATTCCCAAAGATCACTTTCAGTAAAAAACATATTTAATTTTATAATCATTATGTAATTGCTGACAGACTGAACTTCTTTTTCCCGGGAAAAATAAAATTTAGTATACGTGAATATTTTTTTCCCGGGAAATATATAAAAAAAAATATTGAAATGAAATTCTTCGCTGTAATTTAATTAATTGAAATTGGCACTAAAATTTGATTAAGGGAAGAAAATCAATCAAAATTGTAGCTAAAAATTACTTTAAGTTTTAATGCATTAACATATTTAATTTCATACAATTGCTGGAAGACTGCAGTAAATAGATAATTTATTATACTTGAAAAAAGAATATTTCTCGGGAAATATAAAAAAAATAATTTAACTAATTGAATTTGCAAACATAATTTGATCAAAGTAATAAAATTAATAAAAAATTTATCTAATAACTAAGTTTTGGTGCACCAACAAATTTAATTTCATATAAATGCATTGAATAGAAATATTGCGTATACGTAAACAAGCATTACAGCCTTTAGTAGACATTTCCCGGGATTTTATTGAAAATTCCCGGGAAATGCCTACTAAACTCGAGCTATCAACGCTGACATATACTGACATTTTAAATATATTGAAGGAGACGATAAAGTGAAATGTTTACATAAGTTTCTGTACATAAATATTAGTTAACTCTAAATTTTCTTACAGAAAATTAAATTACAAACATATTTAATTACATAATCATTATATAATTGATGGAAGACTGCAGTAAATAGAAAATTGCGTATACGTGTACAAATATTACAGATTTTTTTTCCTGGGAAAAAGAAAAATAAAATTCTAGGGAAATAGAAAAAATAAATCCCAGGAAATGTTTAATACGCTAGCTTTCTCTTACAAAGTAAATTGTTTGAATAAGTATCTGTACATAAATGTTAGTTTATTCTAAAGTTTCTTAAAAAAAAATAAATCAATCAAAATTATTTCTAAAAATCACTTTTAATTAAAAACATTAAATTTCATAATATATGCTGAAAAACTATAGTAAATAAGAAATACATGAACTAATATTATTTTTTCAGGGAAATATAAAAAAAAATTCCCGGGAAATGTTTAATACTCCAACTTTTTAGGTACTAATATTATAAATATATATAAGGTGACGAAAAAGTGAATTTTTTATATAAGTATACAAATAATAAAATTATTGACTCTAAAGTTTCTTAATGAAAATCAATCAAAATTATTATCGCTTTAGGTTACATTAGGAAACCTAATTTATACTCAAAAGACTATTACTTTGAATTGAAACACGTGATTGAACTATTGTTTAATTCAAATATATTTAGTAACAAGGGAAATCATGTTATTATTGAACACAATGACATTTATGTCTAATATCTGTGATGTGCGGCCGCATAGCATAAAGGAGTTTTGAATATTTCGTAAACCAGAAGCAATACATCATAAAATCCGTATCAAAGGCGTATGAGGGAATTCGATGTGTAACATGTTCGGTTGCCAAAAGAAAGAGAAGCCATCCGGTTTTTGTTTGGCCTTTGATTGATTGTTATGGCAACAGGAAGAAAGGCATTTGTAGAAGAAAGAAATCAAGTGGGTGTGGGATTTGAAATACTTTATGTGTGGGAGAGAGAGAAAGAGAGAGAAAAGTTGCTTTGATCGCCGGCCATTTAACCTCCTCGCTAGAGCAGAATTAGCCCGGCCTGGCCAAACTCTCTCTCTCCGCCGCCCCCAGCGTACTAATCTCCTTCACTAAAGATACGCAAGCTTATATGTACCGAAATAATTAAGCCCGAATCCAATTTAATACGTGTTGGATTCCTTCCGTTTATTATTAATTATAGTATGTCCCCACGCACAAGATATTTTTTTTTGGCGCATCTCACCCTTCCTTACAACACTTTTTTTTTCCTCCCACATCGCCATTCCTTCTTCCAGCAGCGTTAATTGAATTTGTATGTTGCGGAATAGTTGGGTCGAGAGTTTGGGGAGAGAGAGCCTGTAGGAAGCTAATGTAATTAGCAGTATCCTTCGTAACATATCCCCAGTCCTGGCGAAAGGGGATAATGAGAGTCCTTCTGGGTTGCTTGTTCAACTCTACCAGCCAGACTTATTACCATATAATACTTAATATGCGACGAATAACAAATTGCCTTTCCGCAACTCTCCACCGCCTTTATCAGTCTTATGCAAACGCAGGCTGTGTTGTTCATACCCTCCAACCCTTCAAGAAACTAACATTTATTTTCATGAGCAAATATAGTTCAAAAACTAAATATAAGTTAAATCGTAACAGATAGATTAACACAATATAATGCTGTTTGTAGCACTTAATATAAGTCAGTCAGATCTGAAAGAGAAATTGATTTTTTTTAATACTTCTAATACGAATGCTAAATTATGGAATTGTATTTAAACTAGTAAAAAATATTTATTTATAAATTAATTATTTTTTTCGAAATTGTTTGTGAACAACAAAATTAGAATATGTTAAATAATGTACATGTTTTTGTATGTGGCTCAGGTTTATAAGGAAATGGATTAGAAAATCCTAAACTAGTCGTAAAGTAATCATCGTTGAATTAATAAGTGCAGTGTTAAGGCAATTTTGGTGGTAGAAGAATATTAAATTATTAAAGTCTTAGTGAACCATCCGAAAGTCAAATGATAAACTTTCAGTCTAAGTCGCACTAATCCAGACAGCTTTCGAGCCTCGGGATCGTGCGGAATCCGCAAAACCAAACTTACGTAATATACAATAAGCTCTCATATTACGCTGTTAAAAAATTAAAATATTTTGATTTAGCAACTATTTTATTGATATAGATTATTTCAAAACATTAAGAAAATTTCAACTTATTTCCAATTGGATCTTATTTTTATATCGGATTTCCTAATAATATAATTCGCAGATGACTTATGTCCTCTCATTGTAAATCAGAAGTTGCATGGCAAAACTTGCAAAGAGGATTAAATCAGATTAAAAACACTGGCTTAAAAACTATTATTAATCCAACGCAACAAAATAGACTTATGTCATCTTTTTGATGAAAAAGAAAATATGTCCAAAAAGGATTCTGAAAATATTTTTGCTACATTTTGAACAAACGACAATTAGGTCAAAAAATCAGAAAACTACGTCATTCCAGATTTATACTTAAACTAATTTAAAGTAAAATAACGTAATAATAAAGTTGATTTAGAAAAAATTAAGACCAGTAAACATAAATAAAATTTTAATTTTTATATAAATAATTATTATTTATTAAATAAAGTGATAATAAGATTGATTTTGGTAAGAAAAATGATTGGTTGTAATAATATTTGTAAATATTCAAGATGGTATTTTGATAGAGTTTTTGTGGCTGTATCAATATTAATGAGGCGGAAAGATTAATCGCTTTGGAATGCTTTAGGGTCTTCGGGGCTTTTCTAATACTATAATGTGATTTTCAAGGAACTCGGAAATTATGAGTGGAAGCTGTGCGTTCAAAATGCGGTAGACATGAAATATGGAGATCGCGTGAAAGATAGTGATAAAATTAATTTCGGGGATAGAAATTGAGTTTCTCTACACTCCATAGTTCCTCCGAGTCTCTCTCGGTGGGACGCTTCGAAGGAGTTCCATAATTAACGAGGGAAATTTTGAAAAATGAATTCTTAAATGAAATAGTTATGGGGACACGCGTTTCATAAAGGGATGGTCGATCGCATAACTTCGGTAAAGTAGTTTGCTTAAAACTAGAGCTTCGAGAATAATAATAAAACTCTTTCGGCGCGTGATAAAATTACGTTGGAACTCGTAGGGTGAAGGGCGCTCAACTTTTCGGTTATACATTTTCGGCGATATGATGAATTGGATAAACTTTTCGAATCGTTGCGACTATCGAAGAAGAAGAAGAAGTATAGGGCAGCTGCGAGTAATTTGATTATTTTTTTTTTGGTCCTTGTTCAGGATCTGTGATTCACCTGCCCGATTCTTCGACCGCGCCCACCTGCCGGAGCGAGAGCTCTCATCTTCTTAGTCGTCCTTTTGCGGTATTTCGCTCCCGAAAGGTCCAGAGAGAAGTGAAGCAAGCAGCTGCCCATTATCTCCAACAAGAATTCAAATTACATGCGCGCTGCGCTCTTCGTGCCTCAATTAAAAGCGTTTCAACCGGGTGGACCGAAAAACGGACTCAATTTTATTATTTTTTTTTTTCGAGACAATAATAACTAATAATTATGCATTCATTTCGGTTACGTTCTGATGATGGGCTTTCCACCATCTCCACCCAAGGCGCTACGAAAACACAAGCGATTTGTTGATACAAATTTATTCCAGCTTGACTTCTAGTAAAATCCAATTTAATAATAGGTGACACCGCACTTTTCCTTTCACCTGCTTGTTTTTGTTTCAATCGGAACGTTTCATCCGCTTTTTTTAAATAATTATAACGTATAATTTTAAATTCCAAATTAAAATTTTATTAATTCAATTGCGTCACATTTTTTTTATAACATTTCATAATTTAAAATTAAAATTAAAATACATAAGAAATTATACACCCATAAAAAACATTTTTGAAATAAAATTATGCAAAATTTAAATAGAAATAAATATTTCTTATTACTATTGATTCTACGAAATTAATGTAATTTAACTTATTTTTTAATAAAGTTATGCAAAAACTATAAAAAATCATCTAATTTAAACACGAATTATCGATCATTGCGTAACATATGATTCTTGTAAATTACATTTATTTTATAAGAATCTAGTTGAACCTGATAAGAAATACATAAGAAATTATTTTTTATTTTTTAAATAAAATTATCCAAAAACTATAAAATGCTTTCTAATTTCATCAAATATTATCGATTATTATTGTAACATTTTTTATTACTTTTGTATATTTTTAAATTATTTTTGTTTATATATTATATTACATATTATGTAACATTTCTTGCATTTGGTGCTTGTAAATTAAAATTCTTACAAATTAAAGTTGCAAAAAATAATTTATTAATAAAATATATAAGAAATTATAGGACTACCAAAAATACCATTCATTATTTTTTTAACTCAAATTATCCAAATGCCTGAAAAGAAATTTAAATATAAATTATTGATCACTATTCCAAAATTTCTTATTACTTTTGATTTATGTAAATTAATTTTCTTGTAGGACTACTTAAAATATTTTTCACATTTTTTTTAAATAAATTTCTGCAAAATCCATGAAAAATCTTCTAATTTAAGAAGAAATTATCGAACATTTATAATATTTATATACTGCTAAATTAAATTTCTTATCAAAATCTAACTGAAACTGAAAATAATATTAAAATGGAATTATTTTTAAAGCCAACCAACATTTTCGATTATTGCATGTAATTTCTTGTTGATTTTAATGCTTTTCAATTAAATTAAGAATTTTATTTTGAAAGTATACGAATTTTATAAAAAATGAATATTAAAATTATTTTTTAAGATATTTTTTTTTTGAAAGCTGTAAATCGACTGAAATAGTTCTGCTATGAGAAATTAATTATTATTCAAAATAGTAACTTGTCTAAATGTTTCTACTTGTAATAATTCCTAATATTGAAATTATTCTTAAAAACTAAAGTAAACTCAAGTTTATCTAAATTCTAGATAAATCTAGGTATTAAAAAGAAATTTGCTATGATTATATTAATTTCTTTCATAAAATATTTTTATTTCTGTTTTCCTTAATAAATTATATACTTTAAATATATAATTTCCAGTTATAATAAATATAATGAATTAACGATAAGCGAATTATGAAATGCTCCGGTTTAAATATTAATGAACGAAGGTTTAATTAAAGTCGTTGCTTACAGTATAAAATGCACGACAATCGGCTGTAATCCGGCAGATTAAATTGTCGCGTAATGAATTCGGAAGCAGGAGGAAAACTGTTGATTTATCCGGCGCGAAATCGAATTACCAGCGACAGGAAGCGGAGGGATGAACAAGAAGCAAGACCAAAGAAGACACACAGCATAAAAAATAAATATAAAGAAAGTGGTGGAGAGAATCGCCCGCAAGAAGATAATTGCATTAAAAGCGCGCTTGTCCGATTAAAAGCGAAAACGAATTACGTCGAGCACTAATATAATAATATTGGTCCAACACAATTTTTTTTATTATTATTATTATTTTCATCCATCCTCACCCAACATCTTCTCCTTCCAGCAGAAAACCCTTATTATTTTATATCCTCCTCTTTCAGCTGCCAGCAAGGACGAAATTAATCTGCCTACTATAAATTCCACTCAGCATATTTCAGGATGCGAACGTTACCTGCCATTATAAATTATTTAACGCGGTTATTTCAGATTAGGACGTGGAGCAGCCGAGAGAGCACTCCTTAAAGCCCAACTTCCGAAAAGATTAACGGACGGTCGGGGGTTGCGCGGGGGCTGCTCTTTTTTTTTCACTTCCAACTCACCCCACATCTCTTAACTTCTTATTATTTCTTTCTCCTTTCTTATTTTGGTGCAGCGCCGGTGCCACTAAATTGAAAATTATTGTCATCTTCGCTATTTAGTTGATCGTTTATTTAGATTTATGCGCGAGGGCAAAGTTATAGCGAGGCGCGCGCGGGGGTGGAAACAACCTGTTAAGTGGCGCGTTTAGAGGAAGGACGAAATAATAAAAGTAGGAATAATTCCATTATTCTCAGATAAATTGCAAGTTTATACTTAATTATTGGAATAAATAAATAAATTTATAGTGCGCGAAAATGAAATAAATTTATAGTGCATAGATAATGTGGGAGAATCGGAAAGGAATTCACCTTGTGTGTGTGCGCTGCTTCCGGTATGCAGGAAATAACGAAGGAAAGCTCTTAAAAGTTGGGAGAGGAACTATCTTCGTCGAGCTACCGCGAATTGCAAATATGTTGTGCAAATAGTTGCGTTGGGATTGGAATAGTTGCTTGGCTGATGGATGGACTTCAGAGGACGAATCTCTTCTCCCTCTCACAGCAGGCAACAACAATATCTTCGTATCTAAATGCGAACGGACCCAATGTACATACCTCTGCTGTCTTCGCCAAGGCGCCTGCCTTCCTTCACCCTCGACGCTAAAACTAAATCCGAACATAAACACATCCATCAAAGCCTAAATGTTTGTCCATACACAACCATTCCTCACCTATTTGCTTTCTATTAAATAACTCGTGTTTCTGAATAAATTCATAAGGGATTTTCGCAAACATCCGCTTGTAAAGTTTATATTTGCACATATTCAAACTACATCTATGAATATTAAATGTTACAAATATCAATATTATAAAATATTTTTTTTATAAATTTAGTTGAATATTATTTATGATTTATTTTTATATAATCAATCCCAATGAATGTTACAAATATTAATATTATAAAATAATAACAATTTTTTATAAATTTACTTAAAAATATTTTTAATTATTTATTTTTATATAATACGTTATTATATAATAATCACATAAATAATTGTAGACAAAAAATGTACATTTTTCGATTTACAAGTGTTTTAAATCTGCTAAAAATAAAGTTAAATTTTATAATTTTAGTATAAAAATTTAAGTAAATTTTCAATGAAAAACTTTTAAATCAGTTATTATAATTTCAATATTTTAAATAAATTTATAATTAAAAAAAAATACAATTTTTAATATATCCAATATTTTTTTAAAATTTAATTATTTGTTAATTAGTAAATTATCAATAATCTTTTTATGTAAAACAGTAATTGGAAAAAAATGTATTCATCATAAACATATTTTGAAAAAAAAATCTTGTAACGTAAAAGTAAAGAAATTCAGTAACATATTTTTTTAAATTTTATTTAAATTGAGAATATTTAATAACTAAAAAACTTTTTAATAATTTGAAGTGAAAAATTCTAAGAAATGTAAATTTAATATTAATATTAATTAATTCTATTAATTCAAAGTGTATCGATCTCAAATTATTAAATTTTCTTCAGAATTTCAGTAATACTTCAACTTACGTTAATCCGACTTACGCGAATTCAAAGTTAGGCGGTACTTGCTTGTTAAGTGGCGTCTACTGTCTTAAGTCCTTTACGCATTTTGTGCACAAGTTGTACACGAATTCGATTTACGCGATTTTTGTTGTAAATCAAAATTTAATTTTTAGATAATAAATATTGACTTTTTTAATTTTATTTTTTTATTAATAGTAAAACTATTGATTTGAAAGACCTACAATAAGTAATTTATTATTAATAATTAGAATTATTTGTTTTAATTTAATTTTTGTGTACATTTTGTAATAAACAGATTACAAAAAGCAAATACAATTATTAAAACCATTAACAAAATTATAGAATCATAAACTGTTATAAATATCATATGTATTTCTGTCGTATTAAAAACTGTTATAAATTACATAATAATTTGTGTTACAGTCATTGTTAAGATGTGTGTTATGGTAGTTGACAGGTCTTTTGGATTTTCATATGAATTGCTTTGGACAGGGTTCATATGTATATTTGCTCTCCGATTTTCCGTGTAATGAATCACCACGAAATTGGTTCACGAAACGCACTTGATTTCTTCCCGGGCCGAATCCATAACAATCAATCAAACACAAAAAAAATTGTACCCTCGGCTCTGACCTTTCCATTTTATATTACCACGTCTTTTTAACCATGAAGGGCAACCTGGTCCTATCGCTTCATATTAATCAATCCCATTGTTGCGGGACCGGAAATCGCATGCGTTTCGGCAATAAATCAAGCCCTCTTTATGAAACAAACGACTGCGGTAGTTTTCGGTGGGTGGAAGTGTCATCGCTTAGTTTTCGGGACCAACAGGACCCAGCACTAAACCGCGTTGTCAGACCTTTCGCGCGATGATTGATGCATCATCTTCCGCACCATCCGGAGACAAGAATCTTAACATACTCACACCCCGGTGGTCTCTCGCATCCCCCATCCAGTTTAACTCTTGCTAAAGTTATCATCACCATCATCCCTCGGAAAAGCAATCGCTCGGTCCACGCAGCGATCCTTTCGCTCCACTAAACAGGATTCCCATTTCGCCACTAAATTTCCAAAATTATTATCACAATAAATTTATCTAAACTAATTTAATCATCGACGCTGGATGCATATCTGCGTTCGCTATTAACGCACTCGTTCCGCTTTCATTGCTTTCTCTCTCTCTCTCGTAAATTACGTAACGCGTACGCAAACACAAATGGGGACGGCATTTTTAATCATTAATTAATCAATGCTGCGCAGTTTCATACGATTTATTTACTCTTCATTAAACTATTAATTATTTGTTCAATTAATGATAAATCCATTATATCTTGATACTACCCAATTACATATTTCACATTTAACCAATTTACATATACAAATTCACCAAATATATACAATACATACACAAATTTAATGTTACGAAATATAAACTCGTAAACCCTTGAGTTTCCATTATTGCAAATGAAATCATCACAAATATTATATAAAATAATGCAACCCAATAAAACATGCAATTGTTAAATTCCGCATTAATATTTCACTCTGTAAACTGTACAGTTTCAATTATCACAAATGAAATCATTAAAATTTTATAATTTAAAATTACATACAAACAATAAATTTCTCTCAAACAATTAAAAACAATATATCAATTTAATATATAGAAAATTAAGTTACAAATTTGTAAAAAAAAATATCAGTTACGTTTTTGTAAATTAGTTATTTGCTTCAAATGTCTAATATTAAGTTTCTATTTAATGTTATAAAATTTTATAAAGAAAAACGTAAAGTAAAATTTGTTATTCGTTGGAAAATTGAAATAATTACATAACTTTATTAAGTTTTAAAAAAATATAATTTAAACTTAATTTAAAAAAAAAATGTAGAGATTAAAAATAGTTTTCTTATTACAGTTAAAGTATTTTAATAATTAATAAATTTTTGGTTTTTATTTTTTCATTGTTCTAAAAATATAATTTTTATATTATTAGTTATTAATAAACCAAATATGGAATTTATGATTCTTGTAATAATTTCATAAAATAATTACTATGAGTTATTTATAAAAATATTTATTGTATTAAATATTAATTCATGAGATTGTTTTAACAGATTTGTTGGTGATTCCAATGATCAAAAAGCTTCTTATGTTATTAACCAGATGGAATTGCGGCTGCATTTTGGGGTGACTGGAAAGAAATCAAATCAACTAAACATTTTCGGTTGTATTCAATGAGAAGCTTGCTTGCGTTTGTGATGTGATTCAATCGCATAAAAGAGAGTGAGAATATGCTAAGATTACGTGAAATCTCGTCCCTCGTCGAAGGGTGAACCCAGAATTTTTGCCCCTGGATGGTTGATGATTGCACCCTTGCTGTGAATAGGCGAGGTCGTTCCAATTTCACGGCTTAGCTTAATGGTTCAGTGGCTGCGCTTGATGTACACACATACGTTAAGTAAGTATGTTCTGCATAGGAAGATAGAGAAGAGCGAGAGTATGTGAGGCAGAGAGAGTGAGAGAGAAGCGGTGATGATGAGTGTGTCTCGCGTTTGATATCTCCGAAATGCAGCCCCGTCGACGACCACCCCCGATGCGTGCAGAAGGGATGTGATTAATGGCAAACATGTATCCGGCTCGCAGATATTGTTATGGTAATTATGTATTTCGGTCGCGATTAAGCCGAGTGTTATCGCAAACTGCGGCGGGAGGAGGACGAGGGTGAAGGACTCGTGCAGATTTCAGGGATGTTCGCTCCGAGAGTACGAGCATAGCATGTATGTATACTGGATATGTTAGTCTGCAATGGTGTGTGTGTGTGTTAGCTGGGAGCCAGTTAGGAACCGGAAGCGCGCCATGTATGTGGAATACACGAAGCGCGATAAGCGTTAATTGTTAATAAATAAACCGAGAGATTTGGATTAATTTTATATTTTCTGCTGCGAGGGAGTAGAGACGAAGCGGATCTCCCTATAGCTTAATCTTCCCACAACTATGACGGAGAATGTGGAGAAGAGATTTCAGTTTCGATTTAAGCCTGAGCTCATTTTATTTTTTGCTGCTGCTGTTGTTATATAATCTATCTCGTTATATGGATTTTCCTTTAACCATTTTCCACCAACACTTGAAAAATTATTATTATCACTTCATTACAGCCATTCTATTATTTACCAACAAATTAACATAAATTTAAATGTCATAAAATAAAACGTAACTATACTCAATAGATGGCGTGTTAAGAAAAGCGATTCCCTTAAGCAAAAGATACAAAAATAACTGACAATAACTTTCAGAAATAGTTAAAAATGATATTACTTGAACAAATTCTATGTAAAGTATAGGGCATTCCTCTCTTCGTTGAGTAAAGTAAAAATTTAAATCCGTTTTTTTATATTTCTAAACCTATCTCAAGATTCTTCACTAAATATTGTTTTCCCCTCTAGAATTTACATATAACAGCCTTGAAAATACATTTTGGTGATATATCCTTGTCTTAACCAGAAATTCAATAATAATGTAATAAACATATACATTTCCAATTGTCACATAATGAGAATAGTTTAATCCGTGGTAATTTTGTGATTGAACTATAGCTGCACGCGCCACCATCGCTAAACACTAAATTAAGTAGTCTACACTGGCCACGTGATAATGCGGTGGTAATGTGAGCCACGTCGCTAATGTGGTCAAATCCAAACTGGTATTGCGGGTAATTACTTGTGTATTGTGTAAACCGTTGCAATATTGGGTAATATAAGCCAATTCAGCCTTAACCCCATTTCCAGCTTTAAAAGCTTCATCCTGCCAGTAGTAAAATTGCCCTTTCGGTGCTTGTGCTTATATGCCTTTTGATTAACTGTGCCGATGTTTCAACTACGACGGACCCCCGCACCGGCAACTTGAACAACTTTAAGCACCAATTTTCATGTCGTGGAAATATTGAGATTTATGTCCTCACTTCGTGCCTTTTTCTCGGGGCGAAATAGTTTTCAGGAAGTTCCCTGGTATTATCGCATTCGTATGTTCCCAGCGGCGGCGAAACCATCAATTATATGCTTTTATTCATACAAAAAGAGTTGCCCAACTTTGGTTTTGAAGCTCAAAAACTTTGTTTCGTTTAACACTTTTGTCACTGAATAAGAAATACGTTTTTTTGTTGGTACCTATAGGTACCAATCGGGACGAAAGTCTGAAAAAATGAAACTATTTAAGAAACACAGGTTTAGTTTAGCAGAAATATTTTTTTTTGCTTTAAGGTTATATATACTCAATAAAAATATTTCATATCAAAACTCTGAGTAGATTATTGATAAAGTCGTAATCTCATAATTTTGTTATAAGGAAACCGTGCGATTTCTATTTTCGTATTTCCACGGTCGACGTCGCACCTAATGCCGTAATGCGTTAATAATTAAAATCTCCAAGGGGTTGTCAAAAGTTGGCACGGACGTCGGAAGGCGGGAAATTAAATTCGTGGCTCACGCAACGTAACGATCGGACCGACCCCCAAACGGCACGCACGATTCCAATCCATCCGTCCTCGAGCTCACGCACAACTTGTTAATAACATTTTTCGCTCCCTCATCCACCCTCCGCAAACGCATTTAAAACAACAGAGAAAGAAATGCCCAACCTCGAGGTGCGAGCGAGAGAGAAAAAGAAAGAAAAGCGAGCTTCGCGTTTTTGATTGATCCCCTTGTGCCGTGAGTGGCGTGGCGCCGTATTAATCTGGTTTTAGAGCGATGTAAATGTCTGCACGGGGGTAATTTATAACGGGTGAAGTTGGTTTTTGAGCCACCCCATCATTCATCCTGCGAACGATTAGTTTTTAAGATTCGCAGTCCCATTTGAATTTCAGAAATCGGCCAAAAGAAAATACAACACAAAGATATGTTACCAGATTGCAGACACCTGTCCGTTACATAACATATGAGTATTTCATTTCGTAAATATATGCTGATGGAAACAACTTTGAAAATAGTTCTAAATTATTACAATTTTTGATACATTTTTGGAGCAATAATTTAACAAAATATAACGTCACGAACATGTGTTACCATTTTCATGCCATATATCAAGGATAAATCTTATATAACATATTTTTGAGTCGTCCCCTTTCTTGATATTAGTTTCTTAAGATTCAACTACAAATTTGAATTTCAAAAATCAGCGAAAAAAAAAATCAAAACAAAAAAAAATGCAGCAAATCCCAGAAGGTAAAGTCGAAGGTGGATGGAGGATAACGTCCGTTGTCATCCCCTATCGCAGATACAGGGTGTATTTTAATATTCCCGCGCCGCTCCCGGTTTTATTTTCGCAGACACACCGCGAAATCCAATATCCAGCGAAATGTCGTCGCACCAGGCCAAGAGCCGTGCAACCAGACACTTTCTTCCCTCTCGAAAACCTTTCCACCGCAATTTCCATAAAATCTCCTCCTCCTACAACTTCCATCCTTTGCTTTCTTCTTCAGCTTGCGGACCCTTTCCTTGGATTTAAATCAATTCAACTGGAAATAAAAGAGAGATGAGGAAAAAGGGAAACAACGCGACGAGCCGCGCCACTCCACTTCTTCATCCAATCAAGAAGTCACCGAATAAAGACACTCCAACAAACAACAATCTATTCAGCATCAAGTTAATATATAACAATACTGTATTTACTCAAAATAAATAAATAAATGTTAAAGGATAATTATTTATTCTTATTCAACAATTTTTTGTTACAAATTTTCTATTATTTCCATTTACAATTATAATTGGTACTGTGTAATATGAAAATTGTTTTCTACGTTACGATTTTGTCCCGATTTTTTGTGAGATGTCCCGATTTTTGGTGAGATGTCCCAGGTGTCCCTTATTGTATTTTCGGGACAAGTATATTTAAAGTATGGAAAAGGAGACATCATTAAGTGAAAATAATAAAAGTATTCTTACTGAATGTTTTATTATTAATATTTCAGTAAATCTATTTCAGATGTATATATAAAATTGTGTGAAAAGTAATAATGTAACTAAAAGAGTGATTTACAAATAAAAGTTGGTTTTCAATGCAATAAAGTAGTGAATGTAAAACTGGAATGAAAATAGAAGTGAATGGAAAGCGAAAGGGAGGAGGAAATCTAACTGACGATATTTATTGTCCTGAATCAATAAGTTCCTTTACTTCTTCCCTTTTTTTTTTTGGAGATGAGAAAATCCTGGCGCGAGTATTTTGCGTGAAGGATAATAAAGATTTGCCCTCGTTGGCGGGTGGTTATATACTTTTTCCCCTCAACCAACCCTATCTCACTCTCTCACTTTTAAGAAGTAACCCGATGGTCCCGTGGGAAGAAAGGGATCGAATTTACAAGCGGATCGCGTCCCGAAATATGGCCTTCGCGGCTGCTACCCACTTTGAATCTTTAAACCAAAAGTGCTCTCGGTACGAAAACGAAGAAAGTGTGTATTTATAAAGAGGAAAACAAAACTGGAAGAGAAAAAAGAAGTAAACGTTTGTGGGGGATGAGGCGCAGATAAATGGAATTCGATTTGTGGCCCGAACCAGGCGCGAGTTAATTGAAACAATCCAATCAGTTTGTATCAACACACAAAACAACAACTTCTTGCAACAATCAATTAGCCGGCAAGAATCGGGAAACTCCGTTACGTAAGTTCGAAACGAACATTTTGACCCGGTGTGTTTACGTTTGTACGTAACAAAGTTACCGCTTCGGCGAGCAGCCGGAATCTTAACTTTGTAAAACGCTAATGAGTTAATTGAAAATCAAAGGGATCCTTTTTATCCCTGTCCTCGACACACTTTCCATTGCGGCAGCCCTTCACGTGCAGGAACGAAACGAAAAAGTGAAGCGCAAACATACAGCTTCAAACCGGTCTGAAGAAAGGAAACGGTTTCATAAATTCTTTATTAATTTTTCCCGCAGGGCGTGGGAAGACAAGGATGAGTGGAATGAGGATGAAAGCCATAAAATCGTTTAACAAAAATTTTTCCGTTCGCAAAAATCGCATCAAAAGGTATTTCGTTTCCACCCAATTAGGAAGTTCGAGCGGACGGAAGTTGCGCCTCCGTTCTACTTTTAATGGGAAGGAAGGCAGGAAAAATTGATGATTTCAGGTGATTTTCAGTCGCGAAAAAGTATTATAATTAGCGAACTAAGTTATTGCCAACTTCGAGGACTCACGAAGCTGAATAATTAGCAAAACTTGATGATTTTAATGGTATGCAGTTTTCCTTTTCTGCATTCCATTATTAAATATGTAAACTTATTTTTTCCTATAAGAAAATTTATATAAACTTCAAGTTACATAAAACTTAATATAATCGAAATTACAAAAATAAAATGATAGAAATTATCTCTTTTACAATTTATTATTTCACCTAAAAATTAATTAAATTGAATTATTAATAATAAGTAGCTTTATTTGACATTTATTTGATTAATTTTATAAACGGAATTAAATTGAATTGACATACAAAATAATAAATATTAATAATAAAATTTATTAAAACAATTAAATATACGAAAATTTAAAATACGCATTTATATAATCATAGAGTTTTCAGCCATATAAAAAATATAATTTGCTTGTAATATTTCAATCATAAATAAAAAATAAGATCCGCTTTACTTTGCCTAAGAGAACTATAATTCTCTTTAACTAATATCTCTTTAACTTTATTAATCATTTAACTGTAATTTACTGTCAAAATTGAAGAAACATTTTTTCAGCATTGAAAAAGCAATGTCTTTACATTCTTGCTTATATCTCGAAAAGTATTTGCGACCAATACATAGTTGAGTAACCAAATTAAAGTTAAATGTTCTGTCTTTAAAACGTTTGCACTGGTATAGTTGCATCGCTTGCCATTTATACATAATCCACTGTCAAACATTAAGAAACGTTTTTGTAAGCTTCGAAAAAGCAGTGTCTTTACATTTTTGCTGATGTCTCGAAAATTATTTGCGGCAAATACATAGTTGAGCAACCAACTTAAAGTTAAATGTTCACTCTTTAAATCGTTAGTACTAGTATAGTTGTATCGCTTGCCATTTTCACATAATTCACTGTCAAACTTTAAGAAACGTTTTTGTAAGCTTCGAAAAAGCAGTGTCTTTACATTTTTGCTGATATCTCAAAAATTATTTGCGACAAATACATAGTTGAGCAACCAAATTAAAGTTAAATGTTCACTCTTTAAAACGTTTTTATTGGTATGGTTGTACCGTTTACCATTTTCACGTATTTCAAACTTATAGGTTTCATGGACGAAATTGAAACTTTTAATAAAATTCTCAAATTGTTCAACTGTGTCTATGTCTAAATAAAAATGAAATATTTAAAACTTTTGTCTACCTGCAAATTTACAATTGATCAAGATGATGATTACAGACAGGGAAGGTATAGCTTTTTCAAATAAAATAACAGCGAGTGCGTGAATACTTTGTGCGTGACAGATCCAATTTCGGTTTCGGTTTTGCGTTCATTCTGATTCGTTTCGTCGGTGCAGTTGGCACGGTTAAATTAATTTCTCTTTGTTATTAACGTGGAAGTGTGTTTATAATTCGTTTGTGTGCCGACGGTAAATGGAAGTTTCCAGTTCACGTACGCACATCCACATACACACTCACACACTATTCGCCGCCAGATAGAATTGAGCCGGGAATAAATAAATTTTATTTGTTTTAAATTGAAACGAACGCACGGCCCGATGGTCTGGATCCAATTAACAAAACGCTTGTATGTGCGAACGCGAGGCTAACCACGTTTTATTCCATTCCACACAATACCAGTATTATATATATTTGCTTTTTTTCCATACACATACATTTATTATTATTATAAATAATTGCATTTAAAAATTACCGCGCTTTGTGTTTGCACACACGCATGAACGTTTCGAGGGTTGCTTTATAAAAAAAATAAAACTAAACCAAAACCAAAAAATAAAATAAAATTGGTCGCCCACTTTTGCAAATGGCATATTCAAATATTATATACGTTTCAGCCCACTCGTCCTCATCCAAAATGCGTGTGTTTGTATGAAATTAATTTCATTTCGGTGTTTCAAGGGGTGGACCGCCGTCGGGTTAAATTCAATTTGGACTGATAAATATTCCACGGGGTGCGTCCAGAAATTAGCGACAAACAAGCCGAAACCGCCACCCCTTGAAAATCCTCAGGGTTGGTCTGTTTCACGGAAACCGAACGAAAGAAATATTACGTAATAACCGGCGTTTATTCATTGGGATCGGATGTCAAAGTCTCTTTGGAAGGATTAATTAAATTTTGGCGTGACTCGACGCTTTGTTTCGTGTACAGATGTTTTTCACATTATTTTTTTTTGCTTATTTCCTGTAGCTTTCGGCACTCACGCCACCCTCTTCAATCGGGAATATACAAAACGGAAAAAAGGTGCAGAAGAGATTAGAATGGAGAGAGAAAAAGATAAAAGGAAAAACCTTTCATTAATTGAAATCGTTTTACATATACATTTGTGTATGGGGTAAAATTTCCATATGCCACCGCCGCTAATTAACAGGCATGAAAAGAGTTCTTGTCAAAAGAAAAAATCGTTTGATTGTCGCTTTATATTTATTCCATCACAAAATTAAAATGTTTTTTTTAAACAAATAAAAAAATTTCATTTATAATTAATAATTTTATAAATAAATTATTGATAGACGTAGAAATCAATGGCTTCAACAGAGAAATTCATATTCTAAGTGTCCTAAAGGGATAGATTGAACAAAGTTGTTGTGGGCCCTAGGTTTCCGTTAAGTAGATGATAATAAGAGATGAATCTTAGCAATTTAATAACAAACTATGTATTCTTCAATTATAAATCAATTTATTAATTGTGGGCCCACATTATGCCTAATGGATAGTACGGCCTTGCGATAGAAATCGCATTTTCTTCTACAAAGATATATAAAATAATAATAAATATATGAATTATTTCATTTTTGATTGAAAATAGAAGAATAAAAAATTGGTTTATAATTATTAGGTGAAACATAATTAATTTACTAAGAATCTTGAAGTAAATTTCTAAATTTCTTTGGGATTGAACAGGGTAGCATTAAGTTTGTCGTGCGACCTAGGCATTCATTTTTTCGTGGGCCCCAATATGTATTGTGGGCCCTAGTTATAATGGATAAGAAAGTTATAAAAATTACATTTTTTTTATAATTACTTAATATTTTCTTTTAAATTTTATAATGATGGAAATAAATTGCTTCAAAATTTACGTTTAAAATCTTGATTGATTGAAATCAATTTGTATATACAAAAATCTATAGAAATAGAAATTAAAATAAAATTTATTAAAATTATGTATGTAGTTAGAAAATAATAATTTTGTAATTCACACTGAGATTCGCGTTTAAAATCTCACAAAGGGATTGAATAATTACTATTTTCTAACTGACGCTGCTTTAAAATTACCTCGACTAAGTGCAGGAAACTAATAGAAAGCGGCTTATATAGTTCGGAGTTATTAGCTAGATGACAGACAATTCCGTTTGAATTCGTTACTTTACTAATTCCATCATCTCTATTTAAATAGTTTATTAAAATTAATACATCAAAAGTAATTGCTTAACTGCATTATATTATAATTAAATGTAATGTTATAGTTGATAGTTTAATTAATTTTTATAAAGAGATAAAAATATTGATAATTTATTTATGTAATTAAACATTTACGGATAAGCGGCGGATATATCCGCCATATAACAAATTTGTTTGCAACGTGTTAAATTAATATTGAAGCTTAAAATATAATTTAATAGATAACAAAAAATGTAATTATATAAAATGGATTTATTAATTGTATTTTCACTATACGTAAATGTAAAGTTTATGCGTTAGTTTAGTTAGATAAATTGAGGAAAATTAGTAATCCACATAGGACGACGGTCCTAAAGCAACTGAATTTTGCGAAACTTTAGTGAAATAACGTTCCATTGCAAATTGCCGTTGACACCTCTGCACAAATATAATAAATTATTGTCGTTCGACACTCTTACCACCGTTTGTTCCGAAGGGGTGAACCGCAAACTTTGTTACGTTTCTCGCCCCGAAAACCGCATGTGTGTGTGTGTTAAGTGAATTTCTTGTATTAATGTGCTTTTGCACACATGTTGTGGCCGTAGTTTACAGCTTTTAGGAAACGTCACGTGCACACGGCCAAAGGGAGGACATGGAGGACAGGACTAAGCGACAATTGGACCGCAAAACATTCCACCGGCTGCAGAAACGGAACTTGCTAGGTATCAGTCAACTTCGTTTTAAATTGCTGTAAGGGTGATGGGGGATGGACTGGACTGGACTGGACTGCACTGAACGCATCGATTAATTAAAACTTAATATTAAGTTGTCGGCGGTGCCGTGCCGAGCAGATAACAGATAATGGGGAGGAACATAAATAAACGTGTGATTAATGGGGAAACGCATTTTACAAGCGCCGTAATTCCACGTGATTTCATTGGGGCCGGGCACGCGAGCTCCGGGGATTCCCCGGCATTAAATTATAAATAAATTTTGTTGCGTAAAAAAGAGAATATCGTGTAACTGATTTATTCCGATTGAAATTAATACCCCAGATTCGCTATTAAATAATGCAATAAACATTTATGTAATTCTTTAAAGTTTCTTTGCATGTCCGTGAAGTGAACCTATAATCAAACGCTTTTTACAGGAATGGCATTTTCATTGTTCGATATCGCGTGTAATTATGATTCGATTTAATATGCTATTTTCAAGTTTCTTTCATGTCATTTTACATTATTAATATATAAATATCCATCCTTTACTTACAAAGAAACATGTAACAATATCCTAGAAAATCATACACTAAATACTAAAAATATATTTTTAAATATGTTAAAAATGTTTACAAAAAGAACTAATTTGTACTGAAAGAATTAATTAAAATTTATTATTACATCTTGAAGTGCATATAATTATCTAATAAAAATGCGACTCAAAAAAAGAACTTTATAAAATCTAATTACCTTTAGTTATTAAGAAATATTTAAATTAGATGTTGCTTATTGAAGAAAAATTTTCTCAGATTTATTTTCTTCCCGGGAAACGGGAAATTTCAAATTATTTTCAGTCATTCAAAAATTAAATATTTTCTATATTGATTACCAAAATAATTTTGAAATTTAGGTGAAGATGATTTTATGCATTATGTAGGGGTTGTTCGAATTCTTAATATAATCTAATTCAATATGTTAAATATTCTGTAAGGATCAATACTATTTCAGGATATTAAATTTATCAAATTTCCTTAAATATTTGTATGTAGATTTTCATATTTGAGTTATTTAATATTGTTCTTCTTTCATCATGATATTATTACAATAGTTAAATAATTAAACTTTACTTATAAAATTAATAAAGTGTTATATACGGTGCGGTATATACGGACTCACGACCTAGTGGACAAAGCATTTTTTTTATTATCAACACTTAAAAACTAAGATATAAACTTCTAATGAGGTCGCAAATTTAAATTAGATTGGGCCCTCAAATTAAAATTGGCTCAAGTCCTCCAAATAAACAAAATACGTGGGGCCCACACGTTTAATCAATTAAGTTTGTTGCGCCAATTTGAGCTTTAGTTAAATCATAATCATATTCTAATAACTAAATCTAATTAAGTTAAATTGAACGATTTGCTAGTAAGTATGATCAGTAAATGATCATTCTACACAATAAACATTATCTAAACGCATTAATCATCTGTCTTTGAGTATCAGTGTATATTTTTTGTGTGTGTTTATTCATATCCTTTGCAATAGGTTTCGTCCTTCGCACTCGCTCCCACTACCGTTCCAAGCGGGCGTTTACATTAAATTAAGTTTGTGTATTCATTTTCGTGGAAATGGGTTTTCTGTGAATGGCTGGTTCAGAGGGGGGAAAAGGAAAACCGTTAAGGAGCAGATAAGGTTTCGGTATCGTAAGCACAATATAATTGCAAACATCTTGCCTAACTAACTGTATATACATTTAATTTATCTTCGCATTATCTATATTAAGTTTCGGCCTCGAGAAGCCGCCGTTCCGCGACTCACCATCCCTTTTCCTCTCCGCTCCATCCCTTTTTCGCCACCCCCACACAGTTTTCCTTTGCTCGCTCGCACATTATAGATAACGTTCTAAATCATATGATTATCATTAAACGTTTGCAACGAGTATAGTTTAATACATATTTTGTGTATATAACTTTGATACATCTTAATTTACATTTATATCACGCTACTCTACATAGCGTTATATTAATAGCAAATGTACACATTTACTAAGATATTTACTAGAATGGATCAATAAGGACTTTCAATTTACTTTAAAATATTTTCATATTTTATGAAAATTGTTACAACTTTGAACACAGTTAAATAATGTTATTTAATTCATTTATTAATTAATTATTGAAGCAAAAAAAGCGAAATAAAAATGTTCAAATTAAAAATTTAAAGCGAAAATGCAAAAGTTATAATCTTAAAGTAAAATTCATAATGCATTTAAAAACTTTTCAAATTTAGTTTTTATATGAAATACAAAAATTAAAAAGTGAAATCTGATTTAAATATTTATGTGAATATCAACGACAATGCAAAAATGAAAAATAATTAAATAAATAATTAGTAAATGAAAATTTTAAAATTTTAATAATTGCTATTATAAAAATAAATTAAAATCCAACTGCTGCTATTAAAAATAGGTTTTTCTGCTAAGATGTAGAAATTAAAAAAGAAAATTTAAATTTAAAAAAATGCAAGACTGTATTGAATCTAATTTTATATTTAAGCAAAAAATGCGGAAATGAAAATTCAGAGTTCAAAAATAAAAATTTGGTTAAATATATTGAATTATAATTGAAATATTTAAAACGAAAATGCAAAAATTGCAATCTAAAAGTAAAATTCATAAAGCATTTAAAAACGTTTCAAATTTTGTTTTTATATGAAATTCAAAAATTGAAAATTCAAATGTAAATGTTGAAAACTGAAAAGTGTTTAAAAAATTCAGTACTGAAAGTAATTTAAATATGTATATGAATATTGACGAAAATGTAGAAATGAAAAATAATTAATTTTAATTTTGAAGAAAATTTAGTAAGTAAATGAAATAAAATAAAATTTAACTGCTGCTATTTAAAATAGCTTTTTTTCTGTCAAGATGTAGAAATTAAAATAGAAAATTTAAATTTAAAAAAAAAACAGGACTGTATTGAATCTAATTTTATATTTAAGCAAAAAATGTGGAAATGAAAATGAATTTAAAAGCAAAATTCATAAACGTTTTAAATTTTGTTTTTATATAAAATTAAAAAAATAAAAATTCAAATGTAAATGCAGAAAACTGAAAAATTGCAGTATTGAAACCATTTTCAACATTGATATGAAGAAATGAAAAATAAATAATTGTAATTAATTAAATTAAAAATCAACTGCTGCTATTGAAAATAGATCTTTCAGCCATGTTGTAGAAATTAAAATAAAAAATTAAAATTTACAAAAAAAGCAGGACTGTATTGAATCTAATTTTCTTTTGAGATATTTTTTTTTGTTGAGTGTTCGTTTATTGCCTTATGCAAGCGATGTTTAATAAGTCGTTAATGGAATTTGTGATGCCTTCAAGGCGTATTTGCGATTGCGACGACAATAACGTTGCGTAATCTCATTAAAGTTTTTCGCGCTGAAGGCGAACCGCCGCGCCGCAGCCTCTGCCGCCCCACATCTCTTCTATCCCCCCGTCATTTCTACCCCACGAAGAGATAATGGTGTTAAATATATAGCAACTTTTGACGGGGGCATATTTAATGAAGCCAACACATCTAATACACTTAAGTTGGAAATTCTGCAGATAACATGCATAATTCGGAATTACATATTCATGAGTGTGTATCGGGTGGCAATGTGCACTATGTGCGGTTCAAGTGTATACGTGGATATGCGTGCGTGTGTGTGCGTGTGTGTGTATATGCATGAGCGTTGTAAAGGGTGAGCTCCAGTATTGGGTGTCGATCCCCATCTTTGGTTCCCTTTATATGTCTATGCAATGGTAGTAGTAGTGGCAGTAGTTACTATCGGACTTCAAAGGGTTAATTCAATTAGCGTATCCTCTTCGTTTAATTACCGAACGCGCCTCCTGGAACACCGAAACCGAACCCCATTCCACTCATCGTTTCCCTCCTCTACCCTTACAACGTATATATATATACACGCATCAACATACATGCATTTACACATACACATTCTGATTGCACTAACTTCATAAATATTCAAATCATTTCGAATAATATTGCCGCAATTACAATTTCAAATGCACCGCAGGTAAATTAAAGGACTTCCCCTATTTTGGCGTTCTGAAGCGAACAGCGACGGATTAAGATAATGGCAAACCCCAAGAGCAGACGGTCTGTTAACCTCTTAACAAATAGTATTATGTAATAGCATTTTGTTTATTTCATATTTAACATAATTTTGAAAATTGTATATTTTCCTACATATTTCTTTCTCTCTCATTGAATTTAATAATTCATTTATTATTATTATACATTACTGAAGGAACTATTTATTAAGTAATATTTGATGCATTTGCTTAGAAAAAAAATCTATTATTTCATATACTTTTATAAATATTAATTCAAAAAATATTTTTCTTCTTCTCTTAGAACATTTTTGCATCTATTAATCCATTTTTCAAATCAAATTTCATAAAATGTAAGTGTAAGATTAATATTTCTATTATTTCACTACTGTAATTTCTGTTAATATTTCATATTTTTGTTAGAAGTAAAACAGCGAATGTAAACTGAAAACCGTCAATCAAAAAGCAACAAAAAAATTGGTTGAGAACAGCTAAAATTCAAGGATTTGGGGTGGCAGAAACGAAGGATGTTCCACCTGGAAAGGATCGGATTAAGCGCGGGCTGATTTTAATTCAATTTGCGATGCTGCGATCGGAAGGAAAACCGTGTCGCCTCTAAATTCGGGAACAAAACAAATAGTATATATATATATGTGAGTATATGTGTTATATAAATTTGTACCAATTCAAGCCCAGCACGTTGATGTCTCGGGTTGTTTGAATTTCTCGGGAAATGGTGCAAATGTTCATTTTCCTCGACTTGCATCATTGGTGCCAACCCTGAACCCCACCTACTCCCATTTGGGGGGACTGGAAAATGTACGCGCAATAATAATCTCATTAGCGCTTCCCGTTTTCCACCCCCAGTTCATTCATTCATTCATTCACTCACTCACTCTGTACAGCCCCCCAGAAATCCCCCTGCTGGGAGGTGAAACATAAACTTGATGGCATTTAATATACAGTCAATGTTTCGACAAAGTGTCTGCACTTTATCATCCCGGTGAAATTCGCTTAATTTGGACACACGGAGATGTTAAAAAGCGAGAAGAGAAGAGCACATAATTTAAACGCGAACACTGCAGCTACATACTAAACTTAAAACTGAGGACCATTCTATTCCATTAATTATACAAAAAACTTAGTCGCGAGAAACTCACTCAATTAACACAATTAAAGTTTACGTTTCTTCTCACGACTATTTCATTCATTTACATTTAAATAAAACTCAATTCATTTCATTCATAATTTATAGTATAAAATACATACATTATTAATTTTAAATCCTCACAGTTTCAATATTTTTCACAATGTCTAATAAAAATCCTTAATTTAATTATGAATACAATAAAAATTAATTAACGTTGCGAAACTTGTATAAAAAAAGTGCGAAAATCAAACTTTTAGAAAGTCTGTAAATTGTTTAGATATTTGACTTAAAAAACCGCTTGGAAAATTGCGTATCATCCAGTTAGGAGATTTTAATCGAGCGAAAGTTTGAACTGGATTAAATATCCCATTTAATTTGTCAGATCGACATGCTCTTAGGAGCGAAAAAAAGAAGTTAATAACAAAATTCGCTCGTTTTACATGACGTTAAGCACCGAACGTTGACGTTTAAAAAGAATCCTGGAATTCCATTAAGGATTAATTAAGGATCGTTTCGAGCATACTGTGTGTATGTGTGTGTTTATGTCTGGGAGCAGCACGCAATATAAAATTTCCACCTTTTATTCCTTCGTCAGAGGGTCGAAGATTTCTTCTCTTTATTGCTTCCTGACCGTTTCGCAACGAAAGGAGAGAAAGCAACCTTAATACCGTCTGCAGTTCCTTTCTTCGATTCCAATGCGAATAGATTACGTAATGCTCGCTGTAATATCGATTCAGTAACTAAGAATAAAGACTTACCCCGATCGCTGGATACAGGATTGCAATGACCTGAAAGTAAAAGAAAATAATTAGAAAATTCATTGAAAGAAAATAATTTCAACTTATATTACAAAATTATAAAATAAAATTAGTTCTAAATTTTATTTCATTTTGTTATATTTTTTTGCAACAATTTTGAATTGATACTAAAATTTAGAAATATTAATAATAATTTAGATATTATACAAAATTGAAATTGTATATAATTTGATATGATAACAGAGATAAATGATATAATATTCTCGTGTATGTATTTAGATGTTGTTGGAATGTTAATTTATGTTCAAGAGCTGAGAGATTAAGAGGAAATGCGATTCTGGAAACCCGGTTACTTTCATATTCAGACCTTAATATCTTATCAAGGGAACTGCATTTTTCGCCAGCGAGTGTATGATAATTTAGTTTCGGAAGTATAGAAATTTTCGAGGGGTGGTTTGTAGGGACGGCGGCTTCGAGCGGAATGAAGTAATGGAAATGGTAATCTCGTCTCCGCCCGCCCTCTGCAGAAGGGCGCAACGTTTCCTTAACACAAATATTGGAATAAAATAAAGTTTAAATAACTCCTGATGGTGCAATTATTGCATCTGCTGCCATCCGACAGCAGGGGGGAGTCGATGGTGGTGATGATGATGAGAGAGGAGGCAGCCGGGCGCGAATTTCTTTGTATGTTTCTTCTTTTTTTTGGGAAGAGAAGAAGAAGAAGAAGGATGAGGAGAAGTACGGGAAAGAGAAAGAGTGAACGGATCTAATTTATTTCAGCCCGCCTTTTGTGCTCGGCAAAAATTGCTCTTTTGTTGGATAATGGATTGTGTTAAGTAATTTATATTTAAGATAATTCTGCGTTTCATTCCTTTGCTTCCATTCCGACGCGGATGGAGTTTTTTTCTTCTTCTTCTTTTACTACAAACCAAACTCGTACACAAAAAAAGATGAAAAATACATCGTAAAATGAAACGTTGCGTTTCTCGTGGAAAGTTTGTGTATATTACTTAATACAATATTATTTAGAGTGGCAAGAAAAATATTATAAAACATTTTTTTATATCCTAAAAAGACATTAAGAAAATTAGTTTATTCATATTTATACCTTAAAAATGAAAAATTATTATTTTAAATGTTTATTTATTGCGGCTCCCAATTTTCAATGTCTGAAAATTTATTTCAGTAGTAAAAATATCTTAAAACTGGCTCTTTTCTCCAAGAAGGTTACCGATCACTGATTTATGTCAAATATTGGACGTCTACATATTTTAAAAATTTTGTCCTAAATATATTTTTTTTATTCCATTTAAATTTATTAGATATTAATTAAATATGTTAATTATTGAGTGGCAAAAAAAAAATTATAGTAAATTTTTATATCCTAAAAGTACATTAAGTAAATTAGTTCATTAATGTTTATGCACCTGAGCCTCATATGGCTCTTTTAAGGAGAAATTGCGGCTCCCAACTCTCACTATTGCTCTATGATAAAAAATTTAACTAGTAAAAATAGCGGCCGTAATGCAATAATACATACTTTTTATATTGTTACATTTATAGTAATTATAAAATACTTGTTCTTCGTTATGACAAAATGATGACAGCTGTCATTTTGCGATTATAAGATTGCATAAAAAGTATTTGACAGTATTACCAACTATTCTATCAAATATTTATATTTCATATTGAACGAATACAATTTTAATAATGCATGAAAAAAATATTGTATAATTATGTGTATAATTTTAATTAAAATTATTTAAAGTGTTATTAAATGTGAATGGTTCGGCTCCCTTGAATTTGTGTTTTTCATTAATTTCTCTCTATCCATCTTCCGCTCTGTTTCTATCTCGTTACGTGCATGTAATTCCGATGGGCGGAAAATTCTCGTTTCAATAATTTAAAGTGGATTATGCGAAACTTTTTCGTTTTCGCGCAGGGTTGCCAACAGGCTACGCCCGTCCGAAGTTTCCCGCCGCCGTACATTTGCAAAATCGGAGGCAATTAAAACTGGGATGCGGAAAGTTTATAATCATTTCGTTAATATTTGAAGTGTTTATGTTTAATTAACATTCTCGCCCTTTTTCCTTCGCCTTTTCGGTTCTTTCACTTTTTGCACCCTGCTTATATTTGCCACCAGCACTGATGATATTATGTCGCTAACTTTGATGAACTTTCCATGATATTCCTCAGACCGTCTCCTTCTCGATTCTGTCTCTCGTCGAGTTACAAAATTACATTTTGCATTTGGGCCGTCTCTTAGGGGAAACCTACCACCTACCTCCCCACGTATCGATTCCACGAATTGGGTTAAAAGGTTAATTGCGGTGCATTTCCCGCGCGTTACGTTTTTTCTTCTTTAATTTTTCGATTTCCGACGTTTCGGCGATTTGTTTTTTCTTTCATTTTCTTGGATGGCTTTCTGTGACGACTAATGACCTTTTCGAAAACGGCTTACTCCGAGCAAAATGACAGGGAGGTGGGAACATGGAGAAAAATGACAAGGAAATAGATGGATGCGTATTTATTTCCGCTTCATTTTTTTTTGTCGTTTCCTCTCGTCATTCACGGATCATTACTCGCTTTTCGGATGATACGAACATAATAATAATGTATTTTGCATGTCTGTTAAACTACTTCAGCATATCACATTTATTTCCATTCATAAAAAATATCAAAACCAAAACATAGCTAAATTCAAAAATTAATGTACATTAATAATTTAATATTTCATTTAGTTAATGAAAACAAAATGGGAAAATATTTAAATTTAATAATTTTTATATAATAATCACAGAATTTTTTTTTTGTTGATGTATATTTTTTTTTGTAGTTGCTATAAACTGAAATAAAATATTTGTAGTTATAAAATGTTAAAGAATGTATAGTGAAACGTTGGTAAATATTTTGCTGCATGTACTTTTGGTTTGTTTGTTGGAGCTGGTTCTCGTTTTTATATAGATTAATGTTTGGTTTTCTCTTTACGCCGGAAAATGTGTTACGTTCGGAAAATTTTCGGGGGCCAATATAACAAGTTCGACGTAATCCAATTCCAAAAGGGCACGAATGCTGATAGAGAGAGAAGAGAGCGCGGTTCTGGGGGAGAGGTAAATGGATTACCGGCTGTTGCCTTTTTCCCAGCGATTCAGGAACAATGATTATCCATATATATTATATCAAGAACGAGGCAACCCAAAACGTTGCGAAAAGGGCGCACTCGATCACTTCATCCCCTCCAGGCAGCAATTTATTAAATGAGACCCGGCGCATCCACCCAAAAATCCTTCGCCTGAAAAAAAATTTTCGCTCTGCTAATCAAACTCCACCTTTCCATCATACATTTTCTCTATGCGAAAACGAATTGTAAAGCCTTCACTGTTATAGTTTGTTGATATCTTCATCTGCCAAACTCCCTGCAGCGTGTTTGCATTTCGCTCACGAAACATGTGAAATATGAAGCATCGCAAAATCCTTTGGCAATTAATCATATCGGGACGCGCATATATAGGTAAAACACCGTTAGATTTTTTTCGCTTCCGTCTCTGTTCGAATCACGTTCGAGCCTATAGGGTTATATTTGGGTCACGTTTCGCCCTCTGTCCTACACGCACAGCGTAGAACATTTTTTTCCATCCCCTGTTGTTGTAAACGTCACTCCAATAAATCACTACACAGAAATTGCACAACAACAACAACGGCAGAAAGGCAAATAGGAAATAAAATAAATAAATAAATGAGCGAGAAGCCGAAAAAAATAAATATTATTTTCTAACTCAAAGATTTATGTTTATTGTTATTAATAACTTTAGTCTCTGATTCACATTCAAATTAGAAAACTTTATCCATTAATTAAATATAACAGAATCGAATAAACATCAAATAAATTATCCAATAATTCAATAATCCTTAAAAAACCTGTTTTTTTAATAAAAAAAAAACGAACACTTTTATTAATTATGAAAAGCTTTTTAAATAAATAATTATTTATTACCAATAAAAAACAAACAAAAATCAAAGAAAAAACATTTCTTACATTGTATGTGTTTAAATTTTTACAAAAACGTAATAGAAAAGTTCGAAAAAACTAATGAAAATAATTAAATAAATTTGTTTAAAATATATTAAAGTGCTACAAATTCAAAATCTAAAGATTAAAATAAATAAGAATTAAATTAATTAAAGTATTATGTTATGCTTACAATCTACTGAAGACTTTTGATAAAAAAATCATATTTTAAAGGTAAATATACAAGATATGAAATGGAGAGCGTTTTTTATTTGTATTTCAAACAACATCTCTTTGCACAAGACATCAAAGGTATGAAACAAGTCAAATAAAATGTTACATCCGTTCGAATTGGTTTCTTTATTAAAATCAAGTATTGAAAAGATTTCTTCATTTTATGCAAAGCCCTAAAGCCCTTGCAAAGCTCCATTATTTGAAACGTCAATTAATATTTATATAAATATGCAGAATTTCTATTAATGATTTTATATTATTATTAGTAGTTATTATTTTTAATAATCAATTATTATATTTTTAAGAAACATTTTAAAATTAGTTTTTAATACAAAATTTACTTTCATATAAATTTTACTAAATATAAAATGTTGATTATTAAAGTGTATTTTATTATAAGAAAATGTAAATTAAATTGTATTTTTATATGATAAAAATGAAAAAAATATGATATTTTATTTTTGTGTTTTATGAGCGAAAAATAAGTCACATTAAGATGATGAATGTCGTAGATGCAACTCCATATTTTCTTTATAGTACGGACATTCGTCGGGCTAGGAATAAATGACCTATACATGTGGTATTTGCGCTGAAAAATGAAATTCCTCAATGCGGTTTTATGGGTCGCTCTTTTCCTTTTTATTTCTCGCAAAGTTGATGACTGGTAAAAAAAAAGACAAGAACGGTTTATATGTAAGGTGTCTGTAAATAAATTAAATAAAAGTTTCAGAGATTTAATTATTTATGCCTTTGCTGGATGTTACATTATTTTCGATTTTGGGTAGAAATTTATGCACACTAGTTGTGTTTGTAGACATGTATATGTACTGACCGATGGTTCCGAGACCAAATATTAAACGCCAATATGTTGGGGGTTTGAACGGGCGTTTGATGTAGACCTGAGCATCCAAGACAAACAGTTTTATCCGTCCGCCCGTGGACCAAAGTCAGAGACTTTAATATCATCCATTCATATACACACACGTATGGAAATTTATGCAGGAAATACAGCATCCAGGCAAAAGCGTATTTATTGCACGTGCTTGAAACAAGTAGAAATAAACACGTAGCCGTAATATATTCATAGCGTTTTGAGCGCAAAAAGTACGGAAATTCGTTTTGTTGCAAATTTCCAATTGAGAAATTGTGGATTCGCTGTGAATTATATTAGAATATACATGCATACAGAATAATAGTAAAATTATTAATACAATCGATTAATAATAAAAAAAACTATAATATTTTACAAATTCGATTTACAGTGAAAGAAAATTGATAATGTTATTAAAAAATCTTAGAATTTTTAGAAATTTTTCTGAAATAGTAATATATTCGTTATATTTTTAAGGTAAAATGTTTAAAAATTAGTTTCGTATAAAATTTATAATTTAAAAATGATGGATGCGATTAAATTAAAAAATTGTATCATTCAATTCAGTGAAAGAAAAATTTTAAAAAATTTAATGTTTAAAAAATATTGTATTTTTAGAAATAATCATTTAGTCATAATAAATTCGTTGTAGTTGTAAGGTAAAATGTATAGAAATTAGTTTCTTGGAAATTTTTTTATTTATAAATGGTGGATGCGCCTGGTATTGTTGCAATAAACGTTCTTACAGTATAAAATATTTCTTAAATGCGATAGTTTTAACACGTAATTTATTGTCCATGGAAAATGGGAATAAGTAGCGCTTAAAATAACGGTATTTATTTAAAACAGTAGTCGAAGTATTTTGAAGGTCAAAAGTATACAAATTTGTGTTTATTTTTTTTTTGATAAAATGTGGTGTATATGCCGGTTAGTAATTTAAATTGAAGTAACTAATACGTTAGTGTCAATATACGTATTATAGTTATATAAATTACTTATAGTTATATAAATTTAAGAATAATTTGTTTAGGTTTTTTGTGTACTATTAAAAACCGGTATTAATGTAAAAAAATACTAATATCTTGAGATATAATCACTCAGTAGTTATATATTTGTTGCATTTGTATAGAAATTAATAAATAATTGCGTTCTGTTTCAAAAACAGATTTTACCTGTTAAGAAAAATAAAATACAATAATTGGGAAACATAATTTTGTAACTAATGAAAAAAATATGTATAACTAATAAACTTTTGCGATTTATTCAAAATATTTAGTATTAGATAGAAATAAATAAGTTTTCTATCATAAATTTATACAATGTTTAGCGTAAAATGTTCAGAAATTATTTTCGTTAAAAATTTCAATTGATAAATGGTGGATGCGCCGGGTAGTATAAAATATATTTTTAAATTACATAATTAAATTTATTAAATTATTATTTTGTACTCAACATCAATTCTTATATTTTATACAAGATTGGTAGTAATAAAACATTAATTAATTAATTAAATTTTAATTTTTAATACTTTTAATATTTAATTGTGAATTGGAGATTATTTCAGTTATGAAGAAATATAGGTTATGTAAGTGTGTTGATTAATTTGTTAATCAGATTAGTATAGTACGTGTCGGATATGTCGATGAAGACCGCTTACATAATGCTTACAGTACAGTGTGATTGATTATCGAATCAATTCGTATCGGTTCAATGATTTGCTTGATCAAACTTCTCATAATCCCATAAACCAATTAATTAAAAATTAAGCATTAATAACAGTTAAATTATATTTATAAATTAGTTTCGAAAAATATGTTGTTAAAAAGTGATTTTCATAAAATTGTATTTTATGCATTCTAACTTTAACAAATTTCCGGAATATCATGTTACATATGACCCATAAAATTGCGCTTTGAATATATTTAAACAGTTGCTGCAACTAATTTAATTAAAGTAAGTTATAATAATTTGGTTATAAAACGAGAATTATTAGAAGGGTTGAAGCACAATTTCGTATGCAACATAAACAAGAATTTGTTACATCACATTTGCGTGCTCTCCGCACCTAAGGATATAACTCTCTCGATCCCTGTTATATAATACTGTATATGACCTAAGACTAGGTGAGCTAATTTTAGTGCTCGAAGGTATATTGGAGACAGTGGTGTTGTGTGTATGATGTTTTTCCACTCCCCCGCGTCCGAAAAGCCAAAGAAGCGACCGAGTCACAGCCTCTCTGTATGCTAATAAAATAAATTAGATTACGTTTCTCTCACTCTCTCTCTTTATAACTATAACTCTCTTTAGTCCCTGAAGTTCCTGTATCACCCTCATAATTCCATCTCGGTCTTCTGCGAAAAGCAGAGAGAATGAGAGAGATGACATGTTTTGTTAGATATTTCGTCGAGCCATTCAAGCCTTCTCCCCATCCGCGACAAATTTTAATTGCCCTAATTTAACCACACCATCAGCACGCATTTTTCCCGCATTACACCTCAATTAAACATTACGCAACTTCGCAGGCACACAAAGCCCAAGCCTCGCTCGCGCTAATTAATTTGTTTTAATTAAAACCGCCGAGGCAAGACACTATCGGTTGCGATAGGTCGCGTCTAATTAGTATAATGCCACTCTAGAAATTCAACAATAACAGCCTCAGATGTACATACACGATAAGTTTACGAATCAAAGGTTATGTAATTGCTTCATTACACCTACAACCGAAATTGTTGAATGATATTATTTGGTTAGGTTAGATACAATTGCCTTTGATTAAGTTAGGTTACAAAAGATTATGTTTGGTTAGATTTGGTAATATTAATTTTACTTACATAACCGCTCAATATGTAAGGTTACCTTATTTCTACAATAAAAGATTATTGCATAATGTAATTGATTTATTATATTATGAAACTAAATACTTCTAATCTGATATTGACGCTTGTTTAGGTTAGGTTTGGTGGTGTCAATATAAGTTAGGTTCTTCAAAAAAAAAAGTTATGTCATATTATAATTGCTTCAATATAATATTTAATAAGGTATTCAATTTAATCCGTAAATTTAGTTTTATTCATTTAAGTGTTTCATAATTCTTAATGTAAGGTTTCTTCACTTCTTCAAAGGGTCATTAAGTGAAATGAAACAGTTCTAAACTGATATTGATGTTTGGTTAGGTTAGATTCAGTGGTGTCAATTAAAGTTAGGTTAGGGCATGATTGCAACCATGTTCCTTATCTAAGGTTACATCACTTCTTCAAAAAAAAGTTAACTTATAATATGATTTCTGCATGCGAAATAAAATAGTTTTTATGTAATATTGATAGCTGGTTAGGTTAGGTTCTAGGGTATCAATTTAAGTTAGGTTGAGGCCATGATCCTAAGATAAGTTTAAGGTTAGGTCATAATACAACTGCTTCAATTTTAGTATAAAATGGAATATTTCTAATTTAATATTGATGTTTTGTTAGGTTATATTCTGTAGTAAAATAATATTTAAATGGAACTTATGTAATGTTACCTCATTTCTTCAAAAAAAAATGTTGGGTCCTAATACAATTGCTTCATTATTGTATTAAATGGAATATTTATAATATGATATTGTTTAAGGTTAGGTTCAATATAACTTAGGTTCGATCATCATAGTTATGTAAAATTTTCTCACTTCTATAAAAAAAAATGGTGAGATCATATCAAAATGATATAATTCTAATATGATATTGGTTCAGGTTAGATAAGAGAATGTTTATAGAAAATGTATAAAAATTACAAATAATTTTCGAAAGTTGTATTGAAATATTTCTATTATTTTACAGTTTTATTAAAATATTATTAACTGTTTTTACTATATTTGTTATAATTTTACAGTGTTTCAAAAAATAAATAAAATTGATCTATAAAGATGAACTAAACTTTCTCTGTTCGAAAATCGAAATTATGTTCTTAAAGCTAGTAATTTTTTGATCGAGAATCAATCTTTTGATTTCCTATAACTTTAAGAAAATGATTATGAAATATATTTTTTTCTACAGCCAATATTTTTTATTAAATATTAATAATTTGGTTAAAAAATAAAATAGTTTGCAGCTATTTGCTATGATTTTTCTTTTATACTTTGGAATTACTCTTTTATAATTTGTGCAAATATATGAATACACAACAGAAACTGGGTAAAATAATTTAAACACGGAATGATCAATGAAAATGAATGAATGGATATTTAAGTATAGGGTTTGCAAATGAAATGGATGTGTCTCGATGAAGGGATTTCGTAATGAATTAATTATTTCGGTCGTGGATTCTTGTAGGACGCAGAGAATTCCGCCGATCCGCACAGTTTGCCCAGGAACCCCAGGTCCGTAATTAACGGGTCCGATATATTAGTTGATAATGCGCCGAAAAACGGGCGGCCCGACGTTATGATTAATTGCTATTAATTAGAAGGGAGAGAAACTGAAACGCAGCCCCATATCCACCATCCGTGTATCTCTCCAGGGACTGATTATTATTAGATTTCGGACGCGAATCTAGTCCTTTCACTATAGTCCTGGATACACCGAGACACATGGGTCGTAGTAGGATGAAGAAGGTTGAGGATGAGGATGAACAGTCGCCGCGGGGCCCTACAACCATCTAAGAGGGACATTAATAAGAAACCCAAATTGTCTATGGCACCCCAAACCTTCATCCGTCGTCTCGCCATCCCTCTACGTCCTTCTCGCCCTTTCCTCCAGGCATTATATTACATCACGCGCAACATTTAATAATATATTAAATCGCGTTTAATGCGGAATTTCATTGCCACATTCCCCGGCGTAACCATTCATCTCTCGCATATATACGCGGCGGAAGGGGATTCCCAGAGTTTTTCCGAGGCAATAATAACGCTGAGAAAATATGCGAAACGCTTACACAATTACACACTTAGGGCGTGTGCGAGAAAGACGGACGGATGGATGGACTATGAGCAAGAAAAGAACTTATTCCGCTTTTCGCTCAGACAACATCCGTACATATTCCTTGTGTATTATATATCACATAAATATAAAGGAAAATTTCAAGAAGCGAGCGAAGAGAGAATGTTCCTTCTGAATTTTTCTGCTTTTCCTTCAAAATTGGGAAATTCCCCGCAAACTGCTCACGTCTAATCTTTAAACAAAACGAAATTCGTGAAAGCGGTCGAAATATTTCTTTTGTACCGAATAAAATATGGAAAATTACATAACACAAACACATACCTATTTGATTAGCCGACTATATATAATAAACGTTACGTATTTTTCAAATGCAAATAACAGAATTATAATCAAAACCGAATTCCAACAAAATTTTGTTACTTTTTTTAAATTATTAAGATTTCTAAGAAAAAAAACACATAATTGTTGTTGGCAAAATTTTATTTGTAAATTGAAATAAAATTTTTATCTGATTTGTGCAAAAATAATGAAAATTCGCATATTGTAAAAAATTAAAAAATGATTTCATTGTACCGATGAAAATTAGTAAATATAAACATTTTTGATATGTAATATATTTTAATTAAACATTAATTAATATTAAACTTTATTTCGTGATAATTATTTGCGGATAATTAATGGAAAATATAGACCGTAATGGAAATATACTCATTAAATATTTTTATTGGTAAACTCGTTCTGTTTAATATTTGATAAATCAAAAATTCGTGAAATCTCATTTTCAATAATCAGAAAATTTAAAATAATTCAAGTTATGGTGCATCCACACTATAAATTTATTTATAAAATTTCAATTTGGTTTTTGTGCAAAAAGAAACCGATTTATCCTTTAGACAGTTTAGGTACACTGACAAAATTAGAAATTTTCTTTATGATCGTTTCGTAAATGCAATTCGGGGAAACTAGTTGATCTAAGTTGATCATAAAATTTGGAAAATTTAAAAATAAAGGGCCCACATGAAATTTTGGGGCCCACAAAAAAAAATAGAATTAAAATGTTTATTTTCTCAATTGTGTGAATTGGAAATAAACTGGAGTAGCAAATTAAAAATGTTGTGTAATTAGATAAACATCGTAAATTTATGGTTTGCAGTTAGTTGAGTGATAAATTTCATTTAGTCTTTACTGATGTTAATCGTTTTACATTTTATTTTTTATCTTGGTTATATCATAAACAATTCGGTGTAATGAGGGAAAATTAGGGACCGTAATGGAAATTCAAATTTTCTCATTAAAACAGTCTACGAGCAGACAAAAGAGCCGAAGAACACACAGTGAAAAAACGAAAACGTTATAAACGCTCGACGATCGTAAAGCAAAATTTATTCAATCCTCGAAACTTAATGTAACACACTCGACCTCCCGTCGTCCGAGCAGAAAAAAAATGCTTTATGCGACTTTTTAATTGGCGCCATAAATTCTTGCACGAACCCCCTACCGCCGTAACGAAGCCACCCCTCTAGCACCGCCACTGAACAGGAGAGTTTATCTTAGAAACAAAACAAAAACGCCGGTTTTGTTATGTAATTGCTGGTACGTTGTTTATCGTTGCTTTTAATTGAGTCGTGGCCTAAATAAAATGGTTGTGTTTGCGCAACGTTTTGAGGGGGTGAAAAATGTTGAAAGGGATGGGTTGTGTGTAATGGCGGCTTTTAGTTTATAAGGAGCGCTCGGAACTAGTTGAAAGTTTTTATCCGTTTTCTCCCCTTCCCCGTGGATGTAATACGGAATGGAAAATGCATTTATCCGGTCTCTCTTCGCTGATTACACAAATTTCCATTCTTCCGCAACAAGCGCGCTTGCCTGTTTTCCGCGATTCCCGCTTGGGGGAACAACAGGGATGCACAACCCCGGTTGCAACAATGCTTCAACCCCCAAAATACCTCGTGTATGTAGATGTAGATGCGCGCAATCACGACACGTCCGCGCGGAGTCGAATGATAACTTATCCCGAGGGGAGTCCCACCCTGTGTCCCAGTTACACAGCAATTTATTTTTCATCTTCCCGTTTTTCGAGCCTCAGGGACTTGTTTTTTTTTTAGTTATATTATTATTTTTTCGCTGAAAAGCCATGAAACGCAAATAATAATAACAATAATAATTCGTTGCGTAATATCGTGAGGTTCCCACCGTCCCTTCGCCGTCTAGAGGGGACGTTATCAAGCATCCCGGACAAAATGCGCCGTTAATGGACGCCGTTATTGGACCACTAAATTGCGGTTCGCATTTATTTTTATTACCATTATCGCCCGATTCGGATAAGATCCCGGCAAGGACTCCCCTTTTGGGTTATAGGACGGACCATAATACAATAAAACATAGCCATTAAAATTATTATTTACTTATTGTTCCATTAATCTTCCCGCTTCTCTAAGATTTACAACCCCAAAAGCACTTAAATAGAAAATAGATAATCATTGCATTGTTAGAGCATATAAACATCAAACTAATAAAAACATTTATATTTGCAATTTAGCAATCGTAATATTTCTAGTAAAAAATATTCTACAAAAAAGAAAATCATCTTAGATCTAAATTAAATCAGGAGATTATACATAATAAAAGTTTAAAAGTAATGATCAGCGAGGGATGATTTCCAAAATTTTTCATTTTTTTGTTATTAGAACGCGCTAATTTTCAAAATTTGATGAACGGAGATTGTTTTCCAAAAATGTTCATGAGGAGGTGATTTCCAAAAATGTTAGGAGGTGATTTCCAAAAAAGTGCATGTGGGATAAGTGAGGAGGTGATTCGTATATGATGAGTACAGTGGTATATACAAAACAAATCATATATAATGACTCACTGAAGAGTGAGGGGATGATTTTCAAAAAAAAAAAATTAATGAGCAAGGGATGATTTTCAAAAATTTTCATATGTGATAAGTGGAGCTGATTTTCAAATTTTTTTATATGTGATGAGCGAAGATTGTTTTCCAAAAATGTTCATGAGAAGGTGATTTCCAAAAATGTTAGGTGGTGATTTCAAAAAAATGTGCATGTGTGATAATTGAGGGGGTGATTCGTATATGATGAGTACAAAACAAATCAAATGTAGTGACTTATTGATGAGTGAGGGGATGATTTCCAAATAAAAAAAATTTGATGAGCAAGGGCTGATTTCCAAAAATGTTCATAAGTTACAAACGTGGACTGATTTCCAATATTTTTTACCCTATATGTGAAAACAAGGTAAAAAATTATTAAAACTCCTTTATTTCACGGTTCAAAAAAAACAATCAAGAAATTTTTAAAACTATTTGGATTTATCACAATTATAGTTCAGTCATTATATTTATAAAAAATGCACAGGGATTCTTCAATAGTACGGGAACTTCTGAACTAAGTCAATCAATCATTTTTTATATGCCCTCGGATATTCTATAGCGAAACAGGAAGTTTGCAAACTAAAAGGTTGGGAACCTCTGAACTAAGTAAATCAATTTATATTTGAGATTGTCGAAAAGTTTATAAAATTGTAGTATTATTGAATAAAAAAAAACGATTTATATTTATTTGAATTACTTTATGCGGATAAATAATAATAATAAATAATCTTTATGACCTAAAGTATATATAATAAAAAAGGGCTATTATATAGAGATCGTTTGCGTGATTTATCTGAGGGAGTAGTAACTGAAACCGTACTTTTCTAGCAGATAAATCAATTTTATTATTAGTTATCGAACGATAAGGCACTGAAAGTTCCGCTCGATTTGCATTGTTGGAAGACATCACCACAGAAAAAAAAATAAGTTGTAGGCCCAAGGTACCGATGGAATCAGAACTTTCGCTTCGGCCAAAAGTCTGATGTGTATTCGAAAAGGGATATAACGAGAGTAGGAAAATATGGAAGAATGACGAAGAGAAAGCGACCGATATATCCGGGGGGAGAACTTTTATGCATCGAATATTAGTTCCATTCCATCCCTTTATTTTTTTTTTCTCTCTTCTCTTTTCCGTCATCCGAAAAACCCTATCTCCGTCGACCTCCGCTCATGTACATAAAAGTCCCGAGCGAAACTGTGTTTACAAATCTCGAATCACATCGTTCGAGTTTTATTTATGCATGAGTAAAGTACACACATTGCACATCTTATCCATATTTCATACGGGCCGCTTCCATCGCATAAACGTCACTCGTGTGACGGATCCGAACGTCTCCGGGAAAAAAAAAAGATGCACAGACAATCATCGACAACAATCGCAATATCCTCTTATAAAAGAGAGATTTCCGCATCTTCAGGAATTTTTATATTTATTACCAAATCGAACGCATCTTCAACCCGTTTTTATTTTTTCCGCTTCTCTTTCCACCCTTATATTATTACTACACAGACGCGAGTAAAAAAATATTTATTTCGAGGATGGAAACTTTACTTTAAACTTTGCAAATTAAATTATACGCGAAGTTCATTTGAACTTTTTAAAATGCAAAGTAAAGTTTCGACTTTACAACGGAAACTGTCATACCGTCGGCCCTGGAATTTCTTGTTGTTTCTCATTTTTTTCCCTCATGACTTACAAACATTTCAGCTTCGAGAAAATAACACTAAAAATTTTCAATTTCAGAATCCAATTTATATTTAAAATAATAATTAACGCTAGTTTCTTACCGACATGTTACACCAAATTTACTAAGAAATCTCAAGTACTTAACAAGTCATGAATATTAACTACATTCAGTTAAATTTATGTAATACTTGATAAGTACTTGACAAAGCAAGCATGTAAAACCGCAATAATAGTAAAATAATTAAGATTGAATAGATTGCTTTACTTCTGTCAGCGGATGAGGAAGCGAATAAATTTCAATTAAAATTAATTAATAACGAGTTTTGTAGAAAAACGAATGGGCCGCGGAAAATTGAATACATTATACGCCCCGGAATTGTTGTGAAATATCGCTCCGCGTTTTCCAGTTTCCTCTCCGCTCCGTTTTTTTTTTGCTGTTATTATTTAGCTTTTCCTATCTTTTTCTTCTCTCGCTATAGCATGTTCTATCCCTTTTCCGTTGAGCTTCGGGATCGTCCCTTTTCCCTCTCGTTGCGTTCGCCGACTATCCCGAAAGCAACATGAAAGGGAATATGTATATTATTTACAGAAGGAAAAAATAACATAAGTAGAAAACCACAAAAGGCGAAATGTAATAAAGTGTGTGTACGTGTACATCGTAAAATATATACATAATTTTTGTGCCGGCCTTTGATCTCGTTGAGGCTCCGATTTTGATTTTCCTCCTAACCGGACTATCCGCTACTTTACAACCAAAAAAATAATAATTTTACATTTTTATTACCATATTAATAATACTAGATGAAATGGTTTAAAGGGAATTCGCATAGTTTTAAATGATTGTTATCTGATTATCTCTAATATGAAAGTATTCTTAAGAAATATAATTAAAATCGAAATAAAAAATAGAAATATATAAATTTAATAATTTACGTATAAAATTATATTTTAACCCTTTGCAGGAATAACGTCAAAGCTGAAAAACGAAGATTCATAACCTCAATTTATTTTGACGTTTGACAGCGTGGTCTGAAAAACTAAGTTGAACTAAGATTTGATGATAGGGCGGATATATTCGCCATTCGTTAACAAAGTGTATTACTATTATCAGGATCTTTTATAAGATCATTATACTTTTATAATTAGTTCAAAAGAAATAATGAATTTGTGCACAAAAAATAGATATTGTTCACATAAAATCTACGAAAACTTAATTAAAACTATTATATATTTCAATAAAATAAACTATAGAGTTGACCAATCATAATTCTATTTAATAATCATGTAATAAACTATGAATATTGAAAGGTAATTTCTGGGGTACGGAAAAATTATGTATTATGCAAACGCGTTTCCCAAGTAGTGTGTTATAATTACTAGGCGACTACGTAATATTACATTTTGACAGCTGTCAATTAAGTAATTAGTGCGATTAGATCATGACACGGCCGTTAATTTAATACCATCAATTATGCAATCGAAATTGATTCGAGTCGCAACAGTTTACCTACGAAAATTAACCCACCAAGAAACGTTTGAAGCTTTATTTAGTTGTTAGATAATCACATATTACATAATTTAACAATGTAATTAAACATTGTTTATTAACTAAAATAAGGAATAATATAAACTTTTTGTTTTAAAACATAAATTTTAATTGAAATAAATATTTATGAATTGAGATTTCTTAATGTTTTTATTTATAAATAAATAAGTTATTATATTTATACATGAAACGTGCAGAAAATGACTATTCCCAACATTATAATATTACAGATATTTTTTAAGATCTGAAAACATTTATTGCAAACGCAGAAGGAAAATAAAAAAAAAGGAACAATTACCATAATCTGCTTTTTTACATTTTTATACATTATTTTCTTCTCCTTCCATGTTCCTCCGCATTTTCTTTTGCCGGCCGCTTCACCGTTTATTTCTAATTCGTTTTCTTTTTAAGTTGGTAGTTTTATTTGACGTGGGGGAATTGCGCGTGGGAGAGTTCGCGTTTCAGGCGTCGCCGGAGGTGGAGGAAACTGATGAAAAATAAATTTGATCCTCTTTTGTCGACGTCGAAATTTGCATTTTTATGGCGCGACATAAACTCTGCTAAATTGTTAAATATATACACACACATTGGTATGTACATATATATAATTATTTGTGTGTGTGTGTGAGTGTATATATATATATATGTAATAATGGAATGTTTCTCGATACGGCAATTACTTCGTTCTTTCAGCATTGTTTCTCGCTGAACAATGCCTTGACGGAAACCCAAAGGGATTCCGGATACGTTCGCGTTTGTGCCCTTAATGGAATATAATTATAATTACACAAACACACAAATATGCTTTTCAGTATGTGACACGCCTTTCTCACGCTTCAGCTAAGAATCGAACAAAATAAAGAAAAACTTCCGGTCTTATATTTTCTAAACGCTAAAACGGTATTAGTTTTGCGCGATAAAACAGTTAATTTCTCGTTTGAAATAAAAATTAACGAAATTGAACGAAAACAGCGAGAATTGATGTTAAAAAAAGAGCACAAAAATTGCAGCAATAGAGAAAAGGGCGCTCGAAGTTGCGGCCTAATGGTCCGTTACTTAATTGCTTCGTACTTCCCAAATTGATAAAAATTCAAACCTCCAGACGACTAACAAAAAAAAATATATATACACACAGAAATTGCAAAAATACATGAAAACGCAGCATATAATTGAAATTGTTTCGATTCTCCTGGGGGAGAAGAAGCAAAAAATAAATGTATAAATATAAAAAGTAATTGGGGTGAAATGAATATTCGATTCCCTTTTGTTTTGCCAAGTTGAGCGTTAAAGGTTTCATTGCCCGAAGCGCGAAACCCTTAATAGAAACGTTCAGTTTTTTTTTGTTGATGATGGACACGCCTGAAATCTTTTATTTTATTTATTCACTGAATCAAAAGGTATTTCAAACATTTCCATTTTGAGAGAAAACAAAGTATTTTTTTTAGTATAATAATTTAATTTACAACAAATATCATTTAATAATTATATTTTTTACTAACATGTTTTTACAATTACTTATTCTTTTAACGTAGACATTAATTTATTTACAGAATATATTCATTATTTAACAGACAATTATATTTATTTACTGCAATAATTATTTTATTAAGTTTTTTACTATTGATTTTTACAGATAGATATTATTTTTTATTATATAATGTTAAAACAGTTTTATTAATTGAAACACAATGTAAATTGTAAGTTGATTTAACAATGCGTTTAAATATTGATTTTTTAAATATAAAATAAATATTGCGGTATGAAATTTGGATTTTGAATGACGTTTGGTTAACGTCGATTAAAGTCAGCAGTAGTGCCAACTGTGGAGTTTATCAATGGACGAAGTTTGTGAAGCATTTCTAAATGCAGTATTAGCAAACGTCCGAAGTTATATAAAGAAAAATGGGACTTTTTAGGAGTACGACTGAAAATTAGTTTTCCGTTGGCGGACGCGATAAAATTCCCTCACGTCAAATAAAGTTAAGTAGATCACTAGGCGCCAGCCAAGAATATTTTTTTTTTCAGTTTATTTTTTTCACGCACGTGGGGATGATTATGAATCAGGGTCGTAAAACGAATTGAGTCGTGCGGTGTAATAAATAACTGGCAGTTTAATTGGAAAGAGGGATGCACTGTATCCGGACATCCGGACGGTTTAATTGTTCCGTAGGCGAACATCATTCGGGATTGATTCAATGTTGAAAATTGTAGGGGATTCCCCGCGCCCGCATTCCAAGATTTACTTCGCGCACTAAAACCAAATGGAATCGGATTGTATTAAGACAACGGCAATAAAAAGGACGGGATCGATTCGTTATAGCCATACACACGTCGTTTCTTCATTTTATTTTATTTTTCTCTCTCTTCCTTGAAAAGGCTGACACATAAACATTTCGTCGCCATCGGGGGAAAAGAACGGAAAACCGGAAACGCTCCGCATTAAACTTAAAAGCCGAAAAGGTATTAGGACGAAGACTGCGGAGGTAATGGCATCACCCTAATCGCACACAGTAACCGTATACACTGATTACACTCCAAGTGGCCCGAACCAAATTAAGTTTTTGAGCTCCTCGACACCGTCAGGTGGAGCAGCCACTTATCGAATACTTATGACCCTCATCATCCCTCAGCCCCTACGTATTACAATACTGATACTTACTAGCCACGTGCCCTTAATTCTCTGTCTTTCTCTTTCTCTAATCATACATAGAATAGGTCACTAGGTTATTTAAAAGCACTAAAAACAAGAGTTTCTTTCTCTCAGCTACAATTGTTCTTAATTAATTCGGATTAATAAGCACGTCAATTAATTGTCTTTGTTATTATTATTAATTCATTCGACGTGGAACGGGGATAAGGTTCGAGAACGGGAGGCGGTTGATCTCGTGCTAGAACATGTCACGTGAGATTAGCTTATCCCGCTGTATCGGCGTCTTTTCGGATATGGATGGGTTTTCGGAAGGTGTTCGTTCGCTGCAAAAGCCGTTTGAACACTGACAGAAGCGTCGGCAGCTGATAGTAGCCGTCGCGACGCCGGCATCCACACACACACACATACGCACAGATACGGTGAGTCTGCGTCCTAAGCTCCGCGGAATCGATATATAAATAGCGGACCCCACGATTAGGCTTCTCTCTTTTAAATAACCGGTTAACTTCAAAGTAAACTCTCAAGTTAACCGGTTATCACAACAAAACTTTAAACGCAACAAAATAATAATTATAATAATCTATCGTTTTTACATTCCGATATTTAAAAATAAACTCTAAAATTAACCGGTTATAAAAAAAAAACTTTGAAAGACTTATACTTCAAATATTTTTGCATCAACATTTTGCGTTTTTACTTACAATATTATAATATTAATACACAAAAAATAAACTTTTAATTTAACCGATTATCAAGAGAAAGTCCAATGAAAATAATAAAATAATATAAAACTTCATACAATTATTTGGAATATATTTTGCTTAAACATTTCGTATTTTTACTTATAATATTAATACTTGAAAATAAACACTAAAATTAACCGGTTATCTAGAAAAACTTTACATTCAATAGTTTCGAATAATTTTTGCTTTAAAATAAACTCTAAAATTAACCGGTTATCTCGAAATTTGAAAATTTTCATACAATAGTTTCCAATAATTTTTGCTTACTATATTATCTTTACCTAAGAGTAAACTCTTGAATTAACCGGTTATCAAGAAAAACTTTATACAAGACAACAAAATAGTAGAACATTTTATATTTTTTCTTACTATATTATAATATTAATACCGCAATCTGAAAGTCTTGGGAGTTTACTTTTAACCGGTATCATGACAAAACTTTAAATTAAATGAAAAAAATAACAAGAAACTTTAATGTATTGAATATGTTTTTGTAATTTGTGTTTACAAATATATTACAAAAAAAAGTAAATTTATGTATCAAAGGATAAAATCAATAACCGATAAGCGCATTGTAATTTCCTTTGATCGTTGCAACACCAAATAATAAACGCATTACTTTGTTATCCACTATTAAAATATTTAAACTCGAATGTTATAATCTATTCATAGCTCATATTTCAAATAAATTCAATTACTTATAGGATTTTAAATATTCGCTCTAAATGAAAAATTAAAAAAAAGATAAAAAATATTTTTAAATTAAATTAAAAATGTAATTTACATCATTTTTATTCTTCTCTACAAAATACCAACATTTTGAATATTATATTTTGAGTATTATTATTGGTATGAGGCTTTTAGTATTTTTGTAATTTTAGTTAAAATTATAGAAATTAATTTGGTTTTAATTCAGTCTACCAAAAATTCTTGTAATTTGTTGTCAAAAGAATAGTAAAACTAAAGACACTGAGCAATGCAATATGTTTGAAATTAAAGCTAAAACCTTAATGAATATAAAAATATTGATGTATGATTTATGAAATTGTTATAAAATTTTGAAAAAACAATGCATTTTTAATGTATAGAAATTACAAAATGTCGATAAACTTATGTAAATTAAAGCAGTAATATGAGTGATATACTGTAAGTATTATATAAATCAAATTGGAAGCAGCAAAAAAATACCTATTATATTTCATGGGAAAAATAAATTTCCTAACTGTTATTACAAGTTAATCCCAATCAATCACTTTATTCTCTTAAATATTACCTTGGATTCTTTTAAAAGTATATAAACCTACGGTTACGCACGTTGTCGATGGATTAATTCTTATGTTGCGTGAGTTATGAAACTGATAAATCCACTCACTCTCCACACTGGAAAAGTACACGAGGGAAAACTCGAATATAACTCGCATTTGTTCCGTCGAGATTTGATATTTTCTCTTTCTCTCTTTCTTCGTTTTCGGCTTATTCTCCTTAAGAAAACTAAAGGGATGTGTGTGATTCATGGATACTTTTATTATGAGCGGCGCTCCAAAATTTGACGCGCCCGAATCCGAATCAATCATTCGACTTTGCGCAAACAATAAGTTTTTCCCAGGGATCGGACGATAAATCCAGCACCGGAGAGTCCCAAATCGCCTCACGTTAAATAGCCGCAATTTATTAAGCGTATAAATCAAACATCATGCTGCGTTTGTTTCATCTAAACACTTACAAAGAGAATCTTCAGAAAGTTATCTAAACTTCATCTAGGTCAAACCTATCTTTTTTTTTTATCAAAAACTGCATTGAACTAAATATCAAATATAAAATTATTTTTTTAACAAATTACGTAAATTATACTGATTTACCAAGAGAATCTTCAGAAAATTAACTTAATTTCATCTAGGTTAAATCTACATTTTTTTTTTATGAAAAACTGCATAAAACTTAGGTAATTTAAAAATTTACGAATTTTATATAAGTATTTATTTTTGAATATTAAAAATGATTATTTAATGAATTCGGAACTCCAATAATGTCGATAAATCTGGATAATCCGGATATTGCGCATGAACAACAGCTGTATACCAAATTAATCAGCAAATATTCAAAGCTAATATTATGATTATATAATAATCTCCTTACATATTCTTTTACATTAAATATGAACTCCATTACATAATTAGGGTGTGTATGAATGGATGCAATAATTAGGTAAAATATATTGAATTTATGCAAAATCATATAGAATATAATACTTAAAATAAATTAAATTTGTGCTTATAACTAATATGTCTATATAGCAGCGTTTCACAATCTATGGACCCAACATATGTTATTTTTTAATGGATCGAAATGACAGCTGTCATCTTATGTTAAAATGTAGAAAAAAAAATGATGAGAAAAAATGTGTAAAATCATAGTAGAAAAATATAAATTCTTTGTAAATTTTGGAAAATAATTTTTTATTAAGTTTCCCGGGAATTATAAAATTGAAAAAATCTCGGGATTTATCACAATATACTTATATTATTTGACATACATATAAGTGACTTTCTGCTTTTATAATGTAATAATGCAAAATATTAAATAATGATATGTTTGAGATAATACGAAATTAAACTAAAATTGTGGTTACGAAAAGTATGTGTAAGGGTTGAGATATATAGTGTAGAATCAGAGATGCAGCTCGGTTGTTTTGAGCAAAAGTTTAATTATAATTCCTTGTCGGGGATTCGGCGTGGCAGAACAAAATTGCAACAAGAAAGAAGGAGTAAAAAGAGCAACAAAAGCAAGAAATTTTGCCGTGGGATACGGAAAATATATTTGTATGAGTAAGGGGCGGTCGTGGAGGCAGCAGCGGCGTGGGCGGCGGTTTTGGTTTTAAATTATGGCCATCGCGAGAGGCGCACTACTATTTTGTAATTTGTTTGTTATGTTTAACTTGTCCCAAGTTTTGGTAGTCGAGATGCGGAGGATGCCGCACTTGCTATCTTTATCCACCATCTATCTCTTTCTAACACACTTTCATTCCGACACTCTTTCACTCCACATGTATTTGTATATGCGTTGTTTAATCTGGTTATGAATAGTAAAGTTCTAAGTTTAATGCAGGATTTTTTCTTCATACCCCAGTTGCATCACATTAACAAACACAAAACTTCACTTGGTTTCAAAAAATAAACATCAAATTAGTAATAACACATATTTTTTATGTTTGATAATTGCATGTGACCCAATTTTTTATGAATTCAAATCTTATATAAATTCGGCATTTAGAGTGAAGAGTTAACAAAATTTTGTTATTTTCAATATTTTTTATCTTTAATTTTTTCGTTTTTATTTTCATTATTATTAATTAAATTTGTGCCGTTGATGAAAAGAAGAAACGTATTTACACTAAACTAAATGTAACAAGTATATATTCTGTTCCTGACACTGAATTAACTCAGGAAAACCTTAATAATGATAAATTGAAGATAATTCACCCTTACTATAGAATCTCCCTCTCCCTTTTATTGTATGTTTTTTTGTGTGTCCGATGCGCCCTTTTTTTAACAGAGACTTCTATTAATTAAATACTTAATTAAATGAAACACATATTTAATTTGAGACGTAATAAAAATAATCATTTTTTATGACCTTTTTTTTTAAACTAAAATAAAATATTTATATTTTTTTCATTATTTAATTTTAATAATGTTGCAACATTTTTATATAGATTAATAATAAATAATTCACTAATTTGTACATTATCAAGAGAAAGTTTTAATGAGTTAGCAGAAAACTTTATATAATTATTTCGAATATTTGTTGCTTCAACATTTTGCTAAGATTATTTATCTATTCCTATTTAAAACCTTAATAATGTTGCAATATTTTTACATAGATTAAACAAAAATATTTTTACAGCAAAATACAGTAATTTTTACATTGTTTGATGAAAATATCAACATTTCTTCTTCCAAAGTTTCCAATCTTAAGTGTTTTTTTTTTAATTTATAGAATATTTGTAATATTATTTTATTTTCAATAATATTTATATAAAATTTTTCTTTTATTTTAACATATAAATCTATATATTATTTGGATTAATTGGAGTAAATAAGTTAACAAAATATTTTGTGTAATAGAAATTATTTTTAAGAAAATATCCCGGGAAAACGGGAAATATATATTTTTTTAAATTTCAGAACTTATCCAATTATTACAAAAGTGTTTCGAAAAGTATTTATCGATAATTGATTGGTAGATCAAAGTAATTAATTTAAGAAAATAATGACTAAAATATAATTTTGAATGCATTAAATCTAGAACATTTTCACAAACTAAACAAAATTTTAATGAAATTATTTCTAAATTGCTGAATTCGCCAATTATTTTTTTTATAAGCATAAGCCATAAGCCCACTTGGCTTTGTGTATTTTTTTCGAAATCCTACAGTGATAGTAATCCTCTTCAGCGTTGATTCAATTATTCACGCACTCGTAAATATTAAATTGTAATGGCACAAAGAGAGCCGCGAATCCAAGTGAAACAACACACATTTACCAACCGCAAAAAAAAAAATATGTGTACGAACGAAACAAAATATGGACCCTCCTCGCGGCCATAGTCTGTCCAAGTCATGTGCAGACTTAACATTTTATTTAGACGAAATTAATTCTGAAACGCAACAACTTCTTTCACACCAGCAAAAAATTAGATATAAACGAACTCATTTACAGAGGTAAAATATTCATCAATGTGTAATGAAGCCATTACACATCCCTTAAATTAACCTATACACTCGTACAGATATATACACGTATGCTTTTGGGGTGATTCCGATGTAGAGGACAATTATAGTGTTTAATTCGTAATTGTTCCGTCGTTAAAATTCCAGATTACACGGAGAGACCATTTTAAAGCCCCAGCCCTTATATGAAAACCGACCCCTTTTCGCATCCCAATTTCCACGCTCTAGCATATTCGGTGTTTCCGTACCACATTTTAATTATATTAAGTACCGGACCCCGAAAACGATAACGACGTTACTCCGAAAACCGAAAAATACACTCGATTTTAAACCCTCCACCATTTATTCCACTCTTTTTCTATTCCGAAACGAATCCCTTTTTTCTTGAGCACTTTTTTCCCCGCTACAATCCCCCTTTTTCCCATCCAGACTACTATTAATTAAGGACTTAATCATCCCGAAAAATGGGGCTACGTTTGTTGTTCTAAGTTCGCTTATTATTTTTTTTTTGGTTTTCCTTCGCGCATAAAGGGCACATCCAAGGTCATAATCTAATATTCAAAATTCGTAATTTGATTACCTCGAGAGTGGCCGTAAACGATAATTACTTAATGGACATTGTTAAAGCTATTCCGTAGGGTTGTTCACCATTAGACGCGTGCATCCACTTTTTTCTTCTTTATATTTTGTTCTTGTTATTTTTTGTGTTCGTTAATTAAATTATACTCGTATGCTGTTATTTAACATTCTTGCGGTTGTCGGATTTTATTTAATTTTTTGCTTATAATCTACCCGCTCTGTATAATATAATTACAAATTGTTTTTAATTAAAAATCGCCGAGGCTTATTTTCTTAATTCCTCGACGTTTTATTCTAAATTGCTTGATGAGGCAAAAAAAAACAACAACAACAAAGTTTTACCTGAAATATTTAAATGTGTATATTTTTTTATAAGATCTGTTCATTTACATTATGACGTAAAATAATTAGCAAAGATTATGATAATAAAAAAAATATATAGTTATTTACAGATACCTTTAAAATTAAAAAAGTAGAAGTAGAAAACGAGTAATGCAGAAGTAAAAAGAGTAAACTCAAATTATATTTATTAATTTCAAATGTTGAATTCTTGAAATGATTTTTAGTAAATTTCAAATGTTGGTTTTTTGAAATTATTTTATAATAGAAGTAAAATAGAAAAATAGATTCAAGTAGTAACTTATTAGGAATTGAGTAAAGTAAGAAAGGAATGGAGATAAAAGAGTAAAGTAGAAAATGAGAATTATGTAAAATCAAGTAAAGCAGAAAAGGAGTTGAGAAGAATGAGCAAAGTTGAAAAACAGTAAAATAGATTAAAGTAGATACAGAGTAAAGCAGAAAAGGGCTAGTAGAAATTCTATGTAGTAAAAAAATAATGTAAAAACTGAGTAAAATGGAAAAAGGGTAAAGTAGTAAAATAGTAAAATTGAAGAAAGTAGAAAAATATAATATGGAGAGTAAAGTAGAGATTAAAATAGATTGTTTAAATTTTGTTATATAATTCATATCACAAATATTAATTACGATTTGTGAATTACATCCTAAATAAATTAAAGAAAAATTATCAATTAATTAATACAGATCTTATTTTCTTATTTATTATTTTTAATTTATTTTGAAGCAAACCATAGAATAAGTACAACTGAATCTCATTTCATTTGAAAATTGTCTGCATTTAAAATTAAGAAAAGGAAGCAGGAAATAGATTAAATAAGCTCTGCAGATATATTTTTTCTTTTCAATTGTTTCTGCAGCAAAGAGGCCGAAATGCGGTTAAGATCAGGGAAGAGAAAAACGTCGACTTAATTTGCGAAACAAAAATTGAATGTAAATATTTAAGGAGGCGAAATTTTCCGGAGTCTGGAGAAATCAAGAAGTGCGGATGGTGGGTGGAAAGGCTGGAAGGGTCCGAGCAGGAAGACGAAATTCGATTTCGAGTTTTGGGTGGCAGCGGTTAAGTTGCATATTAAATCTATTCGCGACTCGGGGGCGGTTTTTAGTAGGGTCCAGGGAGCAACGACCACCACCACCACCCCTTCTGCTGCTGCCCCCAAAGGGACGAACCCTTAAAATTTACGTCAACACGTGTGTGCAACGCAAGAGTCCTCTCTGGATCCCATCGCGAATACAAACATCCTAAACAAACATATCCATCACTGCATTGTGCTTGCAAAAGCGAAGATGCCGCCTTCGACTCGCTCACTGAATAACGATCAGAGCAAATTTACTAATAGCGAATCAACAACAACTTTAAAAGTAGCAACAAACAAAAACCAACTCGAAAACATGTTGTTTCTTGGTAAAAAACACGAAAAGCAATTTCGAATTAGTTCTCGACTTTATTATATTTTACATATATTTAATAACCGTTTGACCTGATTTTCATGCATTCGAATAAAACCAGAGACGAGTCGAGGTATTTTTACAGCTACGTACATAAAATTATTATCTGAGCTGAAAACACTCTAAACCACTCTGTTATTACCATTATTATTTCACTCCGTTCCATTTCACTATAATACTAACAGGATCGTGCGTGAAATACGAAAAAAAAAGAGCAGATACGTGGCGAGAGGACTAACCGAAATCGAGGAACAGACAACAATGTAAGCACTAAAATTTCATTGCTATGTTTATTTGTCTTTCATATTTAATGGAGAAAATGGAAAACACAAATATTCGACGCCCTTCAGTTTTCCAACTTTTATAGCATTTGACAAAACTGAATACATAATAGATTTTCCCTACATTCAATTATTATATAATAATCAATAGATAATAACGCTCATGACTCAGCCTTATGTAACACCATAAAATAGGAGAGAATAAGTAATAAACAGGTTTCTATGGAAACAAAAACTTTATTTCTAATTACGTCAGTTGTTCTCCAAGGCTGTATACTTAGACCTATCCCAAAACTTATATCATCAGATCGATTGGTTTAAAAATAAAATTGTAATTAATAATTTATTGATGTTTTTTGGATAATTTAGTTTAACTTTCAAGCTCATTTGCATGTTTTCTTTTTGATAATTGAAAAAAATATAATTATTATTGCACATTTAAACGAATGGCGGATATATCCGCCATTACCTTTGCACAGCAAATTTTGTTTGTGAGATAAGCTAGTATTATTCAAAGACGATATTGTCTCTATAATTTGAGGTTACGAAACTTTGTTTTTGATAAAGCTTTGACGTTAATCCTATAGAGGCGTTACTCATGTTTCGAAAATACATAATACATAATAATCACTTTTGACAGTTGAAAATGTATGAAATTTATGAACAACAAATCCAAAAATAATTTTTTTTTCAATATGATTTTATTTGAAATAACATTTTTTTATTAAATTTTATTTATGCATTTCATTTGTCGATTTTCAATAATTCAATTTGTTGCTGACATTTATCTAAAATAAATGGAAGTGTTTTTATCATATTTTTCTATTTTATTTATGTTTGGTTGTGATGATGATGTTGATAATAATAATAGGCAAACTGTGTGAGGAACGAACAAACGAATGAAAGCCAACATGCAGAAAAAAGGAATATATATATGTTATATAATGTTGTATATAGCACATTGGCCTACATCGTGGTAGGTGAGCATCGAACGGCCTGAATAATTCCGCAACGCGGAAGAGTTATTTTTAAATTAATATTTCGGTGCCGATGGAAAATTTAAATAAATATTTTGCATGCAACATCCCAGAGTCAGCATCGATTTTCCTCATTCATAAATACTAGATTTCCTATTTTTCACGTTACAATTAAGTGCAGTTTATTTTAATGACATGATTTAATAAATCACAAACTTTGATAGGATTTTTATGAATTTCTCCAATAATATGTAATTTTAATTTTATTATTAAGTTTCAATACAATAAAATTATAATATTTTCTATTATTTTTTTGTAAATATTTCTTACTTAAAAAAATCTAAATTTTTACTGTAAATTTTTGTTAATTTTTTTTTGTATATTATCTGGAAAATGCTATAAAAATTAATTTAAATGATTTTGGAATATTTTTCTATTAAAGGTTTAAATTAATATATTTTATAAGTGAATTTTACATTTGGAATTTTGTAAATTTAAAGTAAAAAATACTTTTACTATAGTTTTTTACTGTAGTTAACTTTGTTTGTAAACTTGTAATAAATTCGGTGTTAATGATAGTGTGTATCACGTTTAAAGTATGAAACGGGAACAAAAAAAAGCAGAAAGGTTGAATGGGGTCCAGAGAGGGACCTAGGCTGAGGGCCCATAATACTCTGGAATTAGAGGCAGTCCAATATGAATAGCTAATTAAATCCGACTTGTGTTTTAACAGCGAGACCCCACCGCCCAGCACGTCCTTACCCCACATCATCCCTTCCACCCTTAGCTGCTTGTAAGGTGTCCTGCCGGACTGCGATACATCCTGGGATTAAAGTATTTTACGCGCACCGAACACAATACACCCTCGTCGTCCTTTCTAAGGATTCCGAATTAAACAACTTGACCCCCGGATCACTTTCGGCATTCCGCATTCAAAGCTCGCGTTTTACTCGCATTAAACGCAAACAAAACCTCACACTTCCGAACTTCATAATTAGCTAAAAAAAATAACTAAATAATAAATTAACTCCTGTATTTTTTTTTAAATCCCTAGTGCAAAATGCATTGTCCTTTTTCGCATTATATTTTATTTTTAATTTTGTTCGGTCTATTGAGGACAAAATAATGCGAGGGTTGGAATATACAAAAGGGATTTTTGTTGCTGGAAATAAGAAAAAATATTTACTCTTCGTCGACCAATTAAACGGCATTCATGGGTTTTAATTAAAAATCATGAAATGTTAATGCGTTCACTTAATTAAAAAAGTTTTCTTCGAGGATTCAAATGAAAAGGAGTAAAAACGGAACGAAACTAATTAAATAATTATTAGGAAACTAAAAAAAAAAACTTGAAGAAACTTATTAATGTTGATAGTAATATTAAAACTAAATGTGTTTGCTGAAAAACTTTAATCTTACATGTGTTTTAATTTGAAGCAGTTATTTAAGTTAAGTTAATTAATAAATAAAAGTATTAGATGAATAATCTAAAAAATAATTCACAGAATTCTATAAAATTGCTGAAATATTACTGAAAATATTTGAAGATTTATCGAATACTTGTATATAGAAAAATCATTTCATTTAATTTAATATTTTACATGAGTTTCTGTTAAAATTTTTATATTTAAAAAAAAAAATTATAATAATAAATTTTTGTATTTTTTTTCTGCTAAATCTAACAAATTCTAAAACATTTAAATAATTATATAGTTATTATTAAAGATAAATAAATTTATATTAGTACTAAAAAAAGAAATCTATGCAAATTTTAACTCAATAAACTATATGAATTTTGTTATATCCCGGCGCATCCACCATAAGTTTTAAAAATAAAAATTTTGAAATAAAAAAGTAAAAAATCATTTTAAAAATAATTTATGTGCAATTATATAAGAATATAAAATCAAAATATAAAAATTTTGTTATATAATTTAATTTATTTTGAAAATGTTAAGTGTTGCATTCGCTTCATGAAAATATTCTAATTTCTAATGTATATGAAAAACGTAAATGTATTTTCATCATTTTACTTTGCAGAAGTGTATGTGGAATATATTAAAACTGAAAAATATTCGTTCCAATTTGGCTAATTTTTCTGGATGGTTTTAATTAGTGGCTGAATTCGTGCGGAAGTGGAGCAACTCGACGATTCTCCTCTCTCCTGTCTCCATCTCTCTTCCAAATTATTATTTTATTATTTTTTCAGTCTATTTTCGAGGTAAATTCGTCCTCGACGGGTGTATATTAAATCCACTCTTGCTAATTTCTTCGTATCCACCACACACGAACTAAAAAGACAAAAAAAAATTAACAAGAAACGTGGTCCTCCCTCGTGCATGCATAATAAACGAAGCGTGCCGCAACTTTTTGCTTTCGACCCAGACACATGCACGGACGCTGTAATTTTTTCCGAAATTAATTATGAAACACGTCGGTTTTAATTCGCCGCAGTTTTGCGTATGCATAAAATTCCGAATTACAATTCCACCGACAGAGAAAGAAGAACCGAAAAAATAAATAAAAGTGAATGAGAGAAAGAGTGAGAGAGAGAATATATGTATATTATACAGTGTGTGTCCGACGTTGGGAGAAGACTTAAAAAATGTAATGAAAATGGACTGAAACCAACCGAAAATGGAATGAAACAAAAAATGAAACTGAAAAATCTGAAATTTTAATTTCGGCTAGTGTATATATGTGTGTTGCCCGCTAACTGCCTCACTTTACTTTTAATATGTAAAAGCCCGCCGCGATGGAATATATAATTTTATAAAGTGTAAAGTGTATGGAAATCTGGAGGATTTGTAAAAGCGGCATACAAACAAGTTTGCGATATTTCGCGAATCCTCTCGCATTGTAATTCGGCGTCCCATCAATATGCATGAGGAACGCCGCCGCCGCCGACGTCGGTGGTGGTGGCGGCGGATCCGGAAAAAGGGACAACGTGTAACCCGGCGCATCCACCAAAAAAATCAAGAGCCTCTCGAATTTACTCCAAAACTTTAAATGTATTTACCAATACTTTCCATCTATTTTGCAAAGCAATTTCATAATATTATCATTTATAATAAACTATTTTTTCTGTTGAATTAATTTTTAAAATATAAAAAAAAGGTATTTTATTTCTATAATGTGTATTATTTACTTATATAAAAACATAAGTGCGGAATTGAAAATTAAATAGTAACATTGTAATAACATTGATAAAAATCAATTGCAATTACTTTTAAAACATCTTAATCCAATTATAATTGAAAATAATAAAAAGTAATATGTGGATAAATTAAAAAATATTGATTAAATTGTTGGATTAACTAAATGAAATTTAGGATATTTTTTTGTGTACCTGGCAGATGCAGGAAGTTCGCAAAATATGTTACGGAATTCATTAACGGGTGATTGAATGATTGAAGAGTTTTATTGACACTGCGCGTCACCAGTTCAATTTACAATCTCATCTATTCCCAGCTTGTACAGCAACGGTTTCGCATTAACTTGAATAATGGTGGAGTAATTTTTCTCTCGACTCGAATCGGATTTTGCGAGATTGCCATTGCCATTCACCCTTACGTAAGAGCGAAATGAAAATAAATAAACAAACAAGAAATTACTGAAAGTAGCTTTTTTCCGGTAATAAAAAATATATTAGATTAATTAAATGAAGCATTTTGAAACGAACGTTACATTTTTTATTTCATTTATAAAAATATATTAACAATAATACTACATGAACTACATGAACTACATGAACTACATGAACTATATGAACTACATGAACTACATGAACTACATGAACTACATGAACTACATGAACTACATGAACTACATGAACTACATGAACTACATGAACTACATGAACTATATGAACTACATGAACTACATGAACTACATGAACTACATGAACTATATGAACTACATGAACTACATGAACTACGTCAACTACATCAACTACATCAACTACATCAACTACACCAACTACATCAACTACATCAACTACATCAACTACATCAACTACATCAACTACATCAACTACATCAACTACATCAACTACATCAACTACATCAACTACATCAACTACATCAACTACATCAACTACATCAACTACATCAACTACATCAACTACATCAACTACATCAACTACATTAACTATATCAACTACATCAAGTTATATAATAACGATTTATTTAATTGGAATTATTTTATCCCAACTGTAATGAACTTTACATTCACCATTCAGAATTGTATCAATAATATTTACATGAAAGTTTTTGAAACTGAAGGAAATGCTGATTATCCGACTATGAATAAATAATGGTTATATGTTTAAAGTTATAGGAATGATGTTTTATTGATTAAAGAAAAAAACTCGTTGAAATATTCATCGGGCTTTTAGTTCCTCGACTTGGGCCAGATCTTGTTGCTTCTACACACACACTTTTTATTTTTGGATAACTTCTTCTTTCATTATGCTCGTACCACTTGCCTTCCCTTGTTATTACATCGAGCAAAACGGGTTTCGTCTCGCTGCAGCAAAGCAACGTTTAAAGTGAGCAAGGAAAAGTTACTTTAAGATTCATAAAATATTTACTACCATTTTCTTTTGTGCCGCTTTCCAACCCCCTTTTTCCAACGGAAAACAAAGGAATCCGTACGTAAGAATTAACGCAGCGTATTTATTATTACTTTCCCAACTGGCAAAACTTCTGACCGTCCCGGAAGCTTTCCTTTCCTTCCTCCAAGTTATTCTTTTTCTTTTTAATTTTTCTTCTCTCTTCATTTTTGATACACTGTTCTTTTGTCTGCTGCAGAAATATTAACGGAAGAATAGCGAAATGAGGAGGACCGAGGCGAATGAAAACTAATCGGTTTCCACTAGCTCCCATTCTTCATACATGGCGTGTAATAATTTTCTTTGAAGTTTAACGAGCAAGAATAAGTTTCTGCAAACAAAGACACGCTGACATTGTAATCAAGATGCAGCTCTGCTCTTCTCTGCCTCTCCGGTTCACTCATTCCTCCGTCGCCCGAACATCTCTCAATCTCTATCTCTTTCTTGCACACACACATAAAACCATTCTAGATTATACACAGCGTCGTTTCGAAAACAATTTCACAAAGTAAGAGATGTGCGAAATAATTTAAACATCATCCTGTTGCCGCTCTTGCTGCTTCTGCTTCTACTCGTCTCCTGAATATTCCGGTTGCATATTAAAATGTTCCTATTTATCTTTCACTTTCCTCCCTCATCCCTTCACCCATCTCCCAATCCTCACGGAGAAAGCAAACAAAGAAGGAAAACAAGTAATGCTCCTATATCATAACTTCCATAGGGATGGCCCTTTGTCTGGTTTGCGATTCATGGAAACTCGTGTACATAAAATTCCAGAAACGAGCCTCATAAAGCCACATCCATTCTTATTATTATTAGTATATTTATATTTCTGTATTATACTTACTTATTCTTTTTTTATCGCAAACATTTAACATTTCACCTTTGATTTATTTTTTCACTTTTCGATATTTATATTATTTGTTTAATAAAACTTTATTACAGAAAACGGTGGTTATGTTCATTTCAATAATAAATATAAATATCGTGTGTGCGGCTCCCTAAACTTTTTTGTGCAGTCAATATTTTAAAAATGGCTCTTTACTCCATAAAGTTTGCCGACCCATGTTAAATAGTACATAATAAAATAATTTATTTACTTTTTGTAGAAATACAATAAAATTTTATGTATTAAACAAATCATATTTTAATAACTGATGATAGTTCGTTCATAAAAAATAATTTAAATAATTGATAAAAAACAATAATTGAAATTTTTTGTCAATAGATTTTATATTTTATAGAAACCAGAAGTGTATAAAATTAAATTTGCATTGATTCTTATACAACAGGTGTAAATTGGGTTGCAGCTATTAATGAAGAATATAATGCAAGAAATCTCATTTAAAATACAAATTGTTCATTGATCATTCGTTAGGTTTCTTCATTAGGTAGAAATATTAAAGTTACTTATTTGGAAATAGACTAAAAAAAAATCACCAATTATTTGGAAAATAGTTACTGGATAAATTGAATGATGAAATCAATACTAAAATTCATTAATTAGCAATAAAAATCACAGTTTATACATAAACACATTTAGTATTTTTCATTTACACTTTATTATACATGAAAATAGTGAGAGGATGAAAAGAAATTTCTATGGAAATGTAAATTGATATTTACAAACTTTTCGCAGAATTTAATCGAAGGAATTGTAAGTTTTGCAAAGCATTTAGAATAAATTTCTACATACAAAAGAAATATCAGTTTACTTGAATTTTAAAGAGAATTATTACTAATTTAAATAATATCTGATATGTTTGTTAATTTAGTTCAATTTTCTTCTAATCAATAGATTTTTTTTGCAGATTGTAAGATTTCCACAAGAAATAGAAAATTGTTATATTTAAATAAATTGACTAAATTTTCTTGAAATAAATGTCTTAATTAGTTTTCCATATACTTTTTATTTAGAATAAATCTTAATTGAAAATTTGAAGTATAAAGTAAGAAAAATAATATGAAATTGAAATTAGTGAATTTTGTAAAATATCCAAATATCCAAGCAGAAAATGAGTTATTGATAGTGTTTCTTCCCTATAGAAAATCGATGTATTTTGGAAGCTTTCCATGGATAAACCGTAAATGTTGACTGGATTAGTGCTTCGAATTGAAACGAATCACCCCCTAGCAGCCAGAAATTGGCGACGCGCACATAAAGAGCAGATATAAATCGCAAATGTGTATGCATTGAAATATTTCGAGGTCGACGCTTAATGAGGTGATTAGCAATTTAGTTTTGCCTCCCCCTCAGGACTGAATGAAATTTGTGGGAAAATGCATTGTGTGTTCGCGCGTGTGGGTTGGGGTTGTGCAGAGAGGCTGAGGTTGAGGTTGTTCAGTATGGGATTTTTAAATGGGGTCCCCATGTGCCATCGCCATATAGCCATCATGTTTCCGCAAATTAAGGGATTGCGATGATAAATGTGTAGTGCAGAAACACACCCATACAAAACCCCTACGCTCTGTACCAATTCGCAGTCCAGAAATCTATCACTTCCAGACTGCCTCAATTGCATCCGTCCACATCTGTCCAACGTTACACAAAATCAATTAAAATTCTATTTTCCATAAAACCATCATTTATTGATCAATTGATTGTTCAGAAAAATTGATGTAATCTTAAAAATATTATATTATGAAATTATTTTCTTAAAAAATAAAATTTAGATATTACGAAAATATTTAAATAAATTAAAATTATACTTTTATCTAGACTTCAATAGAAGAAAATATTTACATAAACTAGTCTTCCAATATAATTTTTTGTAGAACAACTTTTTTTAATAATTTTTATTAAATTGTTTTTTAATGTGAAATTATTAATTAATTTTTATTATTATTTTTTCACAAATAACAAACCCCTATTTTATAAATGCGATATGACCAAGTAAATCACATCTGGTAACGTTCTCTGCTTTAGATTATATTGTAATTGAAAGATTATGTTGCAAAGTAAACATTTTTTAATTGAAACTTTATGCAATTTAATACCTACACTTATTTTTCTATTTTTATTATTATGTCATAGTTTTTTTTTTAATTTCACGCATGTTAGGTATATTTACCCCTATTTATATTATGACTAAGCAACGCACATCTGGGGCTACGTCTAATACAGCTCTGAAACGCAAATACTCTCTTCAATCATGAATACTTAGAAAGATAATCCTCTTAATACGTCTTCTTAAAAAACAATATAAATATAAATTCAAATTAATTTTATTATGTAATAATTTTATATAATATATCTCTTTAAATTAAAGTATAGTTGTTTCTTAATTAATAATTAATTTTCTCATTAATAATTAATAATCTCAGGCGAAAACGTTTGAACTAAACTTAAAAGTATTACAAAATAAAATAAACATATTTTCCTGTAAATTTCATATAATTTGGAATCAAGGATAATATATTAGTTAATTATATAATTATTAATTTATATGGTTTTTAAAAATCAAAATATTATATAATATATTTATTGGACAAATTAAATAAAAAATATTCTACAAAACTTTTAGTTAAAATCTTAATATTATAAAATTACATAATTAATCATACAAAAATATGAAAAATATATTATTAGATATAGATTAAAATATTGATTTTCAAGCAAAAAATTTAAATAAATGTTAATTTATTTCCATCAAAAATTCATGTTTTTTTATTCATGATCGATATTGGCTAAATCGTTTTATACATGAGATAAAGTTTATTGTCACACCTTTAATGCCTCAAGATAAGAAAATCATTTTTTTGTGCAGTAAAAAGATGAAAGTGTACTAAGCTTTGGTGAGTATAAATTGGGTGGCAAGAGTATTAAAGTGTAGTTGAGTAATAAGAGGAGGTTAATTAATGTACTTAGTTTGCGTGTGTTCCTTTGGATTTGCAAGGACTAATTATTGTAGTAAAGGAAAGAAAATGGGTCTTTGGACATCCTGTGGACAATGAGAGCAAATTTGGTGCTGCGGTGGGCGGACGTGTGAGGATGCAGTTCATTGTGGAAGACGGCCGTAACTCTGGTAGGTTCCATTGTGTCCATTGGTCGGGTATCGCTGTCAGAAACACATCTGTTTTGATTGATTCATGACACACACGCTTTATCCACATACATTTCCGTGTTTCCTAGCTGAAACGCGACGTAAATGTCCACTAGCTGGAAAGGAAATTAGCCATGCAGCGGCTGGACATTAGACATTCGCAATATTCGTCCTGTTCAACTCGAGCAACACATTCACACACACGTACATTCTCTTGTATGTACACACATGTGTGCATACATACACATACGTACAGCGTTGGCTGTTGTTGCGCCACTCCTGGTCCCATGATTAATCAGAGATTATTTACCAGAACTTTAATTAAAATCTAGAATGCTCCATTATTTATCTTAATCAAATTCGGAATTAGTTTGTGCACGTGTTTATAGATGGCCGCTGCGTAAAACTTCAATTGCAAACAGTATTTTACTACACAACTGTCATGCAAATTTATTATATGAAATTTATTTCATTTTTCACAAGTCCGAATTTAATTATTCAGTCTGCATTCACTATTATTTATTAAACAAAGGATTTATATTTTTTTTAAATATTTATTTCAATTTCAAGATAATCTGACAAATGTATTCATAATTATTAATTTAATTTAAAAATTGAAATATTTGATTCAATAGAAGATTTTGAAATTTATTTATGTCCGCGATATTGTTGAATGTAAAAAAGCATTGTCTAAATTAATTACAAACATCATTATTTATAAGATAAGTTCAGTTTTTAGTTAATTTGAGGAAGACTATTTTCAAATAATTGTAATATTAACTTTAAATATCAGATGGCGCATGAAATTGTTCAATTGTTCATTATTATACAAAAGCTGGCGCGAAATTTAAATTTCTAAACAATTTAGCGTTAACGTTTGTAATATTAAATGATTTTATTAAATGATAAACATTAGATTTTACTACATTAAAAATCAATAATATTTTATTGATTTATTGATACTAAGATATTTTTTTTTGGTAAATGATAAATTGAGTTCAATATAAGAAGTGTCGACGTTTGACTGCAAATTGATTTTTGCTTTGTGGTAATAATTTCAGTGTCTACAAAGAGCAAATCAACCGATATTGAATTGCAGCATATTTGTCAATAAATTCCCTCCTCGACTTGCCGCAGTTCTCGCACAATTACGGTGCATTATCGCGCCACCCCGCACTTTCCTTTTACTTCTTCTGCTTCTTTTACCCTCGTATTGTTGCACCCCAAGAACGACAGGGGTGCTTATGAATGAGATGGATGAAGAAACTCGTGTGTCGCATTTGCTGCAGACGAAGGAGAGAGCCTTGGGGATTTGGTGAGAAGATCGATTTTAGTCGTGCAGACTCCCTCACATACACTCTCACACATTGTTACTAATTACTTCAGCTCCACCAGTCCTGACAGTCACATGACGACAGGCCGGAATCGAATTACCATAAATTAGGCCCAGCGATGATGTAATTGAATACCCTGGCCGAATGCCGAGTTTGTTTGGTGACAGGAGCAAAACTGGAATAAAAATAGGATGACCACCCCATCGAAACCCATCAATAATCCACCAATCACCGAACTTCCTGCAAACTCTCCCTTTTATTTCTTTATCTATCTGTATGCTTGTATTTCAGCTATCTTCTCGCAATCAGTTTCGGTTGTCGTCGACAGAATACAGAGAGCGACACGGATAATCAAACTTCTTAAAACAAACCATTTGTTATGTATGATGGGGAGCCGTGATGGGTCTGGGGATAAGGAGCGAGATGAGGAGGGAATCAGATCAAAAGGAATCTAATGAATGCGAGCGAGTGGGGGAGAGGGAAAGCCTCTAATTAAAACCAAATACGCGAGTTCGGATTTGTGTCATTAAAATACGGAGAAGGCTGGAAATACGGGTGGAATGACAAAAAAAAATCAATGTTTAAGGAGACTTGAAGTGAAGCAGCTGTAGCTCTACCATTACAGTAATTATAATTAATAATAACAGAAGTAAATTATTACAGTCATACTACACCAGTTATCTACACTATAAAGTAAATAGCATTAATAATAATATTAGTAAATACTTGTTGGGTTTGGCTTTATTCCAATAACAAAACACGCCAAAAGCGACGTTTTATAACCGCAATAATTATATACAAACATTTATTAAACACAAGAATATGGGAAATTTTAGTTGGTTTATTATTTATTTCAAATTTAATAAATAATTAAGAAAAAATCAAATATATACGAAATATCAATATTTTTACATTTTAGAAGAAATACATAAAAATCTACTTTTATTAGTTTATAATAATTGTATCCTTTTATTTTCTGCTATTTAATAGGTCTTAATTTTATAAATGGAAATACATTTTTTTTACAATTTAATTGGAAAATCAAAGTTTTCCTAAGAATATCACAGTTTTCTTATCGAAAATAGAAAAGAAATGCATCGTATTTTTACTATTTCTTTAGTAAATCACAGTTTTCTTAATGGAAGTAGAAAAATAAAATTCATCGAATTTTAATTATATATTTTGTAAATCACAGTTTTATTAATGGAAAAATAAAAATGAAATTAATTTATTTATTTGTAAAATCATAGTTTTCCTATTGAAAATAGAAAAATAAATCCATCGAATTTTTACTATTTCTTTAGTCAATCACAATTTTCTTAATAGAAAAATATGAATGAAATGCATCGAATTTTTCCTATTTGCTTAGTAAATCACAGTTTTATTAATGAAAATTCAAATGTATCCATTTTTTAGTATTTTTTAATAAAGCAGTTTTCTTAATAGAAATATAAAAATTAAATGAATTTTTATTATATCTTTAGTAAATCAGAGATTTGTTTATGTAATTTTACAATTTAATTGGTAAATCACAGTTTTTCTATGAATATTAAAAATTTTCCTATTTTTTTTTAGCAAATTAAAGTTTTCTTAATAGAAATACTAAAGGAAATGCATCTCTTTTAGAAATTAAATTCATCCAGTTTTTATATTTTGTGGTAAATCACAGTTTTTTTTGAATTTTGATTGAATTTTTATTAAAGTAAAATAATGTTATTATTGTTAATTTTAATTTAGAAGTATTAAAATATATAAAAATGTGTATTCTATAAATTCTAGAGAAAAAACACTGGGTGAATGGAAGAAGTAATATATACGTGTACATATGTATGTTGCAAGGTAGAAGCATTTCTATTCAATTTTACTAGAAAATTATTTTGAATTGAAAAGCTGCAATATTTATGGTTTCTGATTTAATCGTACGTGAAACTCGCGAGGCAAGACAGAGACAAATACAGAAAGGAAGGGTTTCGAATGCCGCCCCCGTCTTTATTTGAAATCAGGGGGTAGGTAGGATTCTCGTGTGCAGATTTAGCATGTAGAGTGTGCGTCGGAGGGCAGCGGCGATAATTACACGACATAAATTGTTCATGATTTAACTGGAATAAAATCAGGCCGTCGGCAATAAATCGCCACCCGGGGGCAGTTGTTTAAGCCGGCAGCCGCTGCGGCGGTTATCTTTGCAGCTATACTCTCTGTATTGTTGATTTATCTTCAGTTTCGGTGTGCCCTCGCGCACGTTCTTTTTCTCGCCGCCCCAACGTTGTACTCCAAATTCGTGTTCTGGCCATTCCTCCGCTATTTTATTCGGCGCGAAAGTATTTCAAGAATGTTTCTCTTTTTCCTTCATCCAAGTTAGGAACGTGGCGGGCCTCTCGGCACGTAAATTTGTCTCGGGATTCTTATCCGAGATACTCGCACCCTGACATTTGTAGGCTTGCGGTTGTATAAAACCGTACACTTTTATTAGATTTAAAAGGGTTATAAAGACGGGGGAAACCCCTCAGGGTTACCTTCTTCCCTTTTGTTCTCCACCACACTTCGCCGTTTTATTTTGTATCTTTTAATGGTTTTTAACTTTATCACCCTATATATTAGCAACACATTTTCCATTGAGATTTACCAAATTCTACAATGAAATTACAAATTTTTCACTTTTTTTTAAACATTTATAGATCATTTTAAGAATGACAATTAAATTATGTAATATTTATGTAAAAATTTAAAAACTGCAATTTTTTACCATTCATTAATATATTAGGTCGCATAAATATTTACAATATTTTTAACAAGAAAATTCTGGAAATGTAGAAAAAAAATTGTAACTAAATAATATAAATATATTAGTATACAGTTTTACAATATTTACAAAAAAAAAGGAAGCATTTATTGAAAATTTTCTTTTGTATACTATTTTTTAAAATAAGGTTTTTAGTTAAATATATAGAAAACAATGAAGAGAAACATAATTAATAACCAAATAGTTTTAAAAGTGCTTAAATCAAGGTTTTATTACTAAAATAAAATAATTATTTATATTTTTTCTGTATCAATTTTTGTCTATCAAATTTTCACATATAGTCTATACGTTATAAATTTATTGCAGTTGGTACATAATTACATCTGTCAAGTATATAATTACATCTGTCAATTTAATTTCAGTGTCATCCAACACCAAAATTAGTAATGTCAACCAATTACCAACATTTAAAAAAAAAACTAAATGACGTATTGTATTATGGTTGACATATCCGATATATTTATAAGTCATTTAATTAATTAAGGTTTTATTCCTAAAATAAAATTATTATTTATATTTTTTTCTATATCAATTTCTGTCCATCAAATTTTCTGTCAATATTCATGTTTGTAAATTATTTATATAACAAGAAACACGTATCAGAAACTTTTTCTAGAACATTCCATCTAATAAATAGGTAAAGCTTTTCTTGCTCTGCTTTTTGTTCGGCCCTTGTAAACACTGCCATTAAAATATTCATAAATTTCTTGGTAATTCTGAAGAGGTATACAAAAGAAAAAAAGAGTAGAAGAAGAAGAAGAAAAAGGATCATAACGCTGGAATCTAGCAAAAGTTTGCCCGCGCATACATAAATATCCTAAAATCCAAGACAATGTGGAACTTATGTAAGTTTAATAAAACATCTTTGTTGATGCCTTTCGTACGCTGGAAAACGTTCTCAATAATTAATAAGCACCGTCTGAAACTTTCACTTTACGTATTAATTATTAATCAGCAAAATGAGGCGTTTTCGTTCAACAATTCCTTTTGTAAACGCGAAACAACAACAATTTTTTTTTATATAAGAAAAACAATATAAAAAATTGTATTAGTTCAGTCGACGTTCGAACAGTAATAAATGAATTATTCGCATTTGCCGGGCCTCGAAATTCAATCAAATTTCTAATGGAGTCTCTGTTACATAATTAAGTGATGGCTGCAGCATCCTCCCGTTTTCCCTGCGGGATCCGACAAACTGAACTTCAATTGATAATTCGCACCGGATTATTGTCCGGCCTTGTTTCCGAATTATTCAACGTCGCGTTTGATTTATTCACGACACAAATTCGCGAATAGCATTTGTATTCTGCAATTAACGTTTTATGTCATCCGCACTAAAACCCACACAACATCATCCATCCATACCATTATAAATGCATTTCCTACCTGAAGCATATTTTTGTTTATAGTTCAATTTAAAATTTATTGATACACATATTTTACATCCTATACAATTTTACAATTCATTCTACTTACAATTATTTTTAGTTTTTAATTACAAACATTGCTATAATTATATTTTTTCTAAATTGAAATAATCAATTTTACAAAATTATTGAAAACATAAATCATTTTTTCAAATTTAAATTTAGTTGACAGAATTTACAACAAAAATATTGAATATATTTTTATGAAATTAATTTTTTAAAAAATTTCATATTAATAATATTGACATTATTTCTATTAGATATTAACGTAAGTAGTGACCGTTTTATTCAAATTTAAAAATGCGCGCCAAAAGTAAAACAAATTAATATATATTATTATGAATATTAACTTCAAATATTTAGAAAAAAAATGTATGTAATAATCTTTGGCATAAAATGTTTGAATTAAATATTGCAAAATATTAGTAACATAATTTTTATTATGGATTTGCTATTTTTTATCAACTTTGATATAATATCTTAAACTTTTATTATATAACTAATTAGGTATATGAATGTCATAACATAACCTAATAAAAGTGAACTATATGAACTGTCAATATAAAAGTGACGTTTATAGATTTCTTAACATAACCTTAAATGTTGGCAATCAACTATTAAAAAAAAAACAAGAAAAATAAGCAGCTGTATTTTCCATTTTCTTTTCAATGTTTATGTAATATCTAATGACAGTCTCTACATATAGTGTTATAAATTTATTGCAGTTGGTACAGAGTATGTAATTACATCTGTCAATTCAATTTCAGTGTCACTCAATACCAATATTAGCAATGACAACCAATTACCAACAATTGAAGAAAAAAAACTAAATTACGTATACTATTACGGTTGACACATCTGACAGATTTATGAGTCATTTCATTAATAATATTGGTGCTTTATAATGATTTTTAGTAATAAATAATTCAATAAAAAATATAAACTAAATAAATAAATGATTTATTTATATTTTTCAAATGAAATTTCTTATATTAAATTGCTCGTAATCCTTCTCTAAGAAATTATAAGTTTGAAAATAATTGTTATTAATTTAGTTCATTTAATTTATTATAAATTTATAATAATTATTTCGTTTTTTTCACTTGAGTTTCGTGAAATTTAAATCTTAATAATTCTCTATTTGTATTTTGATTCATACTGAATATTCATTAAGTACAAATATCTTTAAATTAAAATAAGTTGATAAGATATTTTTTAAACTTAGTTTATTTGAATTTATATTGAATGTTTGCTAAGTATTATATAATATATTTAAATTAGTTAAGTTGATAATAATTTCGTTTCTTAGCTAGCTGAGTTTGGTGCGAAAAGTTTTAAAGAGCAGATAGGAAGATTGATTAGATTTGGAATAGGTTTTCCTTTAATTTTATTGTCAAACGATACGATCTTCGCGGTATTTGAAAGAAGCTTGATTAATTTCGGGCGTGAAATATCTGCAGTTGGAGGGAAGTTTCTTCCCCGATGCCATTCCGGTCTTTATCGCGCCGCGACTTTCTTGGAGAGTTGTGGATTTATTGCGGGGGCGTCCGGATGTCGGAAATATGGCTGTTTTAAAATTGTCTGCCCCTAAATACACTTATTTCCCGCTACATACATCAGCGATTGCCGCCGCCTTCTGTTCCACGTCTGATATTTAAAAAGTTAACCATCCCCAACCCTTAAACCCAAGCAAAAGACTTATCCAGGAGAGGGATGAAAGCGGCTGCGGCGGGACGTGCGTTTATGTGTTGATGCTAAGTTTAATGATCATCTGCGGATGATTTATTGATACAACCAGCCACTGGATGGTGTTGGCATCCACCATAAAATCGACAAACAATAAGCCGAGGGTGCTAAATCACCGCCATTCAATCTCGCATCACACCGCACTATATGACCCCCCTAATTTGCACACAAACCGAACACAACCGAAAGCGCGAGCGTTTAATATATATTTTTTCCAATTACATCACCCCGCCGAACTGAAAGTAGAAAAAACAGAACAAAAAAAAAATAGATTAATCCTTCGCACGTCTAGACTGATCCTTCTTTCATTCTTCATCCGCGCACGTAAATATTATAACCAACATTTTTTGCACCTCTAAATTATTAATTTAACCTTTAATCAAAGTTTATGAATCTTTTTCAGAACTCGGGATTAACTCAATCGGCCGCTAATCCCAAATGATTTGGGTACATCGCATCACGCAAATTCCAATTTTCATTTGGAACTCGGCCGCAAATCAATCAATTTCTACAACTAGTTAAATTTTATTTCATCTTATAAACTACAGATAATCAAGCGATTCTAGGCTTCAACTTAACGCAGATTCCGTTGTCTGAGGTCAGCGTGATTTTGGAAATGATTTCCGGTTTGTAACCAGGTACAGGAAGTAACTCGAAGTTCCTGATCACTTTAGCTATGGCCGACTTCAACTCGAGCATAGCGAATTTTTGTCCTTAAATAAATAGCAATATTTTGTTAAATTGTAAATTACTTAATCCAAATATTTACCTATGCAATTCCTGTGACCTGCGCTGAAAGGGATGTAAGCTAACGGATGGCGTTTAGACTGTTTATCGGCTGTAAACCTCAAAGGATCAAACTTCTCGGGATCCGGGAATTCATCGGGATCCCTATGCAAAGTGTACTGGTTTACGGCTATCATTAAATCTTTTGGTAACTTAATTCCATCTGAAGTATAAATTATTAGAATAAAAGTAATCAATAGTTTTATACTGACTGTATTCAAATTCTTTTTCCACTACTCTGGCATGAAACGCGACCGACGGATACAGCCTTAGAGATTCCTTAATTACCATCTCCAAATATTTTAAATTCTGAAGATCTTCCATAGTAACTGCGCGATCTGTCGGTAACACGTGGCAAATTTCCTCGTACGCCAGTTTCTGCACCTCCGGGTTCTTTGAAAGGTTGTAACAGGTGAAACTTATTGCCGCTGAAGTAGTATCATGTCCCTGAAAATATATTCACATCTAGTAAAATGATCTTAATGTATTATAACTAAAATCATCAGTTAAATATTGTAAAGTCAATATCTTTAAAGTTGAACAACGCAATAAAATTCCTTGCTAATTTCTTGATAATTAATAATTAATATAATATTTAAATTAAAAACAGCTTATGAAAATTATAATTAAAGCAAAAACTATGGGAAATTTGATTTCGGTTTCAAATTTGTAAATAGAAATTTTAGTTTGTTGTTTTTACCTAATTCGTTCTCAAAATTATAATTTTCTGAAAATCTGCTTATTTCTTGATAACTAAATTCGCCAGAATGACCTATTAATATGCTATCTATAGTTAAAACTGTAGCAAATTAGTGTAGTCATATTGGTTAGTTGAGTTAATTGTTCATTATCAAATTTTAAGCTCAGAATTCACCTCAAATAAGAAAGTATCAACTTCCTCACGAATTTGCTCGTTGGTCAACGGTTTACCATTAATGGAACTCTTCAAAAGGATATCCATGAAGGTCATCTTCCTGCGTTTACCAAATTCGTCGTATTCGTTAACATCATCGGAATGACGCGACTCCAAAAATTTTCTGCGTTTTTCGATGATGCCGCGGCTGAAGCTTGTAATGATTTCCAGAGCTTTAATCTCTGTTTTATACAAATTTGTATACTTGTACATCCATTCGACTCTGTAAATCGGGTTCATAATACGTTTCACTGCAATATCGCACATTATTTTTATCGATTCCATGTATTTGTGATCGGGTTTGCACTGGACGTTCACGGACGTTCCCATCGCAGTATCTGGAAATAATCACTACAGCTAAGCTCGTCTGCATATAACCAACGGCTTACCGCATATGACGTCCAACGTATAAAGGCTGAATATTTTGTGCACGTCCACGCAATCATCGTTGGAGGCCTTCAGCAGATTGTCCACAAGTAACTTTCCTCGCGCTTCGAACACCTCGATGAAATCTTCAAGGATTTTGTAATGGAAAGCTGGTGTTAGGATCTTCCTGTGCGAACGCCACTTATCACCTGCATATCAATAGTTTCATAAACAATACGAAAATTATGAAAATTGTATATTTATACCTGAACTGATCAGAAGACCATCGCCCAACCATCGATTGAACAGCATGATGTAATCGTCCGATTTATTCATCAAGTTTGAAGAATTCACGAGCACCTCCAGCAGTTTCACATCAGTCGTTACCAAGTTCACCCACAATCCAGTGAAAATTTTAGCAGTCTTTCCATATTTCACAGGAAATTCATTAAAAATACCAATATTTTCTGAAATAAATCATAGAATTTTAAAACAAACACAACTTATTTTATTTTGAAATATGGAATAAATCAATAAATTATTTACATTTTAGTTTCTTTTTCTATTTCCACGGTTTTTTGCCTGAAAATCAATGATTTTAATTTAGACTTTACTTATTTCTTAATATATTCGTCTTTTTATAAAATGACTATTATTTTTATGTTTTTTAAAATATAATTTTTGTAACTATTCTTTGACACTCAATTATTTACATCATTTTTTTTATTTCCACGGTTTTGCATCCATGAAAATCCTTGAAAATCCATCATTTCTATTTACACATTATTTAATTTCTAAATATATTTGTCATTTTATGAATTGGCTTTTATTTTTATGTTTTTTTAAATGTAATATATAATATATAATATTATTTTGAAATATGGAATAAAACTATTTTTGATGTTTTTCAAAATATAATTTTTATTATACTTTGAAATAAATAACTGAATCATTTACATTTTTTCTATTTCCACGGTTTTACATATAAAAATCCATGATTTTAATTTACACTTTACTTACACTAATTTTATTTTTAAATAAATCACATTGTAGTTCACTATTTCGATTTAAATGTTTTTCAATAAAATATATCTTTATAAGTAGAATGTAAAAATAAACCTTGAATCTGTATGTATTAATCCTAAAAAGTTTTCTGTCGTAATTTAATTTCCTGCTCTCTTTGTTAATAATAAAGTCTTGGCAAGGTTAAAAAAATACGTTTTTATTATTGTTCATCTTACTCAGATTTTTTATCATAAACAGATAATTCCCAAGAATCGGTAATGCTGGAGGTCCATCGAAATCACGGAATTTCTTCAAATACTTGTAGCGCTTGATACCCAAGAAGATTGTAAGTAATACGACGATAACGTACAGCAACATCATCTTTCAAAATACTGTCACAAATCGTGAACACGGTGATGTACTTGTACTTACGTTATCTCCAGCTGCGCGCACTCAACCTTCAATTACAATTATTGAATGATCAGACAATCCACATATAGTGCACTTTATTTCTTTGCGAACAATGAGCGAAATGTTAATTGCGCTCGTTATTTCAGGTTGCAGCAAAACAGTTGTTGATTTGCGGCCATAATTAAATTTCGGTTTTTCCTCTCCTGTTTTCAAATTAATATCGATATTTAATTGTGAGCCGGAAGTGTCGTTAAGCATTCAGACAAATCAATATTATATTTCAATTCGATGAGCGGACAAATACGAAATCGCGGACTTTAATTAAAGTCTCCTTCGTCTTTTGTTATGCAGACTCCTTGTGTTTTTTTTTTGCTCTCAAATGGAAGTGATGCTTCTTCGCTTCGGATGTTGGAAACTAATGATGAAGGCATTATTTGCTTTTCCTTGCTAAACAAATACTAATTTGTCGAAGTCTCTTCTGGTTAATTGCTGGATGCATCGAGAGATGGAAGGAAATGCGTTTATTTCTTTATTTATTCGTGTTTCTTGATTAACACGCGCTTCGCTTTTTAATTTGACTACATTCTTTAAACCGAGAGTTCAAGGTTGCGGCCGGGATAACATAACTGATTGTATTCATAAAATAAAAATAATTTTTTATCTCGATTACGCAAACAAATCCAGTATTTTTTAAAAAAAATTCTTAACTTCATCAACTGAAAATTTTTCGACACAATTTTAGGAAAAAAAATATTATATATGAATTTGATGCATTTACTGATTAAATCGTATTATTCAAAGTTTTAATCATGTAATTCGCAAATTGAAAATAAATATTTATGTTTAATTAATGTTACCTTATAATAACTTTATATCAAATAAAAAATGTAAAAACGATTTTATTGATCAATAGGAATACCGGTAAATTTTAACAACAAATACCGGTAATTTCTTAAAAAATCAGAAATAAATTAAATATTGAAATTATTATTATATCTATCTATAAAATTGATTATACATCCAAATTGTAAGATTCCAAATTTCATCATTATATAATTCAAAAATTAAAAATTATTTATGTTATTAACGATTTTATAGCAGATGAAAATTTTGAAAAATGGAAATATTATAATTATCTTTAAATATTCATTATAAGATGATTAATAAAGTTGTGGTGTAAATAATCCTTGAATAACACGAATCGGATTTAGACTGAGTTTCGAATAACATAGTAAAAATTGCTACAACTGCATACATTTTCAGAATTAATAATAAAATTAGTTTTAGTAATTGAGAAAAATTTAGTAAAATTAAGAACATTTTTCCAAATAATAATCTGAATCCGAATGACTATTTATGTATGGATTTGGTGTATCGAATAGCACGATTTTAAATAACACGATACTAATTAATACTAATTTTATACATACAACATCGTATTATACAAAGGTTGAATCATGTAATTCGAAGGTTGAAAAGTATTTATATTTATTCATCGTTATCTTATAAAGATTTATCTACTACTAATGATAGGATGACATGAAACATTTTCTAATTTTTCAAAAATAAATATATTAATATTTCTTATTATGATTTGGTTTTATCTATTTGTGAGACTGTTATAATATATTATTATTAAACTAAAGTTTAACGTAGATATTTAGAAATTCAGTACGAAACAACTAAAAAAAGCCGCGATAAGAAATAATGTAAAATCTATGCAGCAGAAATTTTCCATTTAAAAGTATTATTCAAGGAATTTAAAGTAAAAATAAAAATATACACAAAAAGTATAAAAATGTATTGATTTTAATTTTATAATTTCATTATGCTACTTTTTTTTTAATAATTTACTTATTACGTAATTAGTGACTTACTCTGTGGAGTTTTAAGCAACAAATAGTTTCCAACTATTGGATATGCTGTGGGTCCACTGATTTTTTTAAATTTTCTCAAGTAGATGTACCTTTTAAAGGCCAGAACGAAAAACAGAAAGATCACTGCGTATTGCCACATCTTCGCGCGGACACTCAGAAATTTTCATAAGTCAGTATTTATTCGATTTGTTTATCTTGTACAGATTATATTATTTTCATAAAAGAATGAAAAACGATATGAACTGCGCGCATCTGCGTCATACAACATAAAGTCTTAGTAGATAAAGTTCGCTGTGTTTTTTTACTTATATACCAATCAAGTTATGCTATTTATATACTTTAAATAAAAATAGGAAATGATATTATATTTCTAATACTTTATTTATTATAAATTTTTATTAAACCTAATTTCAGACAGATTTAAATAAGTTTTTTTTTAACATGTTTATAATTATATTAGCAATATTTATTTCATTAAAAAATAAACATAAATATAGTAAAAAATATTTAAAAAACCGGTAAATTTTTATAAGAAATACCGGTAATTTCTTTAAAAAATAATTTCATTATAGATGCTACACAAATATTTCTTGATAAAAAAAAGTTGTTTTAACAAAATTTTATTTAAAGAATTTACCGGTAATTCACATGTTAACCGGTTTTTAATTGCTTTAGTTAGTTGAAAATATATCGGTAATTTTGAATTTTTTATCTACCAGACTAATTTGCTCATACATGACAATATTTTGCAATTAATTTAATGATCTATTGTTTGGTAAACAACATATTAAGTACAAATTTTTAATCGATGATTTAATGTCTATAAATCTTTTTTTTTTACATTTTGCACCTTGTTTCAAATGAAATATTTGTCGTAAATACGAGCGTAATTCGCAACACCTGCTGCATAATTTAGGTGAGTCTATTAATTTTCGATCAACAAGTGAAGATTTTAAATTTTCCAAATTGAAATATTACTTATTATAGTTTTTCTTTTACAAATCTCTAATATTTTCTCATTATTTATGTTAATACTTTTTTGTTTAATTAAATTATTATTTTCTAATTAAATAAAAAGTATTATTGTATTTTTATATTAAAAAATTAAAGATATTATTGAAATTATATGAAAATTATTTTTTTTCAGAAAAATTATTCGAATCTATTTTATCGACGATTAATTAAAATTATTTGTAATTTTTGGTTGTTATGTAACTATCAGAATCAGTGGCGTAGCATTTCGTGCCAAGGGTTTGCAATGCGGAAGGGCCCACAAGTGTGGGGCCCTGAGTTTAGCACTATACTAATCTATAAAAAATATTTAAATTCATCATATAATCAATTGGTACCTAGGGCCCACAACAACCTTAATGCAACGCTGCAAGGGTCCCCAAATAATTAACTATGAACAAAAAGGTCCGATAATTATAGCTACGCCACTGCACAAAACTTTAGATATTTATATATTTCTTGAAAAAAATTATTGCATGCATGGTAACAATAAATATAGCTGAAATTATTTATAAGTATATCAGAATAAAAGTATAATTAATTTGATTAAAATTATCAATTTCGGTAATGAAATATAAGTAATTAAAGCAGCAGACATGATAGAAGCAACAAAAGTAAACAGCAAAGCATACATTTAATTTTAAAAAAAGTACTGCACGTTAAAGTAAATTACGCGATTTTTCTGCTCCCTGCAGACAGAAGATATTTCACGTTTCTTCTCGGACTCCTTTTTATCATCCGCCCTTCATATTCATTATTGTTTGTCCGGCCAATTCATTTGAGTGGAGCCCTTTTTTAATTTATGTATGGCAATTTACTCTGCTTTTATTATTATTTACCAGCGCTTCGGGCGACTGAAAACTGAAAAGGAGAAAAAAAAATACAGCACGAGAAGAAAGATTGAGTAAATAGAGCAGGTAGAAAGAAGAGAATTTCAATTCGACAATAAAAAAAAAATAAACAACTTTATTTATTCTCGACAATCCAATTATGTTGCGTCCCCTAAATTAGACTGTTAAATAATTTATATTTTTTCTGTATCGCAGTTTCGGTTTTAGGACGCGATTGTCCGGAGTGCTGGACCGATATTAATATCGAGTAATTGATGAAAATTATGTTATTGTTGGTCGTTTTATGTGCGGTGCTTGCAAATTGTGCGTTGACAATGGGTCGGAGCGAATAAACAAAATTTTTCCTATATAAAAAAAATTCTACCCTTTTTATTTCGATTTACGAAATGAAAAATTGTTTCAATTAATTTGGTTTTAATTAAAACATAATATTTGTCGATATTTTTATTTCATAATAAATTATTTTTTTATTCATTTTTAAAAATGCTAATTTATATTTTCATTTTTGAAACAAATATTGTATTTTATATTTAGAATTGATATTTATTTAGTAATAAATATAAATTTGCAAAGGCACAGCAATCGGAGTTGTAAATGATTGGGAACACACGGGCCCACGACCTAAGGGAGTCTATAGGATGCAACAAGCAAGTTGACTCTTCAAAATTGTGAATAAAGCAAAATTAGAGACCCACAAATCTAATTCAAGAATTACAGTTTTGTAACAGCACTGCAAATTTTATTTGTTATTTTCAATGAAAGTCTAATAAACATCTGTTTTTTTTTTGGAAGGATTTGTGAGGCCAGAAAATAAACTTTGATATTATCCACAAATTTAGATTTTCTTATGGTTAAATATCCAAATTTGATGGGGCCCACACCTTGAAATTTGCCTCAGTCCCTCCAAATAAATATTTTTCACGGGCCCACAAATACAATTCAATGATCAATTAATTTTGTTTATTTACTTTTTATGACGCCACTGCATGTTATTTCCAGTAGAGTCTAATAAACATGTAGATTTTCTACTTCTTGTAACGCCACTATTTTCAATAAAACGTGTGTTAACTTAATAATTTACTAATTTTAATATATTATTTTTAATAAAAGAGTATTAAAAGTGTGTTAACGAAGGGATTTATACAAAAAAAATTGTTATAAAGATCTTAAATGGTGGGTTAAAATTATTGAATGATCCATTTAGAATCCTTTCAAATATTTCATTGAATGTGAAAAGCCGGCCGGTTCCATTTATACTGAGAATGGTCGTTGGTTTTCAATGGAAAATGTCTTCTTGACTGGAAAGTGTATTTAGGTAAAATCAATTGGGACTGAGACAAATAATAAAAAAGAGAGAAAAAAAAACGGATGACGTGGAGGGAGTGAAAGTATGAAAGGATTAAACAATGGTCAAATGGTTTTTGAATGCGAGGGGATTAGTGCTATGTGTGTGTGTGCGGGGGGTGGTTTGCGCGGAGGGGGTGGGAATTGATTGGCGTTTTGTTGGGGATTCGCGTTGATTAAAGACAATGAATGAGCGAACGAATGAATGGAGCGGAGATTTCGGACGTTCCAATTGAGCGGTTTCGGTTGCGGTGCTGCCCAAACGTCGTTTGTTGTTGCTGCCGCTGCTGCTGTTGTTATTGTCGCTGTTGCTGCCGTTGCTGTTGTTATTATTATATAATCCGTTTATGCCGGGGCTGAGGGTTGCAGAGTGAAATGGCACTGGCTGGCGTCGTCATTCCGTTATTGTTAAATTTCACGTGGCTCGGTTCGTTTGGCATCCATTTGTGTCCCTAAACTGTGAATATTATTAAATCGGATAGTGCAGTTCGACTGCACGCCCCAACGGTATTCCAAAACCACCACTCTTTATTTTTGTTATTTCACAAACCATCCCCATTTTTCCGATACCCCCATTTTCTCCCGTATTCCATCCCCGCCGATTCGTTCCGAATCCGTTCATCTCTTTGTCTCGCCGCTCCGTGCGCGCTTGTTGGTTTTTACCACTTTTACATCTCTTTGATGCAACTTGCTTTTTCCCGTTTTGTTCCGCGCTTTGCCATGTCCGGAAATGAATAAGTAAATAGAGACCAGTGTTTTTGCGGGCGCCGCCACAGCAGCCACCGCCGCATATATTTAATTTGGCCCCGCCAGTTTTTGGTCCGTGCAGCAAAATCCACCCCACCTCACCGCTGCTCACCGGGACCCTGAATAAGTCATGGCCAGAACATCGCACGGAGGCCGTCTCTGAATATAATTCATGCTACGTCCACTGAGCATTGTCCAGGGAAATCCACCCTCATTCATAATGGACATGTGTGACGGACGTGACCCCTTCTTACAACAACGCCTCCATATCTCTAGATAGCACAGAAACCCGATTCCTTCCGACCAAAATGGCCCAATGGCTTTGCTGACAATAACGCGTTCTGATTTTCCTCGCCGCACACACAAACCATACTCCTCGTCCAGTCTCCTTAAGCATCGAAAAGAATAAACCTCACAATGAACTATTCTATCCTCCACTATCGCAAATCTACTATTCTCCTCCTCGAAGCGACCACAAGAGATTGAATTCACTTTCAACATTCTACTAATACTATTTTCATTATAACTAAACTAACACATAACTTTATACAAATATTGTAGGAAATCACGACCTCATAAAAGATGATCAAAACATGTATTCCTAAAAAAAAGTGATAATTCCAAGTGGTGTGAATTTGTGGATAAAAAAGTGAATTCTACATTAACCATTTATCGTGGGTCCCTAAAAAATCTCGTGGGTCCCCAAAAACATGTAGAAACATTTAATGACCTTATCGATTTAAAAAGGAATATATAAAATTTCAAACAACTTCAGACTAATTTATAATAATTATTTTGTTGATTATAATTTTATTTTTTTTAAATATTCTACAGTTTTAAACTAATAATAAATGCTATTTAGTTGATGATTAAAATTTTTTTTTTTTATATTTTGTTGAAATTGAAAATTGATTTCCAATAATCACTTTTACGGAATTCAATTTCAGTATTGTGAACTAATATTAAATAGAGAACAGAAGCTTTGGTTTGTATGTTTACTTTTGATTAGTTTAGAACTAATTAGAAGATCAAGTGTGTGTATGTGCAGCATTATTGGATGGCGTATATGTATTTAGTGAGGATAGCCTGAAAGTCCACAGACTGGAAGAGTATTGATTTGATAGGACGGGGTGATGTTAAGGACTAAAAGGATTTCGGGGACACCTCGAAAGCGATTAAAAGCCGCAATAGATAAATAGCCGGAGCGAGAGGGAATGAAAAAATGGTAAAAGAGAGAGATTGGACATCGGCCGGTGCAGAACGGTTTTGAAGGGGAAGTGGAGAAGGAGGTGGAAGCATTGGCTTTCATCCAGGCGTCTTCACGGTTTGGTGGTTGTTGTTTCATATGGAGTCTTTGATCTTGTATCAGTGTTATTATGCGTTTACACAAGCGCAGGGAAAAGGGTTTTCGGGGGAATTGGAATAACAAACGTGGTCACGCTCGTGCACCGCGCTCTGAACAAAGGGCGTTAATGGATTATGAGATAGGGAGGATGCACGGTTTTGGTCCGGGGCTCGAAACGCGTAATGGCATTATCTTAATCACGGAATCGCACGCGCTTTGATTCCTGCCCGTAATATTTTCGCTTTTGGTCGCCGTAATTTGAATGAGGATGGGAGGTGAATGGTTTGATGATTGCTACAAAATGAAGGGAATGGTAACGACCATCATCTGGTAATTGTTTTCGACCGGCGGAGATGATTTGCGACCGCACGGCCATTTCCATCGGTCAAATCCGGAAAATTGGGAAGCTGCTAATACCAACCAGCAACAACAAAAAACACCACCAGAATTGACTAATTACAAACAATCACCAAAAATATTGGGAGAATAGAGAATTTGAAATTGAAGAAAATTTTAATTGCTAGAATTAATATGTAATAATTCGTTTTATTTTTTGGTTGTTGCACAAATCCTGAAGGAATTTCAGTTAATATTTATAGAGGGAATTGCGGAAACGCCTTTCGTCACCCATCATCTTGATCCACTCGGGCTCTTCCAGCTGCTGGAGCAGACGAAGAGGAAGAAGATGGAGGAGGTGGAGAAGAAGAAGAAGAAGAAGTCATTTCCGGCTCCTCGCGAAACTTCTTAAACGTCACATCCGCTTCCGTGGCAACTGCGTTAACTGTGTAGGCCCTCCGGCGCACTCCAAACTCGCAACAATGAATAAAATATACGGTCTTACTTAGCAAAAACGAAATATTAGGAGGATGCGAATTATTCCCTATAAATTCACCTCCGTCCGCGGAACACAGAACGAGGGCGCAACGAAATTTCCTGCTTATATCCGATAAAAGTTACCACGGTTAATGGGAAATTACAGTTCGTAAACTTGGCTGGCATGCCTGGCACACGGAGAGGAGCTGCAACGAGTAAGAAGAAAAAATATGTTTTATATATACAGCGGAGGAAGGAGATGCACTCGGTTGTTGAGGAAGATGTTGGTGGTGGGAAAAAGGAGGTAGTAGCAGACAAACACAACTTTGTTTCCTCTTGCACTTTTATTCAAAATAAAATATTAAATACGCGCCTGCCATTCTCGTAGTTTAAACTTTGAACTTCCCAAAGGGAAATGAACTAAATGCTTTCAAAACTATAACCACTATAAGTGTATTTCTTCGAAATAAATTTCTATTTCAAACAGACTTTTTCGCTAATACAATATTATAAATATCGACTTATAAAACTGTCACAAAGTAATAATAATATTTATTGAAACAAATAAACAAAAACTAATAAACAATAATGTTTATAATGATATTTAAAGTGACATTAGGGACTTGAGGAAAATAGAAAATATGAAAAATTGACAGTAAATAAGCCCGGCTAGCTCAGTCGGTAGAGCATGAGACTCTTAATCTCAGGGTCGTGGGTTCGAGCCCCACGTTGGGCTACTTAACTTTTGTCAAAATAGGAAAATTGACATTAGGGACCTGAGGAAATTGGAAAATGTCAAAAATTGACATTATATGAGCCCGGCTAGCTCAGTCGGTAGAGCATGAGACTCTTAATCTCAGGGTCGTGGGTTCGAGCCCCACGTTGGGCTACTTAACTTTTGTCAAAATAGGAAAATTGACATTAGGGACTTGAGGAAATTGGAAAATGTCAAAAATTGACATTATATAAGCCCGGCTAGCTCAGTCGGTAGAGCATGAGACTCTTAATCTCAGGGTCGTGGGTTCGAGCCCCACGTTGGGCTACTTAACTTTTGTCAAAATAGGAAAATTGACATTAGGGACTTGAGGAAATTGGAAAATGTCAAAAATTGACATTATATAAGCCCGGCTAGCTCAGTCGGTAGAGCATGAGACTCTTAATCTCAGGGTCGTGGGTTCGAGCCCCACGTTGGGCTACTTAACTTTTGTCAAAATAGGAAAATTGACATTAGGGACTTGAGGAAATTGGAAAATGTCAAAAATTGACATTATATAAGCCCGGCTAGCTCAGTCGGTAGAGCATGAGACTCTTAATCTCAGGGTCGTGGGTTCGAGCCCCACGTTGGGCTACTTAACTTTTGTCAAAATAGGAAAATTGACATTAGGGACTTGAGGAAATTGGAAAATGTCAAAAGTTGACATTATATAAGCCCGGCTAGCTCAGTCGGTAGAGCATGAGACTCTTAATCTCAGGGTCGTGGGTTCGAGCCCCACGTTGGGCTACTTAACTTTTGTCAAAATAGGAAAATTGACATTAGGGACTTGAGGAAATTGGAAAATGTCAAAAATTGACATTATATAAGCCCGGCTAGCTCAGTCGGTAGAGCATGAGACTCTTAATCTCAGGGTCGTGGGTTCGAGCCCCACGTTGGGCTACTTAACTTTTGTCAAAATAGGAAAATTGACATTAGGGACTTGAGGAAATTGGAAAATGTCAAAAGTTGACATTATATAAGCCCGGCTAGCTCAGTCGGTAGAGCATGAGACTCTTAATCTCAGGGTCGTGGGTTCGAGCCCCACGTTGGGCTACTTAACTTTTGTCAAAATAGGAAAATTGACATTAGGGACTTGAGGAAATTGGAAAATGTAAAAAATTGACATTATATAAGCCCGGCTAGCTCAGTCGGTAGAGCATGAGACTCTTAATCTCAGGGTCGTGGGTTCGAGCCCCACGTTGGGCTACTTAACTTTTGTCAAAATAGGAAAATTGACATTAGGGACTTGAGGAAATTGGAAAATGTCAAAAATTGACATTATATAAGCCCGGCTAGCTCAGTCGGTAGAGCATGAGACTCTTAATCTCAGGGTCGTGGGTTCGAGCCCCACGTTGGGCTACTTAACTTTTGTCAAAATAGGAAAATTGACATTAGGGACTTGAGGAAATTGGAAAATGTCAAAAATTGACATTATATAAGCCCGGCTAGCTCAGTCGGTAGAGCATGAGACTCTTAATCTCAGGGTCGTGGGTTCGAGCCCCACGTTGGGCTACTTACCTTTTGTCATAAGAAGGAAAATTGACATTAGGGACTTAAAGAAAATGGAAAATGTCAAAAATTGACAGTATATAAGCCCGGCTAGCTCAGTCGGTAGAGCATGAGACACCAAGTGGTGCGACTAACGAACGACATTGCGATGGGATTCAATGAAAACAAAGTGACGGCGGTTGCATTGCTCGACCTGGAGAAGGCATTTGACCGAGTCTGGATTGATGGACTTATATATAAACTCATAAACATGAGGTTCCCAAGCAAATGGATCAAACTAATCCACTCATATCTGACGGGACGTACCATGCAAGTAAAAGTCAATTCGACAATGAGCGACCCTAAAACGATAGATGCCGGAGTACCCCAGGGGGCCGTATTAGCCCCGCTGCTATTCTCCTTATATATCAACGATGTTCCCAAGATGCCAAATACAAAAATAGCCCTGTTTGCAGACGACACAGCCGTGTATGGTACCTCAGCAGACACAATCACAGCCATTAAGAAGGTGGAAATCCATCTGCGTCTACTAGAAACCTTCTTTCGTAAATGGAAAATTCAAGTGAACTCAGGAAAAACGGACGTTGCAGTCTTCACCCAAAAGCGTTTTTCAAGAGCAAACAACCTGCCCCAGGCCATGACGATCCTTGGTGAAAAAATAGAACCCAAGACCATCTTAGACAGGCAAAACATAAAATACTTGGGTGTTTACATGGATAAAAGGTTAACCCATAAGGCACATATGAAACAATGCGTATCAAAACTATACGGCATAATGAGGAGCATATACCCACTAATGGCAGCACGTAGTGGCCTCAATACACAGAACAAAATGCTGCTATACAAAACTATAATCCGACCTGCCATGCTGTATGGAGCTCCTGTGTGGTGCAGCGCCAGCGACACGAACTTCAAAATCTTCCAAACCTACCAAAACAAATGTCTGCGAATAGCACTGAACAGAGACTGGTACACACGCATAGATGACTTACACGAAGAGGCTGGAATACCAAAAATACAAAACCTTGTGAGGGACATCTCACAAAAATTTTACGTAAGAAATGTGCTAGACCATCCAAATCCAGAAATCGCAGACATTACAAGAGGAAGGCTTGGCGCGGACGATCCAGAACCGACGCACAGGCTACCATACAGCAAACTACAATTCCATACGCTGTAAAAACAACTTATCACCGAATAGCGGGTTTTTTAAAACATTAATCTTAAGCCACTTTCCCGCAATATAAACCCCGACCTTCTACTCAACCGAAAATCCCATCAAACCCTGAATAATTATAAAACAACTCCATCATTTACGTGAAGAGGATACACTAGAACACGTAAAATAACTGTAAAACTACTGTACAAAAACACCTATACTGATCAATAAAGAACAATATTAAAACTAAAACTAAACTCTTAATCTCAGGGTCGTGGGTTCGAGCCCCACGTTGGGCGACTTACATTTTGTCAAAAAGAAATGACAATAAGTGAAGTTAAGTCAAATGGAAAACTGAAAAAAAAGTATTATAAATTAATATAGAAGTAATTGTTGAATATTAGAAAAATGCAAAAGTCATTGCAAAAGCTAGATGTATTTTCTATTTTGTTCGATTTCTGGAAATCTGAACAAATTGTTATGAAAGAATAAACCGGAAAACTTCGTTTTAAATTTAATTTAATGCATCGAATGATTAAAGTTCATGCAACGATAAATGACTTTATAAAATCCATCAAATTGTTTATTTCGCTCTTTGTCGTTGTTTAATAGAAACTCAGGTATTGTAGGAAAATGCAATAATGAGCATGAAAATCGTGTAATTGTGCAATTAAAAGCGGAAGCTTCCTGGATGATTTAGCTCGCACGGATAAATAACCTTGTCCAACATTACCGTTACCAATAAATGCGGAACGCAATTTCGTTACGCAACCGATGGGAAAGCGAGAGAAAAAATCCTTCCTGATCTGCCGCAGCTACAGATGATACAAACCAAGAGTCAACACTCAAAATTGGTAAATAAATAAAGAATACTCAAAGTGGTCCTAATTCATTACAGAGTTCAACGACTGCTCTCTTCAGGTCATGGATATTAATTTGCTCCGTACAAAATTTTACAACATTCGCCATCAATAATAATATGCCATAAAAAAACATACAGAGATGACCGAGCCGACGGATCTCCACTCCATTTTCGGTTCTAATAGCGGTAAAAATCTTTTTTTTTACCTGTCGTCCGAAACGAAAACAAAATTAGCATACATCCATCAAGCGGACCCAGTTTCTTGTTAGTTTTTTTTTTGCTGTGCGTTGAGTAGAAGTATAAAAAAAAGGAGTTTCATTGGTTAGCATACTTTGTGCGTTTCCATTAGAAAGGTTGGAGTGAAATGCATGCGGATGGTAAATAAGTTAATGGTAAATGGTGAACGGGCCCAAGTTCAAGTTCATAATCTGGGACGAATTCGTGATTATATCTCGAACGTTTTGCACCGGTTTTTATACGATGATGTGCAAAATTTATTCATTATATCTAATATTAAATCTAAAATTAAGTTTAGAATACACAAATATACAATGCAATCAATTTTAAGTACTGATAATTTAATACAAAAATTATAGTTTTTTCTTAATATCAGACGAAATTATAATAATTTTATCATTCAAGTGTCAGTACTTCAAACAGATTTTGAAACTATACAATACAAGTTTTTAGTTTTTTTAGTAAATTTTTCACGATAAACTTTGATTGCAATTTAATGATTTACAATTACATTTTGAAAAAAACGAATCCACAAAACTTAATATTAAGTTATAAGATTCTTGAAACTAATTTCTTTAATTTCAGCCTGAACCACGAGAAAAACGGGAAAATATAATTGAGAATAATTGCAAAATCTTTATTTCATAATAACAAGAAAATGAATAAAAATCTGGAATAATAAAATAAGACAATAAGAAGTATTTCAAATTCCAAAAACAGCTTGAATTATCAATTTTTAACATTTCCTTTTCAGAATATAAAACGATTATTAATTGTAAATAAACCTACAGTTCTTAATTACTAATAATTATTGTTATATTTCACTTTGTATATATATTTGAATAATAATACAAGTATTTTTATTAGATAATATTCATACATTTTATTAATAAAATATTTTTAGTAAAGAAATTACAGCAATTTTTTTACTTAAAAATAATTACCATAATATTTCTCAAAATTATTTAAATTATCAAGATTATTAAATTATATTGTATTATTATTTTCTGACCAATTTCTATAAAATTAAACTACAAGTTCCACAATTAAGTATTTACCAAAAACTTTGGTAATTCTCTGAAAAACAATAATAGAAAAATGATAAAGTTTCAATAATTTTTACAACAAAAAAACATAAAATCTTAAAGCAAAACTTGATTTATTTTAGTAAAATTTAACTAATATTTAGGTGGAATAAATAATTATTTTAGAAAGTTTCCATAAATAGTTTTTAATAAAATTTTCATAATAACAAGAAAATGAATAAAAATCTGGAATAATAAAATAAGACAATAAGAAGTATTTCAAATTCCAAAAACAGCTTGAATTATCAATTTTTAACATTTCCTTTTCAGAATATAAAACGATTATTAATTGTAAATAAATAAATTTAGAACTTTAAAAACTAGAATTTTTTTAAACAGTTGATTTTCATTATAAAACATGAAATAAATGTAAATAAATATAGAAAAGTAAAATTATGAATATTTTGAATAATAATGGTCAATGTAACATATAGTAATAAACAATATTAATAATACATAAATAAAAATGAAAAACAGAACATCAACATTGGAAACAGTGAGCAAATATTGTTCAATAATCAAGTACATTATTGGCACGTTTATTTTTTTTGCTCCTCACTTTTGCAACAACAATACGAAATTATTGTCGAACAATGGAAACAACAACAACAATAGCAAAAAATAAATAATAACGTGTGGAGTAACGAAAAATAAAATAAAGTTAAATGAATAATATTAATAAATACACGTTAAAGCCGCAACGCAAAATATATAAATAATGATAATAATGCGAAACGCAAACGGGATGTTCGCTATTTATTTGTATTATATGTAAAACAAATCCGGTTTTAATATTATGACATTACGCAACGCGCGGTAATAATAGAAGCGTTGCCGATGATGGAAATGAAATATTTTGTGATTTTTATTAAAAAAATATAATGTATAAATAAAATTAATGTATGTAAAAGGAGCATGGAAATATACGAAATTTTGTATCAGAGTTGGAGGCAATGGCTATTAATTTTCCATTAGGCGAAGAATTTAATTTTAATTAAATATTAACATCTCCGATTTGCGTTAAAAATGTACAATTGCTTAATTTTGTGTAAAGAGAGTACAAAAAATTCGTTGATTATTTTATGGCAAGGACAAAGGAGAAGACTGTAATACACTTATAATTGCATAAGCGATCTTTTGTATTTGGCATTATGTAATCGCGCAATGCGGTAACGAGATGATGACTTCGCGATAAATTTCCGTTTCCTGTTAATGCAATTTATTAATAATGAACAATAATAACAACAAAAAAGGTATTGCAATGTGGTTATTATTTGGTAATTATTGCAGCAATAATAAGTATTATTGAAAAAGTGTGGTTTTCTATAGATTTTAAATTGAAGATTGAAAAAATGTTAAATTTGTATTAAACCAAAGAACATTTTAATTTTGATGAAAATCTGTAAATCAGTAGAAATCTCAATCTGATAATTTACGATTTGAAAAAAACTTAAATTTTTAAAGCTTTCAAACTTTGAAAATTATTTAGTTTATTTAATTTTTCAAAGAACTTTAAAACAATCTTTTAGATATCACAAAAAAAATTGATAATAAATTAGTTAGAAAAAAATATTTTCAAATTATTTTAATATTTTTAAACTTCTAACAAAAATATTATTTTAAAAAAATGTTGAAACCTGAAGGTTTTCAATACTAATGATTAAATTTAGTCAGACATACTTCGGTGCAATAAAATTTATTTAAATAAAAATTATCTTCAATTATTAATACTTTTCACATGAATTAAATTTTATGAAACAAAAAGTTAATTTATAATTTTTAAATATTTTTTTCCATAAAATATGGTAACATACAAATTATGAATAAAGCAATAAATGGACTATGTAATTACTGTTTTACAAAATTTCCTTGTTATTATATAAAGGATTTGCATAGAATAAACGGAAACATACTTCATTTACTGTGTATATGTTTATGACCCAAAACATTAAATATAATAGCACTAAAAGTGAATTTATGAATGAACTTAATGTATATTAACCATAATGTAACTTTATATAATTATTTAAACATTACAATACAACAAAATAATTAACATAAAATAGATTCAAATCTTATCAATTGTGGAAATCGATAATCACCGAAAGGACGACAAAAATAGAGCCGTAATGAAAAAAATAACACATTTTTTTGTTGTAAATTTTCAATATTTTTGACGAAATTTTGTTTTCCAAAAACACATTATTTATTAATAATTCTGCAAGTCTATACATTTTTTTAGTTCAATTTTAACGTAACATTTATATAAAACTGAAGAAATTAATATTTTTATTAATATTTTCTAACAATAAACAATTATGAAATGTATTTATGTTCTAAGAAATTTGAATTGAATTTACAGATTTCTATAAACAAATAGATTTTTTTGAATACAACTTGCAGATAATTTAAAATAAATACTTAATTTATATTTTATTTTATGGAAATTTTTGGATTTTTTTGCTTTAATATTGTAATTTCGCAATTGTAGAAATTTGTTTGAAACTTTTAATATTGTTGTTGATGTTTAATAGTAATTGCATTATAATTGGTCTGTTTCTATATAGAGAACTATTCATTATAAAAAATTATGTATTAAAATTGTGATAATAAATAAACAAAAAAAAAAGTAAGTTCAATGTAAAGTTTGTAACGAAAGTGAGATGTACATAACAGTATTTGAGTTGGACAAAGATAGAGATGGAACGGTACGATTAGAGCTGATGGTTGTGTTGTTACCTTAGGCTACGGCACGGTGTTCACACTAATTGGCCGATATTTGCACGACCTGCCTTTGTTCCGTTCTGGGATGCGAGTGGTATATAAGCTGAACCAGAAGATTCATCCGACAGTTCAACACACACACCGCTCCAACAACCATGAACAAATTGATCGCTTGCGGCCTCCTCTTGGCCATTTCCGCCATCAACATCTCCTCCGCTTACAACTTCGAAGACTCAGCGTACAGTAAGTAAAGAAATATGTCCATTATCGAATCGATTGTAAATCGCCTTCGCAGATGAAGTCTTGGCAAGGGATTTGGAGGAATTACAATCGGAGTCTGTAGCCGTCCATCCGAGGGCCCGTCGCGACGAAGAAGCCGCATCCGGATCCTCCGACAAGTGTAAAAGGAAACGCTCGAAATTCTGCTGCGCCGAAGAGACTTTGGAGCAGATCCACGATATGGAAAAACCGATGAAGAAGGAATGCTACAAGCAGGTGACCGGAAAGGACAAGCACTCCGGATACCACGGCCACAGCGATCCTTTCAAGTGCGACAAGGAAAAGGTCGAGAAACACAGGAGGGAAATGACCGTAAGATGATGCGAATTCATTCAATGAACTTTGCGTAAACTCTAAATCTCTTTATTTTACGTTTCAGTGTGTGATGCAATGCGTGGGACAAAAGAAGGATGTGGTAAGTTAGGCGTTTCCTCTATTCTCGTTTCAATTGCGGTGTGTTTCATTAAAGGAATTATTGTTAATTCTAGCTCGACGCTGAAGGTAACATCAAGGAGGAGGCAATCAAGACTCAGATGAAGGAGAAGTTCGCCAAGGAAGAGTGGCTCGCACCAAAATTGGATGACATTTTGGATAGGTGTATTAATGAGGCTAAACTGGTACCTGTTAAGGCTCAGACTGAAGGACAGGAGGCCACTTGCAATACTGCTGGTATGAAGTTCGGACACTGCTTCTGGCGCGAAGTACAGTTCTCCTGTCCGGCCGATCAGATTAAGGATCAAAGGGCTTGCGAGAAGGTCAAGGAGAAGATTAAGAACCACTCCGATTCTTACCCATTCTCCTCAAGAAACACCATGGACGAAGATTAAGCATTGAAAAGTAACAACAATTTATTATTTATATATCTTCTATTTATTCAATAAATCTAATTTAATTCCAATTTTTAATTTCATTTTATTTAAATAATTATCCTACCTTATTTTAACAATAATTAACAAATTAAGATGGTAATACGATCAACAATAAATATTATAAATAGTAATCAATATTAGTTACAAGTTTTCATTTTTAAAACAAATTCACAAACTATTTAATCAAAATAAATTTCCTAAATATACTTTCAAATTTCAATTTCCTTTAGTAATTTGCTTAATTATCAACTAAAAACAAATATATTTCTATCTACTATCATCTACTGTTATTTACTGTCATGTAATGTTATCTATTGTCATCTACTGTTATCTACTTTCATCTACTGTCATTTATTGGCATCTACTGTCATCTACTATCATCTACTGTCATTTAAACTCATTTACTGTCATCTTCTGTCAAAGACGAAATATTCACGATAAAAATATATAAATATCAAACGTTTTAAGTCTTTGTAGAACAAAGTATATATATGGCTGTTTGTGAATGTAAAACAAATTAATTATCAACCATAAGGAGTCCATGATTGAAGATCTGTTGAGGTAGAAAAAGGTCTTCCCGCAAAAGCGCTCGAAAGATTCCTGGAGTCACTTGAAACTTTATGCTGAAGAGGCTTTGAAAGTAAAATATTGCTGCCACTCCTCCTATATATTCTATATATATATATATTGTATATTGATGGAGATTCTCCACTCTAAAAGCACGCCAATCGAGACGAAAAAATAGAACGCCCATACTTCAAAGACACACCAAAATGGGCCAATTCACAAAAAAGAAATACGTTACGTAATGCAAAAAATATATAATAAATCTAATAAATTTTCCAATTTACATTTATTACTCAATACTACATTGCATTTGTTCAATAATGCAGAACGAATCTAGTAAAAAGAGTTATTTTAATACAAACTTATTTAATTTTAAAATCGTCATTACAAAATATATTTATTAATAATATTTATAATTATTGCAATTTTTTTTGTTTTTCATTTTATGGATAAATAGACTTTTCTCTCAGTGCTTGTAATTTGCATACGTGATGCGCTTTAATAAATGGTGTGCAATTTTATTTGATATTTTCGCGGTTGCAATTACCAAAAAAAAAATCGCCACGGGAACACTAAAAGGACACTCTCTGACAAAAAAAAATGTTCCAACAATTCTGTCCATCGAAACGCGATCGCAAATAATCAAACACGTTTCGATTGCAAAAAACCCGCAATATTTACAATGCGTAACTGTGATTTTTTTAGTGCTACAGTTTATTAATTGAGATTTGGTTGTGTTATATAATAATGCATGAAATGTCAATTTGCCTTAAACGTTTCTGAATTTTTTAAAAATTTATAATTTATTTAAATATAGTAATTACTCCGCGTGGTAAAGGAAATGGCGGATATATCCGCCATTGGTATGTAAATGGTTAATATTAGTTAAATTCGTACTTTAGTACTTATTCTAGCGTAAGTTCGTTGGAGCCCTTAAAATTTTATTATTTGTAATGAAAAACTAATACAAAAATAATATTGGACGATAAAATATTGGTATTTTATTGCGAATGTGATGTGGTATGTACTAATATTTTTAAGTTGACTGTAGTAATTTTGCAATTTCTTGTAAAGTGGATTTTATGGAGAAGAAAAAAGTGGAAACCGAAAATGTAAACGAGCGTTTAAACTCGTCAAATGCAATTCCGTGAATACTTAGGGTGAGCATTTCATAAGCGCAATAAAACATTAACATAACAAAGGGATGATGCGAAGTTTAAATGCGAAATTAGTTTGTCGGCGCTCGGAAAGGGAACTTAAGGGATGCAAACTTGGCGCCATTTATTGGTCGTAATTCCACGCACACCTCTGCATCATCTTCGACCCTCGGCGTTTCTTCTAATTCATATATTTTCCTCTACTATTAATTCCATTCCGTTTTTCCCTTTTCTCTTCGGATAAAGAGGGATGCGCGTTGAGCGACGACATTGTTAGTTATATAAATGCAAATCGAGGGCGTTTAATTTATTTCCAATATAAATAAATTTCATTCCGGACGGGGTGGACCCTACGGAACTTTCGGACAATTATATATTTTATCCCCCGCAGGCCGCTGATTTAATTAGAATTCGGATGCGAAATTTGAATTTCATTCGGAATCGGAATTAAGTGGCTTTCGTTGCGAAGGGATGAAGCGATCGACCCTCCTAAATCGAACGCGCACATTCGTTTACTGAAAGAGAACATAAAAAAATGTATGGAAAGAATGAGAGAAAACGAGGAGAAACAAAGCGAAGAAACACAAGCAAGAACATCAACAACAACAGCCCCTGAACGAAAAAATGAAATGTTTGTGTTTGACGGCAACAGTTTAACGAAGCGTTCAATCCCACAGGAAATCCTGCAGAAGTTGCAGAAGGATATTTTACGCTCGGCGAGGTCCTGCGAGGCCCCCTCGTGTTTGCGTATTAACTGCGCGTGTTGCTTCCGAAGGATGTGCACGACTCCAGCTCATCTCATCTCATCCCATCGAATATCAACTGCATTTTCAATTTTATTTCTTTACACTATTTTTTTATTATTATAACTTACATTCTTGCAATTTTCCACCCTTATATATCGAACATCTACTAAATTTTTTATTATTATATTATATAACATTCTATTTAAATTCTATTACAGTTTAATTTTTGCCGATTTCAAATTGTATATACAAATTATATTTAGTCTCTTTACAATTGCTGAAAACTTTTTTTTTTCAGAATGGTAAAAGTGATTCAAATTTGTGTTAATGGGCATTAAAAGCAACGGCCCAAGAAGCTAAGCCTCATCAACTCTAATTTTGCGCTATTAAAACCGAGGGAGGGTCGTGTAAAAAGGATTAGCTTTTACACCAATTAAATTCGAATCGTTCGGAAGTTCTGACCCCGACGAGCTTTTCATTCAGCAAAATTAAGTATTTAATTTTTAACGATAACATCTTTTGAAATTTAATACAAAAATATATCTACAGTTTCTTATATAAACATTGTTCATGTTTATTTATAAACATAGAAATATCTAATAAATGGTTGACATACTTATGTAATATTAGTTTATCAAAAGAGCTACACAAGGAGATAATCTTGTTTCGGTGATACGTTATACAAAAAAAAAACATAATTTAAATGATTATGGATATAGTATTTATGTTTTAGTTATGACATAAATAATGTGTATTCACTATAATTAATTGAATTCATTAAAAATTAGAATCATTTAACCATTATGGTCGATGGGCGGATATATCCGCCATCCCCTTAAATAATACCATTGTGGAGGCGTAGTCACTAATAACTCATAGTGAAGCGTTATAGTAGTTTCAGACTAAATTTATTGTTTTATAATTACATTTTTTATGAGCAAGTCATCTTACGTCCGTTAGATAAAATACGCAACTTTGCAAGTATTTTTATACACCATAATTATTTAAGTGATAGAAAGTGATCAATTGAAAGTCATCAAAGGTTGTTTATTTTTATTAAATTTAATTCTTACAATTACATAATTTACTGAATTCGTTGCTTAGACTCTCATTAAAAAAGCATTTTTCAACAAATTAAATACATTTTTGTATCCTTATTTTGTAGTTAAGTTTTGAAGAATTGTACCATCACTTCTTACAAACTATAACTAGAGGGCTGCACATAACATAACTATCGCATAATATTTACTATATAAAAAAAAACATAATGTAAAAGATAAAATATTATGAATGAAAAGATACAATTTGTCTATTTATTTATGTAATTTCGTTGCTAATACTTAAACAAAAATAATCGTGTAGTATTACTTGTTCTATTAAACAGAAAACGAACACATTTCGTTAGTTATGACATAAATTGTATGTACTCACCATCATTTATTTAATTCATTAAAAATAACAATCATTTAACCATTTGAGGACGATGGGCGGATATATCCGCCAACAGCATTCAAATAAAATCAGCCGCAAGTCGCATCTATAGTTTAGAGTTATAGCTAAATATATTGTATCTTTAGTAAGTAGTTAAGTGGCCATCAGAAGGGACCGGTTTGTTGTTTATAGTTCATTTCGTGTGGCGAACGGACCGGAGCGTTTTAAACATTCCATCGGCGTATCAAATTTAAATTCTCCTCTTTTCTAAAGTAAAGAAATGTTGCGGTTGATGGTGCGTCTGTGTGTGTGTATATATATACGTCTGAATGAATGTGTGTGTGTGCGAGCACCGCGGTTGAGAAGTGCTCTCGAAGTCTTTCCAGCGAAGCAATATACGATATATGCACCATCTTCTTCGGGAAGGCCAGATGCTCAATTTCAACTTGGATTTCTATATTTCTAGACGCTTGCCGCGAGTCTCTCTCCCTCTTTATACACTCTCGCATACACACACTCATACTTAGATAGACACACGTTTCCGGTGTGGGCCAGAAAGAGACGGAGATGAAGAGGAGAGAAAAAGGGAGATGCAATATATTCATATTGAAATATTCTCGTACTTAGAAGATCTTCGAAGCTGCATGTGCGAGAGCGTATGTGTTCGTCGTCTACACTTATATGTATAAGTGTGTGAGCGTGTATGTGTGCACCTTTCATAGAATTTGCTCAACGAATAACCGATTTCCATCTTTATTTGATATCGAACTCTATTACTCTGTTCTTTTGATGCGGGATGCAGCCAACCACCCATCCCTTCCTCTCTTCGCGCCCTTTCTTAGATGGTCCCGTGCCGCAAAACCATTTCCTCCGACAACTTTATTAACTTCGGCAGCTCTTCATTGTTAAAAATAAATTTACAAATTCAATATACGAAATATCTCGCGGCTCCCACTGCCGCCTTTTTTTTTACATTCGGTCCTATTTACATAACAAATCGAGAAATGCCGGCAGATTCTATTCAAGACCCGACAATTTATTATCCAAAGGCATCAGCATACAGAACACTCATACGTTTTTCCACCCTTGTTTCTTCTTCAAACGACCAACCAAGATATAAAAAAAAATAACAGCAATCATAAAATTTGAAACACTTCTTGTTTCTTAATTTGAAAGCCAAAAAATAAACAGAATTAATTTATATATAATAAATATATTTAAATATTTCTTGAAATACAAATATTAAAATGATGGCTTAATTATTAATCTTATTTTGTAATTTGAAAAATCATAAAACACAAGGAGAAAAACAAACAAAAATGAAAAGTGATTAACTTTTTTGATTAACTTTTAGTTTTTAATTGTTATTTTTTTAACCAACGAAATATTTTACTTATTTTACTTCTTTGATTCTTATTAAAATAGAGCAAACTTGAATGGAAAATTATTACAGGAAATAGTAGTCAAATATGCAGATTCGTCATAATCTTTTAAAAAATGTGGAATTTCATAAATTTGTTCATGCACTTAAAAATTTACACTTATTGAGTAAATATTATTTAAAAATAGATAGTTTCATATAAAAGTTAAAAAAAAATAATATGAGTGAAATAAAAAAATATATTTTTTTTTAAATTTTAACTTATTAACTCCAAATATTATACTATTAATAAAATTCAATAATAAAATAAAGTTACTCATAAAGTCACTATATTTATATAACAGAAAATCGCGTAGTAAGAAAAATAATAGACTTTAAGTAGTTATTGAGAATTAATAAAAAAATATTTTATTTTGCAATGAAATGCTGAATTTTTATTTCATAAAAATTTATAATTTTTAAAATTATATTATTGTTTACATTATTTTTTGATTAAAATAAATAGTTTATATCCTATAAATTTCCACCAAACTTAAGACTATAAAATTTCAATATACTTTTTTTTATTGGAAACTACAGGAAATTATAAAATTTATGAATGCAAAAAAAAGGAAATTTATTAATAAAGGTGTGCAATGTTTTTTTTGTTAAGAAAGTTTTCGATGAAATGAATTGTCGTTTATGCGAAATACTTAGTTCGTTGCGTCCGAGTGAGGATCGTTAATTGATTAAATTCAGATGGGCGAATCGCGCCCCGGCGTTTATACCGGTTCAGAAAAAAATTGCGTATCCTCTTCGGAGGCCGCCGCCGCCCGTAGCCTCGTCGTCCTTCGTCCTATAATCCGGCCTGTCGTAAACTGTAATGACATCGTTCAGCGCTCGGAGACAGTTAAGGATTTACGATAACGCTTAACAGTTAAAAGTTAGATACCTTCTTCTCCATGCTCATCCTGAACCTCCTTTTAAAATCGGCCTGATTTATTTCGGGTCGCAGGAAGAAGGATTAAACGACCGAAACACCAAAAAAAAAAATAGAGAAAGTTGAGGGAAGAGCGAAAAAATGCAAACTGGAAAAATGCGAAATGGAAATATGCAAATTGTTTACAATGCGTATGCAAACAAAGGGGGGTTGGTTTTGGTTGGTGGTTTGAAGGGATGGCTGAAAACACTCGAATGTGGGGGTGTTGTTGGCGGCTCTTCATTCGAAATCGCTTCCGAGTCAATTTCCGGAACATTTAGCGCACTGTAATACGTTTTATGATGCTCTCCATACACGCATACACAACAAACGACCTCGTTCGTACCTCTCCTTTTCGATTGATTTACATTTTGGGGATTAAACCACCCAAACAATTTATTCATAGCCCAAAACCAATCCCATCTCGGGATTATCATTTAGCCTTTTCAAACGAAAAAAAATAATTCTCACATTTATAGAGTTACGACGTTCTAAATTTTCAGTATTTCTCTTGGATTTTTACTATTTTTGAAATATTCTTGTATATCTAGGATAGTGGTCGTAAATCATTTAATTAGAATACGTTGTATCGATGCGGACCTTTACTACCTCAGAAATCACTTTTATCGCCCTCCGCCGAACCTCTTAAATTCCCCACGAATTGCCTTCCATTAACTTTAATGCACTTTATTTTCTCCCCCATTATTCGAGCTCCGAATTTATTCAAATTTTCAATTCAGATATTAAAGAATCAATCTACAAAACTTATTTTTTTAAATTAAATAACATTTTGCAATTCGAATTTTTAAAAAAGCAGTAGATTTTAACATATTTTTTAAATTTAAATAATAGTTTTACCTTCCAACTTTATTCAATTTTTGATTTTTTTATAATTATTTCTTATTTTTTTTAATAAACTGAAAATTTTTTAGCTTAAAAAAAGGATTTAAAGATACGTTAATTCTTCAATTTTTAAAAGTCATGATTAAAAATTCAGATAAAATAAAAAAAATAATATTTATAATTTTTTTTTGTAAATTAATTGAATTTTAATATGTCAAAATTATCAATTATTTATAAATTTATTCACAATTGAATAAAATCAATATTTTTAATAATTTTAATTGTATAAATTGTATTTTTTTTTAAATAAATAGTTATAGGTAAATAAAACTATTGTAAAAAATGTAAGAATTAATTTTTAATTATTAAATAATAGTTGAATATTTTCAGATTATTAAGTAAGTCTGAAAGTTAGTATCTACGTAGTAATAACAATAAATATAAGCAAAGTTATGTACACACTTCAACTATATGGAGTAATAAAGGAAAACTGTTATGCTCTGCCTGAAATATATTCCCTCTTCGGGGAAACCAGAAGCAAAACAGTCGGTCCTTTCATAAAGGGAAAACGACAAAGATCAATCTATTTGTAAATGTAGCGGCGTGTTATTGTTTCCCGAAGGCCAATTCAGAAGCAATGAACGTTTTCCTCCCCGGTTCTCCGGTCTCCGCCTCCTTATCATCATCATTATTACGATTCCACTCCATTTTTCATCCACCCCTTCCATCTACTTTTGCCGGTATCGTGGGAGAAAGGAAAATAAGGAAACGCAACGTTGTGCACATAAGAAGAGGATAAAATATGGATAAGTAGGGAATTGATCATAATAAGGAGATGAAAGGGGGAGCGACAGAAATGCGATCCGGAAAATACTTTGTATTCCGGCGATATTCTAAGGGATGTTCGCATAAACAGACTTTTCTTATTCTTATCCATACACACACATATATTTGCAATCGGAAATTGTTCGTCGAAGAAACGCAGATTCTGGAAATATCAAAATAAGAGACACTATATATAAAACATACAATGCATCAAAAGAGGCCAGGTATTTTCATTGCAGTGAAATCCTCCTCTCATTTATTTATTCTTTACGATGCGATTTCATACAATGGCTCGTAATAATGAAGGATTTCAGATTTATTAGTTTAAACAAAATTAAACTAAATTGTAGTAAATTTATATTTTAAATTATAATTTAAAATATTTTTATAACGATGTTTATAAGTTATATAATTTACAACTGTGATATTCTTAAATTGAATTGAATCAAAAGTTAAATTTCTGTGGACCAAATCAAAGTTTGTTGATTTTCGACACCCGGAATTGTTTGCGTAAACGATATCACCTTTTATCAAGAGAAAAAAATGGGCCCCACGGATAAAAAGAAAAAAGGAGCAGAAATAATATAAGGAAAAAAAAAACAGCGGTGTCCCAATTCTCTTTTCAATCCGTGGTCCTTCTTGTATGTGATGTAATTAAGGGTGTTTTTCTTGCGCAAACAAGTTTGAGAGCTGGCGCGGAATAAAAATTGCGGGCCCCGCAACAAAAGCGGGTGGGACCATCGGATGGAGAATGGGCCCGGATCAGGAGAAATAAAAAAAAAGTAAGGGTGGCAGAAAGAAACTGAGCGTGAGGATGGGGGAGAGGCCAGACGTGGCGATGGAAGGAAGCAAGGCGAAAAGGGACATTATTAATTTATTTTCTGGACTACAATTTGGACGTCAACGGGGGTGGAGAAACGAAGAGAGAAACGGTTGTTGTAATCATCAATCTTTCGGGTCGTTTGTCTTTCGCCGTTGACCAGAGCGACATGGAGCTGGAGGAAGGGAAAAGTCCAACGAAAAGTGCGGAAGAAAGAAAATAGAGGAGACGCAAGAAAGCAGATGACGACGAGCACTGAAGGAAGAAAAAGAAGGAGAAGAAGGGAAAAAATAGCGAGAGAGGAAAAGTTACAGATTAATAATACGCCCTGTTCCAAGTTTATACGCAATTTGTCATAACATTTCCTCGGACACGTTTAGATTTTTTTATTTCAAGAGCTTTATTTGCTTTGGGAATCTCGTATTTCCAACTGGATAATCTAAAAAAATATTATTTTTATAAAACAAATCATATTTTTCATGTTGTGATAAAAAAAACAATTTCTTGTAGAAACTTTTGATTTTGACAAATTTTTCTTTTACCATTAACAATGTGTACATATACCAGGAAAAGCAAATTTAAATAATTTTTTTATAAGTTTACATTAGTTTTGGTATTTATTTTTTGAGAAATGTGAGAGTTGGTAATATCTGGGGGCGATATTTTAGGTGTGAAATATGAGAACGTTGCACTTTTCCACAATACTAAATCAGTGTTGGTAGCAAAAGACGTGATTCGAAACTGGGCGCGCGAGGGCCCTTAACGAGCCACAACTCATTCCCAGCAGAAGTAAATGGAACGGAAAAAATATGAATAAAAGAAAAAATACAAATTCATTCAAAACACGCATTAATCATATTTTTTGTTAAATTTAATGATCTGGGGGTGTTAATAGAGTCAACTGTATTAAATCTGTAAAATTGTGGTTTACGAGGGACTGAAAATGGTAAAGGCAACGGGTTATCAATGTTTTTGTTAATAGGTTTATGTTCGGGAATAAATCGGGCGTGTTTAATGCGCGCGTGAAATATGTTTCGTAATGGGGTGTTTATCTTGCTGGCGGTTGCCGCCACCCTTCGGCAAGAATCAATTCCGGAACGTTTCGCGCGTAAATACGAAAAAAAAAAAACTTTGTCTATAAAATAAGTGCAAATCCCTTCATTTGTCTTTATGAGGGAACAAAGGACTTAACTAGCGTAAGACGCTTGACCCTTCGGAAGGAACTTACCATAAATTCGGCGCTAGGGTGCGGGATTAGCTGATTGATCAAAGCCACCTTCCGTTCGTCGGGTCAGGGCAGTATTTGTGCTTTTCTTTTCCCCTCACCCTCTACACCCCCCATTGAAAAGAAAAACTTTTTTCGCTCCAGGCGAAAGATAAATAAAATATTTTCCCGACGTTCGCGTTCCTTTTTCTTTAAGTTGTTGTTGTCGGCGTCGCAGCAGAATCATCCCCGTGAGCTTCTTAAGGGTTTAAGCGTTTCCGTGGCGTATAAAAAAGTGCGTTCAGTGCAGGGATGGAAAACTATTATGGCGACGGGCAGTGATTCACTGCAGGGGTTGCCTTTGCAGGACTGTATAATACTAGGTCTTGTTATATGGATGCTGCTGCTATATAAGCACACCCCCGGGAGCCACGAGAATAGAAGAGAAAATAAAAATAAATACAAAGAAAAAAATACATATACAAGACGGTTGAGAAAAGTAGTACGAAGAGAGATACACCACGGAAATCGTGGACGAAAATATTTTTATATAAGCACATATATGTATGAAATGTTTGTATAAAATATCTCACTAATATCTTATGCTGGATATATTTATAAACCATTCAAAAAATGAAAATTACAAATCTTATTATACAATAATTTTTAATTTTTATCAAATATTTTTATTTTTCGTTTCATAATAGAATTGTGATCTGCAATTTTGTTATAGATTTCTTTAAAACTAAAATTAATTCTTACTAAATTTATAATTTTAAATACATCAATTCCTTAAATATTCTTCAATTTAATTATGAAAACAATTAATCACAAAACCTTTTACAAAAATTCAATTTCAATTTGAAAACATACTTTCATAATTTTAATTATTGAAAAAAAAATGTAAATAATGGTTTTGCATATATTTTAGTTATTTTTTCGAAATAATTTCTGTATTTCTTTTATAAAAAAGGATTTTCATCTTTTCATTTCACATGAATATATTTTCAATTTTTACTTATAGTTTTTTTGTAAGATGTAAATTATAATGTTTTAAATTAAATAAGTTACATTATATAATTGTATTGAAATTAATTAAATTTTCCAATTGTTATAACATTTTCTCGATAGAAAGTAACAAAATTATAAAACATTTTAAATTGATTTATTTATCAAACATATTTACTATTCATATCTTAGTCAAATAAAAATTTGTATATCCTATTTCAGTGAATGACAAAATGTGTCCCACGGGCCAAATGCGGCCCACATACTGGTTCTATCCGGCCCGCCGCAAATTTTAAAATATTTTCAAATTAAATATGTCATTTAATTTCCAATATATATTTTTCTTGATATTTTGTTTTAATTTAAAACATTTCTAAAATAATATTTTAATTTAAATTTTACCTTTATGAAAAGCTTTATATTTTTTATAATAATATTATTACATCCTATTTCTATATTATCTATAGATTCTCACTAAATCTGATTATATTTTTATATATTTCTGAGTTTCAAACACACCACATTTGTATAGGAGTTTGTATTTTAGGCTACCATAATTATATTATTCTCTGAACGACTCTTAAGTAAGTTGGAACGTCTTTATCTGTTTGAGTCGTCTTATGATGTTGTTAAGAATACTTAATTATGTTTATGTAGTTTTGTAGCCTTTTTTGAAGGATTTTAGATAATCGATAGCGATAATATGAGAACGAAATAGATGAAAATTATGAATTATTTAATAAAAGCAGAGTTTGTATTTATTATAGATTAAAATATATTAAGCAAGTGGATGTACGTATATGAAATACGGGAATTCACGAAATAGTGAGTTTTAAATTGCGGCCATTTCCAGGCACCATTAAATTCGCGAATGGGCCCAGATAGAGGAGATATCCGTGGAAGTTTATAAAATATTGGCTATTGAAATTCGGCCGAAAAGCTGTTTCCAAACTGGGCTATGCTCTCCATTGTTGGCGATTATTTCCATACGTACATTCATACCAAGCATCTCTCTTTCTCTCACACACATACTTTTTTTAAATTTTATTTGTCGCACTTTGCTGCATTATTTTGTTTTGTTTATTACATTTTCGCAAATCGATTTCATTTCAAAAAAAATAAATAATATTTTTCTCGAGCTTTCCATAATCCAAAACGCGAAAAACCGATAAATCATGTCCCGTTTAAAGAACGGTTTTGTAAACAACGCCAATTGAACGGCGCCGTTTCATCCAAATCGCATTATGCATATTATTGTGTGCCGCCGGTCGTTTACAGCTGTGCACTTCCCACCCACTGATTTACGAACGCCACTGAAAATTTTCGAGAGGGGTGTGTGATTACATTTGGGAATGCTTTGGATTGTGATGAAAAACTATTTTATAATTAACTGGATCTTGTAATCGCCGGATAAGAAAATGAACAGTGGTATGGGGCGACGACCACCGAGTGGAGTGGAGGAGAATGGTGGAATGGGTGGATTGGGATGAACGGGACAGCACGGAGTGTTCAATGTTTTATAAGGGAGGATTTCGGGAGAGCTGCGGAGTCTCCGGACCGCACAATCTTTGTTATCCCGAAGGCTAATGCTATTTGACAATGGCGTAATCCCGTAATCCCATATCCTATTGCTGGCTACTCAATGCCTGGCCCGGATTTCGCTGAAGACACCGGATCCCGACTAGTTTCGATATTCATACTGAATCAGTCTGCTAAAAAAGTGCACATTGTAGACGCTGTAACATTTCTTGCAATAATCAAATATGTAAATTAAAAAATTAAGAAAAAGTATCTCACAATTTTCATTAGCAAGTTTTTCTTCTTTCAGACACAAAACGTATATTCTTAAATTGATACCAAAACTTATTTTATTCTATATTTACAAATCTGCTATATCCTACGGTGCAACTAAAAATTATTAAATGTTTGTCTATCGTGATCTACGGTGCTACGAAAAATTTCAAAAGTCTACCATACACTTGAAAAATATTTAACTACATTGGTTTTATCTCAACTTTTTAATAGTTTTCATATTATGTAATTTTTACAACTTAAGTTAACTATTTATATTTTTATTTTATATTTGAACATAATCTTTCAACAAATTTTTAAAAATATTTTTAACTTCAGTAAATTATTGATATAATTTTAAAACTAGGAAAAAAATAATATAGATTTTACAAAAAACAAAATTTATGAATATTAAATATTTAATAAATTTTTCATTAAGTACTAATTTCTAACAAAAATACAAAATCTACATTTTAGATCTATAATTTTTAAATTAAAGATACAAAATAATTATTTGTATTCTTATAATTATTTAATTTTATAGAAAACTTTTATAAAAAGAGAAAAATCTTGAATTTACTAGTTATTATGTCTTACAAACTATACTTTACTTGTAGAAATCACTAAATATTATTTAATCTTCAAATTTTAAAAACTACATCCAATCTGTTAAAATCAATAATTTTCTTAAACTTTAAATTGTAATGAGCTTTATCCATTTATTAATCCTAACTTGTAGAAATCACCAAATATTATTTTACTTTTAAATTTTAATGAAATTATTTTATCTTCTAATTCCACTATATTTTTTACGAACATAAAATTATACCAAATTTTGATGTAAATCTATAAAAAAATATTATATTATTCAATTTACTCATCGTTTCTAAATAATTATACATAAAATTAAAAAATATTATTATATATTATATTACTATTTTGATAATTTTTTATACAATTTTTTCTTCTCTTTTACAAATTATATAAAATTATATAAATGATCTTTTACCAAAAAAAATATTAACAGACATTTTATTTATTTCATAATTTAGAAATGTATTGATTTCTATAAAGTCGTAGTTTTCTTAACTTTTGGAAAATCTTGAATTTACCTATTATTAAGTCCTATAAATTATCTTTTATTATGAATTTTCAAATGAAAAATTAATTTATAATTCTGCAAGTTGTGAAATTAATTATTAATAATAAGTTTAACTACATAATTATTATATGAATAAAAATAATGTTTTTGTATATAAAAAAATAATGTTGAATGATTTAGTAATTTTGTAAATGTTTATGAAATATGTAAGCTGTGTAAGTATGGAGCTTATAATTTTAGATAGCTTGTTGTTGGTGTTATGGAAATATTTGTCGCGGTTGTGTCGTAGACGTGAAAGTGTAAATAGGCGTGAAAGTGGTTACTGAAATATTTAGATGTTTGAGCAGGTAGTTAACACCTGAGCTCTATTTCGGGTACGAGACTTGATATATTATTTCATCCCGGAGTTGGAGATGATCTACGATATATTATGCGTACATTTCTGTACACATCTTCAGCGAAGGTGCGGTTCTTCGAGTCTGTCGCAGAGAGATTGCGATGCGAGTGAGATTTATTGTTATTTACATTGGGAATTTGTTGGCTGGGCGCGCGGCGATATTCCGCTTATTACAATATAAAAGCAAATGAAGGCCCTCCCCCATACGCAAACTATAAATTCTTCAAGAAACTTCCAAAAAATTTGACTGTTTTCATACCAGGCGCATCCACCAACTTTTCCTATATACGAACACATCGTAAAGTTGAAAATTCCGACGCTTCTCCTACTAAAATTAAATTAACACCGAAGTTTTCTATTTTACTTGGAATCATAAATTATTCAAGAAAAATTTAATATTAACCACAACCTCATGTGATTTCATAAAGTCCAAATCACTACTTTAAATTTTAATGAATTTAAACAAAGCAGTTGAAATCAATATTTTTTTAGTAAATCTACACATTTAAATAAAAATAATCATTTTCATAGTAGAAATCACTTAATATTTTTTAATATTAATCACAGCTTGTATAAATCACTAAATATTATTCAATTCTCAAAGTTTACTGAAATAAATCTATTTTTTTAGTTTTTTGAAATCGATAAATATTATTTTGATATAAAATAAATATTTCATTTATAAATACTCTTTTTTAAATTCTTTAATAAACTGCGTAATGTAATTAATTAATTAATTAATAAATGTGTTGTTTTAAATATAATAATTACATCATCACCTAGTCATTATAATTCATGAGTTTAATTACTATGTACTAATTGTAATGTAGCAACGAAACACAAATCATTAAATTGAATACGTGTTCAGTTGATATTAAATAACATTAAATTTGTTTACGTAATTCGAGTATTATATTTTTGAAGAAGTAATTTGAAACATTTTTGAAAAATTATTTAATTAATTAATTAAACATTATATTATTTACTGAATAGAAATATATTGGATACGTATTTAAACATTTAGCACTTTTAGCGTAAAAAAATACTTATATAATTAAAAAAATCAATTTATTTTTGATTTCTTTAAATTTTTTCATGTTTTAATAAATATTAACTAATTAGTATTTTGTTGAAACAATTTTGTATAAGCGCACATATAAATTTTGTGGCGGATATATCCGCCGATACTTAAATAATCGAGTTACGCAATTAGGTTGACGTTTGTATTTTACTTTAATTATAGTAAATATTTAATAACTTGACATATACTTAAAAATTCAGCATTTGTAGCGTAAACAAATACTTATATAATTGAAAAATCAATTGATATTTAATTTCTTGAAATTCATCACGTCTTAATAAATATTAGCTTACATTAAAGAGTAACAAAGTTGTTAGATTTTGTGGCGGATATATCCGCCGATAGATAAATATTCAAGAAGTTTCAATTTAATTAAGTTTTCTTTGGATATATAATTAATGTTTTATTAAACATGTGATTAAAATTGATGGATTTTTGTCGGGGCGTTTATTAAATCGAAACATTTTGCATTTAGTTATTTTTATTTTGTTGAGATTTCTATGTATATATAGTATGTATAAAATGAAGCAACAGATTGGCGGGGATGAGTGGAGGAGGATTTTCGGCGGGGGAGGTTTTGATGTAGGACGGAATGGCGTTGGCGTTTTAATTGATCCCGACGAGGGCGTTTGTGTTAAGTTCGATAGCCGTCAAGCTACAAGGATGTTTATTAATTATTAAAAATAATTAATCGATCCGATCGGTGGGAGGTGGGCGCGTATCTCGAGAATTAATTAGCTCGTCTCGTTCGTCAAGCATGAGCTTTCTTTTTCATTCTTCTCTCATACCAAGCATTTATCTAAAAAATAATATAAGCAATTTTTAGACAAATAAAAAAATACAAAAATGATGTAATTCTTAATGCATTTAATAGATTTTAACAATTTTTATTTGTAATTTTTGAACATTAAGTAACAGAACATTACATTGTTTTCAGAGCATTGTATTATCTTAAAGTTATTAATTTTAAGTATTGTTATAAAAAAAATTCAAAAATAACATTATTTAGTTACAAATTAAATATGAATACTTGAAGAATTATGTATATAAATTAAAATATCATCTTGTTTTTATAACAAGTATCTATTTTCAAAGTATTAATTTCAGCAATTTTTTCAGAAGTACCAAAAAAATATTAATAATAATATAGGTGCGTCCAGACTACATACGTTAAGAAACACTTTATTTTTTGTCCTATTTTGAGTATTTAGTTCTTCGAAATAGTTAAAAAAATATATACTTTCTTATCACTACTGAAGACTACCAATGTATATATAATACTTTCAATATTATATAACTATGTATATAAAGGTGTGTATACATGTAATATGAAATATAAATATCTTTCAGGTGTACCAACCATTAAGAACAAAGTCTTCAATTACAAGTGGTTATTGTAATCAAAGTTTCAGAGTAATCAGACAACTTTCATTTATGCAACTTAAATTATTATATTAACAATTTTTTTTTTTCAATTAGTGTGAAAATCTTTCGTTTCTATGTAGCCATTATAGTTAATGGAAAACTATATATGTGTGGGTGCGAGTATAAGTGTGTGTGAGTAGACGAAGTGGGTGGAAACTCGAAACGCCCAAAAATATATTTAAAGCACGTTTCTATACACCGAGGAAGAGGCACGAAACAAATGACTCTCGGTTCCGCCCTTATTTATGTGCCAAAACGTGTTGTAGTATTTCTTCTTGTTCCGCAGCGGCAATTTCAAATTTAATGGAGGCCGCCGGAATTTATCTTCTCTTGGTAGTCGAGATTGAGATATCCGTGTCTGGACAATGCGAATATTAGAAACCAAACCAATGAAGCGACCACCCTCGATCATCCCAAATTGGAAGTAGTTGTAGGTGGTACTGATTGGAGCAGTCCGATGATTCCTTTGTGGACGGCGCGTGATTAATCCGAGCCGAGTGAAAGTAAATTTGTATTGTCGGTTGGGTGTGAGAGGAAGAAAGATGTTTCTGTTTGAATTGGGAACTAATTAGAGGGTTGATTGTTGTGTGCGATGCACTTTCCGTCGGGGTCTGTATAAACATATATATAGATCGAGAACGCTCTCTCTCACTCTCATTCTGATACACTAGAATTCAGCATCCCCCAGCACCTGGTCATGGCCTTGTTGCATTCTGCTCACGTAGTTCCTTGTTATTTACACGAGGGCCGAAAGTATATTACAAACTTCTCTCTCCTCCTGCTCTTTTTTTTTTGTTCATCTTCATCCCCCTTTTGGCCCGACAATAATATGTATGTTATCCGGGCAACGGATGAATCAATACCAGCCTTAGTTCTCTGTAAACACTGATAATATTGCATCCATCGAAAATGCAATGCGAACTTCATCGTCGGATGAATGAATTCGCGACTAGTTTATTTGATAAAACACAGCCGAAGTGTGTTAATATCAGTTGCGGTGCGCTCCGTTTGGTTCCGAATCGGATTATCCTTCGCAGAAGACAATTGCACTATCATAATCCCATAACGCTTCCTACTTCCTTCTTGCCCCACGATGCGATGCTAAAATGGAAAGGACCAAACCTAATCTCCGGCTCGGTCTAATTTTGCTTTAATTGAAGCAATTTTTCACAATTACCTTTCATCCAAATGGAATGGGATGACGTGATAAGAGTGCAGGGTGTGAGGGGAACAATAATAAGAGGACTCATAATTTCTCGCTTAATGCGATAAATGTCTTTCGCTCTCCACCCCTTGGCACTAATAGTTGTAATTACTGTTATTACGTGGACTCATTACACACTCGCATGGAGGAAGCTTTTATTGCCCGACATCCAAAAGCTCTTTCGCTCGGTTTCTCTGTCTCTCTTTCTCTCTCTTCATTAGTATTGGGGAACTATCGTAAACAATACCGACCGGAATGCGCTCACTGTTCTCTTTACTTCATTCCATTCGCTTAACATGCATTCCCCTATTGAACTTCATTTGCAAAATTAGCAGAGTATTTCCTCAATTTTCTTAATCAATACAAATCCTTAAAATTTACACAAAATCTCTATACTCATTCAATTTAAAATCTTCCTTTAGGATTTGAACATTTTCAATGTAATTATTGATAGATCTACAATTTTTAGTAACATTTTTGATAATAGTAGACTTCTTAAGTTTTATCATAGATTTCAGTAAACTTTTACAATTTTCAAAAGTACCAGATTATAGCAAAGTTTTTAAATTTTGCATTTTAAAGACCTATAGACAATTGTAGATCATATTAGACTTCAGTTATTTTCACCATAGACCAAAGTTAACTTTCTATATCGTAATTTTCAAAAACACTTTTGTAATTTTCAGAATCATCAAATATTAGGAAAATTTATTGAAAGAATTTTCAGTAGAATTGTAGAATATAGGAAACTTTTCTAATCTTGTAGTAAAGATAAGTTAACTTTTACAATTTTTGGAAGTATCGTAGACAACAGTAAATTTTCTATAATATTGTAGACACATGCAGACTTATTAGATATATTTATTTTTTTTAAATCAGTAGAGTAGATCTTAGTAGATTTTTGTAACCACAGCTAAGTTTTACAACTTTTGAAAATACCGGTAATATCGGTACAAATTTTTCAATTTTTAGAGTCATCATTAATTATTACTGATTTATTTCTATAATTTTTAATATAATAGTAGATCATATTAGACTTTTGCAATTTTCACGATAGAACACACCTGAGTTTTGCAATTTGCACCGTATAACATAAAAGGCGAGTTAATTCTATCTAAATTAACATACTAGAATTTATACTAAAATTAATTGAACCAAAAATTATATAGTTACTCAAGAAATCCAGTAATTTTATTAATTATATCGAGCTGAAACTAAGATTTGATTATAGCACCCCCTTGTCGTGTTGTGTGATAAAAGCTATATCAGATATAGCAAGAAGCTTATAGCTCGAAAAAGTAATATGAAATGATGGATGATGTGATGATTGTAATTGAAGGTGCTTTTTTTTGTGAGGGTTGGAACATATCAGTTTCTCTAGGATGGATGTGATGAGTGCATTTCTTGTCATAAATCAGTGGTTTTGAAAAGTGGGGCGGGCCCCGCAGGTCTGCAAACGGCCCCCGGCTAATCGGTATTTATGGGTTCGCAGTTGGTCCGACATAAATCCAAGCGGAGGCGATATTGGCAGGTGTCGGAGATTCCCACTAGGCCAGTCTTAATTAGCGGTCGCCGGTTCATTATTCACGGGGCGCCGCGGCGCTGGACGGCACAGCTCTTGCCGCCCCCCTCAGCAACAGCAGCAGCAGCCACCGCCGCCGCCACCACCGATTCCGATGCTGCCGCCGCCGATGCCGTTACCGCCACCGACGCTTTGTCCGCCCCCGAGTCCACCCTGTCGATTGCCGTGAAATATTTATAACCCACATTCAGTCGGCTCGTGCCCATGCCACGACGCACACCCACATTTCCAACCCATTTTCCTCGCACCAACCGTCCCTTTTCCGCTGAAGCCGACCGGCGTTCGTTTTGTCTGCTTTTATACGTCTGCCCCCGACAGGGCCCGGGTTAAACAGCACTTGATGAATTGGACCGAGAATCCTCAATGTTCTTTAATTTATGGATCTGTTATTAGGTTAACGGAGGCCCGGAGGTTTTCCGATGCCAAAGTCCCGGGACTTAATTAAAATCTACGACCGATTCGTCTGCACATTCATGCACACACACACAAGATACTCCTTCCGGTTTTGGCTTCCTCCCGTCCGGCATCCCGCAAATAATTCACAATAAACGCACGCAAATGATTTCCACATTTCCATCCGACACCTATATCTTCCAAACCAGCACGATTTGTTTCACTCCCTTCTAAAACAATAAATACACAAAATTCAATTACATTCATACCCCAACCTAACAGAATAATTGAAATTTCCAACAAATATTACGTAAGTCATAAGACTCAAGAAACATCATGGCTTGAAATAACCTATCACCAACATATTCCCAGATGACACAAACACAAACTTAGGTTATAGCATATGAGCTTAGGTTAATTTCTTTTAAATTTTGGTAGATCAGATTAGGTTTAAAAATTAACCTCTAACCGTAGAAACTCAGGTTTAATAAGTTCTTAAATTCTTGAAAATCTTGGTAAATTACGTTATGTTTATGTTAGGTAAGCTAATACCATCTTGTAATAAATTTAGTATAAATCAATAATCCTATATAGAAATATAATTATAAACGTTTTGGGTGAAGATCAGTTCGGTCATAAAATGGAAATATATCATGAACGACAGTCAAATAAACGGTATAATTAGATTTCTCCCCTAGGTATCTTTTCAGCGCCATTTCAGACGACATGAAATGCGCTAAGACTTAAGGGAGGACCCACACACAAATAATTGGGAATCAAAGACATGATGGGAAAAAGGGCGGAGGGCTTAATGCGCTTGTAATAAGTGGAGGACCGGAGGCCTCCCTCCCATTAAATGGCCACTTCACGTTTGCCCAAAGGAAGAATTAGATGAGAAAACGGGATTATTGCGATTTGCACACAATATAATGAAACGACGTCCCCATTTCAAAAATAAATAAATAAATATTTATTCATTAAAACAGAAAACTTTCATCCATCGAAAAATTTCTTAATCCGGTGAGAATTTTATGTAAATGTAATACATATTCATACGCGGCACACTTTTTTATTTATAAATATTTTTGTTCGCAGTTCTCGCGCGGATTTAACGTATTCAAATAAGATAATGTTTGTGGTTTACGTTGGTTTAACGTTCACAGATTAAAGTGATTTTTTTCGTTCGATGAATAATTTTATCATATTTTTAGTACTTCTCCTATAGCAATGAATAATGATTATACAATTTTGTTTACTAGTCCATTAAAATCACATTTTTCTACCACAAAATATATTCAGATAATCTTTTAAAAACTTCTATAAAATAAACATTTATTCAAATAATAACTATCTAACTATAAATATTGCTTTTTCTCATAAAAATAATTCTAAAAATAAAATAATTCTGAAAATCTATAATCTGAATAAAATTTAATTAAATATATATTTAGAAATGTAAGCAATAAATTCAAAGTAAATTAAATTTGTCGGAATTTCTTATATTTTCATATAATATCAATAAATTATGTTTGGAAACTGTAATGGGAATTTTATTCAATTATAGATTAGAGAATGAATGAAATAAATTTGGGGCTTCTTCGTTCTATTATACATGTTTTTTTTGCTGATTCTATAACACATTATTTTATTGAAATAAATTTCGCTGTGCGACGCGAAAATTTAATGACGTTAGGGTTTAACACACGCCGAATTGCATTGAATATGGAAACCCAATTTCCCGAAGAAATAAATTTTCGCATCTATCTGTCCCTTCCATTTTCACAGCTTCCCAAACCCAACCTATCTTTACCAGAAGTGTAAAACCAATTTCCAATTCAAGTTTACATAATAATAGAACTAATGCATATAAATAAAAATAAATGCAATAATAGCAAGAATATTTTTTGATTAAATATTATAAAATCAAATATTTGATATTCCTTTAAAATATGGTGGATGCGCCGGGTAAATAAAATATTTTATTTCTGAAAATAATGGATGAACCGTTTTTTTTTAATAATTGTTATAAGATTTACTAGGGCCCTCATTTAACACTCATGTGGGCCCTCGGTTTAGAATTCTTAACTGACATAATTTTAGCACATAACTTAATATTATTTACATTGTTATTAACATTTGGTATATTTGAAGTAAACAATAAATTACAGTTATATAATATTTAGAAATGTTCTTAAAGCTATTTTTTCTATCAACTTTTTTCTGATTACATTTTTCTAAACAATGTTTTTATTTAAATGTTAATAAAACTATTGTAGAAGCGGATCTTCAACTTTGAGGGGCTCAGGGTGCATACTGTTTTATAAACCTTAGTTAATACAATTTGAGGGCCCGTAATTAACATTGCTTGGGTTCCTTGTAATTAATACTATATGAGGGCCCTCTTTAAAATTGTTTAGGTATAATCGACAAACACTGTTTTGGGGACCCTCACTTAACTCTGTTCGAGGGCCCTCGATTAATACTGTTTAACAATATCCAAGCATAGGTTTTTTCTTTATTTTTATGAATATATTTATATTCTTTTAATAATTTTTTAATCAGGATAAAATCATTATGAAATTACTAAATTAAACAACAATGAGAATAAATGTTTAATTATTTAAAAATTGTGGATGCGCCGGGGATTATTTTCAAAAATATATATTTATTATAATTATGTATTAAAATGAAGCTAATGCTATTAGTTTCAAGCGGAATGAGGTCATTAGAGCCTGAAACGAATATAAATAATTGCGTAATGAGTGCTGAGAAGTGTTGATGTTGGATTTGCATCCATTAAGCTCGTATTTAAATACGCGCAAATAAAGCTGATAACAATGTAATTGGCCGGCATATTCATACCAAATGTGCTTTGCGAAACGAACAAAAAAAATATATAAATTTGTAAGCCCTGCAACGTACACACACATTGGATACATGCATGCATGCACCACCCTCACCGAATCACGAAACGCCATTAAAGTTCATTTATGTGAAATATGAGCTGGAGAATATAAAAAAAATAAAATGAACACCACCATCCGCCGATACACCATATTTTTTTCGCCATGCATGTCTCTGTATATTTTTTTTTTCAACCCGCACCACATTTTCATTTTTGTTGCTCATTTTATTTCTGTTTTAGTCCATTTTTTTCATTATTGTTGTTATTATTTACTGCATGAATCCATGATATATGCATTCAGCAGTTTTTTTTCATGCACCTGGCATGAACAACGTAAATGCGTACTCAAATTAAATATGACTAACATATTTAAGACAAATACATATTAAAAACAGTAATTTGGAAACGTTCATTTAAAATTATTAAAATTATATTGCAGCAATTATAGATTTAGATTACAGTTTTTTTTATTAAATATTATATTGAGATATTTTTATTGACAATATTAACAAGGAAAATAATTAAAAATTCAAAAAAATATTTTTTTGCTAATATTATGTTGCAGTAAATTAATCTACTTTTATTAAGTTAATATAAATTATTTTATTAAATGTACTTAATTACTAAAATCACAAAAAAAAAGGTTTGTCTTGAAATTTTTTAAAAATATATTACTTTATTTTAGATAATTATGGTTTATGTTTGTTAAAAATATTTAGTACAGTAACTATATTTACTATAATTCACTAGGTTTACTGTAATATGTAATCATAATTTTAGGTTAGGTTAGTTTAGAAATAATTCTGATTAAAATACAATAAATTCAATAAAATAATGTTTATACATATGTGATGATAGGTTAACTTTTTTACTAACACAAAAGAAAAAATAGAGTTAGTTTAAATTTTATTAGATTGTGTTAGGTTAAGTTCAACTTGTTTCATGTAGCAATAAGTTGGATTTGGATAGGTTAGACTGTAAAATTTTTAGGTTAGGTTAAATTTTGCAGCTACGAAAATATAAACAAACGAACTAAATATGTACTAAATTAAGAAATTATTGCTATGAGTATATAATTTTTTTATTAAAAAAGTTTACAATAAGTAAAATTATTTAATGTAGGATACATTTTGTTAGGTTATAGTTGGTTAAGTTAGTCTTATGTTAGGTTTGCTTGTGATAGATTAGGTTAGGTTAATATAGATATATAACATGAAACGTAGTCTAGCTTTTGTATAAGAAATTGTAGAAAAAATATATAATTAAAATTAGGTTAGGTTATGTTATTAATAATAAATTAGGTTGTATGAATTCTGATATCTTTATTTCAATATTTTAGTTTAAATAATATTGTTTTAATAGAGAATGATGTATCTTTGAAATCTTAATTGAATGCAAATATTTTGCACGTCGGAGATAGGGAAAATGAATTTACCGTCTAGACGTTAGATCGTCTGTTTTACTTTGAATTGAGTTTCACACTTAATTAGATTTTTGGCAGGACATTCGCGAAAACTAATTCGGGATTGTGTACGTACGTACGTACAGCCTCTGCATAATAATAACTCAAACTTGTTCGTATATACACACTCACACCCCTATATACATATACAAACGCACACAAGCAGACGGGAGAATTGTGTTTTGGGTTTTGAAACGGATAGTGGGTTGTTATTTGTCACGTAAGTTTCACATCATTACAAATTTCTGTGCTGCATGCATTCACGTGGTGTTTGGGGGGGTGTTACGGGGGCGGCTCTCTCTGTCTGTGTGTGTGTGTGTATATGCACATATTGTTGTATTCATGTCTGCTGACTCGGTACGTCTCTGTGTGAGTGAGTGTGCGTTCCACGGCCTAAGCAGAGGGCGCTGCGTTTGTTAGTGCCAAAGTGACACGTAACGAGTGCTCATACAAGGGCTCTTCCACTTGCTAATTAGGGTTGCCATAAATCTCCATTGCCGCAAAACCGTCCCCCGCTGCCGCCCCCCGTCCGAACTCATTAAACACAAAAAGCACGGGGATGCGAATGCCACAAGGCGCCGACTTCATCCTCATCTCATCTTACAGTTTTGAATAAATATTTTCTCTCGTACTTCCGCTTCTTGCAATACTCTTTTAAGACCGACGAAACTATTATTACTTCAATAACATGTCGATCCGACATCAGTCTGTATATTACTGGGACCTTAACTCCAATATAAGTGCAATAAATCGCGGATATAAATATATGCAATTTATGATTTTACGTCTCCATTGACCTGGATATGTGTCACTTAAAAGTATCCAACTTTTATTATCAAATTCACAATAATATAAACATAAAATTTTCAATACATATAATCATACTTTTTTTCAACAAAATATTGTTTTAGCTATTTAGGACCCACAATCTGGAAGTCCCAGGAGGTGAAGTAGAAGTAGTTTTTAGTTATCTACACTATAAAACTATAACCGAAGCACCAACTTTAATTTGCAAATTCAAACATTGTACATATTGCACTTGTTGTTACGCCACTGATTAGTGTACTAAATTCAAAGTTAAACATAGCCTAACTTAAATTAAGATAAGTATTTTTTTGTAATAAAATTTCGAAGATAGTTTTATTATCGTGGGGGCAGTTTGGTGTCGTTTATTGTTTTCAATCTTGCGGTAATTCTAATTTGGGAGTGCCCTACGTGGAATACATAGTTCGAGGTAAATTTCGGTAAGGGTAGAATTCGGGAGAGTGCAGTTTATGAAGTCCTTTATGTAAGTTTGTGATGGATGATTTCGGTGTGGAAGTTTCGAATGCGAGTTTCGACGCCGAAAACCGCGCGCCCAATTGTTTGGGGCGGTTGCGAGAAGACGTGGGGGTGGCGGACGCGTGAATATTGTTCTTGAATAAAAGTTCGTAAAGGGCCGTGTGCGTGTGTAAAGTAATAGAAAGGAGAGTTGGTCGAAGACGGAGGTGGAAACAGAAACCGGATGTGGGACAGGAAGACAAGGCGGAACCGCCCCCCCGCTAATGACGAGAGGAGCGGCGGTAGCAGCAGCCGTTCCGCAAACGTGCGCATTACGTAATCCCATATTAAAGGAAAACTTTTACTGTCGCACGGCACTAATGGCCGCACGAATTATCGTCATACCGCGAGACCCATTTACCATCACGTCAGGTCGTCTCGCAGTCTCATTTAGATCTCAGATAAAAAGCATCCGAGCTATCTCGTCCTTTCCAAAAACCGCCCCACCTCACCTCGCTTCACCCTTGCTGACACACACACACATACATATACAAAGATTACATCTTTCTCACCCAAGGATATCCGCGCCCTTTCCAAGAGGTGGCGGAGGTCTTAAATGCCACTCCAGATCGCGCCCTACTATCTCACCATACATGTTTCTCCCTCTTCCTTACTATCTCTATATCACTCTTTCTCTATCCTTCTTCAGCACATACAGACTATAGCAAGCCCGCACCGCTCGGAAATAAATTAGTGTCGATGGTCAAAAAGGAAGGCACAGTTCGCACGTCCAATAAGCTTTGAAAGTTTAAAAGGATTTAAACGGCTTCCCTCTAAAATAAGGATTACATCATCCTCGTCTACATCCTTTTTTCCTCTTCACTCTCCATCTCCCTCATGGTAACATACTTTACACGTCAATTTATTCATAGCATATTTCACCGACACGAAAATCTTAAGCCCTATCCCTTTCTCAAAGTTAGCAATAAATATATCTTATAAAAAAAAATTCACTTACAAATCAAGACATTCTTCATTCATAACTCTTTGAGTCCAAGAAGTTAAATATAATTTGAATTACCTTAGAAATCATCTAGAAGTAAAATATACAAAAGTTTTCCTTTTCGGTAAAAAAATACAGATAAAAACTGTAGAAAATATTAATTTATTACAAGAATAGTTTTAAAAGGATAATAATAAATTTGGGTAATATTTTAATTAAAGTTTTGGGATGATCAATGGAACATCACGTCGGGTCCATGAATCCTGTAGATCCCGCAGGCTAATGATAGATATTAGCGGTCTAATGCTTCTACTGGCTTCCGGTTATTCCGGTAGTTAGTCCCAGCGGAGGCCAAGTTATATTGGAGGATGACCCACAAAACGAACCCTCGGACGCGTTCATTAATATTTTCTTCTTCTCAATAACGATATGATTGAGTCCCGCATGCAAATGCAATCGGCCAATGCAAATTCCGACAAGTTCTGAATATGCATTAAGAATTTCCAATTATTTTAATAACTTACATTTTCTAGATAACTTCAGTTTCTATACTAAAATAAATTGGTCTGGCAAGTAAACGCAATATACTAGATATTATTTCTTATACAACTATGAGAAAATATTGAAAGAAAACTTGTGGTATTTTTTTGGAATTTATTTGGAAAGCGAATTGGAGTAATCTGAAAGAGATGAGGAGGATATTTTCATTATTGATTCGCGCTTAATAAAGGACGAGGAAAAAAAATATATATATACGGATTCGTTGGTTCTTAAATCACGATGAGAGGAAAAAAAAAAAGGATTCTTCACGAGCCCAGATTTAATCAAAGCAATGGATCAGAACGTATACAGAGAAAGAAATGGAATTATTTAGCTTGTTTTTTCATCTTCTTCACACGATTTCGCTTTCCCTTCGTTGATATTGCTTTTATTCAGCAATGAGCAACTTTCAAGATCCATATTCAATTGAGGAGGAACATGTTGCACGGTTCGTGTTATTAAAAATAATCTTTTTTTATGAAAATCTCCTTTAATAAATGAAGAAAAGAAATAACGAGGATTGAATTATGTTGTAATTTTAGGTTATGTTATTTTGACATTCATAAATAAATTTTTGATTGACAACAATGTCATTTGTGTCATTTAGGTGTCAAATATGTATGTTATTCTGGTATTTTAAAGTGAAATTTTAGAATTTTGTTGTAGTCTGAATATTTTGAACGGTCAAGATTGACCCATCATGAATTTATGAAAATCTGGTTTGATTGATTCGTTCGTTCCATGGTTATGTATAACCTATACGCGTGTGCATAGCGGATATGCATGTATGTCATTTATATGTATATGGAAGGGAAAGCCCATAAATTAGCACGATAAAACCGCAGATTAAAATCGCGTTCTCTCTAATTGTTAAACGAACAATGATTGGTTTACTCCCGCAGGGTGATGGATCATCATCACTATTTACGCGCGCTGTTGTGTTTCGCACGCCTCTAGTTTCGAAAGGGGGAGCGCGCGCCCATCAAGCCGCCCCCCATTGCTCCCTATCCGACAAACCTCCTCCTCTCCCCATAGCATGGAACAGATTAATTATCTGACGCCAGCCTAGGCCTCGGATTCTCATCCCCCCACAAAACCCTGTTCCCGAGCCGCCCACAAAACTATAATCATCTCTTATCAAAGTGATTAATTAATATTCGTACATCACCGCAAATGAAACGCGGGATGTAATAGGATGTGTTTTCGTGGTTGCTCCATCTTCTCAATGAACAACACAAAAAAATATAAATTCACACATTTCCTAAATTGGAAGAAAATCTGTTGAAATTTCCATAACACAAATTTTGGGAAAACTAATTTCATTAAAACAATTTATATAAAACTGAAATATCAAGGATAATTCTGAAAATAAAAATTCCTGTTGAAATTTCTATGATATTTGAACCAATTTTGGGAAATAATAAATCTGAATATAAGAAGACTGAAATAAGGAAATACAAATAATTGCAAGCAAAAAATTAAATTAAATAAAAAAATAAGGTCTTAAGAAATGATGATGTTGTGTTTAAAATGAATAGCGTTACATAAAGTGCATAGCACTCTCCAAGATGCGACAAAGCCAGTGAACAAAGCTCATTAAACATGATCCATCCAAGACGCACTTTACGTAATGAAATGTTGGAATGGAGAAAACAACGCCGTTAAACATGTTTTAATAATTCTTAGGATGTCGAAAAAGATATAGAAGAAGAAGAAGATGAGAAAAAGGAAAGAAACAAACAAGGGACGTTAAGAGGCTCGAAGAAAGCCACGAACGAATCGTGCGTGTATGTGAGAGTAGCGTCGTTACAAAAGAAATGCAGGATAATGAAAATGATGTGTTTCGGAGCCAACTGTGCCGAAACAACGGCTAACGGTTCTTCCTCGACCATTTTTCATCCGGATGGACGACAATTTGCCGGGTCACTTCCTGCCACAGAATCCAGCTATATTGGTTCAAATATTCTTTACTTCCCGCAATGCTACAAACTGCATCGTTTTCTATTGTACCATTGTTTCTCTAGTTTCAACCTTGCTCCAATGTAATTTACATTCCAATATATGATCGAGTTTTAGTCTAAAAAGCAGATAGAAACTTTTGCCTATTTGCAAATATATATTAACGTAAAAATCAAAATAAAAATAATACACAAAAGATTTGGATATCTCAACAATTGTTGATATTTTATTATAGTATTTTCTGCTATAAATTATCATTTACATTTTTTTCTTGGAATTATAAGTAAAGTTAATTTTTATTGTTAATTGAATATTTCAAAAAGTTATTAGTTTGTGAGATAATTTATTTATTTAATAACTTTTCAAAAATTACATCATTTTTCTAACCTAACATAAACGCCCGTTACCTACCTTGACCTAATCGAACATCAATTGTTTATCTCTTTTCAACTAACCTAACCTAACTTAACATTGTCAAAAGTCGCTTAACCTAAATTCAAATTATCACTATCTAGTTAACTTAAATTAATAATTTTTTCCTCCAGCTATCTAAAATTAACTTAATATAAATAATGTAAGTTGACCCAACTAATCCAGAATTACTAACTCTTTTCAATTAACTAATCAAACGTAACTAAATAAGGTTTAATCTGAGCAAACCTAACCTAGAATTCAATCAACTAACCTAACTTAACATTATCAAAATTCGCTTAACTTAATTCAAATTATCATTATCTAGTTAACCTAAATTAATATTTTTTTCCAATTACTTAATATAAAATAATGTAACGTGACCTAACTAATCCAGTATTAAGTTATCTAACTCTTTTCAATTAACTAGATTAACGTAATTAAACAAGGTTTAATATGAACAAACCTAACCTAGAATTCAGAAATATTAACTTATTTTAAATAAATATTTAACTTGATTTTCCAAACTTAACTTTAATAAATCAATAATAATAATTCAATTAATAAACTAACCTAAATTTATTAAACTATTAGCAAATTTAATTATTTTCTACTTTATCAATACATGTTATAACTATATAAATGATTTAAATAACTAAAGGCAAGTAATGATCCAACAGGTTATATGTTTTCTTAAAGGTTTTTTTTTGCTTTTGCTTTGAAATTTGTGTATAACTTAACACAGTTTTCCTTTCTCCTTTAATCTGCTGGTTCACTTAAATTCGCAATTTAGCGAAAGCTCCTGCTGCTCTCGCGATGAGGTGTTTCTTGGCGGCGGCAAGTGAGAGTGTCAATATTGACCCCCCGACGTACACGTAATCCCTGGGGGTGGCGGTTGTTTTCGGATATCGCACGTGGGTTGTGCGTGTCGGCGGGGGTGGATGGAGGCGACGGCGCGAATCCTATTCCACTATCCGATAAGCAATTTAAAAGGGATATTTATGAAAATGAAAGTAGGTGTGTTCCAGGGATAAGTGTCCTTGTTATTCTTCTCACGTCAGCAGCGAGGATGCTCCGACCTCCGAAGGATGTGTAGACACACACACTCACACTCATGTACACAAACTGTGCCACTCAATATAGATCTATCTATATAGATCTAGATGTTCGCGAACGCGGCATCCATTCATGGAAATCAGATCTTCTCTCTCTTCTCTCCTCCCTGGACCATTCCAGCTGAATAAGTTAAATTGTGCCTGTGTGATGAAAGGGTCCTCCTCCCCAGTATCCTCATCCTCTTTATACGGTTCCTTTTTTTATACTATCTCCTGCCCTCACCTCCTCCTTCACATTATGCCTACACGTAATATTTCAGCAACTAAATCTGCATCGAAATTTTCCTCGTCTCCATTTTTATTAAATGTACATTCCGACACTCTCCTCGCCAAATCTACTTTACATCAAATAACCATTTCCTCCAGTATTTGAATACAGCGTTTGAATAAATTCGCCCTCCACTCTTTCGCAACCCATATTTTTATTTATGCAAATAATCTCCTTTCTTCCGGCCTCCTCATTCTCTTCTCTTCCTAGGAGAGGACTATTTGTGAATGCCCGACGACCGCATGTCACCCGGAAAATTTGTCGTCCGGCCGTCCAAACAGACCGGAAAACCAACCGCAAGTCCATCGGAATGTTAAATATTTAAAGAGGAAACAATTTCAAATTACCAAAAACAATTTCTATTTACATCAAGTAAATATTATCGTTTTCCAAAAATACTTTCTTTCTTGAGATTACATAAGCTAACAGATTTTTCTAATATTTTACAAAATTATTTACCTTTCAACAATTTTGATTTACGTTTTGTAATATTTAACAGTTTTGTATTTTTCGACTCACGACTAATTCGACTTACGTCAGAAGTTGACAACCCACAACTATATTAGATAAGATTTTCAAGTTTGTTCTGCATAAATAATTTTGATTAATGAATTAGCTTTGAGAATTTTCAGATATTAGATAATATTTTCAAGTATCATTAGCTACAAGAAAATTGATTAATAAGTAAGCTTTGAATGGAAGGTCGAGATAAGTTTGCTGATTTACGTCAATGTCATAGAAAATTAATGCTGACTAAGTAAGCATTTGATTTAATTAAATTTGCACAGTCGACAAAAGTGCCTCGAGGTAGAAATCATCCCTCCTGCTGCAACCCTTATTAAACCAGAAAAGGTGTTCGATGTTGTGTATTCCCCCATTCGATAATGTTGCTTCGTCGAGCGTTAAACCCGTCCCATCGTAATAATAAGCGTTATGAAAGCGAACGATTTGTAAACTGTTTCGAGCAAGTTTTTGGTGGAAAGTTAATTAGCGCGTAATTAAGGCGATACACAATGCGAATGCGAACAGGTGAGATCTTCGTAAGTTTATTAATAAAACCTGATGGATTTTCCTTGTTAAGCCTTATTATATAATTAGTTTACCTGAAAATCTTAATTAGTTTGAATAGGTCTGAGATGCGGAGCACGAAAAAGGGGAGAATACATCCATCCATCAGTCGAGCATCCAGCATTCATCCGTTGCTCGCAGAGTAGTAAATCTCTCGTTTTTAGTGGTGTAAAAGTGAACGAGCGTCGCGACGCCCCGTAATAAATGAAATATACAGTACCAAATATTTGATTCTCTTCATTAATCAAGTGGATTTATCTGCGGGGGTGTTTCCCGCTCATATTTCATGTGTGATAGACACAGAGCGATAGCGCGAAACGTAATTACACGGCATTTAGATTTAATGCCGCTTTTAATATTTACATGGAATGCCTCACATGCCGCCAGCACATTTTGGGCCTTACGCAACCTACCCTTCACTATGCCTCCCCGGGGCGGCAGGATTTTGAAGGGGGGTTTGGGACAGGATGGAATTAATTCATAATCGCATTGTGTTTGGAAGGACGGTTCATCTCCAAAATTTTCACTGATATATTATTATTACACGTCCATCATCGTTTTCTTCCTTCAAGATTAATTGGAAATGTTTCATTAAAACATACATTATTTATTAACAATATTAATCAATATTTTAACAAAAATTATTAAAATCATACCAAACAAACACTTTATTTATTTAAGTCAAATATAATGTATTAAATGTAAAACATATTTTTTTATAAGTCAAAAATATATTTACCATTTTCGTTTAATTCAGTGACTTTACATTTTTGTTTATATCTCAAAAAGTATACACGACAGAATCATTTATGATACACCAAATTATAGTAAAATGTTTACTCTTTAAAACATGTATATAAATATAATTGTTTCGTTTACAGTTTTTGCGTAATTCACTCTCAAACTTGAATAAACTTTTATTTAAGCATCGAAAAAGCAGTGTCTTTACATTTTTGCTTATATCTTAAAAAGTATACACGACAAATTAATTGTTGATCCTCCAAATTAAACTGAAATATTTACTTTTTAAAACATGTATATAAGTATAATTGTATCGTTTACCGTTTTTGCGTAATTCACAGTAAAACTGGAAGAAACGTTTTTGTAATTTTCGAAAAAGCAGTGTCTTTACATTTTTGTTTATATCTCAAAAAGTATACACTGCAAATTCATTATTGATCAACCAAATTAAAGTAAAAAGTTCACTCTTTAAAACATATATACAATTATAATTGTATCGTTCACCGTTTTCGCATTATTCACTGCCAAACTTGAAGAAACGTTTTTGTAAGCTTCGAAAAAAGCAATGTCTTTACATTTTTGCTTATATCTCGAAAATTATGGGAGTCAAATACATAGTTAAGCAACCAAATTAAAGCTAAATATTTACTCTTTAAAACGTATATACTGGAATATTTGTGTCGATTGTCATTTAGACGTAATTTAGTGTCAAACATGAAGAAACGGTTTATTTTTAGCATTTTTATCATTTACATTTTTAATTGTTAAGCAACCAAATTAGAGCTAGACTCTTCCGGTTTAAAACATGTCGTTTAAAATTCGAAAGAGCATAAAAATGTATTAGACTATAATCATTAAAGAATGTAATAAAATCTATAAATTAATAATTTGAAAGAAAAAAAAAACTAATAATGGCCTAATAATATTGTATATTAATGATGTACTATTATTTTATAATAAAGAAAGTATAATAAGTCTGAATAATGTAATTATTTTTTCTAGGCAAGAAATAAATTTAGTTAAGTAAACGGAGGGAGAAAAAAGGAAGCATCTATGGTTTTCATTAAGTAAAGTGCGTCACATCGTGACATAATGTGTGTAATTTATACATTTTTTGCGTTTTTCGTTTGGATAATAGCGTGGAGCAATTGCAACATTTGCAATAACAACGGGACGCGGATGGAAACGTGAAAAATGCGGGTTAATATGTCGCTTAATCACGTGGACTTCGGACGATAATTCTTCGGAATTGCAGTGGAGCCATAATGAGTTGAGTTCCAGGTGGCAAGAGAAGAGAACGACCATCCGAGTCCATTAGCGTTGACGGATCAGAGCAATAAACGTTTGTACACAATGCATCTTATAGCAACAGTAAAATATTACTTGTTCAATTCTTGCAGCAGCAGGGCGGCAAAAAGTAGAGAGGGAAACGAAATGGTAAAAGGGCATAAAATAATGTTTCGGAAGGGTGGAACGCACGCACATTAGTTATAGTGCGGGGGGTCAGGACTAACCCCCATTCTCCTTTTTGGGGGGAAAACCGCAACCACTTACAGATCGCCCTACATTATTTATACATTATCCCACCGAATTTTTCAGACGCCCTTCCGTTTCTTCTTTTCATCCCTCGTGTTTTTTCTCTCTCACTCGCACCTATCTGAGTTGCCGACGAATTTAAATTCAAGCAGCAAATGCAACACACTAAATTACCCCATCGTTTAGTTCGCGAAGCGAAAAGAAAAAATTGGGGGTTTCGGTTTTTGGGGTGAAGGAGGAAAAAAAAAGAGAAGATACACCACCAACTAAAGCGGTTTTTTTTGTCGGAAACGACCGGAATCAATCACCGTCCGCTCGAAATTAAAAATTAATCCCACCACTTGCATTTACTTCCGTTTTAAACCTCTTGATTTGTTTTATTTTATATTGCTAAGATTACTGTTAATTCCGTTTAATCCACAATTAATTTACTTTTATTAATTACAGTTAAATTTTATTAATTTATAATATTAATTTACAAAAAGAGATTATGAAAATTATTTTATCACAACAAAAATATAATCCATCAAAATATTACCTGGTTTTGAAATTTATTAAATTATTTTCAAGTTAGTTTAGTTAGTTTTAAAATTATTAAATATTTGAATTATTAATTCTGATTAAATTTAAAAAATATGAATAAATGTTCCAAAATTATATTATTTAAGTTATTTTCAGTAAATGTACAAAATTTCATTGTCGTTTAAAAATTGTAAAAAAAATATTATATTTTGTGGATGCGCCGGGCTACCAATTTTTTTTAATTATTCATTTAATTAAAAATATTTAAACTGAAATTAAAGTATAAATAATAAAAACAAATTTAAATTAATATAATAAAATTTGTCAAATTATTTTGCAATTTCCTTATTGAAATGATTTTAGTATTGTGGATGCGCCGGGCTTTAAATATAATTTATTTTTATTTAATAAAATAACTTCAATTATCTTAAAACAATGATTTTAATATTATTAAGAAGAATATTTTAATTTTCTTACTGTTTTCTTTCTCAAAAAATAGTTTTTTTGACTTTAAAAATTATTTACCTTAATTCTATTTTTTTTTTCTACAAGTAATATTTCAACATAAATGTTTTAAGAAACTATAAATATATTTTTTTTAATAAAATTGTATTAATATTGATTTAAAGGTGGTGGCTGAAACGTTGCAGAGAGTTTTGTAGCATTTTTCGTGGGTTTTTCCCCAACTTAGGAGTCCTGTCACCAATCACCATTTTACGACGGGCACAACACACCCGAGTGTCATAAACCTATTTTCCCACGAACATATATTTCGTCCAAATATATTTATGCACATACGTACAATAAAACTCAAGCAAAAATAGTTTCTAGCGACAATCTCCATCACTTATGCAAACTAAACTAAGATTTCCCAAAACGCCATTTTTCCCGCGCAAATTTAAATTACGTCTCCACGGAAACGACAACGAAAAAAAAACTGAAATTGGAGGCAAGCGCAAACACGTTGATTGGAGTGATTAAATAATAAATGAAATCAATTGCAGCCCGTTTGATCTTGACCAGAAATGAAATGCAGGTTCGATAAATACTGTCGATTGGTCATCGGTAAATATTGGCCTTCAATTAAAACCGTGAACGTCCCAATACAAAAATATAGGATGATATTTGACAACAACCCCTAAAACGGACATAAAAAAAACGCATCCCCCCACACACAAACAGATGAAATAAATACGCGCAAAACTGGGATAAATAAAATAGGTGGAGGTGCACGTGCAATTTTCCGACCGTCATAATTTAATTGCCTTCATCAAAACCAATTTTCCAATCATTCGTTTGCAGCTTATTTTATCTATTTTTGGGGGCTTTCATTTCATTCCGGTGGGGGTTTGACCTATCCAATAGTGAAAGGGCATTTCCACGCTCAAAGCTTACTTTAATCTCGTACCAAATAAATGCGTTTGTTCCATTTTTACCTGTGCCCCAATTGCATTTTGTTTGTTTCGCTGAAAAACAAACGCAATTTCCGTCCAATAGAATTTAATTATTTTCAATTGTTCGGTAATAGTTTAAACTCCATTCTGACGAAATTCCCCAAACTGAAATTCGTTTCGTTCTATTTGAAATTATTTTTAGTTTCATTTCTATTTATTTATTTCATTCTGTTTTTATTTTACCAACGCCGCGCAGTTTTTACATTTATTAAACATTATTGAAAACTCAAACAGGAATTTCATTTGATTTCGAATTTTATCCAAATAAACATTTTATTATTTAAGTACATTTTCATATATTTTTATTACAATTATATTTATCAATAATTCATTATGACAGCTGTCATTTTAGTTTCAGTATCATCATTTTGATACTAAACAAATCATATTGTAAATAATATTATATGTATCATTAATATTTCTTTGACCAGATGTTGACAGTTGATATTAAAAATTATGATTACTATTAAAAACGATGTCAATTTAACTTTCATCGTTTTGACTTCACTTCACTTTAATTTTCAATATTTTAACAAGCAATTAATAGGAAATTGTTGCTATGACAACAATCATTTACGTTTTATTATAAATATTTTAATGACAACTAAATCATTATAATATAATGCACGAGTTAGTATTTATAGGTTTTGACAGCTGTCATTATTTTGACAGTTGATATTTAAAATAATGTTTATCTTTTTTAGATTTTAAATAATTAAGTTACAAGAAATAAAGTCCAAAAAAAATCTGTTTTTTTCTGTTCTTAGATGAAGCATATATATGTAAAATATGCATGTAACATGTGGAAGAACTTTGGAAATGCTCGGTTTTCCCTTTTTTCCATATATATTCCCTTTTCGCCCTTTTCTCTCCACCTTACGATTTCGCATCCTCGTCCTTTAATACCTTTTTCTTTCGTTTCGTTCGTGTGCGCGCGGATCCTCGCCGTTCTCCTTATCTTTGAACACAAACTTGGAAATTTCTCCTCCTGTCCGAAGCCAATTTCCTGCAGATCCCACACACTCGGGGAAAAAGAAGCGCAAAGCTCACAGATATCTATCGAAGATAAGTCGCACACCGGGATTGCGGCAATTAACACGACGAAATAAAGTTTTTCATCAAAACACACACACACACGTTGCAGGGGGATGAAGAAAAAAACAGGGCGAAATAACGAACGAATCTCTGAAATCCTACCCATAAGTCATTTATTAATCCGTTGAAGGGCGAGGGGATAAGTGGCTTTCGGACGGTAAATGCATTTTCCACGCTGCAACTGATAAATCCCATACAGAAATAAATATATAAACTACAACGCAATCAACAAAAATAGAGAAAAAGTCGGCTTAAGTTTGGAATTGCAGCTTTGATACATTTATCCGGTGCAAGGAGAAATCCAATTATTATCAATCATAATAGAAAATTCGTTACTGTTTCACCGATTTTCCTTTCACACATACAACTTTTCATCAACTACATCAACTACATCAACTACATCAACTACATCAACTACATCAACTACATCAACTACATCAACTACATCAACTACATCAACTACATCAACTACATCAACTACATCAACTACATCAACTACATCAACTACATCAACTACATCAACTACATCAACTACATCAACTACATCAACTACATCAACTACATCAACTACATCAACTACATCAACTACATCAACTACATCAACTACATCAACTACATCAACTACATCAACTACATCAACTACATCAATTACATCAACTACATCAACTACATCAACTACATCAACTACATCAACTACATCAACTACATCAACTACATCAACTACATCAACTACATGAACTAAATCAACTACATCAACTGCATAATTTTTTTGTTTAAATTGAAGACACTCCATTAATTAAAAGATGTAGGCTTAACTGGATAAAATATTTATTTATTCTAAACCCTTTTTGGTCTTGAAATGCGTGAGGCTAATGCTTTCAAAAACCAAAAAAAAGAATATGAAAAAAAGGCAGGTGTGGGTGAGTGGAACTGGTTTTAAACAGGGAAAACTGCGAAGAATGATATAGGGCGCATTATTTTGGTTAATGCAGGAATAAAGCCGTAAACCAGGAACGTTATTTATGATTTCGTGGATGCGGAATTTTCCGGTTTGCAACGACTATTCCACCACCTTTCAGCTCTCTTTCTCTCACCGTGAATTTAAAACCCGAAACCTTTCCTTTTATTATGTATTATCCTGTTGTGGAATTCTTCCGCATTGAATACTTTTTAGTTATGCGACCATTTGTTTCGTAAATCTCTGCCATTCCTCATGGATCTGATGATGGGGTGGGTTGTAGGGGTTTTGCTGAACTCTGTAAATGCGGACCTCGGTCGAAAACCCGCAGGAAATGTCTTTGCTCTCAACAAATTGCTGAAATCTTTCAGGAGCATTAAAATAAATAGAACGAATTTACAGGGGAACGGCGCGCTCCGCCGTCACGACCAGATGTTAAATAGAAATCGATCTCTCAAAATTACATGTTGGTAGTGCATTGCAGGTACTTCCAAGAACTCGAAACAAAGCAGTATTATAAATAACGTAGAGGAAAACTGTTCGGAATAATATTAATCATCGATATTAGCAACTTTATTACATCCACTGCAGGTATTTATAATCATACGTGGAAGAGGATATAATATGCACTGGAGTGCATTTCAAATTAGATCATCATATTGAAACATTCACAAACTGGAATGTAATCATACGATATTAAAATAATATATGCTGGTAATTTTCTCTGACCAAATTTTGTATGAATAATTTTCCCTAAAATTTCAAGAATCAATAGAAATTATACAAACACTATAAATAGAGTAACTTTTCAACTAGTTAATTAACTTAGAACTTAATTAATGAAAAAAAAACAATTTTATACAGTTTTTTAACTTAATTGTTATTTAATTAACTATTTTTCTGTCTTTAATTTATTGAAATAATAAAACCTATATTTAAGCTAATTGTTTTTTTTTTTTTACAAATATTTGACATCTTACTAAGAAGTTATGAAAACTATATTATCAATAGTTATTACAAAACGTTAGTTGATTTTTAAATATTTTTTTTTATAAAATAAATTATTAAAGTAATAATTGGTTAAATGATTTACACAATAAAATATGTAGTTTCATTTGAAATTCAATTAAGAAATTATTTTGGAAAAGAAATATCTAGCAAAGCATCATGCGCCATCTATTGATTATACACTGCATTGAAGTGTGATCACTACCTTGTAGCGACATCTACATGATCTTTGAAATAAGAATATCAAAGATAAGTTCACTTTCTTTACTTTTAATGCCCTTGGCACCTTAAAGCCCTTTTAGAAAATATTGTATCTAAAAGGAATCTGTTAAGATTATATAATTTGACATTGAAATGTCATGAAACGCACAGAAGTCCATAGTTGATAGCAATACTTATTTATTTGTAAATTTCATTAATAACTTCAATAAATTTGTAACTATCCATCAAAAGTATCAAACCTACAAATATGTAATCACTCTTAATTATCGTTAATAATCTTTGAAAATACAATTTGATTAAAAAGTAAGTAATATTGCCGATATTAAGTATATTATAACTTTTTTAATACACAACTGATTATAGAGTTGCCTACATAAATTAGTTGCAATTGGATTATCCAATAGGATTAAAACAATATATGCAGTAATTTAATCAATTGTTTTATAGTCTAATAAGTTTTTTTTATCTAAAAACAATAATTATTTAACAAATTAACGTGTACAAAAAATTGTCATCTGTCAAAAGTATTCAATATTTCTTATAAGATATTTCTAATATTTGTTTTAGTATTTGTAATAAATTACTTACATAATTGGATATTTTTTCAGTGTATGATTGGTTGTATATAAAATTAGGTGTCAACTGCAATAACTGAAAATAAAGTACAGAATATCAAAGGAAGATGGACACGCTAGTACTATTTAATAGTTATTTATAGCAGGATTCGGTTAATATTTAGTACTTATCTAAAGCTTAAAATAATTCAGTTGATAAATTAAGTAATAGAATTATATAATGATTAAAGTGTAAGCAGAAATTATGTTTCCCTTACAAAAAAAAAATTTAAAATAACAAGTTTAAGCTATCTTCTAATAAATTTATAATTAATACAATACATAATATAAATAATTACAAGAGTTATGTAAAATATATTTGATACAAAAATATCAAAAGATATTTTTCGACCGTGACAGGACTCGAACCTGCAATCTTCGGATCCGAAGTCCGACGCCTTATCCATTAGGCCACACGGTCTACATGTTACTGTTCTTTACTTATGTTTACCAACAAGTTACAATAATTTAAAATCTTACCTAATTATAGTTTTAACCATTATCTATTGCTTATTCTATTACATTTTATTATAAAACAAACGATTTACTAAATACAAAAAATTACTTACATAATTCTTCTACAAAATCACTGAGAAAAATTGCAAAATATTAACGTAAAACATATTTCATTCTATATTTAATTATTACAAAAATTAAATTAAAACGTTTATATAAAATAATATTATTATGTCATATAAATAATGTGTTAAGTGATTATATTATTTATTTTTAATTAAAATTTCTTTAATAAAGTATAAAAAATTATTCATTCAGTCAATCAATAGTTATTAACAAAATATTGGATTAAAAGGTAATCCTAAAAAGAAAATAAGTTTTTTTGGAAGCGAAGGACTAAAATTAAAAGGATTAAGCGATCCTGCCAGGATTCGAACCTGGAATCTTCTGATCCGTAGTCAGACGCGTTATCCGTTGCGCCACAGGACCTTGTTTTCATTTAAATGTTTAGTTGTAAAAAAAATACGAGATAGTTAAATAATTGTTTTATAAACAATTTAATTTTATTGCCTCAAAAGAATGCATATTTTAATTATGCAGCAATATTGTATTTAATGGATCCAATTCGTAATTAAATTAAGATACTTTCATATCTAAAGTGTACACGTGTACACTATATGTCATACAAATATGTCAGGTGTACCAATTCTTAATTGTTATTATGCAATGACATGTTTTCTAAATATTTATCCGTGTTGTATAGATACTAAAAGGGTATTTTATGCAGAAGTCTATGAATTGTAAAGCTTGAATGCAATAAATAGGGCATTTCCAGCAGATGTACATCGAAGACCAACGTTATGTAAGCTTTGACGCGCTCGATATCGGCACGATTGCGTAACGGAAACGTGCCGGGCCGACAAAGCGCGGAACGATAATTCCGGGAGCGATAATTAACCTCAGAGAGCGTAAAATTCGAAATAATTATAAACACATTATTTGTTAAATTATTGAAATCGGTTTGCGCGCTCCGCACAATGCGATTGTGATGCAGTAATACCTATCATAAAAGCATCCTGTTTATGCAACATTCATGAAGAGCTTTTCATGTTCACGTTGTCGCCAATGCAATGTGGAACAAAAAAAAGTAGAATGAATGAAATGAATAAAATAATGGCGATGTGTTATTTTCGTTGTTGCTATTGTCTTTTCTTCTGTGGTCTGATAGAAATGTTTGAATGGTTTTGTGCTGGATTGGTGATAACGGAAGCGAGGGGTGGGTCTCTTTGTTTTGTTTTATTATGATGTGATACATTTTTTTGTGATTGGTCCTGGCGACGTCATGTGTCTGTCATGGCGCTGATAAGACGCCCGAGCATCCCTTGAGGGGTGCGTGTGTTATTGTTACATTTCGGGGGTTGCCGCGGTATACCAACCTAATAATAATTCACTTGATATTTTCATATTAGATTAGGGGTAGGAATCACGAGTTAAAAAAAAGAAATTGAACGAAGGGATGATGATGATAATAATAAACAGATTCAAATTCATATGTAAAAAATAATTCAAAAATGGTTATCAATGAAAATACATATATAAATTAAAAAATTAAGTTACAAAGTATTAAAAAAAATAGTTAATTTGTGGTTGATGGATAATTTTGATGAAAATCTCGTAAATAATAAAATTAAACCATCACAATTCAGCAGAGGTGTTATTTAAATATGGATGGTTTCTTGAACTGACAGATGTCAGATGGATATGCAAATTTTAATTAAATCAGAAATTATGAATTTGAGAAACGGGGTTGGATGTGCAAAGACGCGACGCCCTCTTTCAATACATATATTACATGAGATTCGAAGGAAATCGATACGTGCGAAATTGGCTCTTACTTCAATAACAGCTCAAAGCTGCAAAAGGTGCAGGAATTTTTATTTGTCGCGCGCCGACTTTTCAATGAATAAGTGTAGTAGTTCAAAGAAGAGCATTCGGTTGAAGAAAAGGCAAGAATTTGTAATTGTGTTCAATTTTGATAATAATAATTATAATAATAGTTTTAATTAAATATTTTTAATATGAAATTGACATTTTGACATTAAAAATAATTTTAGCTCTTTGTAAAAGCTATTTTTATCAAATATAGTTGCCTAAATTGGACCATTCTAATAAGATAAAATGTACAGAAAGTGTATGTGTTTATAAAAATAACTTTAGGTGGTACAAATTTGGCAACATTAGGATTATGTAAATTTAAGATGATGGTAATAGCTAGTAACTACTAATTAATAAAAAAAATGCAAAAATTAGCCCAATCATTATTTATATTCTCTGAGAAGTATTAGTCTGTATTCTTGTAGCCCAATCTTAACTAATTTGAAAAAAAATAATAATAGCCTTTATTGATGATGAAGAAGGATGAATAGGAAAAAATGTTGTAACTGTGGAATAGATGTAACTATTAGCTAATGAAAAAAAAATCGTAACAATTAGTAACTAGTAGTTAACGAAAGAAATGCAAAAATTATTTTATTCATTAAAAAAAAATTAATAGTGTGTATTGATGATGAAGGAGAAGGATGTTGGAAAGTGTATGACAACTAGTAGCTATTAGTTAATAAAAACTCACAGAAAGTAGTATTTTAATTATTATTTAATAAACAAAGATGAGGTGTATTGGTAATGTTGATGGAAGAGGATGCTGAAGAGGATTTGAGATAGTTATAATAACTATTAGTTAAGGACAATTTTGTAAAATATATTCTGATTAATTTGCAAAAATAATAATGGTCACTATTGAAGACGGAAGTTGAATAGGAAATGTTTCATATTTGAAATGCATATAACAACTAACTAGCAGTAAAGTTAATACAAAATTTCAAATAATTAGGAAAGTGTTGATTAATTGAAAAGTAAATAATGGTCTTTATTGATGATGAAGGAGAATGAATAGGAAAACTTGCAACATAGTTTGGAATGGACGTAACTACTAGTTAATGAAAAAAATTAGAAGTCTTTATTAATTTGCTATTAAAAGTGATGGTCTATATTGATGATGTTAATAGAGGTGGATTAGAAGGAGGTTGTAACTATTAGTTAATGAAAAAATCGTAGAAATTATATGATTCTTTTGTATTAATGATGATGATGGTAGTGGATGCAGAAAGTTTGGAATGGATGTCGTTTAGTTGAGTTTGGTATTGGGGGAGGTGTTGTGTGCGGTATCTGGTCTGGTCCTGGAATGGAGCAGGAGAATTCGTAGAGTGTAAGCCCCTTCCGAAGCCATCCGTACACGTGTATACGAGCATTATCGGCTCACACATCTATACACACATACAGTGGGTGTGATTATATTATTGTCCATTGGGCTGTGAGAACTGCGGCGGATTTCACACCGACTTCACCCGCTAATTACCAATTTAGAGTATCGCAGGTGCAGGTTGGTGAATGTAAGCGCGCAGGGCATTCATTACAGAATCGCATTGTTGCATTCGCCAGTTAATAACTTAGTTGTGGGTTTTATGCAACGCGTATGCAACTCTCGTCGGCTCTGCCTCTGCCTCTGCACTGCACGGCGAAAGATTAAAAGTTTATAATGTCGAGGATCGTTCGGATGTGATGTACATACATACATACATGTTCCATATACGCATACCTTGTACATGCATGCATCCATCCATCCACACGGCACTCAGATGATGGGATGGGGTTGTTCGGAAATTCAATACAGCTACACAACACCCACCCACTTTGCATTGAAGCCATACTACCACTACAACACCACCACCACGACTACCTGAACGCTCATTCTCTTTCTATTTCTCACGCCAACATCCGTCTGATCGTTTCCTCGCTACTTTTTTTATTATTATTAGCTGCTACCATCAATTCTTCAATAACAACTTGTTCTGCAATTTAATTAAACCCATATTATCCGAACAACGAATTAATTAATTTAGACAATTAACCGCATTAACAATCCTTTCCATTTACCACAATATTTCATACCTCTGACGCAACACAAACCTAAAAGAATTGAAACTATTTTCTTATATACAACAATTATATAAATAATTAATAACTATAATAATTTCTAACAATTATACAATATATTTGAGTTGATCCAATGTGTCAAAAACTGAGAAAATACTAGTTTTTAAAATTCCCGGAATTTCTCGGAAAAGAAGCACTGAGAATTAGGAACTCTATGTTATTTGGTAATTGATTCAATCTATTAAAAACTTTTTACTTGAGTAATCTTTCCTGGATAGCTATTTTTTTTTCGGGAAAACGGGATTCCCGGGAATTCTTGGAGGAAAATAGCACTGGAATGTTTATACGTAAAATTAATAATATAATATTGTATTTCAAATTAATTCATATGGGGTGTTATAATTAATGTGAGGTGCTATAACAGGATTATGTTTATGACTTTTATATTATTATTTTCTTCGGGTGGTGTAAAAAAATAATAATAATAGGAGAAAGGCGACGATGGAGATGCGGAGGTGTTGTTGGCGATTCAGTCGTTAATTAAGGCTCGAGGAACAAAATGAATGGGGCGAATGCGAGAAAAAAAGTCGCAGCGAGTAAAGAATCATCAGAATGGAACGAGTACAAAAAAAAAATATAGTTAATTAACTCGAGCTGGTGGATGGAAGGTATTATGATGTGTAGGGCATTATGGGGATAGAAAGAAGGGCAGAAGTGATATTTTACACGCTCCGTTCGGTTTATGAGGTGTGCTTATTGTCATCACCTGCGCGAGCGATGACGGAGGTGGCGCGGAACGGAGGAAGAGGACGGCCGTCATCCCTTTTGCGAAAGATGACGAGAAGAATGAGCGATGATCCTTTGTGCTGCGCACATAAAACAATTATTGTGGCGTAAAGCTCTTCTCTCTCTCTCTATTTCCATCCCTTGGATTGGCTACGCTCCACGCACAATCACAAAACCCAAAGACTCTCTCTTTTGCCCCGCCGCCTCCAGTACCGTCGCCGCCGCCACCGCCTCTTCCTTCTTTCAGGACCGGCGCATCTAAACCAAAAAAAAATCAATTAAATCAAACAAAAAATTAAATTAAATGGAAATTAAATTGATATAAATAAAAATATTTGTTGAAAAAATAAAAATTGTAAACGTGGCATCTATAATTCAAGCCTGGCGCCGGTCCTGCTTCCCCGATCTCTCACTTCCTCATCCCTTTTCGCTGAATCCATCCTTCTTCTCATTCTTGTTCATAGCGTCTGCCTCTTGTCAGAATAGGAATATGGAATTTAATATGTTTACTGCTAAGTGCATCACTCGTGCACTTATATTCCCGGCATAAATAGATATATTCCGAACGGATGACTGCACTTGTCGTCCGCTTTATGAATTATGCTCTATTCAATTAGCATCTCTCTCTCAATCTCCCTTTCTCTCTGTTACTACGACGGATGCATTAGCGCACACACAGATTCATCCATTTTTAGTGGTCCCATCGTCGCCCTTCGCCCTACACCCATTCATGCGACGACGAGCACACAATGCATATGGTCGGGCATTTAATACACATTGATATGTGATCTGCTCCATGTGTCCTTCGCCTCACAAAACAGAATTATCCAATAACAGGAAATCGCTTTTATTAAATGCCCCAAGTGATTCTCCTTATTAGCAATTATTCCCGCATTAATGCACACATTATTTGTCATTGCTTGAACAGATTTTTTGTATCATTCAATATTTATTTACAATCTGTTTCATCGCTAAATTAGTAAATACAAAATATTAATTTCTAATTAATTCTGCAGAATTCAGTTAGCTGCTATATAAGAATTAAGTGATAGACTGCATTAGTGGCATTTGCCAGAGGGTTCAGGCATTCTGGGCTACAAACCAGTGCAACTCGACATAATAGATAACCAGTATTGTGAGCTTGGAGTGTTCGCATTTGTAGTGATGAGTAGTGGTGAGAGGACAAAGGGAACGAGACGGGAAAGTCCCGGATCATCCGATCGTTGGCTATTGCGTCGCAATAATGATAATAATATATAATATAGTATAGGATATAATGCGTTCGAGGCTCTACAGCTACGACTGTTTATATCGAAATAGGAATAGACACTCACAGCACACGGGTCCGTGGAGAGGGAGAGAATAGACGGATAGATTACGCAATAAAGTGCCCATTCAGTCGACCACAATGGATCGATATTTATATGTAATTGGCCTTTTCCAATAAACCGTTGTCAACCTCTTCCTTCTTCTCTCCACTGTCCACCTTCGTACCCAAACCACCTGGTCTCTACAACCTTTCAATTCATACTGACTGAATGGCTCCAATCTTTGGCACCAAAATTTAATTGAGATCAATCAAAAGAAAGGGCGCACAAATGAATTTATTTAGAGGTGCCATTACTACATATTAATAATGAAATATGAACACAATACATTCAGTTTGCACAATCGACAATTATGCAAATGTCCTTGAAATGATCTGAGCACAAAATTATTTAGTCTATTCATGGAAGAATTGGAATTCTTATTACATTTTGCCAAAAAAAATGTTTATAATATTGTTTTATCTTAGGTTGAAAATTTCTTTAATTTCGTCTTCATTTTTTCAAAATCTTACAGAGGAAAAATAAATAAATTAAATTTCATTATCTTGGTTTGTTTAAAATTGCAGACTTCGTTCTATAGAAGCTTCTTCAACACAGGTAAAATATCAATATACTAAATTCAAAATTACATAATGTATTCTTGTTAAAAAAATGTTACTTGACGTTTCTATATTGCTAAAATAACTAAAAAATGGACTTTTGTAGAAGATAATGCAGTGTGTTCTCTTTTTTTGAGGCCAGATTCCGCGCTAATTATATAAGATTTTAGCGGACAAACGTCTTATTTGTCGCGACAATTAGCGTTTTCTTCTCATAAACAGCTTACCTAATAGGCGAAAAGGTGTTCAAAATAACATTATCTCCTATTCTACTTTTATGTCGGTTTATTGCATCTTACAATTAGCACCCGTCCACACAACAAATTAAATTAAATACATTACACACGTCGTTCGAACAAATAACAAATAAAATTAACACAAAAAAAAACTTATTTTATTCTATAGATTTTGTCGCATTATTATATATTTCTCAATCAATTATAATTGCGTTTAGTTTAAACTATAACATTTTGCATAAGCGTACTCTCCTCTATATAAAATATGGCGAATATATTCGCCTTTGTTTCGCAAACGATTAATATTTACTTTTTTTTTTGATAAAATTTATAAATTTCTTAATAGTTTATGAAACTGAAACACTTTCTTCTAATCACAGTAAAAAGGACAAAAAACTAATATGTATTCCAATACATGATTATAATTATCCGTAATTATACGAAAATGTCTTCTAACTAAATATATAGTTTAACAATATATTTTGTGTAATGGCGGATATATCCGACTCTTGCTAATATTTATCAAATTTTTGTTTAAAAATTACTAAAATTGAAAAACTGCTTAATTATATGAAAATGTCTTATGTTTAAATTGAAATTATTATATGTAGGTTTAATTAACATCAAAGAATTGATAATTATAATTATTAACCAAAAATCTTTTCATCGTCATTAAAATAGTTAAAATATAGTGTTTTATACATTTTAATACAAATTTTGTGAAGTTTTTACTTTATAAAATCATTTTATTTGAATGTAATTCAATTTGTATTTTATTTTTCATGTCTTTCTTGCATGTTGAGGAATGTTGAATGTTAAAAGAGGAAATATGAAAAGTCATTTATAAATACGATTAGGAATGAAAATACTTGTTAACGAGTGATAATCACACACGTAAGTCGTAATTCCCGTGTAAGGAAAAAAATAGAAATAAATGGTCGTAAGAGCGTTACGTAAGTGGAGGATCTCTCTGTTGATGATGGATGTCTCCGACGTAAATATGTGTGATAAATACGATGAAATGTGATCCGATTAAATGTAATAACGCAATATCACGGAGGTGCGATATCCCAATTCATCATTCGAGTTCTAAGAAGTGCGAGAGGGTGGTTTGGCACAACACCTATTTCTGTACGTGAAGAGAAGGGTTTTTGTTGGAACGGTTGATTGGCAGCCGTCGCGAATCTTAATACGTGCATTAATATGTCACCAGAAACGCGAAATCAATTTATTTCCCACCTTTCACTCCATCATCGCCGGAATCGCATTATATCACCGTACGCCGAGATTTCGGATGCTCAAAATTTATCATGCAAATGAATCCACCAGCAGACGACGAAGACGACGAACGACCCTCGCTCCAAAGATGGAAGCCGCACGGGGATTATCATTTATTGCCATTGAGGATTAATGAATTTACGTAACATCGTCATCATCATCAACATAATGCAATTATTCCGTATTAAATAATAATAATAGAGGCGACGACAACAGGAATACAAAAAAATAAATAAATAAATATGATTTTATGTGTGTGTACAATATAATATAATAATAATATTGCGGAATGAATTGGAATCGAAATGTAATTCACACATCCAAGTGCGCTCAATGGGAATGCTCGACAATGGGAGTCCGTTGTTGTTGCATTATTTCTATTTTATGTTGTGACAATGGGAGCGGATGGACAATGCTGGATAAATGATCGATCGGACACAATGCGATTAGGATCGTTGCGTTTTTTATTATTATTATTGTTTTGGATTGATGGTTCAGTTTTCGCGTCGCTTCTGCCGAGGATGGATCAGACGGACGGAAGGATTAAAAGACCCATGAACGCTTTCATGGTTTGGTCGAGGATCCGGAGGAAGAGGATCAGCTCCGACTATCCTCGTCTTCACAATTCTGAGATATCCAAAGTTTTGGGAGCAGAATGGAAGCTTCTCACCGAATTCGAAAAGAGACCCTTCATCGATGAAGCGAAGCGTTTGAGGAATCAGCACATGCTCGATCATCCCGATTACAAGTACAGGCCGAGGCGGAAGCCCAAAGTGGATAAAACCAGAATTCCAGGTAATTCAACCAATATATTATATAATTATAAATAAATTCAGAAATTTGCAGAAGAAAAGGTGCAGGAGAAAGCGGAAATCCAAAATAATTTCATACAGATTGACAAGCTTTCGTTACCTTCGTACGGGTCCCTCAACGTGAACGCCCTGCAGCAAACCGCGCTGATAAGGGCTTCCATTTACGGATACGATTTGGGTCAGAATGTGTACTTTCAGCACGTGCAGTAGCCTTTCTCTAATTGGAGTCTAAAAACCAAGTCTGCCCGTGAAATCACATGAACAGCTAATTGGATTTTTATCTTAATCAATATATTCTTTATCTCCCCTTCTTAAAATCCGATGACGCTGTCAAATAATTTCACCTGCAGATTAGACCCTTATCTTCCTAAAGGTAAATCAAACGCGAATTTGTTGCAAAAAATAACTATCTTATTACATTTTTAACACCACGTACATACAAGAAACAATATTTAATAATTTAGATTTAGTTGTAAATGTAATATTTGTAAAATTTAATATTAATATAAACTATATATCTACTATAACATAAATCTTATAAATTAATTAGTTATTTTTTATATAAATAATCTTATTTTATGTTACATTGATTTATTTAAAAATTATTTAAAATCAATTAATTGAAAATCTCCAATATTAACATTTTGTATTAAATACTCATGCTTTGCTCAGTTGCTTTGAGAATATTATTATTATTACACATTCTTTTAAGAAATTGATGAGCAAAAATAGTAGTTTTCATTAGATTTAATCAATTTTTAATTAACATAAATAAAAATATCTTATCAATAATCAAATTGAAATTCTTATTATATAATCTGTAAATTAATCTTAATTAAGTTAATTTACAAAGATTTCTTCAGAGTTAATTAACAATATGCAAAGTGAAGAAAAAATGACAGAAAATTTAGAATCTAATCAGAAATAGTTGACGAAGAAAATCGTTTTCCCTTCGGTCCTTTCTCTCGCATTTTCGACAAAGCGCGTCTAGTTCACATTTTTTTTGCGTTTGACAGGTGAATAATAAAATATTAAATCAAACGTTCTGTGCGGGTTTCGGGTTGTTTTTTTTTTTCATTTATATATATTTTTTCATCATCTCCCGTTTTTTTTTTCATTTCGATTTTCCAGTGGATCGATTAGGTGGAAATGCGGATTGGTTGAGTGGACGGGAATGCAGGGAAAAAAGAGTTTCCCTCTGTGTGTGTGTTCGGTGGTATCAGTAACGTTGCAATTCGGATCCGAGCGGAAGTAGAAAATGATTCGATTATTGGCCTAAGTGGATCCGGAGTGTGTACGCATTGTTACCAAACTTGGGAAAAATATGATGTTTGTCGAGTGGATATGGATTATCTATATATATAATGCTATTTTTCCTCGTCGATTGTATTGTCCCACAAATAGATTTTTCTATTCCCACTCCACGTTTTCTTTGTTAACATCGACGTCCTCTTCTCCAAATAAAAGTTGTTTAAAGCCGTGATAGATAGAGAGATGGTTGGGATTCTGTTCCTCTCTATCTGGGTATTTCCACTCACGGGTTTAGATTTGATTGAAAGTTTGGGTCCATTTAATTTGCACACAGGACAACTAATAGAAGGCGAAGAAAGTAGTAAACAAATAGAGCGGAGTCCCAGGAGAGTTGTGCTAATCCCGATGAAAGCCCTATTGTAGTCTCCTAATGGAGGCAGAGCCATCTCAGAGTGCAGCATAAAACTCCCGGACACAATGAGCGGGATAAAGTTGCGCGAGGGAAATTGTGTTGATTGAAAATGCACTAGGAAGCATTAATTTAACCCCTCGCTAAGACGAGCATCCTAAGCCTAAGGGAGCGAATTAATAAATAAATCAAAATAAATGGAATGCCGCAGTTTCCTGCGAAGACATTGAAGGAGACACGAGCAAAAATAAAAGAAATAGGAGTAATAGATGCGGGGTGGATTCAGTCAGTCAGTCAGTATACGCAGTAGCGGTAGTAGAGAAAGCCATTGCCATTGTCATCAGTATCGGAACTGAATAGCAAAAAGCTGCTAGAATGAGCTTTGTTCTTTCAGTAAGAAACGTAAAAGTCATACAACGGCAAGCTCTTCGATATAGAGCAGCAAGCAGCAGGAGGAGGAGATGACTATGAGGCAAAAAAAATATATATAAGAGAAGAAAAGTATAAAATAGAAAAGAAACTGGGGAAAATGGGGTTGAGGGCTGGGGGGATTGTGTATTGTGATGAGCGCGCGTTCGCTCTCCAGAGAGATTCTCCTCTCCATTCTGTTCTGCCGAGGACGAAAAAAAAGGAGACTGTGGCTGCTATTTTCCTCTGAAAAGGATGTCGCCAAGAGAGGAGGAGACGAAAATAAACACGCTGAAAGAAAAAAAAATCTGAAGAGAGAGAGAGAGAGAGAGAGATAGAGAAAAACGCGACGAGGCAAGGAAACGGGAGAGGACAAATAAAAAAAAATAATGTGGAAGAAGAGAAATTATAGTGAGCTGTACGAGGAAAGAATGGTTGTCGCCGCCCCGCGCCGCCTCACATCTCTTGATAATTCTTTATTTTTTGTTTCGCAAAACGCATCCACTCTCTTTATTTTTCTACTTTATGCCAAGCTCACACTACTCCGTTTTAGTTCGTTGCATAATGCTGCATAAATCCAAAAAAAAAACGTATAATAATGAATATTCCATATCATTGCTGTTTCTAAAACCACATTTCTACACAATTATTATAAATTAAGTCAAGATTCGATACATCTATAAAAAAACGTTTAAGATTTTAAATGTATAAATTTAAAACGAATTAAATAATAAACATATTCATTTTCGGACTCATGGCGGATATATCCGCCCACGTATTTAAACTTGTGTAAAATTGTTCTTTGCGCCATTAGTCTTTTTTGGATGAAGTAGTCATGTTGAAATTATAAATTTGTTTCTGTAAAGGCGCCACGTCACAAAATAATGATTTTGACAGTTTCTGCTTGAGAAATTATAAACCAAAATTGGGATAAATGACCATTAGTGTTTAAAAGTATTATATTAAATATAAATATTGAATGTGTGTTAAATTTAGTTTGTTTTGAAATTAGATAGAGAATCGGGATTGTTGGGAGGAAAATTAAAACTACAAAAAAGAGATTGAAATGAGGTTTGAAGGGAAGTTAATGAGTGACGGTATTGGAAGTTTATAGATTCGATTATCAGCGAGTTAATTTGTTCATCGCGAACAGCAATGTGGCAGTAATAATAATGATGATAATAATAATGATACAATTGGCGACGGTTTGTTGGCCTCTGTGACTCTAATAACAATCAATTTACATAGGTAATGGGTTGTATCGTTTACGGAATAGTTAATCTATAGTCGTTACACCCTCGGCGTATCAATAGTTGTCGATTGTTTAGGGCACAAAGGGCCCGAACAATGCGAGGCTCACATGCAATTGTACGCATTGTTGGACAGCGGCGCATCGTATCTAAACACACGGCCACCAAACAATGCCGTCCGGGAATGACAAGCTTCACACAGGACGATGACAACTTGCTTGCAGGAAATCACTCGAACATACACACACACACATCATCATCGTCCACCCAACGTGTATTGACTGGATATAGGTAGTATCGTGTTCCTAATCTAAAGGGGAGGTCCATGCAGATAACCCAGAACTCTGCTACTACTACTACAACTACTAATAGATGGATGGATTCGATACCAATTCCGCACGCAGCCTACGTTCGTGTAGACTATGCGGACACGCGCCTACAGTGAGGAAGGGAGTGAGCAGGAGGAGAGGAGATGGATCCCAATCTCAATTGAATGCTCATTCAACAGTGTCCACTCGCCGATTATCGGATCCGAAATCCGATGGGATTAGCCCTATGGACGATCCTTCGATCCATCACCATTGTAATTGATTGTAGGACGAAGCCGAAGGGAACGCCACATAATACCATGAACGCAACTAAAAGACGTTTCACTAAACACTTCTAAAATCCAAAACAATAACACGAAAACCAATATTCATATTACTTCATAAATATTATTTTTATTAAAAATTAATTAAGTTAATATTTTATAATGTAAAAATTTAAAATATGCTCAACTTAGGTCATAAAGTTACCAAGTTACTTTTAGTAAAATTAGTTTACATATTATATTCATCTCTATTTAGGTTAGTTAATAGGTATGTCAAATTAGTATGGATATTTTAGGTTAGGTTTGATTAAATCATAAATTTGTTTACATTAAGTTAGGTGAGTTCAATTTAAGTTAAAATTAGACAAAATTATCTTAAGTTAGGTTATATGACATTTGATCAAATCTTGCAAAACCTATAAGGTTACATTGTGCTTAACTAAGATTATCTTAGGTTAGGTTATATCAAATTGCTCACATTTTGAGGAATATATATATGATTTAATTATGTTACATTACACAAAAATTGGGTAAATTTTACAAAATTAGCTTAAATAACGTTATCATAGGTTAGGTTGTATGAAATTTGATCTTGAGGAATATGTAATATTTAATTCTGTTAGAGAACACAAAAAATGGGTAAATATTACAAAATTAGCTGAAGTAAGGTTTTATTAGATTAGGTTAAATACTGAATAACCTATAACCTTAAATTATGTTAAGTAAGATAAGTTAAGTTACAATTGGTTACATTTTTCAAAATTATAATAATTAACATTATCTTAGGTTAGCTTATTTATAATTTAATAAAATCATGATTATGTTAGGTTAGGTTAGACAAAAATTGGATTGGATGAAGTTTTACAAAATTAGTTTAAGTAAGGTTATCTTAGGTTAGGTTTTCTTAAATTTTGATCAACTATAAGGTTACATTAAATTAGGTTAAGCAACATTAATGAAACTTATAATAAATAAAGTTGAATATAGAAATTAATCTATTGCATAAGTTGTAAGATATACAAAACTGACAGCTATTATTGAGCTGTGTTGCCACGTGTATATAGTTATTTATATTAATGTATTTAGTTTTGTATCAACTATTATGCAATACATAAAATTAACATCAGCAAAGAAATTTTATGAAATCCTTCAAGTTATTATCACGCACAGTATGGATGCAACACATAAATGCTTATTTTATGGAAATTTATGTTTTTATGTTTGAATAAAAGAAACTATATAATAAGTATTATATAATTTATTAGCAAGAAGGTAGCAATCTTTCAGGAAAGTCTTGAAGTACAATTAACGAATTGTTTTTGTTGTAGGTAGTGAAGGTTCCTGAGAAATCGGTATAAAAGATAATTCGCATTAAATAATTCAGCGAGATTTATTCGAGCCTCCTTCGGACGTCGCGACGTCGAGGCACGCACTTGAAGTTGGTAGAGGAGGGATTAATAGCGGGGTTTTCGGATGAAGGAAAATGAAGCCGTCGCACGCAATTAAATTTATTGCGGATAATATAAAGTTGGTTAGGTTAATTTATTGCGGCTCGGATTTTCCGCTCCGCTGGAAATTTATTTATTACGACAACCCCACCCACCACCACCTCCGTCTTGCCATCCAGACCCGTCTCCTCCACCAATCCACCCGTTTGCCATACATACATGCATTTAATTGTGCCCCATAAAAGCGACCATAAAAACGTGATTGAAATTAATCGCACACAACTCAAATATACTCCTCGAACACTCTTCGTTTGTGTGCATGTGGATGGATTAGAGTATGAGTTTAATGTCTTGTTTATTTTGCTAGATTGCAATCGGACTTAAGTGTTTAAGTGTTTAGTTTGCTTAAATTGGAAAACAGGAAAAATGTTGAGAGAAGACAATAAAATACCAGTTATTATGTTTGAAGCGACAAACAACTTTTTTTTGTAAACAATCTCTGCGTACACAATTTTCATTAAATCTTGTCTATAAACTTTACTTATAACTTTAAGAAATAAAATATTAGAAAAAAGTTATGATACAAAAATTAATTATACAAATTTTTTTTTTCGCATTTGCTAAAAATTAATTGTATCTAATTTCTGATATTAAAGATAATAGTAAAATAATGAAATAATTACATTTGGAAAAAAAATGCAGTCCAAAAACGAATTTTAAACAAATGAGTTTGTTAAAAAAATAGATGTTTCTAATTTGTATAAATAGAAAAAGTACTAATTTAATAATTAGATCTAGCTTGAAAAAAGGTTTGTTGAAAAGAAAATCTAAATTTTTCACAATTACTGTTAAATTAGTTTTTGTCAATTTTGCATTTGAACATCCCAACAATTATTATTTAAAAAACTTAATTATATAATTTAGACTTAAGAAATAATTATATTCAAGAAAAAAATAGTATTTTTTAGGGGTTGGGTTGAGTAAAAACTTAAAGTTTTCATCAATTTTGCGTTGACACAGCCTGACGACTAAAATTGAATGCACTTAATTAGTTCAACTTGAGGTCCGGTCGGAATAGGGGTGAATGGTAAAAATAAAGCAATCTTGCATCGAACCCCTTCACCGTTCTTCAAACCATCCATTGTTTTCCGCAATTGATTTTACTTTTCACTTTTGCCGAAATCAACTAACTGATCAGAATCTGGAACTTGATGGAGTGGATTAAGTCCGTTGGAAAAGATATGGGGGTTCAGACTCGGGTGCATTGTTTACAAGGGCGCCGATTTTAACTCGATCCTCTCGAGTCAAGTGCCACCACGATCCTGGGAACCCTGCGGTTCACAAACCACCACCACCATACGCTCACCCTTTGTCCACAACTAATGAATTACCCTTTGCTAATGAAACAAACAAAACACGGGGATGAAGAAAGTAAAGCAAAAAAAAATAATAAGAAAGAAACGAAAACAGAATTCGATTGATTTCGTCGCACCAATTAATTATAAATCTCTCCATTTTTTTTTTGTAAACTTGATGTTCGCATCCTTCTGGGTCATTAATTTTCCACCCGGGGATATGATAATTTTCAATGACGTGCAGATATCCTGTAATCCTTTATGCCGGTCCGGAATCGCTTTTTTTCGTAGGATAATAAGATGAATTATCGATGGGGGTTGCGTTGACACTGTATCCATTGTCCTTCGTCTTTTTCAACTCGGAGCACCGAAATCCAAACAAAATCGCGGATGTCACTAATCACAGATTTCCTCTTAAACTAACTAGACATTAATCACTGTTGCGATGAGCTGCAATATTGTATAATGGATTTCTAATTGGATAAAATAATACTATAAATTATATGTATTTTATGTATAAATATTATTTAAAAAAAATTATATTTCTATTTTGAGATAATTGTAAAAATAATTAAATTAATATTCAAATTTTAACAAAATATATTTGACTTAACGTCAGAGTGACACTATTGACGTTTACATGACATTACATTATGACGTACATTTGACGTCATAATTTCATTTATTTCGAAGCCACCTTATTTCATTTCAGAATCTTAAAAAAAAAAATCTTGTCTCAATTTAGGAAAAAAAAATATACAAAATATGTGAGAAACTTTCACTCAAAAATTATTTATAACATATTAAGAAAATAATTTAATTAATTCGGTATACTGAAAATTATATATGTAAATATTTTTTTATATTACAAGTAAATTTAATGATTTCATTATTTCAATTTATGCATAAATTTTACACGCGTACTGAACACACAATTATTTTAATGAATGCGATTTTGAGTTTTTGGATGCTCGACGTTATTTCGCTATTTATTATTTATTTTTTTATTGATGAATGAATAGTCAGTAATATATTTTATTTAGGATTGAATTTATTAATGTAACATTTTCGTTATGCATGCGAAACGCGTGTAATAACAATTAATTCAGTAAATATTTTCGTCACGTAAATGGACGAAATGTAAACGCGATGCGCGTATTAGCGAAAATAATATAATTATTTACATTTTACAAACAACTGTAAATTAGCATTTATTATTCAATAAATGTAAAATATTTTGTTGTTTCTCCATGTTCGTCATTTTTTCAATACCTACAATTTTCTTATTCTTTTTTTTACGTTAATATTTAATACCTCTTAATAACAAAATATGATAATAAGTTTCGAAAATTCAGATTTGAAGATCTTAGAAATTTATTGAATGAAGAAGATGATAGTTTTTGTTAGTGGAATATTTAGACAAACAAATTAAGATGAAATTATGCAAAAATATTAACAACAAAAAATTTAAAAAGTTACAAATATTATATTTCTGAAAACGATCCAAATTTTAATATAATTACATAGAAAGCATTCTATTCGTTAATCGAGGTATAAGAGTACATTTTATGACTAAATTATAAATTAATTATTTTCTCCTATATTACCATTGAAGAGAATGTTCTAGTAATCTTGTATAATCCATATAAATTGAAGCAATCAATACGTATTTCCTTTTATTTGAAAATTACAAAAGTAGCGTCACTAAAACAACTGTCACTTGTGAATTAAACGTCAGATTATCATGAAATTTTGACAGGCATCGTCTGAAGGTTAGTACTTCCTAAAAATTATACGGATTTGTCGATAGAGGCGCCATCTATATGTCATCCTACGAACTTATTGAGTGAGGTGTTAGTTTCATAACATTATTAAAAACTTTCGATAAAAAAATACTACTATTATTAGATCTTACATTAACAAATTCTGAATGTCAATGTTTTACAATATATTAATATACTTTATTAATAGTTTACATTTTATAATAACAAATTTTGAAGTTTATAGTTTCAAATTTTTTTCATAAATAATTACAAATATTTCAGTTTTATAAAATGGTCATAAACTTTACTTCTATTTTTTGCTTATATTTCGTATTACATAAAAAGTTTTATAAAGAGAGTTATGTTAATAAGGAATTAGAAACATAAATTTTCTTTGATCGACTCAAGAAAAGTGGTAATTTTACTGATAAATATGTGAAAACTATTTAAAATCTTAGATGAATCATAGTTATTTTCTGGTTGTATCCTTGTGCTTGGTTAACAAGGAATTGTTGTGTGAATGCAACAGAGCTCGCATTGAGTAAATTAATTAATTGTTCGTATTGAATCACGTCGCGGAGCCCTGTATCGTCATCGTCCTTTCGTCATCGCTTAAGTGAATTGTTTGCGTTGAAAAGGGGTTATTTTTCCTTCCCTCTTTTCACGAAGAGTAATTGAAAAGAGGTTTCGTTCCCTACGAGAAAGCGAGGCCAGTTTCTTCATCCTCTTTCTATTGTAGGAGCACGTAGCAAATCATCAAGGGACTCATTGTGCGTCGCGAAGGATCCATAAAAAAAAACTATTTATGGAATTGATAATTAATCATTAACCCGAACAATTGATTATGGATTATCAGTAACAGCAACAATAGCAAAAAATGAAGATGATAGAGAAAAAAATGGAAGATGTATTGATTGTTGCTGGTAACAAAGTCCTCTAATGATTCGTGCATGTAAGCGAACAATGACAAAACTAACGATCCGTTTCATAAGGATTGAAGGTTTAGAGATCGAATTATTCACGAAGGAGTGGAAATATCAACAACAACAAAAAATTGTAGCGTGTAAGAAGACGACGAATGAATGGGATTGGGGGATAATGAAAATAAAAAGGGAGTAAATGTAACAGATTGCGTTTGTGTGTAAACGAAACAAATCGTCGGCCGGACCGCCCTTCGATAATAGAGACCGGAAACGGGCGGCGGCCATTTAGAAAAGTTCCGGCGGCGGTGCCGGAAACATTAGCCGTTTGTTATAGGTTTATTTCGACCATTAATCATATCTCGTTTTTCCCCTGCGTCGACGCCACCCGCCGCCCCAAAAGCACCCGCAGCGTGCGCCAACCATTTATATATCTCTTCTCTCCCCATTCTATATATATTTTTTTTTTTGTGTTGTCGGTGGATTATTATTATTGATATTGCCATTTTTATTCCGGCGAACTCTCGCGATAAATCCACCCACTTTTCTTGGAGCGCATCCAAAGCTTTCCTTTCCTCCGATGTGTGAATTATTATAATGGCCATTTGACCCCTTTTCTTCTTTGCCTCCGAAAAATATCATCCCTGCAGCAATAATAATACGTAACAAATGGATCTAAGTGGAAACGCGCATTCATCTTACGGGTTTTATTTACCAATTGAAATGGACATCAATTCCAGAACAAACTTTTCGAGTTACGAACAAAAAAATTTAACAAAAATGTAATGAATAAAAAATTTACGTCCAAAAAAAATTCAATATTTAATTAAAAAAAAAACATAAATAATATCATAAACCGGACTAATCGAAGAACAGCAAAATAAGACTCAATAAAATAAAACCAGACTCTACAATTACACAATCTGAATGTGATACAAAGATAATTATAAACTTATCTCAATAAATTAATTATTCCGACTGATAAAAGTTTTGCTTGTATTTTAGTACTTAACTCAAGACTCAAGAATTACAAATTTAAAAGTTTATAGTTTTATCATTTTTTTCCTAAATAATTAGAAGTATTCAAGTTTACAGTTTTATAATATGTTTATAAACTTTAATTCAATTTTTTGGTTTATATTCATATTTCATAAAAAGTTTGATAAAGGAAGTAAATGTTATTGATTCCAGTACAAATTTTTACGAACAAAGATTTATAACAACCGAAATTTTCAACAATAATTTAAAAAAACATAAATAATAGCATAATCCCGACTAATCGAAGAACAAAAAAATAAACCACACAAAATAAGACTCAATATAATTGCATAAAAATCAACTAAAGAAATTTCTTGACTAATTGTTTCTATAGAATAAAGTCTTTTTTATGCGATTTATTTTGTATGTAGTTTTATGCTCTAGTTTTCTTTTCATTGGTTTTTGTGCGGTAAATCAGTAAATCATTCTTATAAGTTTTGTATTATAATAAATAGAAAAATCAATAAGTACAGATTAGAGTGTTTAAAAAAAAATTAAAATACACTAATAAACTAAATCTATTAACATTAATATTGCCTTTAAATATAAGTTAATGTTACGTGTTAATTGTTAAAGAAGTTATGGAAATTTGATGAACAAACAAAATATGGTAGTTTATTTTATACACTTAATACTGATGATACAAATATTTTTGGTTTAAAGTTTATTAGAAAATTTACCCAAGTAAAAATATTTTTTTTTTCAATGAGAATCAATAATGTAATCCTATAATTTACGTGTAAGATGATGAAAGATATTATTATAAAAATCTTACTAATATAATTATTACAATTTATAACATGATTTTGTTTACTCATTAGAAGAGTTAATCAAATGATTTCAATTATAAGTTAAAAGCTTGTTAATATTCAAAAATCCCTAATTTAGATTTTATAAACAGTTAAAGAGTGATGCGTTTTTAAAAATATATATTGTTAAAATTTTAAATATGTTTTGTTAATTTATGGCAAATTTTAAAATTTAAAAAATATTAGTATGTATAATTATTGGGCAAGGCGGATATATCCGCCAATCAAACTTTTTATATAAATATAAATTTGTTGTTAATTCATATTAAGGAGAATTTGATTAAATATCTTTAGTTATTATTTATAAAAAGTATTTAAAATGATTATTATTAGTAATGGTTATACTTAAATACAATTTTTATATGCGTATTGTTAGAAAGGTACGTTATATAATTAGAAGGTAGAGTAAATGAGTTACGTAATTTGTAATCAATTTCTTGAATGCTCGATGCATTTAACCCGTTGCGATGGAAGATGCATCGATGAAAGGAGAAGGAAGATGTTGAATGGATCTGGGCTTCCGTTTAATGGCCTCGCAGAATGCAAATTTAATTTAAAAACTTGAATGTTGTAATTGCTAAGCGTTCAATTCCCATTCCATCCGTATTATTATTATTACAACGGCAACAGCAACAACAATAACAAACAACAACAATAACAGCATCGACAACAACGGCACTATTGACAAGGTGAAATGGAAAATGGGATAGGAAGAATGAAAAGGAGCATAACATTCGGAGGAAAGAGGGAGAGCGAGAGGTTAGGGCTGGGGGCGGCAGCGGCGACGGTCGAGGAGGAAGAGGCGAGTGTTAAATAAACACGTCAATCAATTTTAAAAGTGACAATGGCGTTTGTATAAGCAGCGCTCGAATTTGCATCCAATATATAAATTGTGCAAAAAAGTAAATAACACAAAAAAAAAACATACATACAAGCAGGATAACTGCATGCAAAACTCACGCATGGAGAGGAGAGAGAGATGTCCTGCATTGGTGGATGTAGGTGTGTGTGTGTGTATATATATTTGCAGTGCAGCAGCCAGCAATTCACTCCAGCATCGGGGTCTGTTTGTGAGGGCACAATATCATCTGAATGACGTTTAATTCCACATATATCGCTTAGAAGAGGCTTCTCTTGATTAAAATCACGGATCCATGGGGGCAACAATGGGGACCTCCTTCTCGTCCTGCTCGGACCGCTCTCCTCCTCTTCCTCCTCCACCAGCAAACTCGTCCTCATCCTGCAAGTACTGGTAATAGTGGTGGAAGAGGTGGAGGATGGTACAAACCTTAAAAGAGTGGCGGCGGCAGTTCAACGTCGGGGGGAACGAGGTTCGGGTCCGTCTAATCAACCGGCTCTTTGTCAATCGGAGCTTTTTGTGATTGATTGAAACTGAAATTGCTTCGCTTCATGATTGATTCCTGCCTGCCTTCCCCCCTCTTGCATCATTGCTCCCTGCTTCATTGTTTGTATACTCCTTCAATTTTTTTTGTTCTGTTTGTCTCTCCTCTTCACCTTTTGTCTCCCTACGAATGGGGGTCAAACGCCCGTTATAATAATTCACACATAACAAAAAAAAAATAGCGACCAGATTTTTTAACTCCATTCAATAGAAAGAAAATTATCTATTATGCACAAAAATAATTTAATTCAAGTACGTTTATTGATCCTCTGTATTATTTACAGAATTAGTCTTGTTCATCTACAATATTATTATTTTATAATGTATACTATAATAATTTAATAGTATTAATTATTTATAATGAAAATCTATATTTTTCTTATATATTTTTTTAAAATATTAATTCAAAATATAATTTCTTAGATCAGTTTCCCATATCCATTTTTTTTAATCCACTTTTAAAAAAATACAGGTGTTGAATTTAAAAAAAATGATGTTCTGTTAAATTTTGAAATTCAAATTTTCTAGCCTTTTTCATAGAATTTTTGTACCTTGTCTACAATGAATTACACCTTATTATCGGCTGACAACTCATGCGGTGTCCTAATTCTCTAAAGATAACTGAGATTTCTTAAGATTAGATTTAATGATCTTCCGGATTTTGAGCATTCGGCACGTTTGAAACCATGGATTTATTTCCGTTTTCCCTACTAAATAAAAAAATGAATTAAGTTTCCTTAAATGATCTTAATTTAATTAAAATATTTTATATAATCTCTAAGGAATTTTCTAAAATAATTTAAAAAAATATTATAATAATAGTCATTTATTTTCATATAAAAATTTATAATATAATTTTGCATCTTCACCATTAACTCCTATTTCATAATTATTATCGTTTTAATTCTTAATTTAATAAAAAAATGATGACAGAAGAAATCTTTAGTTTAATAAAACTAAAGATTTCTTCTGTCATCATTTTTTTATTAAATTAAGAATTAAAACGATAATAATTATGCATATTTACTCTAAAATTTCTTAAATTTTATTTTATTTTTTTTTATCAATATGTAAGTTTTGTATATATTTTGATATTTTTTTTATAATTTTATGTAGTGTAAATTGTAAAAAAAATAGTGTTAAAAAAGAGAAAAATAAATATGATCTTTGTAGCCGATTATCGTTTTCGCAGTCGATCCTTTCTGTATGTAGTATGTATATTTTTATTTTCTTTGGATAAATTTTACAAGTAGAATTTCTCATAGGGGGTTTTTGGAGCAAAACCGAACCCATTTGGGGAGCGCGGAGCTGAATAAAAATACATACAAAATGGGGCCATTGTGGACTGTGTGGTGAATTTACAAAGCAATCGAAAAAGATTTCCAATGTGCATGTATATAGGAGTATACAGTGTGTGCATGTATTGTACACATTTATATATGTATGTGTGTGTGTGTGGGTGTATGAGATCTGGCTGTATGTTGCAGATATTTTGTGTATACGGAATTCGATTGAAAAGCGGGGGCCGATTCAGTATTATGATGAAAATTTACACTTGTGCACTCCAAGTCACGTGGTTATGTCAGAAATGTTTTGTCGCCTGGAGCCGGGAAGTTTTATCCATTTTCAATTGAATTTAATTCGTTCGGCTTTTGTTGCGTCGGGGGTTGCACAATGTACCAACCCCCCAAAACCCCCGAACACAACGCACGGATCTGTGCAAAGCAGAGCCTCGTCGGAACATCGACCAAATCGATTTCGGATTATTTAACTTTTAACACTTCCATCCCATACAGATATATATGCACACATGCACATGATCCGATACAAAATTTACAAACGCAACAAAACAAGACATATAAACAAATTATGAAAGAAAAATTATTTAAAAAATTATCTTACACTTTATTAAGAAATCTAATAATCTTCTAAGACAATTATTTTAATGCAAAAAAATTGATTTAATTTTCTGTAAATAAACTATATTTTATTTTATTATATTTTATTTTGTTATATTTTCTGTGCTAAAACTTGAAGATAGTTGCGTTTATTAAAATAAAACCAAATATAAAATAGAACAAAACTAACGAAAAGTAGTAATTATTGTAAGAACAATTAAAAACGAAAGATTTAGAAATCCGTTATATAAGAAATAATTGATTTTCTTAAGAAGTAACATATTTTGGAGGACCAAAAAATATGTTATTATATTTAAATAATTTTAAATTTAAAATTTATTACAAAAATAATGAAACTAAATTTTTATATATTTACAGTTATTATAAAAAAAATTATTTTCTTAATAAGTAACAAAATTAGCAAAATATTATATTGCATTTTCTTAATTAAAATGCAAGTTTGTAAGAACATTTCTTTATTAATACATAATTGAATAAATATTAAACATACAATTCTGAAAAAGTACTTGTTTCAGCGAGCAAAACTGAAATAGAATTTCATTTTAATCATATGAAAATCAAATTGATTGCAGGGTGATTTTAGATTTTACTCATTATAATTTTAGTATAACTTCAGATCTTAAACTTTCATTTAAAAAAACTTTAAAAATAATTATTTTTAGTTGCAGACAAGATATTGTATGTAAAAAGTTTAATAATGCTAAGTTTGATAATATTTAGCAATAAAAACGTATATTATTAAGAACTGTTTTAGGAGAATATTAAAAAATTTGGAATTATATAATAATTTTGGAATATTTTATTTTAGGCAACAAATTTTGCAATTTTTATTTTTATAGATAGAAATATATTTGAATTTTTAAGATCAATATTTTTTTTGTACTGAATTTTCTATTAAATTTTTCTTGTTATTAAATATATACAATATAAGTATAAGATTTGTAATTACGTAAATTGAATTGATTATAGGAGATTATGTCATAATAATTGAACAATTTAATCTTTATGAAATATTTAATATAAATATATTCAGCTTATTAAATTGGAGTGATGTGATCGCATTTTGTGTGTATGTAAAGCAACTTATGCGTTTCGAATTGTTGAAGTGCATCGGAATTGGTTTTCCATTGTCCACCGGGGTTGCTTCAAATAATAAAGAAACGGGACGAAAGAAAAAAAAAACATCATTTTCAATTTGAAGGTGGCTGTTGGAATGACGTTGCAGTTCGATTGGTTGCGCCCACGATCTGTTATTTATTTTATACGGATTCGGGAGGATATAATACAAATAAATGGTAAGTCTTAATCAAAGGTGATCCATCAAAAGAGGTGGCCATCGCATGGGAAAAAATAATAACAAAACGGATAAATAATGAAAGGCGATGGGAGTGGAAAGAACTGAGGGAGAAGAGAGGAAAGAAAGAGTAAAGTAGAGTTGCTGCAGCAAATAATGATGTTGATGGAAGATGATGATGATGATGAGGACGAGGAGGAAGAAAACCGTCGTTCCAGGAGAGCGAGTTTGGCCACGCCTATACCGCCATCTTGCGGCTCCGATCTAATTGATAAAGATCATTACTCATTGGCAACATCTGGCCGTTCAATGGTTTCAATCAATAAATAACATACCTCCGACCACTAATGATTGGTCTTTAAATAATTTATTTCCACAAACCCTCCACACCGCCCCCTGATCCTTATCAGATTCGATTATCATTTCGCCCCCTGTATTTTTACTTTATACAAATCTATTTTTTACCACCGCTACTTTCCAAACCGATGTAAACGTCGAGCGGAGCGGTGATGCGCTTGCTGCGGGGTTGAAAAACGTTCTGTTTTTTTTTTTTCACGGGTTGGTGGTATCTTGTGCAATGTGCAAAACTGTCAGCCAGGAATCAATTTCCATATCATTTCCAAACTCGTCTCTCGGTGACACTCTTTCGAATGCAGATGTGTATCATTGTAACTAACACACTTCCACCGGTGGGTGTAGATTGAGATGTCCACAATGGGGGCCCTTTTGTACCGCACCTCCAATATCGCACCGCTCGCTTTCATGCACTCACACGCACACGCTGTAAGCTGTTTTATTCAAATTTAAATTACCTCTCTCACATTTATTCTCTCCCCCACAAAAAAAAAATATATAAATATTACACTTCTATACAAATGCACACAAACGCACGCATTCAATGATACACAGAAATACACCCGGATATTTGTAACAAGTTAAAATGAAATACTTGAAGAAAAATTCAAAAAGAGCAAAATTGAAGCATACAAATTTCATATTTTATACAATTTTTTTTTGTTCTATATTAGTTATAATCTATTTAACATATATTGTTATTATATCTAAACAATTCAAATAAATGTAAAAATAATTTATTATGTAATTTATTTATGTTAATCAATAATTAAATTAATAATTTTTATTAAAATTTTTAAAAGAATCATAAAAAGTAATAAATTTTTTTAAATGAAATTCGAAATATTGAAAATCTTTGTTGCAAATAAAATACTTTAAAAAAAATAAACTTGAACTTGGCAGTGAATGAAAAAAAAATACAATATATTTTTAAATAAGCATTGTGGGAAGCCTAATTTATCATCTAGATATAGTGCTGCCATCTTACGTATTATTCACAATAGTTATAAGTGTCTAATGAATTTCTATAGATTTATTTATATAAAGAAAAAAAAATAATAGGTTGAGGATTTTTTTATTAAATTATTATATTATATAATGTTTGATTCATTTAAAACGTGATACATATAGAGTACATTTTAAAAAAGATATAAGTTATGAGAAAAACATAATTTTAAAGTTATCACCAAATCAGATACGAAATTAAAAAAGTATTATTATTTAATAAGCACCAAAAAGGTTTAAATATTATATAGATTAAATAGTAGTAATTGTAAGAAAAATAATATATTTCTAATTATATAATTCCATAAAACAAGTCTATTTTCAAATCAATTATTCAATGTTATATAAGTACAAAAATATAAAATTCAAAAAAGGTATATAAGTAATAATTTTAAGAAAAATAATAATTTTATAAATATATATTATATTTCAAATAAAATATATTTCATTTCAACTTTACTTTATTGTTATTTTTCTAACTAAAAAAAATCAAAAAATCAATGTAAAATTTAATAATATAATATTCAATTTTCTTTCAACAAACTTTTTTTTCTAAATCCTCTTTCTACAAATTGATCATATTGTTGTCTTTTTTTTAAAATAAAGTCAATGTTATATAAGAACTAAAATGTAAAATTCAAAAAAGGTATATAATAGTAGTAATTTTAATCAATTAATAATTTTCTTTCTAGACAAATAATTGCTGTTTTTTTGCTATTTTTCAAATATAAAGTATATTTTATACAATTTATTTCAATTATTAAATATAAATTTATTCCAATGCTTAATAGTAATATAAATTGAAATATGATATTTTTACTTTATGAATTTGAATCTTGTTTGATTGATTTAAGAACATGAATATTAACATTTAAAGATAAAAGAAAACTTTTATATTTTATAAAATATGAAAGGAACACACGAGTTTTAGGACAAAAATATAAGTTGGATTGAATCTAAAGAAATAAGAACAAAAAATAATATTTCATACAAAAATTGTGCTTTGATGTAAATGGTATTAGTTCGTAATGTGAATGTACGATTGAAACGTGAACGGTTAGCATATATTTTTGGTGTGGGGTGGCGAAGCGATTGATTCGGTAAATAGAAATGGGAATGAATAATGATTGGTAGAGGTGGTGATTGAGCGCGTTTGAGGCAATTAGCTTTGAATAATGTATTTGAGGAAAGTTAAAGTTGTGTAAATGTTTGCGTTTGATAATGAGCGAAGCCAGCAGCAACAGCTCACCTCTGCAAAGCGGATGGATGGACACACATGGTCGCAGGAGGAATAAAGATAAAAAGAGAGAAAACGATGAAGTTTGTTTGTTTGATGGTGTAATTAAGTGTCGTGCGTTGTGATGTTCGAGAAGGATGAGAAGATTTCGATGTTTGATGGCGAGGGAGAGAGAGAGATGAGGTGTATGTAGTTAGTAGCCGAGAGATATGCGATCAGCGCTAAATATAATTAACACGTCGCCAGTAATATTCTCACCTAATTACTAATTATAATGTAACATAATGTGTACATGTGGGCCGACATAATGGGATCTAGGGATGGCGCCTTTCTATAATAATACGTGCACACATTCACACGTAAACACTAGTGTATGTGTATACGTATACATTATACAGTGGCCACAAATAGTGGTTTTGAAAATGACAGGGGCGGACGGGCGGTGTTTTGTCGCCGCTGGGGCGGAAGCCGCGGGGGGGCGCAATTAGAAACCACGGGTGTTCGTTCGTTCGCCCTTTTCATAGAGGCCCACGCCCAGACATCTGAAACTAGGTGTCTACGACAATATAAACCGCCGTCTCCACCCCCGATTCTTCTGCAGTTTTTAATCGCAATTAGGCCTAGCTCTTTGCAAACTAAACGTTCTCGTAGGCGTAGATTTCATCCCCCTAATACACACACGTACACGCACCATTCACGCTCTATTTCAACAGATGAGAACTGCGTTGAAAGAAGCGCTTAAGTGCATGTTTCACACGACGCTGAAGACCCCAATTTACACCTATTTCATTTACCAGCATCCTGAAAATAACGAGCTTCATTTCTTCCAATTACTACTTTTAAAAGCACTAAACTCAAGAAAACTTATGTAATAACAAAATTAACTAAACACAAACAGACCTCAGTTAACGAATAAAAACTTCGTTATCGGAGGTATAAAATACTATATTTAAATTTATTAAAAATCGATCAACTTACAAAGTTTGTTCTTCATTATTATAACAATAACATTTCTTCGTAAATCAAGAATATTTTCACTAGAAATAAATACAGAAGTTTTCAATATAATTTAAGCATTTTTTTGAATCAGAAACTTTAAATTCGTTTTAAATTTCTTTTTCTTCGTTGTAAATAAAGATTTCTAAATCTTTTACTGAAAAACCTTCGAAATCTATTAATCTTCCATTATAATTTCTTGCACGTTTTTAACTTTTGAAAATTTTTTGCTTAAAATTGCAGTCTTTGTCATCAGATATAACGTTAACCGAGGTACGAGTTTAATTAGGAAGAAATAATACAAAATTAAGAATATTTATGTTTCACTTCAATAAAACTTTTTATATAAAATGTTTATTTCATTGGTTCAAACTTTTCTTTCATTCTCGTAAAAGTGAAGGAAAAATAAATTGTTGAATAAAAATATGAATTGCAAATATATCAAAATGTGATAATAAAGAAGATGACTTTATATAACTTTTATGAGAATAAAAGGGTTTATTTTGGAAGTAGTTATAATGGCGAAATTATTGTTACATTGTAAAGTAACATTGGGTTCGATAATTTCTGAAGATGAAAGAAGAAAAAAGGGATATCCTCCCCCGCTTTGTTCGCGCGGAGGAAATTCCGTTATTGTCCGCAAGATAATAAAAACCGTGCCGAAGAAATCTGTTTAGATGCGCTTTCTCCGTGCTTTCTATGTAACTGTTTGTCGTGGGTGTACAGCTCATTTTTGGGGTTTTATTGACTTTTACCGTCTGCTACAGTCTTTCAAGCCTTCCGACCAGAACACAGAGTAAGTCAGGACAACACAGGACAAGTAATAATCTTTGCAAAGCGCGACACAAATATTGCCGCAACCGCCCACCCAATAAATATTCATAAAAATGGGGACTTCCCCGAACGGTTCATGCAGCCTTAACTGACCAGGTAATGACGTTTCGGTCGGTTGTAAATCCCCAAAATACAATTTCCTTTCAACCCCATCCACGACTTCATCCCCATAGTCCTTTTGTCGGTCAATTGTGACAATGCCAACGCAGGACGTCAAGTGGACGTTGTTTTCCTTACTGCAGACAAGGATTACACGACTTAACATCAACCGCGATTTAAGCCTGCTTTTTCAAAGGAAATAAAACAATTACGAACAAAGCAATTTCACACTTTAGGGATTACATTTTACTTAGATTTCACCAAATCACTAACAAAATTTTCATTTTTATACAACATTATCAACAATAGATTACTGCAAACTAATACCTATCCACTCATTACTACTCACTTAATTTACCATATTAATTAATCTCACATAATTACTGGAATCTCAGATCGAGAACTCCTTAACACCAGACATCATTAATTTCTCTCATCGACAGAAAATTCAGGTCAAATTCTGCCTACCTCATTATTTTCTTTTCAATAAATTAAACACCTTTAATAAAATATAATTGAAATTTCCTCATTGAATAAACAACTTACATTTATTAAAACACTAATTATCATTATTTTATTTACTTTTTTTGGTAAAACAATTGTATTTTCTTACAAAATAATGAAATTATTTTTAAAACCTTTACCTTAACATAATTATTACAATTAAAAAATAATAATATATTTTTTTAATATTTTTTTGACTATTTTTTTGCAATTAAATATTCAAGATTTAATGACAAACAACATAAATATATTACTTATATGTAAAATCTTGAATTTTTATAATTTTAAATCATATTTATTTCATTTTTTTTGTACAACAACTTTAAAAACTTTGCTTTCCTGAAATAACAGCAATATATTTTATTTTAATAATATTGTAGTAATATTTAACTTGAAGGGTCTTAAAGATAATAAAAAATATGATATTACAATAAACCAATATACCTGTAAAAAAAAATTAAAATTACCTATAAGATAAATGTATCTTTTTCTTGTTTATTTTAGATCCTAGTAAAAAAATGTATTTTATTTCCAAGTCAATTTATTTTCTTGTTTTGTGTGGAAAACAGAAATAGAAAATTATTTTAAAAACTATTTTTTTTTAATTTAATTTAAACAGTTTTGAGATTTTTAATCACTAAGATTGTATTAATTTTTAGATATGTTGTATATTACCGAAGAAAAAAACTTATGTAATAAATAAAGGACAAAAACTTTTTAAATTAATTAATTTTCAGGTACTATTACTATTATTCTCTGTATTTATTGAAGTGGTTAAATTTTTTAGTTAAAAATGAGTAAAAATAATAAAATTATTGAATAAAAACTCTCTTCATTCAAGTAAATAAATTAATTTGTAAATTATTATAATTTTTATTTTAATTATTATAAATATTTTTTTTGTTTAAATAAATAATAACACAAATATGGATTAAAATATATAAAATCTAAAAATTGAAGAAATTCCATATAATTGAGATTTTCAATTAAATTAATTAACAACTAATAATAAAATTAATTAATTTGGAAATTTCTAAAGCTAATATTATTGAAAATAATTAAACTTAATTCGGTGTATGAATTGTGTATTTATTTAGCTGGACGTTTTTTCATTCAGTTTTGCCTCTTGTAAATGTTACAACCCTTAGTAGAGAAAAAGGGGGTTAAAGAATGACCGACAGTTTGGGTCCCTTCAAAATCTGGAACCCGTTGCTACAGAAACAAACGGTTTGAAACGCAAAAACTAAAAAAGAATGAATTTTCAACATCATGTACGCACATTGTTAAATACAAAAAAAAAACGCTGAGTTTGGTGAAATATTTGCAAAATAAAGCAAATAGTTTCTTTATTTTTACGCTAATCATCATCAGCTCAAAAAAAAAAGTTTTAAATATGTGTTTCACAGTAAATGAAACAAGTGAAAAATAGAAACAAAAATGCGTACATATTGTTTCTCTCTATGCGAGTGTGTTTGAATTTGGACGGGGTTTGTCGGGCGTATTGTAACCCCTCATTGTGGCAGTGACATTGTTAACTGTAACGGTCACAATAAGCTTTTGTTTCGCCACAGTTCGGGTTTATTGTAAACAGGGTTGTCCGAGACAAAAGGGCACTAGTGTTGCGCGGGGTGTAGGACGCGCCCTCCTGGGCGCAGCATAATATTTCGGACACTACGAATCCTAGAGCAAATTCTAATTGATGCAGGAATGACCGCAACGAACGCCCCACAAATTTACTCTGATGACCCTACTCAATACGGACTTCATTAAAAGCATCTTAATCCAACAATTTTAAAGATTTTTTAATTTCAGAAAAAAATTCATTTTCAGTTTTCTATAAAATAGTAAAATTTTATATAATATTTAAAAATTTATCCTAAATTTTATATACAATTTTAAGACAAAAAAAAATTAAATAATTTAACTGCTTTGTTAAAAACTGGGGTTTCTCCATTTTTCTATCAAGTAATACATCAATTGTACATCGGATGATCTAATCTGTATGATAATTTAAAAAAATCTAATTTAATTTAAAGCCAAAATATTTAAATTAATTTATTGAAAACTGAGGTTTTCTCTTAAATAATATTTTTTCCACATTAATTATCATTGTAAATAATGATTTTGTAGGAGAAAATGCAAAACATTAATTATTTATGTAATTTTTTTTATGTTGTTTCTAGAAATAAAATTAATTTTACTTTTAAATAGATTAATGTAAAAATATAAACATTTAAAATACAAAAATTTAAATGAATTGAATACAATGGGATTGATGTTTTTTTATTTTTTGAAAGACAAAAATGAATGAATTTAATGGAGAATGAGGAGTTTGAAATTAAAAAGGGTGGAACGAAGTTATATAATTTTTCTTGTTTGAATTACGTAATGGAACGAATTGCAATTGAATATTGTGCGACGATAATGTTGGCTTAATACTAATTGAAGGAGTGAAGAAGTAGAGAGAGAGAGGGAAGTTGTAATCCGGCGCGGTTGAACGGCCTTTTTCTGGAATAATAGGGTGGCTTTCGAGGATGCATAATAAATATAAAGTACGAACGAAATGGCATTCTTATGTAAACATAGGGATATTATATACATTATGAGTACTTTTAATGGCAACAATGAAAAAAAAAGCAACAACTTGCAAACAGGTATATATGGTGGTAAGGACATTATGCATAACGCTGGCTGGGATTGAGCGAATGCACGGATAATATGAAAATACAAGAAGGAAAAAAGAAGAAGTAATATGTATAGGAAAATATAATAAAAGAATGGAACGAGTGAACAGGATAACGCAAGTGAAGAAGAATAAGGACGAAAAGAAGGAAAATAAAGGAATATCATGTACAAAGCGTCGGAGAGATGTGTAAAGGGTGTTGCTGTGGTGGGGGGACCAATGGTGCGGACGAAGGGCGTGTCCTTAGGGATCCCCACTACGGAACGTATTTAAAAGGCTCCACCTACCAGGGAATTAGTATCGTCTGCACTTGAGTCTTATAGTCAGTCATCAGCCGGCAGTTTAGTTGTGAAGGTGACCTAGCTAAAGCGAGCAAAAAAAAGAAGTAATCTACAGCTAGAATAATTCGAAAAGAATACAGTGAATTTGCAAGTTCTCGAACGACACTTGAAAAATTTATTTGAAAAGTGACGAAAGGAAAATACAGCAGAAAAAAAAAACATGGCAAACATGTACAATTACCCCGGTAGTATGCTGGAAGATTATCCGGCGCCGAGTGTGGTGGCCCCGGTTGTTGCCAGTGAAGGACACATAAAGAGGCCGATGAACGCTTTCATGGTCTGGTCCAGGATACAGCGCAGGAAGATCGCATTGGACAACCCGAAGATGCACAATTCCGAGATTTCGAAACGTTTGGGTGCCGAGTGGAAGCTGCTCACGGAGCAACAGAAGAGACCGTTCATCGATGAAGCTAAAAGGTTGAGAGCAGTGCACATGAAGGAGCATCCCGATTACAAGTACAGGCCGAGGAGGAAACCTAAAGGTCCGGTGCCGCCAACGATTAAACCGAACGTCGCGTTCCACAATATGAACATGAACATGAATATGAACATGAACATGGGTATGAACGCGATGACGCCGTACTTCCCATCGTTTGAAGTACCGCACGGTTATCCGTATTTCAATCCCGCTTTCGACATCTCCCGCATCGCTCCTCCGGCGGAGAAGAGCCCGACCGGCGGACAAAGTGCCGTTGTCACATCTCTGCATTCGACCCTCTACAACACCATCTACCACCAGAATCAACAGAAGCAATTCCCGTCTCCACCTCTGAGCATGTTCCCGGCGATATCACCCCAGCAGATGATGTATTCCGCCAGCTCCAGCCCCGGCTCCAGTCCCAGCTCCACCGGGGATTTAGAGATTAGGAGACCCGTGCCCGTTATGTATTAATCGCGTTCATAAGTGCTCGTATTACCATGTCTCAAATGTACAATTTTTTTCTCTGTGATTCTCACGCATTCGGTTTCGTTTGTTCGTTTTACTTTATATAATTAATTTTAATTTGTTTTTTCATTATTTTTTTTTTTGACTGAGACTTTCGTAATATTTATATAAATAAACAAATATTATATCGCGTATTGTACATACCTTGAGTATATATATATATATAAATGATTATATTAGTATTTTAGTTATTTGTTGTATTGTAATATAAAAATTTAATCGTTAATGAAATCTGACTAAAGAAATGAACTTCTGTATATAAAAAATAATAAAAAAAAAAAACGATACACCCAAAAATTTACTTCTCTCATTTTACACAACCCAACTTTTTCAAAACCCTCACTTTTCCAGCTTCCAATAAACTAAACAAAGATTTGCAACATTACATAATAAATATGTGTTTTATCAAGAATACATGCATTTTTTCCTAGAAAATATTTATTTTCTTACTATAGTTTCAATTTACATTTTCAGGTAAGTGCAGATGGTCTACTTTTCAGGTATCAATAAAAAATATACCTTTCTGGGTTTTCTATATCACGCGTAGTATTAATTCACGTTATATATAATTAAAGTGGTTAAACATTTTCAGAAAAATTCATAGAAAACTGAAAATAATATGCAAAAAGGGAAAATAAATAATATAAAATCATTGATGAAGTGAACACAAATATAAAAATTTGCTTGAAGAAAAAAATTAGAGAAATCAGAAAGAATAATAAAAACTGAAATAAAATATTGATAAATTGATTCAAATCTTGTGAGAAACAAAATAGTTTTATTAATATTTATTTAAAATCAAAATAAAATCATCATTTATGTGAATTATCACTGAAACTATGTGGAAATGGGGAAAATAATTAATATTAAATAATTGGTGATGAAAATACAATTATACAAATTAGAAAAATCAGAATGGAAATAAGAAACTGAAATAAAATAGTGTCAAATTCATTCAAATCTTATGAGAAAAAAAACTTAATTAATAATGTTTTTAGATAATTAACTGAAAACTATATTAAAATTGGGAAAATAAATAATATAAAATCATGAATGAAGAGAACATTACTGTACAAATCTGTTTTGTACATAAAAAAAAATATAAACTAAAGAAATCAGAAAAGATTTAAAAACTGAAATCGAAACAGTGATAAAATTATACTATTCTTGTTTTATTCTTTTGGTTTAAATATTTATTTAAAATCAAAATAAAATCATGATTTTAAATAAATTTACAGGAAACTGAAAACTTTACAATTTCAAAAAGACCGTGGGTTTAGGTACTTCAAAAAGGATTTATTCCGAGAAAAAGGTACAAATTGGACAATAAGTTAAGATTGTACCTATTTCTTTGGCCCTTTGGTAACAAAAATAGGACCAATAAAAATGTAAATAATAAGCTTATTTTATGCTCTATAGATTGAATAATATAATAATTTTCATATTATTTATAATAAAGAAACACATTTTTTTTTAATCATTTTTGTATTTATCTACATTATTTTAAAAAATAAGGATTATTCAATTATGTTTTTGTAATCGATTTTCCGGACTAATTTCCCTATTGCGCAAAGTGGTCTGCTCGAACTGCGACACAATAAAATATTATTTCTTATTTTCAAAAACCACCCTCTTCCTCCACCCCCGCCAACGAAAGCAATCCGTCAAATGGAAAGTGTGTGTGAGCCGCGTATCAAAAAGGGGTTTTTCGGCGACAATAGATCCGTCGTCTGTCTTTCTGCTCTTTCTCGGCGGCAACCTCCATCCAGTTCTGCTTCTGTTTCTCTTCGGCTTCCGGGGGTCGCCTTAAATTGCATTGAGGCAGTGCCCTTTGTTTTCTGCTCTCCTTCTCGTCGAGTCGGTCGAGAAGGGTGAGGCTTTTTACTCTTTTTTATTTTTAAATTGAAATCAAAAGCGGCTGCCACTCTTTAAGAGAGAGACGCAGGGAACGAACAACCAACCCTTTTCGGAGCCCTTTTGTTTTTGCATCTCCCCTTTTCTACGCTCTCGCTAATTGAAAAATTAATTTTGATTTTCTTTACTTACATTTATTATTTCATTACTACAATCGACTATATCAATAATTACTATAAATTTCTTTACAATATTTATACCAGATTTTAATTAATCAAATTATAACATTGATATTCATACGTTTTTAAGAAAAAAAAAATCATTTTTTGTTAAAGAATTTACAAATAAATTAAATTAATATATTTATTTTTTTGCCACGTCATCTCATGATTTTATTTATTATTTGAAACCTAAAGAAATATTTCTTTTTTTATAAAAAAATTAAATATTATAATTGTATTACATAATTATAATTAATAATAAAATATTATTTTATAAAATTTTCAACTTGCAATATGTTTTTTTTTTCAATTTGTGAATTATTGGAATGAAGTATTGGCATCAACTGTTGCATGAAACGATTCCATATGGATGGATGTGGGTCCGTGTATTTATGAGAGCGAATGCAAATGCATTTTCATACGAGTGTTTTTGTTGGATTGCTTGTTAGTAGCGCAACATTAATTAGTTCGCAATAATCGGCTTCATTTGCACTAATAATGTGCAATTATCGCGAACAGAAATGTTCTTTTATTCGCGTTTTGTAGCGCACTTCACAACGTTTTCACCGTTTCCAGCCTTTCCTCCATCAACATTTCCCAATCCCAATTTTGCGCAAATTCATTTCCACTTTTGCAATAATCGATGTTTCCAATCCTCCAGTTTATTCAAATTTAATTCGAAATATATTTTATTCTAAACTACAAAACTTAATTTGTACAAATTTAAAAAATTGCAGTTTGCGCAAATTTTGTCAAAAAAAAAATATTTGCGCAAATTCCGTTTATTAGAATTTATGATAAATTATAAAATTATATAATGTGTGTTGCAGTTTGCGCAAATTTATTATCTTAACTTAATATTTGTTATTTTATAATTGATCTGTTTTGAAATAAATAATGTATTTCGTTTGTAACAAATATGTTGTGATTGTTGTTGAAAATGACCACACCGAGAATTGGAATACAATAGGAGAAACCGACAAATTTTTGAGCAAACAAACCGACTGTGTGTGAAAAAAAATTAAGTCGTTTAACGTATGAATATGTTCAATATAAATACGTACACGTTTCCATAATTACATAATGGCTATTGTGGTGTCATCTGAATGCCTTACACAGAGGACGTGTTAAAATCTTACATTTTGTGGACCAAAATAGAGCAACAAGCATTCAAAGATCTTTCGGTTTTCGTGTTAATGGCGTTGGCTTTCACGAAAAGAAGGAAAAACATAAGCATTAACAAAAAAAAATCTGGTGTGAAACGCGACTTTGTTCATTATTGAATATAATAATGCTAATGTCTATATGGAGATAGTAGCTTCCTGGCTATTTGCATTTGCACGAGTCTCAGAACATAATGCCATTTAGCGGTCTCCTATTTTTCTCTTCTCTACCCATTTAATCATTACAATAACAACAGATATTCCATTTACAAGATTTCTATTACATTATCAGGACTACACACGGCTTCTATTTGCTATTAGCTCTGAAAAACAAACAACGATATTATGAGGAAATCACAATAAAATAAAAATCATCAGTTACTATACTTTACAGATCTACAAAATATTTCTGGAACAATGCGTTTTTTTTTTAAATTAAATTAAATAACGATTTTTTTTAAAGCTGTTCCATTGTGCCAGGTGACAAAGTCAAATAGATCAATTTGAATCGTAAAAAAAATAAGTCAATAGGTATGTATAGGAGAACAATGGATTTAAATTTGCAAAAGATGCAAAATAGCCTCACGTGTCTATTGGAGCCGCTTTGTTCTAAGTCATTCAATTCGCATAGAAACAGGACACGCGTTATCTTTCTTACATCATGACCATCATTTCCTGCACGAGACTGGAAGATAAGTTTGGATATTCGAAGATGTTGGACCACCTACAAGCTGTATTTGGATAATTACGTTACGTAATTTCATTTCGTTTTCATCTAGATATGTTAATTATGCAAATAGCATGAGATGCTTAATCCTAATCTTGCTCCATTCACTAAATAAATCTAGATAAGTTCATTGAAATTGAAGATTACATATTGAAATTATTTAAAATCTATTTATTATATTTTTTACTTCTATTATTATGTCATTTGATGGTGACATAGTAAAGATCACCTAAAATATTCTCTGAATTAGAAAAATAAAAAATATGTTATTATTTGATTAATTTTTTAATTCACTTTTTAGGTGTTCATTTATAAATTAATTATGATTTCATTTATAATTTACAATTCACAAGTTACTTTTCACCCATCTCAAAAAAGTTGCTTAAATTTCTTAATTTTTGAAACCTCAAATGCTTTAGAAAATCTTTAAAATAATAGTTTTAGTCATGCACTAGGTGTTTAATTTTATGAGTAGTATTAATAATAAAAAAATATAGTATTAATTGTAAAAAAAAAATAATATTGGTCATCTTTCCAAAAAAAAAATTGCTTAACTTTCTTGATTTTCGAAACATAAAATGCTTTAGATACTCGATAAAAAATTGGCACAGTATATAAATATGTATTATTCAAATTGGTAATCTTTTCAAAAAAAGTTGCTTAACTTTCCTGATTTTTGAAACATCAAATACTTTAGAAACTTGACAAAAAAATAATTTTAACCATCCACAAGATCTTTGATTTCATGAGCACAGTATATAAATATGTAATATTCAAATTGGTAATCTTTTCAAAAAAAGTTGCTTAACTTTCTTGATTTTGAAACATCAAATATTTTAGAAACTCGACAAAAATAATAGTTTTAACTATGCACAAGATTTTTGATTATATGAGCACAGTATGTAAAATATATAATATTTATATTGGTCACCTTTTCAAAAAAAGTTACTTAACTTTCTTGCTTTTTGAAACATAAATTGCTTTAGGAACTCGATAAAAATAAAATATTTAGTTATTGCCATGCAGAAAATCACAAGCTTAGTATGATTATACATAGTACAATATTCTTCTCGATCACCAATAAAAAAACAATGTTGCTTAACTTTATCCAAAAGCAGATAATATTAATTGTTTACCCATACAAGAAAGATTACTTAACTTTCTTATTTTATGAAACGGAAATTTAAATAAAAAATAATATAAAACAACACGTGCGGAATGTAAATGATTACGTCACTTTATTGTATATAATATGAACAAAAAAGGCTTAGTAATTCTACAAAAATAAAAACAATTTTATTTTAATATTAATTTTTACTTTATTTAATGCAACAAAATTTTAATAAAACTGTTTTGCCAATTTATATAAAAATTATAAGGATTTTTGATTGAAAGCCAATTTTGTACATTATTTTAAAATAATTAAATTTTGTCTAATTAATTTCTAATTGTTAGATTTATTTATATTATTGGTTATTATATTTCTGTATATGCTACAATAAATTTTGTAAATATTATTAAGCAATTCTTCAGATTTTCTTCATCTTAAGAAAAATTCTATTAATTATACACAAGAAAATTTACCCTTGTAAATATTAGCTGAAACACAGATCATTGCACGTTTCTGATTCTGATTTTTCTTCATTAAAGTTCAACAATCCTCAATAAGAATTAAGACTAAGTTTGTGTATGTACACGTTATTAATTTTCATGCAGACTTTTTTCATATTCAATATGGGTCTCAACCCCTGCCTGCGAGTATTTGGTGGCTCGAGTGGTCCTCCTCGTGATACATAACTCAACGGCAATCGCATGCAAATTGTACCTATGCACGTAGAGCTCATTTCAATGGGGGTAGTTTAATTACTCACAACACACGAGAGGGTTTCTTTCTTACCATGGTTGTTGTTATTCCGCTTTGTTGATTCCGCAGCAGAAAGAAAAACAGTCACTGAAATAATTACAAAACCACTTGAAATTTTCTTTCATTTCATTCTTTCTATTTTTTTTTTCTCTTGTTCATTCACGAATAATTTAAGCTATTGTATTATTTCTGTTCTTCGGTTTTGCATTAATGATCTTTATGTATATTATTTCAAGATACCCTAAATTTTATTTCTATTACTACTTTCAGCTGTACATTTTTTATTAAGCAATTTATATTTTATAATTACACATTTTAATTTGTTTATAAAAATATAAAACATTATCAAATTACACTTAAGTTAAATAATAATTAAATCCATTGATTACGTGAAATAAAAAATAAATAATTGCGAATTTTGCATTAATTTACATCTATAATTAATTTAATTATATTTATAAATACAATTGTGCGTAAATGCACGCTTTATCGTTTTTTTACATATTTATTTAATTCAAATTTTAACTATGCTCAGCATGACTTGAGTTATGTAGCTTTTTATTATTGTTATAAAACATTTGATTGTTCAATTCTCAATTAAACTTTATACTTTTAAAATCAAAATATATTCAAAATCAATTCTCCAATTTTGATTTCGATTTCTTTTTAAATTTATTTGGTTTTTGTACAAATAAATTATTTACTCAGTTTTATTTTTAGTATCTGCAGTTTTTTTTTTATAATTCAGTGTTTTCTTTACAATTTTAAATTTTATTCTCTTGTGATTTACAATTTACAATCTGTTTTATTTGAAATATTTATATTTTATTTATTTTTTAATTATGTATTAATATTTACGTTTTCTTTATACTTTTTAATTTAGTTAATTTCAAGTTTTTCGTATTTTTGTTCATATAAGGAATTTCTAAAGAATTGTTTGGAAATTGTAGTTTTAATAAATTTATAGGATTATATCATACTGAAATTATTGTAATTTCTTTAACGATATAAAAAATTAAATGTGTTTTATTAGATTATTTTTTATTTAATTATAAAATTAATTTTCTGTTATTTTTTAAGAATTATACAGTATTAAAAATTTTTATTTGAATTTTTTGTAATAATATAATTTTGAAATTTGTAGTGTTAATATTGTATTTGAATTGAGAAATGAATGTGAAATTAGGTAACTGTAGTGATGAATGTACGTTCCATGGGAATCCGCTCCAGCAGATGGCCCAAAAGACAGATTGATTCAGCGGTGAACAAAAGGGCCTCCCTCGTCGTTATTTGCCAGATACACTGCGAAATTATTGTGATTATTCTTATTGCATAAACAGTCGACACAATGCCAGTATATACGCGTATAGATTCTACTTGGTGGTGGTATTAGTAAATACATTCACGCAAACAGCATTATGAGGAGGAAAGCCTGAAGAAGAAGAAGAAGACTGTATCTCGTCTCGTGTGTCTCTTCCATTCTCAATTTACGTGTGCTTTCAATTTCAATATAATGTAATAATAATAATAACACAAACATTCCGTCATCTTTGTGCGGCGATAATTGTGTGCCAGTGGGAGATATAAATTCGGCGACAAAACCGGAGCAGAAGGGTAAGATCCTGGGACTTGGAATAATACGACGAGACGACGATGTGTTTGTTGGATAATGTCGCTCCACTGTGTCTCTCTTCTATATGTGGTGATTGGAACGGCGGTGAGAGAGGGGGTGGAAGGAAAGCGGCGGTGGATGAGATCAGGATTCTGAACATCCCCTAAAACCAGCCAACTTGTCAGCTTTGACTGAGAAAACAAACCGACGTCTCCGAAGCCGCCTCCGCCACCCCAAGATGAATCGCTTGTATTTGCAACACACAACGCATTTACGTTAATTACATCATATTAAAGGCACTCCTCAAGAAACCATATCTCACTTACAATTGTCACCAACCGTTCAAGGGAGAAAGATTATATATTAACTTCATTCCATAAAAATAATTAAAACATAAATTTGCTAATAATAAATTTTCATTTAATATTTTTGCGATCAAATAAAAACAGTAATTTATAAAAAATCAATTTAAGCATGTCGTGGGCCCTATGCATCTTTTTAATAATCGATGATACGCAGAGACTGACAATTAACTTTGGTGGTCCTAAGTCTAAACTATTCGGGATCACGTTATAACACTAATTGGGGGCCCTCAACTAGCACTTTTGAAGGGCCCACGGCTATTATTGTTTAGGACCCTAGTTCAACTATATTTGATTAATATTCTTTGGGGCACTGCTCCAAAAGTGTACTAGGTCCTACATAATTAACCCAAGTTTAGGATAGTTTTTTTTTGTTATCAACAAAGATCAGCTTTCATCTTATTAATTTACCATCAAAATGTCTATTCTTGAATTCTAATTCCCGTGGGCCCTAAAAATTCCCTTGACATTTTTATTAAATTTTGTTCAGTAAAATTATTATTGATTGACTAATATTTATCTTCATATAGTTTTATTTTATTAATAAATGATTACATTTTATTGTAAAACTACTTTATTCTGAGCCAAAAGATAAACAAATAAAAAAGAAAGCAAGAACCGGTCTCATGCCAGTCAATTTAATTTACATTGTGAATAACGAAGTTGGCAACGCTTTTACACTTCGTGGAAGATTAATCTTCCTCAATAAGAAAGCAATGCGGGATTTTATACCCAACTATTTATGTTTGTTTCTCTATATAACTATCTATCTATCTATATATGTTCGTCATCTCTCGCTCTGCATCTCTTTTTCACTCTAACACGCTGCCAAACGCTTCGTTCTATCTCTAGCGTGTGTCTGTCTATTTTTCATTTTGTATGTGAAAAGCTATGTTCCTGCTAGTCCTGCGGAGCTAATTTCCTGCCAAACGGCGCTCTCGCGGACAATCGCATCATTAATCTTGGCGCGACATCAATGAAATGTTTTGTTGGGTTCCCGTTTTAAACACACGTCCACCCGAAAACAACCCGGTGACAAGTGACAAGCAATAGATTGGATTTTTTTTTCACCACAAATTTTTCTGATTATTATAATTCTCTGCCCTCTTTCAATGCCAGATTTCCAACGTCCTTTCGTCCGATTACTCAATTACGACAACGGTAAACGTAGGAAGACAAAAATGAAAGACACAAAAAGATCAAGAAAATCAAGATACATTATTTTTTACTAAAGTCCATTTTCTATATCAACGTTGGACAAAATGTTTAAGGAATGGATCAAAAAGGACAGAAAAATTGTTGGGCAATATAATTTATTTACTAAAATTAAATCATAACTCATTTTAGGTTTAAAAATGAATATAAAAAAAAATCTCTTTAAGAAATCATTATTTATTTACTTTACAATGTGAGGGGCCATGACATAAGAAGATGCGGGAAAGTTAAATCTGGGAACCCTGAATTAACACTATGTGGGGCCATAAGATAACTCTGTTTCAAAGCCTTGAACTATGATTAATTTTGTTTGGGGGACCCGCGAGGTTCAATGATAAATAATATTTGAAAATAAATATGAAATAACTTTCTTTAACAAATTATAATATATTGACAACTTATTCAATGGCGTTACAACTACATAGTAAAGGTCTGAAATGCGGAAGGACCCACAAGGTGAGGGGCCCTTGCTTTAGAAATTAGCCAATTCGAATTCAATTTGTAAGTAAACTGAATACAACAAGGGAGCGTGGGTCCTCAGACTGCGGTTATTTCTGGGTATGCTACAGAATTTATTCTAAATTAGTTTTAGGCTTCTATTAAGAAAGGATGCATTGTTTTTTTGTTGGTTGGTTTATTTATTTTTGAAGGAAGGTTTGGTCTTGGAGTCGCATTTTGTCGCAGGGTGATGGTCGCTAAACGCACTGTAAATAGGGAGTTTAAACGTCTCGTATAGTTTCAAGCAGTACAAATAATGGTTTGACTCAACACGGAGTCAGTGTCTATTTTGAGACCGATTAGAGCAGTACGGGAGCGGACAAGTGTGAAGTAGCCACCGTGTATTATTTTGTTATTTGGCCAATAATGCAGCCAGTGTTAAATATTGTTTAGATTGTCTGTCTCCCGATACACGAGGGTGCTAAATGCCTTGTAATTAGTCTCCTTCTCTAATTTTCCTTATTTCCTTCATTGCTTATTTGTCCTAAACAAATGTGTACACCAATGCATACCGAAATCTTTTTGTTAAAAAAAATAATAAGTTTATAAAAAAAATCCTTTAACTAATTATTAAAATAAATTAATTAATTAAACGGATTTTAATATAAAATTTATTTTAAATTAATTGCGTTTAAATTATAAAAATTGATTAATAAAATATTGTGAATATTTTGAAATATGTAGATGAAATTTATTATGTTGAAGATGTAAGTACAAGGATGGAGATGATAAAAAATGCGTGCTAAATTTTAATTTTGGAGTTTTAGCGACGTTAAAGGGAGGACGAACAAAGAGGTGGAAGGCGACCTTACAGACAGCCAATATTATACACAAGATTAATTTAATACAAAAGGGCCCGTCACGCGGACGTGAATGGCTTTCGTCGAGTAGAAAACGCCATTTATAATATTCCTTCCTTCCAAAAGGCATTCTTTATCACCATAACAATCACGCGCTGCTCTACACATAGAAATCATATTGCGCCAATAACACTACAATAAGTACGTTGTTACGCAACGATTTGCTGCTGCATGTATAGAAATGCCATTTGCCATTATTGCGTAACGCACAAATCGTTTTCGTTTCCTTTTCGCCCCCAAAAGACACGTCTGTTTGGTGCGCAAATAAGGGAATATTGTTTTAGTGGCGCTACAGTTTCTAATGACTCCTTCGAGGTTTACAGATCACTTAGAAAGGGCCCGAGAAGGAGACACTCCGTGGACGATGGGCAAACACCTTTCTGGCTCCTGTATCTTCCAAACAAGACAAAACAAACAATCGGAGACGCATCGTGTCTATACTTTTATTCTTCATTTCATAACTAATTTTCTAAAAATATTCAACGTTTTTTCAAAGTTTCTAAACATCTAATTATCATTAAACTATTTATGAATATCATAACTACTATTTTCAAATCGGTTCAAATACCGGACTGTTTGAAACTGGACTTATAGAAAAACTAAATAGATACAAAACTTTTATATATGTTTACAAAATTATAAAAAATAATACAAAATGTATTCAATTAAAAATTTTACAACTTTTTCAATTATATATACTTATTTACGAGTGATGTAACAACAATAGTTAACATTTCAAATTGTGAATAATTCTAAGAAAATCTACAATATTAAAAAAATAGAATCTATTATATAATTTTAGTTTATATTCTATAATTTGTACAAAAAAGTGTTCATAAAACTGAATTATTTTACTTGAATGATGAAGTATTAATTTACATTTATTAACTTATTATTAAAAGTTTAATTAACCAATTTTTTTTGCAAATTAATTATATAATTTTTTTTCTAAATTACCAATAATATATACTATTCAATGTTACTTTTAAAATATCATTATTTTCTTCATTTAATTAAATATTTTATTTTAAATTTTCAATAAAGTATTTTTAATAAAATTTTAATAAAAATAAAATCTTTTTAATTTTTAGAGTTTAAGGAATTATGTACTAAAAGCCTGTTAACTTCATTAAAAATTATTGAAATTTTACTTAATTTAAATATTAATATAAAGGAATTTCCAATAATTGCAAAAATATTTTTTTTACAATTCGTTATTTGTTCCACTAATTTTTAATATATTACTAACCATTATTTCAACATAACGTATATTATTTAAACAATTAGTATACAATTGACATTGTGATACTAATGTATACAAAACAACTTCATTAATAAAACAGTCATTGAAAGATTACTGACATTTAACTTAACGTTTTTCTCAATTGCACTTGAACTCTTTGTTCACTAATTCAAAAGAAGTATTCACAGGTTTAGTTTACTAAATAAATACAGTAAAAATAAAAACGTTATTAATTATCATTGACCTTTCGATATTCTAAAATAACTTATTGAATATAATTAGTTTATTTATATGATTTTGAATATAAAATTTAAAAAAAAATATTGAAATATTAGTTTTATCATTATATTTAGTTGTTATTTAACTAGTTTTATTATATAGTTTATATTAGATGATAACTAAAATTACAAGTTTTAATTTTTTAAGTTTCAAAATTATTTAAAAAAAAACTTTTAAACTTTCTTTAAATATTTATTTGTTATTTAAAGCGCTTGATTAAATATTAATTTAATTATAATAAATATTAAATTATAGTTAAAATTAAATCTTACAATCGAGAAAGATATATTTTTAAGTAGTTATAAAGTTATAGAAAAAACGTTTAAACTTTAGTTAATGTTTCATCAAATATTTAATAAATTAAAATTATATGTTAGAATCGAAAAAGTTTCAGTAGTTTATTTATACAAAAAAAAACGTTGAAACTTTAATTCATTTTACTTTCAACATTTATTTGTTATTTAATGCGCTTGATTAGATATGAATTAAATAATAATTAATATTAAATATTTTGCATTAAAGATTCTACCCAATTTACTACACTCGATTACGTTTCTATACTTGTTTTAACATTATGAAAAAAAACGGTGTGTTCTCAAGAGAAAGCCATTAGGAATGCGCACAATGAGAGCCAATTCGAACGAAGATTAATTTTGATGTCATAAATTTTTATACGAATATATTTTTTATATATATTTTGAAAAACCATCTTTCTTCTTTTCCGGTGACGTCTGGCTAGGTTTTGTGTGTAAAAATGGAAGAATCAGGGGATGATATATTGACCGATGGATTTAATGGAATTACTTTCATTATACTTCCACCCCTAATAATCGGAATAATCGTTTGTGTACACACACACACGTACGGTCATTATAAAACAGGATGTTTGGCGCATTTGCTCTCGAAATGTGTTTTGTAAACTCCGTGAATGTAACACAAATAAAACTAATATTGTTGAATGATGTAGAAATATCGATGGAATAAAAGAGAGAGAGAGGTTTAATAGGGGGATGGCAATTGTATGGGAGATCTCACGCGCATTTTTCAGAGGGAAAATTTCGTTTTTGGCTTTTTCCCGATTCGTTTATTTATTATCCAGTTTTATTTATTTCGTATACATTTCTCTCATTGGATGACATAAAATACGAATATGTAAATTTTCGACTTCGTGATTTACATAATCTATGCGGAGCGGATTTATGGGTTCTCTTAAAACATATTTTCTTCCTCGCACTGCATTAGCTATTGTCGTGAATTATTTTCGATATTTCCAAAAAATATAAATCATCGAACACCATCCGCATCACCATAACAACACGAAGAGAGTACATGAAGAGTACATACGCAGCGAAATAAATTTGTTTATGCTTCGACAGATTTTCGTGTAGAAAAGAAACGCTTGTTACCATCTCAATAGCATTTCCACATGATTTCATTCAAAATATCTCAAGTTTTTACCTACAAAAATATTAATTCAATTTTTCATTCTAATTTATCTATAAATCCTTTCAAACCAAAATCATCCATTTTTAAACTAAACTATTGAATTTTATTATCATTTATATTTATTTAACCAATTGTAAATAATTATCAATAAATATTTGAGAAATTTTATTAGATTTATTTAAATATTTTTTTCATAAAATTTCAATGAAACTTATTCTATTAAGTCACAGACTATTGAACTATTATACGAGAACTAATATTTTTTTAAAATTTTATTCAAATATGATTTTTTTTCTTCAGCAAATTTCATTAAAATTAACACTTATTATTACGTAAATATGATGATCACCAATATCAAGATTTTTGTAAAATTTTATTAACTTTCAATGAAATAAATTTAATTTTTTAGTGATATACAATAAATTTCAATAAATTTCAGTAAAGTTAACACTTATTACTTGCACTTACTTTATTATTAATATATTTGGAAAATTAACACTTTTTACCTTATTTTTTTGTAAATATTATATTATCAATCAAATTTATTGCCGAAATAAAAATAAAAAAATTTATTTTATTCGATAATCGAGGTATTACTATAATTTTATTTTTTGAAATTCTTATAGTTTATTTATTTTTTTCAGTTAAATAAATTGAAGTTAAAACACTTATTATTTTTGTTAGCATACATTTTAATCATTTAATCATTTATTTTTTTTCATTTCTATTAGTGAAATTAATGTAACAATTTTCTCTATTCTAAATTTTTACAGTGTTTTCAGTAAATTTTATTAATATTTTCAAAAATGATCGCCAACCTTAGTAGTATTATAATAAATCATACTGTTTTATATTATATTAAAAATCAAATCAATTGTCGAAATAAACCTAAAAATACCTCTGTTAACGTTACACCTGCTAATGAAATTAACATACTTTTCTTTAATTTTTTTCAGTAAAATTGAATTATTTAACTTTGATATTTTTGATTTTTAATAATTATTGTATATTTTTTATTAAATTTTGGTAATGGATTAGAATTTATTTATATTTCAACGATTTTTTTTGTAACTTTCAAAAATGTTGCTAAAATAAAAATAATTTTTATTTACAACATGTGATTCTTGTTATTTATTTTTATTATATTGTTGATCTTTTGATTTCGGTGTGGATGTGCTAAATCCTCGTATTTGGTGGTTGGTTTATTAGATTAACACACATCAAGCGTTGGATTACAATCCAATTTACACGGCACCAGGCGGAGAGAGGGCCTGGAATTTTTACCTTTATGAAACCCATGTTAGTCGTTAACAATAAACACCAACACACCATAATTATTATTAGAGACAGCACCAGCATCGACTATTTATGCTACCAATTAGCACCTTTCAAGCGATGTTCAAAAAAAATATATATATACACACACATAGAGAGATACTTGGGAGAGAGAAAGGAACGAGAATAACCCAAGGGAATAAACCCAATTTATTCTCGTTCTTTACTTATTTACATGTAAACCAGATCAAATTAAACTTAGACACGTTTCCTTTTAACTACTGTCAACACTCGTTAATTTTTATTTGATGAATCATTTAAATTATAACATTTTACAAAATTAGTAAAAAAAAATATATATTTTTAAACATGTAAAAAATTCAAAAATAAATATTTTTCAACAGCTTTAAATAGATTTATAACTATTTTTAAGTTTCTAAACTCTCATGAATAAATGTTAATAAATGCAAATTTTTTAAAACAATTTTTCACAGTGAAACTAAAAATTTCTGGAAATTCTAGTTTTTTACCAAAAATTTTTTTATCCAATATATTCTTAATTATAAGAAATTTCATGATTATAAATGTATTTGCAAATATTTCTATTTATTTATTATTTAAATTAGAAAGAAAATTTCTAATTATTGATTCTAGTAAATTTTTAAATAATTTTTTTTTAAATATTTCTAAATGTATAAGCAATTATTTATAATTTATTAAGTTTAGTACATTTTCAGTGCAAAAGAAAATTTGGAAAATTATGTGTAAATATTTCGAATTTGAAAAAGTCTATTTTTATAAATGTTTTCAAATACATATAAAATTATTTATCTTAATAAATTTTAAATTTTGTAAAATTGTAAAATTCTAGTAAATTTTGAATTATAAACGAAAATTTGGAAAATTTTATATTTATACCTATTTCTAAATATATATGGAATATTACACATATAGATTATTATAAATATTTCTAATTATTGATTCTATTAATTTTTTAAATAAAAAGGAAAATTCGGAAAATTTTATCTTTTTAAATATTTTTTAATGTTTAATAATTATTAATGTTAATACATATTTAATAAAATAGAAAATTTGAATTATCATTTCTTGTAAATTTTCAATTAAAACAAAAATTTAGGAAATTTCATATTTTTACATATTTCCAAATGTAATATGGAAATATGTGTAATTATTGTTTGTTATAAATTTTCAATTATACATTATTTTAATTATCGATTTATGTAAATTTTTAATGATAATAAACGTTAAATTGAATAAATAATTAATTTGTTATTAATGAAAATATAATTTTTTGAAATTAATAATTTACTTGATTTTGAAATATTATTTGTTCTTAACGAAATAACAAGTTGTCATTGAATATTTATGGATTTATTGGAGTCAAAGTTTTAAACTTCAGACACCATGACAAAAAAAAAGTAAAGAAATTTCAGTTCGTGGAAAAATCAAAATAAGATCTCGTTTAAAACAGGTACAATTTGTTTATTAGTTTATAGCATGATGGGGCAATGATGGTCACCCATTTATCCGACTAGACCAGAAAAAATCCCGTCTGAAGTAATCCCATTTGCAACCATAATAAAATTTTATTGCTTAACTTTCCTCCATATTTTATTATCTCTTTGCACGCTTTGTTTCCAAACCGAAGCAGCTTTTTTTTCCTTTTCATTCTTTATTTTCAGGGAAGGCCTTTTGCGACAGTAATTAAGTTATGGCCGGACCATGTCACAACAGATTTCCGTGACAATCGCGGCACGACAATACAATTTTTCCAGCGGGTGCTGCCGCCCATTGTACCCAAATATTTTACAAATTCAACGTTTAATTCACAAACACAAAATGAACGTAAAATGGAAGCGGACGAACCCCAACTCACCCCCGTCGAGAGAGAGAAAAAAATCCGCCCGTTTTGCAGCCACCATTCAACGTTCTCTATTCAACAAATAATGAATTCCTTTTCTTCGATTAAAGAGAACACAGTTTCATTCAAAGCACTTCATTTATTTATTTTATTCTTCCATTTTTATTAAATTTTAGTTAAAAAAAATATAAAATTATGAAAAAAAAATACAAATTTTATTATTTCTTAAAGTAGTTTATTAAAATCTATAATAAAATATTACTTTAAAAATATATAAATTTGCAAAATTTTGTCGTTTTTCTGAATTTCAAAATCGATTATTAACAAAATATTCAAATAATACTTTACACAAAATTGTAACAATGATTTTTAGACATTTATAAATGAAAAGTATATAATTTATAATAAAATAGTATACATACATAATTTAAGTATACTTAATGTTATGTAAGGTATAGAGATTTAAGGAAAAATATAAATTACGTAACATTTAACTAAATGGAATTATATTACAGTATTAGAGGATACCTGGAAATCTTAATACATTTATAAAATTTGAGTTTTAAAATGGAAATAACTATTTGGAAATTAATTAAACAGTTTTTGGGTAATTAGTATATTTTTGAGGTTAAATAAAAAACGAATTATGTAATACTTGTGATATATAATTAATAAATTGTTCCTTCAACAAATAAAGGCATTATTTTCTTAACACGGTTTTTGTTAATAGTCTATTGAAGCGAATCTATTATTTCTCAACATTTTGGTACGATCTCGTTTGATCTATTATTTTCTTTATTCTAGAAGCCATTAGAAAGGCGTCGTTATCTTGATGCCAGATGGAAGAAAATAACAAGGAGGTAGCGGTATTAAACGTTACGGAATGAAATTAATTCCTGTTGTTCAATTAAAAAGAATCAATCACCAATCATCGATACTCCTCGCGTCATCAACAATCACCGTCATGATCATCATCAACTACATCCAAATCATCATCATCTCGTGCTTCCATTCTGGATTATTCGTTTGTTAGAAAAAAAGTAAAGTGTCATGGCATTAATTGAAATTCGAAAACGCCGTGTACGGCAATTAGTCGCGGGATTGGATTAGGATGATGTGGAGAGAGGTGAGGAACAATCTGAAGAGAGAAGAGTTTGAGGAGTACTGATCGTGTGCGTTTTGTGGTGTGCCGAAACAATTGGTGGAGTCGTGGGGTGTTCGATGATTGCTACTGTTTGTGTGTGTTCGAGCCGCCGCTGGGAAGCGAGCGGGGGGACGGCGGCCGGGGCGGTTGGCAGCGCCCATTAAAAAATTAATTCACCAACGATGATCTTCGCTTTTTAACCAAAACACATTTCCCGCTGGCATCGCATTGTGCCATTTAGATTGGGATTTATCATTTCGCTTCCTACTGTTTCTCCATCACTTCATCACATACCTACGAACAAAAAAATAACGAAATCAAAAAAATAATATATAGAAAGGAAACGCCACTATTATATGGCAAAAGATGCGCATGGTTTTAAAAATCATCCTAAATTGAACCATTTTTCTCTATTATTAAAAGATATTTCTTCTCTATATTTCAATTACAGTTGTTACTGGTGTTCTAGTAGACTTTAATTATTATAAATGTCAACTAAACTGACAGCTATCATTACCATGTAAATGTCAAAATTTCATTCGTACTTTGAGATCAATTTGAAAGAAGCATTATAAACTTTGCAAATTTCTGTATTAGTTAATGACAGCTGTCATTTTACTTTGTTTTATAAAGTTGCTTAACGCAATTGCAAACTACCCAAAATTACAATTATAATGTGTTTGACATTTAAACTGAAGTGACAGCTGTCATTACCATGTTAATGTCAAGTTTGATTCGAAGTATACATGATTTGAGATCAATAAATTTAAAACCGATTATCAACTATGCAAATTCTAGACAACAATTCCGAATTTGAGGGTAATGTATTTAATTAATATTTAGACTAATGTGACATTTACTGTTTTGCCACGTGTACAAACTTTTATATTTTTTTATCACTGTATTTAGACTTTAAACCAAATGACATAATATGTGAATACAACTTTAAGTTTACTTTCAATGATTTATTAGCTATTATTCAATAGTTTATGACTTATTAACGATTAATCCGCTTAACCATAAATATATTTTTATGTTCACTTAACTCTATTTGTGCAGTTTTATATTAGTTACTGTAATCAAACTCAGTATTAAGAAATTTTAGCAAAAATAAATTTAGAAATTTGTAATAAACTTATTTTACAATCTTTACACAAAAAAATATATAGTCTTTTTACCTAAATTGTTTTACAAAGAATCTAACAGTTTCTTTCAAATATTTTTTTAGAACTAAAAACCCTATTAAAATTTTCAAAGAAATGCGGTTTTTTACAACTACTACTTAAAAAATGTAAAAAATCTTGAATTATTTCTAAGAAAATTCACATTATTTTAAATTATTGGTAAAATTTAGTATAAAATGTATTGATTTTAAGATATTTGATTTAATTATTGTTAAATCAGTAAGAAAAAACTTTTTTTGTTGTGTGTAAAAGGTGAATACAGAAAAGAAATAGAATTTAATTAGTCAAAACTTTTCGAAATGTCCGAGTTGGAGAAAGTAAGATTAAGGCGATGCTTTTCCTTTTTCCTCGTTGTCCGCATTCGTCTCTTAACAGTAGCCTTTTTCTTCCCACTGCTTCTTCTGGGGGTCCTCAATTAAATCCAGGAGGATGTTGGAATGTTTGACTTTTGTGTTCGCACGGGAGCCAAATGAAGTCTTTTGAAAGAGAGGCCCAATGCCGGACACAAAGGCAATCACAATGATGATGCCCCCACGGCCTTAGCTCTCTCTCTTTAACTCTCTCTTCAACTCTCTCTCTTTCTCACTCACACCAATCGTCCACCCCCATCGTTCCGTCCTCATCTCTCCTCCACCGATTCTCACCAGTCATCAACTATTCAAACTTTACACTAATCTGCGCTATAAACAACGGCCCCTGAGAGAACCTCTTCAAGTCGGGGATTTTTCCCCCTCGAGAATCTTATTATGCACCATTATGAAATAACTCTGATCCACTCGAATCCACACGGACTTTGTGTGAAGACAATAGCAAAGAGCGAAGAGGCCGAGGATGGAGAGAAGAAAAAGAAGAAGTAGAAAAAAAGAGCGACAACCTCCACCTCATCATCCTCATCATCCCTTCAGCCCACACAAAAGAACCAATTATTTGTGTTATAATCAACGAGAGAAAGACGTGCCAGAGAAAACAATTATATACATCTCCACATATATACGTGCACACTTACGGTAAGCCACGAATTATTGCTACACAAGGAGTCAAAAGGAAATTAGCTCAACTTCTGTACGCTTGGCGCCACACAAGCTCTTCTCTCTCCAATCATTTTTTAAATGGCACTTGTACTCCAAAGCCGCTTTTTCTATTAATGCGAAGGGATTAGTTTGAAATCTCATCTTTCCCAGACTCACATTAAATATTTCCAGAAAACTATTATTTTCGATTATAAAAATATTTCAAACAACTAATTATATGAATTTTAAGTTTCATTCAATATCCTGAATCCTGAAATTTTGCATAATAACTAATATAAATTGGTACACCTAACTATCATATCCATTTCATTTTAAGTTGATTACTTAAATTTTCATTACACAATTCACAAATTGTATTTTTTTTTGTCAAAAACAAGTCTCTAATTAAATCTGTATAATATTTCAAAAAAATGAAACGAAAATTTCCTTTCATTGGTTTCTATACACACCTTTCTATTTTTATTTTTTTGTTTACTTTTTATTTTCTCATGTGTACGTGTACACATGATTCTTTGATACGTTCGTTTCTGTGTTTCCTGTTTACCATTTCCGTTTTGTCGTTAATTTGCGCGTCAAAGGTGTAAGCGATATTCATTCAGGGAGGTTCAAATTAAAACAGATTACTTAATTAACGGCCGAAGCGGAGGCCGTTAATTAGCGACGGCGAGTTGAGCGGCCGCCATTTTCTAATTACGTCCCCGCACCAGCCATTGTCTGCCACCGTCTCCGCCGCCCCCGCTTCATCAACGGTTTCGTTAAATGACTACAAACGGAAAAGCCTAGGCGGAGTACCAAAGCGGACCTGCAATTAACGCTACCTCTTCCTCTTTCAATTATATATTTCAATCATTTCCTTACGGAATTTCGCTGAAACGAAAAAGAAAAGGATGTAAAATTAGTAACACCCTTCCAAACATACCAGAAATTCTCAAAATGTTCAAACAAACATGTATTTACAATATATTCGAAGAAATATGTTTTGATAAGTTACGTTATGTTTTAATAGGTGAGATTAGGTTAAGTTTGAAAAGTTTTGATTAGGTTATGTTAAAATAAAATGAGGTTAAGTAAGGATACTTCAAACTCGTGCATGTACTTTTCCTTGGATTAGGTTAAGTTAGTTTACTGCAGTTTTACAATAGGTTTAATATAATAATTCCTTTAGGTTAGGTTTAAGTCTATATAGCCAACGAGTATCAAAATATGTCATAATAAAATAGTTATGTAAAATTAAGTATGAACAAATCATAATATTTTATTAGGTTATATTAAGTAAAATTAAGTTATGTTAAGTTCAGTTCGTAATAAAGTAGTTAATATTATATAATTTTTATTAAACGATTTGAAGGTTATGGTACGACAATATTGGTTATGTTAATAGAGGTTAGGTTATGGTACGACAAAATAGGTTATATTAATTTAGGTTAGGTTAGGATCTATATAGACAAACAAGTAAAATTAAATTAAGTATACACAAATCATATTATAAAATTAATTAGGTTATATTAAGTAAAGTTAGGTTATGTTAAGTTTAGTTATTAAGAAAGTAGTTAATATTATGTAGTCTTTATTAAACGATTTGAAACGAGGTTATGGTACGACAATAATAGGCTATGCTAATTTAGGTTAGGTTATGGTACGACAATAAATAGGTTATATTAATTTAGGTTTGATTATAAACTATATAGGTAGTCTTAATTAAAGTATTTCGGTTAATAATTGTGAAATTTAAATTTTAGAACAGTTTGAGATCGTCAGTGGTAAATGATTAATATAAAATTTCCGTGGTGGAAAGAGACTTTCCGCCTATATACGATTATTTTTTGCACCTTTAATTATTATTTATACATATAATTTCGTAACGCTTTGTGGAGCCGAGCCCACAAAGTTAATTGGTAAAGTGTAAAAGAGGTGGCGAGCTTTAACGCTCATTAATTAACGGACAAGAAAGAGGCATGAACTAACTTTGTGCGTGGCGCGAAGGCAGAGACCGTCGAGGAAAATGCCCATTGAAGGCTTCTAATTTGTAAACAAGCTCCGACGCCTCCTTTCAACTTAGATTGCTTTAATCGCACCAAAAAATAAAAGAAAATAAAGGAAGCGGATAAAAGTGAAAAATTCAACAAACAACAATAAATATAAAGAAATAATAAAAGGAAAGGAAACGAGAGTCGCGCACATCAAAAATGGGTTTATATATAATTTTTTCTTCTTTTAATTGCTTTATTAATTAAAGGCGAGGCCATTTTGTTGTGGGGTTCGCGTCGTAGGCAAATGGCGGCTTCAAACGTGCGAAGAATGAAGAACTAAGAGTGAAGAACGAACGCGGTGAGGAGGAGGGTGGTTGCGTGTGCATGTGTTTATCGCTCAATTATTGTCGACGAAAGCATTACATGCGGCATTAATTTCCATATGCAATGCGGCCGCATAAATCAAACTTACGCAATTCCTTGGTGTCCTTTCGCGTTGCCCTCTCTCGCAGCGCAGAACTCATTTATTACGGAACTTATGAACACATTCCAAGCGCCGAAGACCAAGACGTGGATATACGAGAAGTGCTTTACAATTCGCACTCATTCCTCCAACCCCTCTCTTTGAAGAGACAGCGAGCGAGGTGCAATTCTACAGCCCTACGCAATTCCTAAATATTCATCAAAAATGACATATATTGGAACGACGAAATGAGTATGAATTTCATGAAACTCACATAGCAATAAATACAAGAGAAAAAAATGTGTTTGTCTGCTGCACATCATTTTTAATATCGTCTACCTTCTACTTTGGTTCAATTTTTATTAGATACGAAATTTTGGTTAAAAAATAATATCTTAAAAGTCCAATAAAAAAATAGATTATCGATTGGAAAAATAATATATAAAATTAATCAGATTCAAACTTATTTGTAAAATTTTATAGTTTTGAACACAGGATTTGGGTAATTGCTTCAAAAATATTCTGTGCAAAGATATAAAAAAAGGCCCCACGTTGTGCACCAAAATTTATATACCATTAGTTTTGATATTATATTACAAAATAAACATACAAAATCATTATATTAATTACAGTTAAATCTGATATCAAGAAGTAATAGCTTTATTTTAAGAGTTATCTGCATTTAATTTAACTAAAGTTTAAAAAGAAATTTGAAACATTACAACATAATAGTTTTTGGAAAACAATGTTTTTGCTTAAAATATGCCTAGAAGTTTAGAGATTTTTTTAATGTATTAAATTCAGGAAGATCTGTGGAAACCACATTGTTAGAAATGAAGATAAAATGAAAGCTCACAACAGAAAAAAAGTTAACAAACAAAGATTTTAAAAAAGTTGCTTAAATATCAATGAAAATGTTTTAATTTTGTGTTAGTGATGCATTAAGTTCGTATAGGTAATTGTTAAATTAAAGAGAATAAGATTATAAACAATCAGACACATATTTTAAAATATATTTTCACTTTGTACAAAAGTTGACTGTATATTTAATAAATTTTTTCTTTGTTCGCAAAAAAGTTTTTCATTTTCTTTAATAGTGAACGTATCCTTCAGTATTTTCATTTCTGAAAATTTTGCTTAACAAAGTATCATTTGTAGTGCTTATAAAATATTTTCTTCATAGTTTAAAAAAAAATGTCCCACGTTGTGCGCCAAATTGCTATTATATTACTACATAAATAAAAAGGTTTTATAAAATAAATAAAATAATAAAATAAATATTGTTTTACTGTACTTACCACAAAAAATGCCCCACCCTTTGCTGAAAATAATGATACCACTAGTGTTCCTATTAAATTACAAAATAAATATAAAGATGGATATAAAATAAATAAATAAATAAACAATTCATAATGAAATTCATATGGTTTTTCTATGGGTTATTAAACGGTGGAACGTATTCGATGTTTGACACCCCCGTCTGCCGGATGAGGGTGCAGAGCAGACGGCAACGTTCCAACCACTTGAGCTTTGCTCCGCTTAATCAATCCACATTCATATTATATTAATCACATTAGGCACAAACAACAACAATGCCCACCCCTGGAGCGAAATCTTTCTGTTTCCTCGATGTACCCGGGGGTTTGTTGTGCGGCACCAAGCACCGTTGTGAAATAGGGGAAAACCGAGGGTCACCGTCAATTGAATTATGCAAATCGCGAAACTTTTTAATACGCAATGAAATATAATAATAAATTCATAATTCCCGAACGATTCTTCGTCCCCTTTTCTTCGTCCTCCTAACATATGGACAATGGTCACATTTGTAAAACCAGACAATGTATATGATCTGCCTCCGCATCACCAATTTTTTTTATTAAACTAATTTGTCAACTGCACAACTCCCCATATTTTTTATTATTATTTAGTCTCATTAAAAACGAGTTTGCTTTCAATTATTCGCTAGTCTCAGGGTTATTATTACTTCATTTTCTTTATGAAATATCAGTACAAATATTTCACAGCATATTTTTTTTTAAAGTAAGATTTTCAATTAAAATTTAGGCATTTCATTTTCATAGAATTACAATTTTTTAAAAGCTTATAAATAAATAATAATTCAAAACATTATTTTGCATATGAATAAAATATATATATTGAACTGAGATTATGATATAATTTGATATTATGAACTTTATAATAAAATTCATAAATTCAATACGTATTGTATGGAATTATGTAATTTATATGTATGCACTTCAATAATCTAATAAGTTACAAAGGTTTTCCAGTTTTCCAATATTATTATTATATGTTCACAAAGTAGACGACTTTCATAGAAAACTTGTGCACCGATTCTATCGAGGCATTCAATTATATTCCTTTTCTCGAGGTTCGAAGCTCCAGTTGCATCATTTTATGAAATATCAATACTGGAACTTTAAGTGCCGCAAAAAGAAATTTTAGTTAAACTTTATAATGGTGTTATTTGTGCACTTTTTGAAGCTGATATAAATACAATAATTCACAATTGATTTTTCAATATTCTCTGTTCATTTGTAAAAACTTTATGTTATTCAAACTTTTAAAAAAAAAAAAAAATTTAATAGATTTAGTTTGCAGCAAAACCTTAATTAACGTAACCTCAGTTAACGAAGATTCAATATAAGGTAATCCGCAATTTTAAGCTTCTTTTAATATAAAAATGTTCCAATTTAATGTCAACGTTGAATTTGACCAAAAATTTTACTTCTTTTGTAGAGTAGAGGAATCACGTGTTGAGGCGTGATACTGTGGGAATCCCACCTTTTTTCATCTTCCTTTTTCCCAATGAAGTACAGGTATTTTCCAATTAACGCATGACCACAAAGTATCTGGTGGAATATTGTTTCTTCATATTTTATCAAAAGTTGTGCTAAAAGAAGAAAATTACTGCCAATAAATTATAAATGAAGTTTTGCAGATCAATCAATAGGTTTGAAAAATGTCGATGTTAGAAATTTATTTAAGATTTAGATGATGATGAATTTTCAGCAGAAAATGTTAGCAACAAAGACAAAGAAAATTAAAGAAGTTTTAAACAACAATAAACGTTTATTATTTAATTTCAAACTATTTTTTTTAGAAAAATTTATAATCAATTAATTTTATTATCACTTATAATTCAAATTAATATATTTATTACTGCTTTTTAACATTATCAACGATTATAAATATAAAATGGGAAAATTAATCATGAAAATTTTAAATCAAATTATAAAAATTAAAATTAGATTCCCATAAACAAAAAATAATAGTTTAATTACATAATTTTAAATCAATTATTTCAAATTAAGAGAAAAAAATGTAGATGCAAATAAATCCTTTAATAATATAATAATTTGTAATTCTCTAAAATTATGTAACTAATAGGGTAGAAATTTATTTGGATTATAAAGTGTGACACAAATTGAATTATGTAATGCAATAGGGTTTACCTTTGTAATATAATGGATTTCTCATAATAATACACACAAAGTTAGTAAAACTACTGAATCAGATTAAAAATCAAAACATATTGTTGAAAACCTTCTGATTTACTAACAAAAGCGATAATTCTGTTATCTAACGTACTTGTCGCAACATAGGGTTTATGTGCGCTCTTTTGGCCGTCGAAAATTGTAGATTTATTATCTTTGTTTTTTTCTTTCAGGAAAAATAAATAAAAGAATGAAAAGTGAAAACACACGAGCTGAAAACAAATTGAGATTTATCGGCAAGGGAAATACAATTGTTGTTTTTTTTGTTGCTTATCAGTATTAATGTAGTGTGGTTCTTACAAATTACTATGGTTCTTGCACAATGATGGGGCCTAATCGTCCGATCGCACATTTAACTTTCATTGTGAACAGAAGCTGGGCACAATTGAGAAGCCCTATGTTTGCCAAAAGCGGCGCTGCACATCTGGTCCTAATAAAGGACGAAAAAAATCTGTACACAATTGAAATTTAGTGCGAGCGAAAATCAACTACAAAGAATTTTTTTGACCCCAAAATATTCACTTTATACAAACACCAATACAGTTTTAGTAAATTAATTTACACCAAACAATTATTCATATTTTTATATAATAAAAAAATCAATTTATACAAATTTAATCCAATTAAAAATGTGAAAAATATATAATTAAAAAAGTTAAGATTAAAAATACTAAACTAATTAAAACTTGATTTTTAAGAATTATTACTAATAATATAGAAAAAATCTATTTCTGTATTATAAAATATAAAATGATTTGGATTTTTTTTAAATTTTTATAAAATTATTTCTATATCAGTTTACAATATTTTTAAATCAAATTTTATTTTTAGTTAATATAAATCTACAGTATTAAAAGTAGATGCTAAAAATATAAATTCAATAATAATCCACAATATTTTGCGACTGTTCCAATCTGAAAAATTTTTACATTCTATTTTTTTGACAAATTTGTTAAGTTTAAGATTAACTAAAATAAGTTTATTTCTATTTAGTTTTTGAATATAAAAATAAGATATAAATATTGTTAATCCTAACTTTATTAATTATATGATTTTTTTTCAATATTGAAAATATTTATGTGAAAAATAATAATTTTTCATATAATCATCATAATCATATATTTTTGTATTTTTATTAGACTTTTTAATAGAAATGAAAAATATTATTTTGAATTCCCATGAATTTAAACTGGATGCATGTATTTTGGATTGTTGCTAGGTGGAAGGATTTGTTTCGAAGGATTAAATTAAATCTTCTTCCATTTGTTATTGTAATGCGAAAGCATTGTGGTTTATTGTGTTGTGTAAGCTATAACCCTGTCCTCCCATTGTCCGGATCCAACATGTGTTTGCATAGAGAGTGAGAGAAAAGAGATTTTCCACACTTTGTTTTCCACCATAATAAAACGCGTGGCTGTAGCGGTAAAAGTATGAATAATTCCGAAATGAATTATTGGGGAATATATTATTTGCATAATGCATTTGTTGCACGCGCAATTTATATGTGTGAAGGGGGTTGGTTTGTACGCTTTTCTATTGATGTGATCTTCAGTTCAAATCGACGATGTGATTTATAATATTGTGTTGATGATGATGATCATCGGATGAACGATAAAAGGTGATTGAGGCGATATATCGCGTCGCGTCAGCGGTAAGCAAAGCCTTCGAGTGTACGTACGTAAACAGCTCAATGGGGGGAATTAATTAATCCAAAATCGGTGAGTGTTTACGTGTGTGGCGTCCGTGTAAATAATAGAACAGCTTAATGGAAATTCGGCACTCAATTTTGTATGTACGTACGTTTTGGTATTTGGTGTTCTGTTTGTTGGTTTGTTTGTTTGTTTGTTGAAGAAGCAAATAATGCGAGGCGGCAGCGATTTTTCCATTTAATTCATATTTTATCGGCCCTTCATTACCGTCGGCGCTTTTGGTTTATGGGGCGCAAATAAAACGCCCATCGAATCAAACTGTGTGAAAGCTAGAAAATTCAATTAGGACCCTTTTCATGTGGGGTCCCGGACCCAAAAACACAAACACAAACGAACGCTCGTAGTCGTCGCCGCCGCTAACTCTATCTCTATCCATCTCACCCTCGTCCGATCCTAGGGGTGAGAGTCGGAGCGAGATGGATAGAGAGACGGGGTGAGTGGATAGACCGAAATTCGACGGTTAAATTCAAGTGTGTGTGAAATGTTATCTGATCTATCGATTCACGGCCGATTTGCCGCCTCCGCTCGCTCACAAGCGCGTTATGTAATCCAGATTATTGACTCGCTCTGAACATACTGCCACACGACCGTCGGCACGACTCATCCATTAGGTTTAAAGCGAAAACCGACACTAGATTAACACCAACAAGTTGGATTTATTTAATTGCCAATTTTGCCAAATACAATCATTCCCTTTCATCTACTTAATTTATTATCAAAGTTTTTACAACTTACTAAAGTTAAACAACTTAATCACTTGCATCATTTATTAAAATTTTATTAGTACGATGATTTTCTAAAATATTAAAACTACAAATTGATAATAACACTAAATCTACTTAATTTATTACTTTGATTATTTAGTTTTACAACTTACAGAAATTAAGTTACTCTGTACAGAAACTAATTTAATAAAACTTTATTGCAACAAAATTGATTTACTAAAAATACCAAACATAAATTTAGAGCGAAATTCATAGGAAATTGACACCAATAAATTGAATTTATTTAATTTTAATTCTATTTTGTCTAGCGACATGATCAAAATTTGACAACTTAAAATAGTTAAACAACTTAAGTACTTGAATTGGTGATCGACCCAAAATTAATTTAATAACGCACATTGTCTGCAATGTTGTTATTTTAGGTAGTAAATCAGATACTATGAACCAATTTTCATAGTCTATCTTAAGTAACTTACGTAATTGGAAGGGTGACTGTAAACTATATTATTAACGCTTTAGTAGAACGAAGATGATTTTCATATATCTTAACAGCAACAAGTTGGATTTTATTGCCAACATTGATGTTTTCATTATTTCCTCTGTACTAAATTATTCAGCATAGTCAATATTTTACAACTTACAATAGTTACATAACTTTAAGTATTTAGATTGGTCATCAACTCGAAGCCATAAATCTTTTATAAAATGTAGATTTAAAATGTATAAATATTAACATTTAAAAACGTAATTGATAACATAAATAAGTTATATAATTTCGATCATTTTCAAAGCCAATAAAAGTTTTGCTTAACTTTAGTAAATTAACTCGAAAGTAATTAAAATAGATTATTTTCTGAAGGCTTTATACCATTCTTAATCTAAAAAAATTGATTAACTTCATTGCCAAAATTTACTGCATTTTCTTTACTAAATTAGTCACTACCATAGAAGTTTCCAGTTAAATAAATTAAGTAAAACTAAAATTATTTTTTTAATATCTTCTAAATTCTAGAAGTTGTATATAAACTATTATGTAAAGATGCTTAGAAATTTATTTGTATTTTTTGAAAAGTTGAATATAAACATGGATGTATTGAGAAATGATAGTTAATGTAATAGTAATTAGTAGTAGCAGTAATTTATATAGAAAAAAATATTAGAAACTTGTTAATTCGAATGAATGTCCTCGAGATCATGAATCTGTATATTCGATGTACAAACAGAACAAAAATGTAGGATAAATCACACGGGTGTGAGGTGAGATGCGTAAATCACGTATTGAGCAGAGCGATTTGCATCTGGCTGCTATAAATTAAGCGTTGGAAGCAAAAGGGAAGGCATAATTCGAAAACAGAACAGGGAACTTGAATATACCGAATACGTGATTTTGGAGTTCGTTTCACGCGACGAGGCATCCCCGTGTCCGCGTCTCCTCCCTCGCTCGCTCTCTCCTTTCCTTCGCATTCCCAAAGAGTACAAGAAGAAGAGAAGAGCAGAGACGACGAAGGATATTCACTTCCACGCTCGTTAATTCACCTCTCGAGCTTAAGGCAATAAACAGGGGGCTTAAAATATTTATATATCGAGATGTTGGTGTAATGAACGAGGCATGAGGTGAAAGAAGAGGAGAAGGAGGAGTTGTCCTGATGAGAATTCCAGTTTATGGGAAGCGTGTGGAATAATTTAATTATAAAATGATTTGGGCGGGGAGCCGAGGACATCCATGAATGGTCGGATTAGATTATTCCTTTTCATAATCTCTCTCTCTTCCACTTGGTAAACTATGGTTTTATTTCATGCATGTGCGTGTTTCTATCTTTTATTCTTTATTTTTTTTTCGCTTTTGCTTTTTAGTTTCCAAGCGTTAATCCCCGTTCCAATTCTCATGAATGCCTTACTAAAATAAATACGCAACAATGGAGAGGGCTGTGTACTTGCGGCCCCGGCCACCCCTCGGCACAGCAACAACAACAGCGACGGGACGAGCTGAAGAACGGGGAGAAGAATGCGGATTGGAGCACGCTCAATAGACACTGTTAATCCTCGATCCTGGATGAGGATGATTGAATGAACGGGGGGTCATATATGGATGTATAATGAAATAGAATGAGAGCGAGATTTTCCGTGTTGTTGTTGTTGTTATTGTCGTTTGTTCGTACCTAGGTATTCGGAAGTAAAGCGGAATAATTGGTGTTCGGCCGGTGGAAGAGATCCGTTTGGACGTTGATGAAACAGTGGGGACACCCCAAAATTTAAAAAATAAAAGATCCGCCCTTGTGCAATCCGTGTGTGTTTCCGGGGCTAATTCTTGCTATTCGCAGGAAGCATCGGGGCAGATGATATTATCCTCTCTATATCTCTTTTTTTTTCTCTCGGTGCGTTTGCATGGCAATGGACTTAATGTGATGGAACTAATTTGGGGTGTACCATGATACTACTACAACTACTACTTCTGCTACCACCACCGCTGATGCTGATGCTCTTGTACTACTTACATAATCATCATCGACGTCGACGCCGTGTGTGCTGCACAACACAAAGAAAGAATTAAACCTCTCCTCTTGTGTTTGCCAAACGTTACACGGTTTATACATTCTTTGTCCATCCACTATGTATAGATTTTTTTTTGTAATTGATCCGAAACTTTATATCCGTTGCAACAAAGCCCACTCGCATCAAGCCCAATTGAGCAATTTTTCTTGCCCATATTTATTTTTTCAACGCACAAAAAAAATATACATTGAAATCCATATTACCTTAACAAATTTGAAGCACAAAAAACCTCATTCAAAATTAATCAATTACAAGAAAAATATTCTTACAGTTTTCAATTTATAACATAACTGTTTCAGTTAATTTAATTATAATATTAGATTTGTCCTGAAATGATCAAGAAATGTGAATTTTACAGTAAATGACACAGTTTTACCACAAAACGTTACAAAATTGGTTTTATAGTAAGAAAACGATTATTGGTTTATACAATATGTTCGTATTTATTGATTACTTTATAATATTCTTAATTCATTTAGAAAATATACCATTTATTTTTAAATAATTTAGAATTTTCTAATTTGGGCTACCGCCTAGATTAGACCTAGGTTTGCGTAGGAAATTTTCATGAAATAGTAACTACTAATTTTTAGCTTATTAAGTTAAAATTAAATTTTTGTAAACTATACTTACTTAACTAAAATTTACTATAATTCATTCATTGTATAGATTGCTTTACTAAAAACAATTAGCAAAAGTTTCCTTATATTATATTTAGTTGCCTAAATTGGACCAATCAAATTGTAGTATAAACCATAAGTAGTTATGATAACATGTGATATTTTGCATTCTTAATAGTAATTTAAATGTTTAAATTAAGAAGAATAAGTGTAAGATGGTCGAAATTCGGCAACTCTATGTTTTATGTTTTTGAAACAGGTTTTATTAGCGAAAGAGAAAAATGTACGTGTTTTTTTTTGGTAGAAAATTATGTGTTGGTCGTTATTGGTGGAACGCAATTATGCGACAGTGCATTTCCTAGAAAGTACGAACGTGTCGTTCTATGTCTTTATTTGGTTTTGTAAGTTTCGTGACCGGACCGAATTACTCTTAGTTTTGACGTGTCTTGCCGTTGTAAAGGGGATCGGGTGTTTTGCAAGTCGGTTACGAAACTTTACATGCGGCTCTGGAAGTGGTGTCATTAATTATCGAGTGCGAGTGGACCAAGAGAGGATGAGGTTGAAGTGGATGGAGGAAGAGAAGGATGAGGAGAGGAGTGGTATTACTGAGTTGTGTGAGTACACGTGAGGCGTGCGAGTGTGTGTGTGTGTGTGTTGTTGGGGTCGAATGCAATCAGGATAATGGATATACACGGAATAAATAAAATTAACACTCCGATGTAAATGGACAATAGAAAAATCTGTGATAAATTAAAACATAATTTCCATACGTTGGAATGTCCCGCGAGATGGCGCGGACGTCGGTGGGGGCAGCGGTTGACGGCGGGGTGGCGGCGGGGTCAGTAGCTGTAAAAAGGCCCCCCCGTCGCTCGGGACGAGTCATAATAAATATTAATATTCGAGGTGTGAGAGAGTCGCGAGAATCCCCATTCTACCATCTACACCGTGTCCAGCTGGCCGCAATAAAACCATAAATATTTGTACAGAATTAATGCGTTTTGTGTCGAACGAGCATATTTATAATGCATTTACATTTATTGTGCCTTCGTCCTATCGTATTTCATGCCTTTTTGGAGAACCTCACGAGGAACCCTCGAAACCAATTAACAGCGCGAAAAAAAAAACAACAAATTCAGACCGAAGAATCAAAAAAATAATACTTCTTTGCTGCAAGCATCCAGTTTTGTTTCATTCCACTACTCTCGGAGCAGCCGAGACGAGAGCCGAACTCTATCACGTCTATCAATTTTCAAGGCAACAAAGACCGGGATTGACTTTAAACATATCTGATTTCCTTTTCACGGAGTGCATCAAACCGCGCTTCGCCTTCCTCATCCCTCGCCATCCTCATCTTCATCATCATCATCATCAGCATCTTCAACTCAGGTGTTCGCTGCGCGCAACACAATCAAAGTCCAGAAGAAAATAACATTCCCCGTCTCTCAAGATGCTTATCTGCATCCCAGTTAGTCTGTTATCTGAATGCGTGTGTGTCGGTAGGCGTACTCCGAGGGTCCCCTTTGTTGCAGGTAATTGTGCCCATTTGGAAATGGGACGGCGGAAACGCCTCGGATGTGACAACCTCGGAGTGCCACCTGAGGGTGTTGCAAATTCAAGGAGAAAAGAAAAAAAAAAGATAAAGGAAATAAGAGAAGAGAAACAACAAACAACGCGATGGAAGAATTCACCAGAAAAAAAAATAAAATAAACGGAGAAGAAAGATGCCTCCTACTCTTCTGCTGCTGCTGCTGCTGTCGGAATAAACAAAGCTCACCATTGATCCGCGTGAGAACACCTCAGTTTGCCAATTTTACGCCTCGAGGAAAATACACTCTTTTTACGGACCGACGTGCATAATGGATGGGAATTGGAGAGATTGAGGGAAATTAACTTAGTTTTTTTTTTTTCTTTACCGTAAAATTGAGAAATTGTGCAGCTCGCTCTAAGCACATTGTTATCCAAGTCACGACTCGTTAGGTCTTAACTGAATTAGATTACATTTTATTATAGCCGCAAAAACTTCTATACTTTTTGTATATTGGCAATATTTATTATATAACTAAATACAATTATAATTCTACAAATTTTCAAAAATTACTAGAAAGTTTTCACTCAATTGTATAAATTTGAGTAAATTTAAAATAATTTCAATTTCACAAAATAGCATTATTTTAACAATTAAAATTAGAAACAAATAGTTTTAATTTAAAAAAAATATAAATTTTGGAAATGTATTAAAAAATAGTTTCAATTTTAGAAAATACAAAGATTTTTGGAGAAATGCTTTTTGTTAATTGTAATTTATTAAATTAGAAAAAAATAGTTTTAATTTCGTAATTTGTACATTTTTTTTTTTTTGAAAATTAGTATACATTAATTTAAATTATATACAATATAAATTAATTATAAAAATTTTAACAAATTTGCACTTTTTGTAATATTTATTTATTTAATAATTAATTATTTTTTATAATTAGTAAATTTACTCAACTTTTAACTGAAAAAGGTTTGAAATAAGTCATGTCCTTGAATTTGCAAATTTTCTTAAATATTAAAATATTGGATGTAATATGATTTTTTTAAGGAATGAAATTATGCGTATTGGAATATTATTAACTTAATAGAATCTGATATACAAAGCATAAGAAGGATTACGTCTACAAATTGGAAAACCGCTGGAGCGAAATTGGTTTTGCATAATCAAATGTGAGAGAGTATCCTTTTCTTCGTCCTCGCCCTGTCATTGTTTGGCTGTTGATCGAAGGTGTTCAAAATTAATAATATCCCGCTTGTTGTTTTGTGGTCCTCGGGTAAAGGACGAAAAGAATGGGGGGACGTCCTCGTCGTAAATGCCAAATAGTTACGGGTTTATCCTGGCCGAATATAATGGCACCAACAAAGGGACAGCAAATTCGTGTGATTTGCCGCGTCAAACGGCCGAGGCTATAAATGTCCATCCGCATTAAGCCCCATTATGTGAGCAGCGGGTCTCTCTCTCTCTCAGCACCCCGCCTCATCGCACTCAACTTCTCCTCTCCACGTTCTTTTTCTCTACCCATTCCCTCACAGTGTGCCCACAATGCGACATAACCTGTATGCTATCCGCAATATAAATAGCCGATGTACAATAAGATAAATCTTTTAGTCAACAAGATATATAAATACATAAATTATTTCAGCCGATTCTTTTAATGCTAATAAGCTTCAATTAGCGTTATCCATCATCATTACACCTCGCTGGAATTCCTCGCATTCAATACAACAAAATATTTACTTTTTTCTTCATAATTTTCCAGTCATATTCATACACTAATTACAACAAGCATAAATCAAAGCAATACTAACATTAACAATAATTCAAAATTACAACAATAATTAACTTTTACCAACGAAAATAAATAAATTTAAAATATCTCAGCGTTTCTCAAACTTTTTTTCCGCGCAACTCAACATTTTTGTAAAGCTTTGACATAAAGCGACAGCTGTTATTTCGCGATACATTAAAAATTTGAAAGGATAAGAAACGCTTTTATTGGATTTAAAATGTATTTTCAATTACTTACATTCAAATATATATTTTTTTTAAATGTCTTATTAACCAAATGTCTTATTAGTAATATGTTTTCTGAATTCTGGTAAATTAATTATATAATGATTCTAAATTCAGTTTATTTGAGTAAGAAACTCCTGACTAAGAGGTATTTGCTTGATTAATTGAATAATGTAAAGATTTCCTTGTATTTCATTCATCAGGAATTTCCAGGTATAATAATTAAGCTCGTTTATAAAAAAAGTCTTTACACACTCAAGTTTATGGTAATGATTGCTATTGAAAAATAATAATTGGTTGCAATAATCGATATTCTCCATAACAAATTCGCTTCTATTGTTAGTTAAATTTACATATAAATTACTATTATTACGCGTTTCATAAAACATGTTTGATTATTGCTGTTGTAATTATGAAGAATAAGAAATAAATTAAATATTATATAATATTACTAACATTTATTAAATTTATTTTTAAATAATTAGTTCTTATTATAATTAAAAAAACCTATACCTTTTCATAAAAAAAATATTAAAAAAAAATTAAGTGGAAAATTCGGTTCCCGAACAATAATCTAAAAATAAACAACACTTGAGTAGTATTTTATTAAAAAGGAATCAATATAAACGATTTTATATTATTTTTAAAAAACATTTTGTTCTGTAAAAAGAAAATTCAATCAAAAATCCAAAATAATTTGTCTAGAATTTTGGTACAAATATACAATTTACTTCTGAATTTTATAATAATATTATAAATAATGGAGATTTGAAAAATATTTTGTTCTCTCAAAAAAAAATTCAATGAAAAATTCGGTTCCCGAACAAATAAATCTATAGAATCATTTTATTATGAAAATTGAACAAGTTTCCGAACAAAAAAACAAAACATACGTTAATTATATAGAATTTTGATAGAAATATGCAAATTATTTCTGAATAGTATAAAAATCCAATAACAAGTAACATTTTGGTAAAAATATAAAATTTAGTTATGCAAACTATAAATGGATATAAAGAGATTCATAGAAATAACAATATTTTATTACTAGTTTTAGGTAACATTTTATTATTAAAATAAAAAATTCGGTTCCCGAACAAAAATGCAAAACAAATGTCAACTGTATAAAATTTTATATGTTAGAACTAGTTTGAGATGTTTTTTTATTTTATAAATAGAAATTTCGGTTTTCGAACAAAAAAGACGAATTTTGGTAAAATTAATTAATATTTTTTTGTATGAAAATTAAATATCATTTGTTTCCAAATTTCAGGTTTTCAGTTAAATAACAAAGGAAAGTTAATAACTTGGAGGATTTTGAAAAAAAAACTTCTAAACCCACTATTTTACGATTATAGTCCTATTCCGAGTTCATGTAATTCTTTCCCTTTTGTATTTATTTATATGTATATATTTTTTTCTTGTGGAGTGGACGAAGCTTTCTATTAAGACTAATGGTGTTGTAATAAACGCGCCGGAGTTATAAAAAATAAAACAGAAAATGGAATGGGAATGATGCATCCGTCGAGGTGGTATTTCTTCTCCTCATCCACCTTTCTCGTACCTTCTCTTTCTCTCCCATTCCATTTTTTTTTTCTGTTCATAATCATAAACGTCTGGATGATTCGTATAATTTAATAATTTTATGTTCGGGGTGCCGGCATGTCTGGAGTGGAAGAGGCCGGTCGGCGCCGACCAGTCTGGCAGGATCGGTCGGAGTGGTTCCAAGGATGGAATGGAATATCGGGGGAAAAAAGAATGAAAGAGAAAAAATATAGAAACGGCACCGGACACAATGGGGGCCCAACGGGCACAGGTGTCCACCTGAATAAGATTTTCCCTCCAAAAAAATAAAAATAAAAAGAGAGAAGATGGAAACAAAACGGCGGAGAGAGAGAGTGAGAGATTCCTGAAAAATGTTTCTATTCATACACCTACTTCTTTCTTATTTCTCTTCCACCGACCATTTCATTCATGCATGCATCCATGGATACATATTTTATACAACCTTTCTCTATCTAGGGGTGAATTATTGCGGATTAATTATACAACCACCCTCCCCGCTGAATGAGTCTCCACTTTTCGACCGAAATACACGGATGAAATATGATTTATTTATATGCACTAATAGTGCTTCTCCAGATTTTTTTCCTTACTTAATCTCCGAAACGGACAATGTCTTTCTACTCACGATAAATCAAGCTCTCTAATTCCATGTCCAATTTCAGTCCATCCACGATCCTTTCACAATGATCTTATAGTATTTTCTCACACACTGCATAACATCCAGAACATTTAACGATAAATTTACATGAAACACCATTCATAAAATATCAAAACCTAAGCACAATGTACTAAATTTGTTTCATTTCATTATATATAATATTCTCACATTTGTTATAATCAATTTAAAATTTCATTAATTTTACTAAATATTGTGATTATCCTCACAATTATATTAGTAAGTAATTTTCAATATTTCTTTATTTTCCTGAATTTTATTGGAAAATTAAGGTATATTTCAGAAAATGATGCAAAACTGTAATAGTGGCCCGCGGGCCGCATGGGGCCCACAACAAATTTTAATACAAATTTCGTATATTTATAAATATAATAATGGTGATATGATTGTGATCTTTGAAATTTTATTTTTTTCTTAACAAAATTGTTGAATCTTTGATTTATAGCGTTTTCTAACAATTGCACAATCGCTTTATGAACCTATTATTGTTTAAGTATATATAAGTTTGGGTCTCGTGTTACGATTTGGACTGAGTATTTTTACATGCATATTTAGGTATAATCTGGGTCTTTAATCTGGGACGTAGGTTGCGTTTTGAGTTATTGAAAAGTGAATATCAGATCTTGAAGGAAATTTGTATCAGCAGCAGTTAAAGAAGAAGTAAAAGCAGCAGCAGCAGCGAACGAGAGGTAAAGAGTCAATAGATCTAAGATAGATGAATGCATGTCCTGTATATTAAAGGTGTAACTAAACACATGTTTAGAGAATGTCCACTTGAGGCTCATTGTGTCCGGTTTGGAATGTAAATTGAACAAGTCTTATCTCATCAGGCAGCAGCACTTCACTAATAAAGCATTGTTGGAGTAGTAACCGAAACCCCATTGTTCCCAACCACACGTACTCTTCAAATCTCCTCTCTCGCTCATTGAATGGTGGTGGTGGTATCATTAAAAGGCATCTCCTTTAATAGCAAATCATTTAATTCCGAAAACGTATTCGAATGAAACTGGCGTGAAAACAGGATGGTCACATGAATGGTGCTCGAATAAGAATCCCCCCAAAATACCATCAGGAGTGGAGAGGATAGTGGAAGAATGGAGTGAAAGAATCTCTTACAACCGGGGTGACAAATACCCCAATGAATGTCCCATTCTCTAAAACCCAAAAAAATAGTGAAAGAATGGAAACAGAAACTGAAACCCTCGCTCACTCACAAACACACTGGATGTGAGCGAAAAGAACAACTTCGTCCTTTTTTCTTCTCCAAGTATCAATGACTCTCCACGGAATTTCGTCTCCTTCGAACTCTGCGCATATGCAGGTAAAAGACATATTATGTTTTCTGTGAAAACTGACCACACCTATTGTGTGTGTGTGCGGACGAATCGCTCCTCTCACACGTTTTAAGGGTTTCCGGTTCATTGTTGGGGAAACGCCGAAGACATTGTCGGAGCTCCGAATTGTTTAGTTTATTATAAACGCTGCTGCCTCCATCTCCGATGAGACGTGATTCGGCAACTTCTTAATTACATTCCATCGGCACCCCTAATTTATTCAGCGGCAAAGGTGGATCGAATGGACGAAGACGATGCTCGATTCTTCGGACATTTTATGGCCTTCAATCAATCCCGAAGCCCAAATCCAATCGCGAATTTTACATACAATGAAACATAATCACGATCACGTTCACCTCGTTATGACCACCACGACCATCGATGACCACCCAAAACTTACAACCTTCTTTTTTATCCCACTTCCATTTAATTCAAACTCATTTTAAATTATCAATTTGTTTATATTGAATTTATTTACAATGATTCTCTTCTCTGTATTAAATTTTCAAGAAATCCCTACTTCTATTTAGTGTCAAATTTTCAATCTCTAAATTTTGATGTATTTTTACTACTTTTATTGATAAAGTAATTAAGTGAGTAATTGAAAAAAAATGAAACTTATTAGAAATTGTAAATCACCACCCAAAATTTATTAGAAATTAAAACTTTTACTACAATAATATTTACTTGTTACTTATTGCATAATTATTGTACTAAATTTCTAAAAAAATAATTAAAATTTGTAAATGTTACACATCCAAAATATGTTTAAAAAAAACTACAATTTTAAATAAAATAATACAAATTTATATATTTTTTCTTGTTGAATCAAATGGAGAAAAATGTGAGTATTGTAGTTGAGATGTTTTGCCAACCAAAATATGTTAAGAAAATTTGAAATTTGAATAAAATAATACAAATTTCTTAAGATGCAGCGATATTTTTTCAAGTAAAATTCGTATATATTACGCAATAAAAATTTGTTAAGAAAACTTACTTTTTAATGAATTAATACATATTTATATGTTTTTTCTTGTGAGAAAACATAAGTAAAAATTGTGCGTCTAGTATAAAGGATATTGTTTGCACCTAAAATTCGCTAAGAAAACTTATTTCTTTTATAAAATAATGCAAATTTCTATTCTTTCTCTTGTAAAATAAAATGAGTAAAAATTCTACATATTTTACTTGAGATGCTGCAGTTTATTTATTTTTAAATTAAAATTCGTCGAGTATATTACAACCAAGAAAAAGTTAATCAAAGCTTATACTTCAACTAAATAATTACCGATTTTTTTCAATTCTTGAATTAAAATTTTTACTAAATAATATAATAATTTCTCCTATATTCTTTCAAATAGTTTCAACAAATATAAAATTTTAACAAACTGTAATATTATATTAATATTAATTAGATAATTGTGTTATTTCTTCCTAATCAGAGAATATATTTCAAATATCGTTCAAGAAATAGTTTAAATTTAAGCAATTTGTAGTGCTATAATTATTATATGTAATAAATCTTAACAAAATAAATGATTTTATTGACTAAAGACTAAAATATATTTTCTAATTCAAAAAATTGATCTAAAATTTAGTAATTTCAATTTATTCGAATCGAAACGCGTAAAATACACTTTTCATGCATTTCAAATATTTGTTTAATATTTATTACAATTCTTATCGTATGTGCGAAACGCACTATTTTCGTGCCCAAATAAGGATTGTTTAAACGCAGCTGCAAGTGCAGGTGTTCAATTTTTATAAATAATCTCATTTTTATTACATTTTTATCGCATAAATTTTATGTTGGAATTGCTTCAAATAAAAATTAACTTAATTAATATATAAATTGATTTTTCGGTAATCTCTCAATTTTTATTACTTTTCTATCGTTTTATTACTTTTAATTGTAATTAAAATTTGTCGAAACAGTACAAAATGTTTTATTGAAATAAATTTGTTTAAATTAATACATTAATACTGTAATATAATCTTAATTTAAATAAGATAATTGTATTATTTCCCTCTGATTATAGAATATTTTGTAAATATCATTCAAAAAATAGTTTACAATAATATTTAATTATATAGAATAATTATTATAGAATAAATTTTAATATTTAAAAATAGGTTTATTGTTTAAGAAATTGTATATAAAATAAACAAAAAACAATATATTCGAATCGAAATCGAAAAACATTTTTAAGTATCACAATTGTTGTATTATTATTTTAAAAGATAAGAGATACCCAGCCAATAGTCTACGTGCCGACCCGAACGAAAGAACCAATAGAATTATTAACAACGAAAAAATTCGCGGATTGCCGAAACCTCGATGTGATTTGCAGGTGCAGATGATTCATCGCAATTCGCCGATAGGCCGAAACGTTTTCAAATTTAATACTTAAATCTTTTATCAGTTTTATTTGCATTAAAATTTAATTTTAACAAACTGTAATATTATATTAATTTTAATAAGATATATTATTTAGTAAAAATTTTAATTCAAGAATTGAAAAAAATCGGTAATTATTTAGTTGAAGTATAAGTTTTGCTTAACTTTTTCTTGGTTGTAATATACTCGACGAATTTTAATTTAAAAATAAATAAACTGCAGCATCTCAAGTAAAATATGTAGAATTTTTACTCATTTTATTTTACAAGAGAAAGATTAGAAATTTGCATTATTTTATAAAAGAAATAAGTTTTCTTAGCGAATTTTAGGTGCGAACAATATCCTTTATACTAGACGCACAATTTTTACTTATGTTTTCTCACAAGAAAAAACACATAAATATGTATTAATTCATTAAAAAGTAAGTTTTCTTAACAAATTTTTATTGCGTAATATATACAAATTTTACTTGAAAAAATATCGCTGCATCTTAAGAAATTTGTATTATTTTATTCAAATTTCAAATTTTCTTAACATATTTTGGTTGCGTATTGAAATTTTAATTGAAAAAAATATTATAATCTGCAAAACATCTCAACTACAATTCTCACATTTTTCTCCATTTGATTTAACAGGAAAAAATATATAAATTTGTATTATTTTATTTAAAATTGTAGTTTTTTTTAAACATATTTTGGATGTGTAATATTTACAAATTTTAATTATTTTTTTAGAAATTAGTACAATAATTATGAAATAAGTAACAAGTAAATATTATTGTAGTAAAAGTATTAATTTCTAATAAATTTTGGGTGGTGATTTACAATTTCTAATAAGTTTCATTTTAATTACTCACTTAATTAATAAAAGTAGTAAAAAGGTTGTTTGAAATATGTAACGTAAAACTTATAAGAAAATTTTATAAATATTATATATTTTGTGCATAACTAACAATTCCTAGAATGAATAAACAGAATGACCATTATCCTTGATCCTATGTGATTCTGCACTATGAATAGACTAATTTTATGGTGCGTTCACGTAAAATTCGAATACAAAAACGGTGGAAAGAAGGAAACAAAAACGGCGGTGGATGCTTGAAAAGGGTTCGAGTCGAACCTTGAATCGGATTCCGTGAAAAACCTGCGCGTTTTGAATGGAAAGGTAGCGAGGGCGACGCCTTTTCCGAAATTATCCCACAATAGTTCCATTGTGCAGCGACAACCTTCAGCCAATTCATGAATGAGAGTGGCCCAAGCCTCGTAAAACTATTTAACCAAAATTTAAATAAAAACTGTTTACGCATTTAACTCGGCCACAATGGGTAAAATGGAGGATACAAGGTCTTTCTTCTCGGGGAGGAGAGAGAGAGAGGACGCTTTTATTTCCTCCGCTCAACAAAAGTTGAATGGAAATGTTGAATGAAAGTTGAGACTTTTGCTACAATCGAACGTGAGGAATTTTTTGACAAAAGTTTGTAAGAACGAAAATTGAGACTACAGATTGAAAGAATGTTTATAAGGACTTTGGTTACGTTCGAATTGTGCGATTCTCAAAAGGAAATATAGAATGTTTACATCTTCATCATTTGTGTCGTAAATAGTTGTTACCATTCCAAGAAGTTTTATTGATTCACAAAAATCAGTTCAATTTTTACAATGAAATTTCAGATTTTCATAATTCATTTGATTGAAATAAATGTTAACTGTAATTTGATGATTTAATAAAATGTTAATAAGTTAATTATAAGTTATCAAATGATAATTAAAACATCAATTAAAACAGTGTTTAGATCATATCAAAAAGATATGATCATCCCTTTTCTTAATTCATTCAAGTTTCTCATTCCCATAAGATATCAGAGATGAGAGAAAAAGGAATATAATAAAACTGAGCGGTTCGAAATGAAAGTGTGGGGTGAAATATATGCGCATACATTACCCGATCCATTTTGTAATAATATTGTACATGAGTCTCGGAACGTTGTAACCTGTTTCGGGTTCAATTTGTCAGTGAGATGACCCTCTTTCTATCTTCTCCTCCTTACACTTCTCTCTCGCTATGTTCTTCGCCTCCTCCACTTCCTTACAAGCACAATGCGACCGGGAATAAAAAAAATAATAATACCAACTGGATATAAATAATGTAAACAGAAATCTCATCTAATACTTAAAGACACGACAACGACTGGAAACTGGATACACATTATCACGTGTATTTTATGGACTTTATTATTTTTTGATATTGAAATCTCGGCCCTAATGGAATTGGAAGGATGAAAAGGAAGAGGTTGTTTTTTTTTTTGAAAAGCAAAACAATGTTCTTAACCAGATGGGTTTTACTTGAATTAATGTTTATTGAAGAGTTTTTCGTTTCCCTGATGAAATCTGAATATTCTTCAATCATATTTACATAATTTTAGAATATATTTTTTGAATCTAAACAGATTTAAATTATCACCTTCAAAATTTAAACTCTTTTCATATATTCATATTATTTTATCTTTCATTAACAGATTTAATATTTTAAATAGTATTCATTTTTACAGTTTTGCCCGAGCCTGACTCGGGTGCAGTTTTGATTATATAGTGACGAGCCCGAGCCTCGTTCGGGCAAATGTTGTTGGGAGTGATTTCCCCGGGTGTCGTTTGTGCAAAATTATCTGACGATGATATTCATTCAGAAAGCGATTATCTCGAGCTATTTCAATCGAAAATCATTCAGCACCAAAGATTTCTTAATTTAAAAAAAAAATTGCTGCAATCCAAAAATTAAGATATACTTAGTACGTGTAATAGATGTAAATATAGTTTATTTTAATGTGTTTTAGAGACATATGTGTTTCTAAAATATTGGTATAATCAAGATAAGTATGACCAAAGTGTGTATACAGATGAGGTTTTGTGAGAAATGTAGCGAGTTGTAATAACAAGAGAAGTGTTCAAAGCTAAGATTTAGTAATACGGTTCCATTCTTCTTGAATTTCATTGAGACTGATTTTTCCTTTTCAATGTGTATAAATCAAGTGGTTTCTAGGAGAGTCAAAAGCTGCGTGCACGGTTGTTACTGAATGGCCACACCTCAATGTGTTTTCTTCCTTTTTCTTCATTGAAAATGCATAAAATTATGGGTTTCGGGAGGCCCGAACCAGACTGGCCGGCGACGGGGAATCCAGAATTGGAAAGGACCCTCAGACACCTGAGAATGTCCTACTAAATCCCTGCTGCGACATCACCTCCATCGCCCTCCGCATTCGGAACGACGAAAAGTCTCGAAAATCGGTTGAACGATTCCCAGACCCGAAAAGAAAAAACTGTTCAGTTTACCTGCTCTGAAAGGACAATGAGATGAAATTAGAAGAAAGCAGTTCCTTCCGTTTATATTTTTCTCTCCTTTCTTTTCGCGATATAAAGGGTCTCCCAGTTTCCTCTTTCGGGGGTCGAAGGAATTGATCTGTGACGGGAATTGGGGAACTGATTATTGTTATTATACGTTCTTTTTTTAATTAAATTTTGATCGGTGATCGAAGGGATTCGTTTTTTGAAGGACTAAAAAAGAGTAGTTCCAACGGGAGGAGGCTTTGCGAGGTGAATGTTATAAAGGATCGCATCGGAACGAATCAAATCTCCATTCATGCAATAATGAAGCATGTAAAGCCCTCGCGCACAATGCACAATTAGCAACATAACGAGTTATACACTATTTTATGATTCGTATGAAAGGGCGAGAGAATGGTTAAAAGGGAGAGAGGAAAAAAATATATTTATGAAAGAACGAGATGAAACGTGTATAGATGGAGGACGGAATGAATTTTTATTATCATTATTATTATTATTAGTATTACCTTTTTTTTTCGGTGTTAAAAGAGCACCGGTTAGTCCGAACGGGGCAGCAACAATGGGCAGATTACAATAGACAAAGTACCCATGCTTACTGTCACGTCACATTAAATATGATTGATTCGGTTGGGGGTCGCAGACCATTTGGAACCTTCTGGTCCAGCGTTTTGGAGGTCAGAATCGTGTCGGTGGGATGCGGAGGAGAGAACCCGTCCGATGAGAAAGAACGCGGCTTTCCAGACAGCTTGGCCCCATGACTCGGACCCAGGAATTTCTGGGGTGTCTGTCGGAAACTGAAATAAAAGCAAATACAAAACCAAAACCGAGAACATTATAATAACAAAACTCACTTTATTGTTTTTAAACCTTTTTGAAAATGAATTATTAATTTAATTAAAATATTCAAATTATTTTTATTAACAAAATGTTGATCGACCAAAAACTTTTTTTAACTATTCATAAAATAACATATTTTACTGAAATATTAAGAAATACAAACTTTAAACTAGAATTAAGTATTTTTTAATTTACTAGGCAATGTTATTTTGTAATCAACTTTATTGAAGCTGAGACCACTCATATTTGAATAATTGCAGATAAATAATTCGTAATTTTTAATTTGAATTGAAGAAAATAATTGCAGGAAAGAAATAACTTTTATTGCAAGAACATTTAGGTATTTGTAAAATAAGTCTTTAATATAAAAATGTGTTGAAATATGCTAAAATAATTAAAACAAATTGAACATTATTTGTACTAAGAAAATGTAAAAATTGATTGATATATAAAAATGTTTTTAAAGACTGTCTTTGTAAATAATGTTCAGAAATGTTTTGGAACACTTCTTGCAATAATGTATGAGCTTAAATATGATGGTTTTCAAAGTATGTCCTTGAAAATTATATTTGGTGGAGTTATTTCGTTTCATAGCAATATTATTAGCAAAAGTTATATGAACTATACGACAATTTTGACAATTTGATAATTTTGATGGTAATTTTCATTTATTATGTTCAATGATGTTGTGTTTTAACATATTTTTATAATAAGCACTTTTTGTAAATAACAGATGTATGCACTATGCATTTTTGATGATAAGTTTGATGGTAGTTTTCTAAATACGGACTTGGACTATATTTTCAGTCAATATTTTAATAAAATACTTTTGATGGTAAGTTTCATAAAAGATATATGAACTACATGAGTATTAATATGATGGTTTTGATGGTTGTTCAATGTAAATGATGTTTAATGGAGTTGTTTTGAGCACTTTTTTTTTCATATGAAAGGTGTATGAACTATAGAATCTTCAATAAGTCAATGGTTCTGATGGTAATTTTAAAAGTCTGTCCTTGTAAATATTGTTCGGAAGAGTTGTTTCGTGGTATATTCATATTTTGAGCACTGTTTGCAGATGAAAGGTGCATGAAGTATGCGAGCTGCTGTTCCATTGTTGTAATCGTGGGTGGGCGAGTGGATGTGTGGTAGCAGGGAATATGCGTGTGCACTTCCTATTTTTCCTGCAAGTGTTGCACGACAAAAAAAAAGTAGGTGGAATTTCTGCTGGGTGTTTATGGAAAAGAGTCTGTGTTGTCGTCGTTGGATTGGTTTGAATTTGGTTGAATGGGGAAAAAGGACTGGAGTTTTGGGCTGGTTGCACCGTCGTTGCCGCTGCCGCCACCGCCGCCGCGGTCCTTCACAATAGGTTTTTGGAAAACCTTTCGGCATTCGCAACGCGTGTATATTTTAGCGAGGCGGACCATTGTTGTGCGAAAACAGTGTGAATAGAATAAAACTGTGGCAGTGTGCGGATTGAATGGTCCGTCTGAATGGCCGATATAATACATTGTCATATGGTCTTTTCGCCGTGACAATGGGCCGCTTGTGTGTGTGGCATTAGAGAATAGGGCATTACTCCGACAATGGGACCACCTTCGGCCCTACGGACTGCACCTTACTCACCACCACCAGAAGGCCCTTATTCCCGTATCGGCTACATTCGCTCCTGTGCCTTTCCTCCTCCTCATCCTCATCCACATCCTCCTCACCCTCTCTCTCTCTCACACACACACACACGTACACACACAAACTCTTCATATACGTGTCGCAGTGCCCCAGACACAAAAGAAGACGTAAGAATATAACGATTATATTTGCATGAATATTCCAGGCCATTTTTCAGGTACATAAAATTGGACCGGAATTCGTCGCGTAATTTATTCATAACACCAACCGCATTACTTACTTCGAGCCTCAAGCTCACAATAACACCACCCAAGTCACATACAACACACATGCACACACGAACATCTCATTTTCATAATCTTCTACTTACACAGCACTCAAGGATAAAATAAATACACGACCATATATAAATCATGCAAAATTATTCTATTACCATAATCATAGACTATTTTGACAACCTAAACCTAAACCTTTAAAAATTTCTACAATGTAATTGTACAAATCTTTTTTATTTATATCTTAATAAAGACTTACTATATCCTTTAAGTATACTATTGTAAATTTAAATTCGTGAATATCAAACATGAAGTAGAAATAATATAAGACCAAATATTGTCTATAGTAGTTAATGGAGTTAAGAGGTATACAAATCATGTTCAAGAAATACTAATTCACAAATTTAATATTTTACTATATTTTTTATTTGAATTTATTATAAAAAAAAATCTAAATAAATATTCCCTAAACGTTTCCAAATAAATTAAGTTTCAGAATTCATTGATTTTACTTTTGCAAATATTTTTTTTTATTAAATATTAAATTTATTTAAAAAATATTTACTAACAATATTAATTCTAAATTAGTTATAAAGATTTGAATAAAACTATTTTTTTTAACTAATTTCAATTAATTAATTTTTATTTCATTAATACAAACTTCGAAGATAGATGTCGCTTTTTGCTGTCAAATGTTAATGTAAGTTTATATCCGCATTAATACTTATAATTTAATTGTGAAATTGCTCATATTATATTTTAAATAAAAATTAAATAGTAATTTTTATTAGATCTAAATAATATTTGTATAGTTTTTTTTTATTTTGACAATTGGTAAAATTGGTTTTACTATCAGGTTGCATAACCTTCAAAAAAGTTTTGTGACAGCGATTAAAAATTGTGGATGTTTTAATAGTGAATGTGTATTATATTACAAAGTAATTTAAAAGCATGGGTAAGTCAGAATTGCTTAGTTTAACCTTAAAGTGCTCGTTATAAATAGCTCTAGTTTCTTGAGCTGTAAAAGCATCGTTATTTTTTGCTGTAATTTGAAGGAATCTCTAAGTGGTTTACTTAAGTTTATACTATTGAATTATTCATTTATTGAACAGTTGCTGAAGTTCGGGTTGTTTTGCTTCTGGTAGTGGTTTAATTTGCTGGGCACTTAATGCGCTTGCAATTTCCGAGTTCCTCGTTTCTAATTGATCTGGTTTAGGTTGATGAATGGTCGAAGGATATTTGTTCAATCCTATAAGATTTCTTCCTTTTTTATGTTTCCTTCGATGCATATATACTCTTCTTGGTGGTTGCTGTGTGTGTGTGAGAGTGTATAAAAAGCATATGCTACTAACTCTTGAAAGAGGAAAAGATAAAAAGGAAAGCAGCAGTAGATATTATCAATCTACGTCTATTCGGAGGGAGCAACAAAAGGGAGCTCGGACGTCGGACAAATATATTGATAGGATGAGAAGGCGCATCGCATCGGTTTCCTCCTTTCCACCGTCCTCCATCCACCATCCAAGTCCAGAGATGGACGATGGACGACGTCGTGCAGGTGCAGCAGTCCGAGAGAAGAAGATCTATCCTCTCTTCTGGAGTGAGTGAGTGCATTAGCAGTGAATGGCAGCAGCCAATGAAGCTATTATTGACCGGCCAGTCCGGCCGAGGAGGAGAGTGCTTTTTTTCCTGCTTGATCATTGTTTGCGACAGCCGGTTTGATTGAAATATATCAAACCTCGGACCGCCGGACTCGAAATCAAAATCGAATTGAAAGAATCTAAAAAAGAAGAAGCGAACGACGAAGAAGAAGCAGATAGAGTTGGATGGAGGAAGGAGAGAAAGAAAAAAACGAATGTGGATTGGCATGAGATAATATGGGAATCGAAATCTCGAGAGGGGACGGAAACATACACAAACCTGAAAATAGAATAGACAAACCCACCCACCCAAAGATCAATTCCATTTACATTTCCAACCCCTGAATCATCACCAAATGCTAATTCGCATAACCCAAATCTATTTTTGTATTTTTTAATGACTTCGCACTTCCTTCAATCCCTTTTTTTTATATATATTTATCATTTTAGGACTTCTTTTAAGGACCGTAAACTACGCTAATTTGTCTTGCCTCGGAATCCTGTTCTCTTTCTTAGAATAGAGGCAATTTTTAATCCCGTTTATATTTCTTTTTTACGGTTATTGTGGTTACTTTATTATCGTACAAATCAGTAATAAAACTGTTCGTGAAAAAACGACGAGTATTAATTGCTTTTGTTGGCCGAAAAATATTTTTACAGGTTTATTTGCATATATTGCTCCTTCGTGTTTTAAGCCTTATTAATGTATCTTTTTATCTCTATCGGATCGAATCATAATTCACTCACCATAATTTCATCTCAATTTATACTGAAATTATAACTTCTTTATTTTTCATAACTTTCTTAAAAAGTTAACTTATGAAAAATATACTTTAAACTCTATTAGTTGCTAATTCCAGATACCCAAAAATCTAACCATTAACTTATTAACCAACATAAAAAATACACATGGCCTAAAATGCAAAATTTACTTAATTTTACATTATTTTCCACTGAAACCACATAAGTTTATAATAAAACTTTTGAAAAAATGATTCCTAATAATTTTTTGAACAAAAATTTTGCTAGAATATATATTTTTCATAACTTTCTGAAAAAATTGCAATCATAAAATTTATGAAAATAAACTGAACAAATTATTTTTTCAAAATTTTGACAAATAAATTTTTAAAATTTGTACTAAATTAATAAAATTATCAAGAATATTAATAAAAAGTTTAATAATTAATACAAATTTGGTTTAAAAAATTAGGATACAAATTTTATAAAATAAGAAATAATTAATAATTTTTTATCAACGATTAATTTTTAGATTAGTTTTGCAAGTTAAAAAATAACAACTAAATTACTATACATTTCTTTAACTATTTTCATTGATAATTTTGAAACTTATAATTTTCTTCTTACATGGTAAAAACTGAAGTTATTTGTATGATATAAGCTTATTGGATTTCGTCTGGGGATTCGGATTGTGAGATGCTTGAAATTAATTGGGGAAGATTGCTAAGTGCTTTCAATTTGTGTGAATTGGGAGTTTTTATTTATTTTATATTTTCTGCTGGTGACGAGGGGTGCCGCGCCGCATTGGATGGATGCACGCGCCCCCTGCAAATCCTGCAGCGAACAAAGCAGGCATAATCTCTTTACCCACACATCATCAGCAGTTAGAAGACAATAAACAAACAAATCTCTCCTGATGATTTTCCCGACACCCCCGTCTCGTGTTTACCCTACCCCATTGAGCATATACAAATCCACTTGGTATAAAAATCCACCTCCCCCATTATCCGGAGACTCTCTCACTCCCCGCACACTCTCTTCGGCTTCTGTGCATGTGTACATATGCTAAAAAGGAGTGAGGAGAGTCGAAGAAAGGAAGTAAATCCTGCTGCTGGTGACGCGCACCAACCCTGATGACGGTCATTAGCACGCGGAACCCCGTCGGGACTACCCACATTGCAATGACATGTCCGATCACATGCAGACTGCACGAAATAAACCACCGAAAAAAAATGGGAACTATGGAGCTGCAAAGAGGGAGAGAGAATGGATGGAAAGATGCAAAAAAAAAGTATATTGCGGAGAAGAAATTGGGGGTTGATGAATTTACTCGATTTTCAATGTTTAATTTTAGCTCGACGCCGTCTGTGCGTGTGTAATTAAATCCATCGTATTTCGTTTCCTCGTAAGTTTTTGCAGCAACGTTGGGGGCGGTGGAGGCGGCAGCTGCTAAATCGATTGCACTCATTTTTAATTAATGTCTATTTACTCGCCCATTCACTTCGCTAACCTAAAACCAGACACCCCCGACTCCAATCGTCCCCAAAACAAACTTCAATCTGCAATCCTAATACATAATCATCTCCCGTGGCTCTCGACCAAACAAGAAACTCCAAAATACGATGTAAATCAATGCAGAAAACCAATTTACAATTAAAACTGCTACGAAAAAAAAATAAAATATTATACAATAGGTTTTCATCAAATTTGAAACGTATTTCATGTAATTACATATTTCAATAGTTTAGCTGCTCAATTTTTATTATAACATTATTTTTTATACATTATTATTTTATGTCAAAAAATAAATAATTTACAATATTTACACAAAAAAATACTTTTCTTAAATTTATTATATTTTTATTTATTTCAAATAAAGGTCAATTTTTTAGTTAGTTAGCAATTATGGAAATCAAATGTAACATCCAAGTATTTAATTTTTTTAATCAAATACCTAAATTGTTTATGAAAATCTTTGTTTTAATATTACTATATCATAAAGTTGTATAATGTTTACATAACAATATTTGAGCTATTAATTTATATCAAAAACTCTAATATTTAGCATTCAGATTTAGTTTATTATGAGTAAATTTTAATTAAGTTCAATTCAATTTATATAATTTTCTAATAACAAGAACAAAATTAATTAAAAAATAAGCAAAAAATTTTGGACAAACATTTTAGTAAATATCGCTACAAATTTTATTGATAATCCAGGGCCGTACCGTAGCGTTACTATCAATCTTTAGTCAATACTTTTCTATGTTGGACATTACTAAAAAATAATTGTTTCTATCGAAATAATTTTTCTATTGTACATAAATTTTACACTTTTTTCACAAATTGTTGGAAAGTGCTAAAAAAGTATGTTTCTCAATTAACTCTATTAGATGAAAATTGCTGCTAATGAAATTGCAGAGAATTCTGTCAAAACTGAAATTACGAGTCAGAAGGGAAAAACGACTTAACAGATGAGAATAATTTCAAATAAACTTTTCCACTTATTTTCTGAACATTAACATTTTTAACAATTTTCAGAATGAACGATTTACGCTTCTGAAAACTTATAGTAACAAATTTCAGTTTTTATATGATATTTTAAAATTGATGACAAAACGCTTGAAAAATATTTTACTGGAGTACTTTAGGTCGAAATATAAATGTAAAACATCTTCAAGAATTATTTTGTATCAAAATATAGTTGAGAATTTTATTAACACTGTCTTTGCAGCTAAAGGGTAAAGAAATTTGCTAAAATTAAAGTTAAAATATTAAAACTGTAGTAGTTATCATTATTTTGAAGTTATATTTTCATAATAAAAATAGTATTTTTAATCGAAGGTTAGCATTTTAAACAAATAACTGATATAATCGGCAATAATCTTTGCATTTTTATATTTTTTTTGGTAAAATTTAACATTAAATTAAAATTTGGTATGCTAAGAATATTCTTTATTATTATTGTTTTCGTAACAGTCAACAGTATTCAAATGTAAATTTACCTTAAAAATATCAAATAACAAATCCAAAAAAAAATCGGTTTGAAATCAATCCGATTGGGAATTATCTTATATTGATGTCACCTGATTTGCATCCAATGTAGTTGTTTGGAATAACAGAAAAACTAAATCGTACAAAGGGACCTTCAATATTCAAATGATCTGCGATTGTTTGATTTTCGGGATGCAAATGGTGCGGAAAGCGTTTTCCAATAGAGAATCCGTGCATGAAAATATTGAATTACAGAAACCGTCCTCACTCAGTTTATTTATTTCCTTTCTGTCCGATTTTCGTGCATCTCCATTTCGGCTTTGTGCTCATCATTATTATGCGCGTTCATCGATTCCATTATTGTCATCTCGATATTCAAATGGAGAGTGAAATCGATTGGAATTAACCGGTAATCGATACAAGTACCGAAGGGCCTTCCTCTTAGGTTCCGGGGAGTGATTTCATGAATATTTAATATTTAATCGGACAAAGTCAAAAACGGTAATTCGTATCGAATGTATATTTAGATGTAAATGCATGAACGTATGTTCTGGATGGTTTTAGGGGTGGCACGCCTACCAACAAAACCCTTTTTTTGTTATATTCGCCAAACAGTCACTCCGTCCGTGGGGCACGTCAATACCATTCCAATACGTATCGATCACTCTGTTATGTTAATTCCCGATTTGTTACATATTGTGCGCGATGCTCGGTTTATGGGTTTCGGAGCCACGGGAAATCATAAATTCATGGGGTACCCACCCTAAATGAATATGAAATTGGTCCAAACCCCTTTTGAACCAGAAAATGAAATAGAGGCGAGTGCACAAAGGAAACCAGCATTCATGACTTTCTCCTTTTTGTTCATTAGGACGAAAAAAAAATAAATTGTACCTTGATCCAGGAATACCCGACAACGGGAAGAAAAGAGGTGCCTGGGCGTACTACAACCGTATATGGGTGTTGCTGTTGTAGTATTCCCGATGTACGATTTATGCGCCCATTGTGCAATCGGCAAGATTCCAAATGTGGTGTTAATGGGCCGGATTGAGATGTCTGGATGTTAAAAACGTTACGGGACCTTCGCGATTCTCGATAGGGGAACAAGATCAATGCGATATTTACGATGACACCAAATAACCGTAACACCGCATGCCCCACATGGTTACATCATAAATATATCAGCAACGTAATAAGCGATCGCGTTTTGATTTACAGCTGATCCACAAAGAACTGCAGCGTTCGAGATGCTCAGAAATGGGACGTAAACATCCAGACCGTCAACTAAATTCTATGAGACCTATTCAACGGATGCATACCATAACATTATTAACAATGAAGTCATCTTCCTGTTACTATTACCTTTATTCCATTCTCCACTTTCACGTTTGCCAAAAAAAAAAACAACAACTCAAATATCCTATGGGAAACTAGTCTGATTCAATCTCATCATGATTTCAATCTTAGTTTATTATATAATATTACAATGTATTGAAATTACATCTGAATTCTTCCTAATCATTGATGTTGCAAAAACGTATTAAATATAAACATTTTTTTACATAAACTTCAATTTCATAAATAACTTACATTAAAAATCTTCAAAGCTATAATAATTGCAACTTTTGATCATTTTATCCTAATTGTTGTATACAAAATAAGTTTGTTAAAAATCATTGTCTAATATAATAAATATTACAAAATTTTATTAAAGTATAAAACATAATTAAACTCCCTTTTTTATATTAGTAAAGTTAATTTTAGATCAAGACAATTTTATCATAGAATTCTTAAGGAAAATTGGATAAAAAATTTTGAAAATTAATTCCTGAAAATTTTTAAAATAGAAGTTATAAACTTTTTTTCTATATATTTTTAATTTTCAAAATATTCAACAAAAAAAAAAGAAAGTTGTGCATAGTTATGTAAATAATAATTTATATTTATTTAACGAAATTTAATAAGAGATATATTTAGAAATTTTCCACTTTTTACATTTTTTGGATAATTCACTAATTTTATATGTATTATTTACAAGCATCTATAAATTTATTAGTTATTATTGATAAAAATTATGCAACAAAAAAATATTTCATCAAATCTGAAAGTCAGTGCATAAATTTAACCTAAATCATCCACACTTATTATTTTCAATAAAATGAATCAATTTTTACATAACAATATCTAATTATGCATAGTTACATATATAATTTATGTAATGTGTATTAATTCAAATTATGTAATTTAATTTTTTTTTATATTATTGAAAAATGTACTGATTCCAGCATATAAATATTATTATATTCATTAATCTACTGTTAATTTTATAAATTAATTTCAATTAAAAATAAAGTTTTCTTGTATTATAATTTATAAAAATATACATTAAGCACTTCTTAAATAATTCACAAATCTTTTATTAATTTTGCTTATAAATACGTCATAATTAAAATAAATTTGAATGAAAACTTAATGGAAAAATTGTATTGTTTACTTTTTGTATATTATTTATAAAATAATTTATTAACTTTATTTAAAAACAACTTTTGAATTAAAAATATTTTATTCCATAAAATTTTAATAAAAAGGTAAAATTCTTATTTTTTAAAAAATCATTTTTTTATAAAAATGCAATTATTAAATTTTACTGACAAAATAACTTGATGTGCACTTTAAAAGTGATGAATGTATTTTTTTTTCGAATATTAATTTATGTAAGAAAGAATAAATATCAATACCAGAAAAGTTGCGTTCAGCGATATTGCGTTTCGTAGCGAGGAAGAAATAATGTATGTGAGAGGCAGCAACAACAAGAATAACAACAACAGCAACAAAAAAAATAAATATAACAGGAGGAGAGCGACTAGAGTAGAGAGCAGTATATTATATTGTGCACACGTAACAATGTGCTGTAGTTGTGAGGGTGGTTTTGTAGGGAGGAAATCGGATTTTTCAAGCCTACTTCCACACACATAATGCCTTTTTTGGTACAAATATATATATATACGTATATGTACATACAGAGGAAGCACAATACAATACTCCACATCTCCACACACACGCTAACACTCACGATTTATGTGTGTATGTGTATCGAAAAGAGCTTTTTTCAGTTAAGCCAGTATTCTGTAAATAGAAATCTCCTTTCGTAAGATACGAGCATGTATATGTATATGTATGTATATATATACACATTGTTGCAGCAGAAATATAATCATAATAATGCCAAACCAAAAAACCCTCCACCCTCCGTCGTTTCTCCTGTGCATTCAGATTTACCTTTTCTGTTTTTCCACTTTTCTTCTTTCGTTTCTTCTCATTTTTTTCTCTCTATATATATATTATACAAACGCACGCGAATGCAAAGTAAAATTGTATCGATTTTATATTTGTACACACAAAAGTACAAAAAAAATAATATAACATACAAGAGCAACTTAAGAAGAGATTAACTCTCCCTCAATGAAAGAGCTTTATTGAATCAAATATGAAAAAAAGTCTTTCTGCATGAAATTTTATTTTAATATGCTGCATTATTGTGCATTTTTATTCATAGAATAAAAAAATATTGCTGAAAATTATTTAATTACTTTTTTCCTGAAAAACTTCACTACATTTAATATTTGAATTCAACTAATTTCTAATTAGATTATATGACAATTATTAGATAATTTAATTATTATTACTTTAGTAATTGAAATAATCTATATTTTTACTTCTCTCTACCATTTTGTTACTTGCCAAGTACTTGTTCAAATTTGGTGTAACAGTTACTTATAGTCTTATTATTCATTTCAATTTTAATAAATGAAACATTTGTTGCTTACTTGGATTCATATAAATGAAGTATTTGTAAATTATTTTGAATCAGGTAATTTTTAGTAATAATACATTTGTTACTTGCCAAGTACTTATACAAATGTATTGTAAATTTATGAAAACTTGGTTAATATTCTCTATTTGTTTAAGTTATATAAGTAAAAGAAACATTTGTTACTTGGCAAGTACTTATACGAATATGGTGTAACTGTATGAAAATGAAAGTTACTTAGATAATATCGTATTATTATTATTGATTCATATAAATGTATTTGTAAATGGTTTTATATCAGGTAATTTTTAGTAATAATACATTTGTTACTTGCAAAGTACTTATTCAAATTTATTGTAAATTTATGAAAACCTGGTTATCCTCTATTTATTGATTCATGTAAGTGAAAAGTTTGAAAATAATATTTGTTACTTGCCAAGTACTTATACAAATATGGTGTATTCGTATAAAACTAAATGTTATTTGGATAATATCGTCTTACTATTGAAATATTTGTTACTTTCCAAGTACTTAAACGAATAAGGTGTTACTTAATAAAAATAAAATTGGCTTATTACTATAAATGCAATTAAGTAATTTTAAGCCAATTTTTTTTTTTCAAATTAAATATAGTTAAATTTTGTAATTTAATTAATATTTAAAATTAAATTGTAATTTTCTTGCAACTTAATGATTTTTGTCACTTTTCAAGTAGTTGCACGAATAAGAATAATTCTGTAAGAAAGTCAGTTTTCTTTTTAAATTAATTCCATTTTTATTAATTGCTAATAGATTTTTGTTACAGTGATATAAAATTCTCATTATTACTTCATAAATTATTATAATATGTTTTTTATTGCAAACAAGAAAATAAAATTCGAATAAATTTTGAATTTTCTAATTAGAATTTTAACATTGTTGTTGATAGTTGATAGATAATTAAGAAAGAAATAAATTCATTAATGAAAATTATACAAAATACTAAAAGGTGTTACTTTTCTTATTCTAATACCGGAAGTAATAATTCTTTGTATGGTTATACGAAATGTGTGATTATTAGCATAATCCAAGAGTAAATTTAAATTAGTTAAGATAATTAGCTACGCCGAATTTGAATAACACAGTCGTTCACCTTTTCTGCTTCTGTCACAGAACAGATCGCATTGTAGTCTTATCATATTTTTTTTGTTGTTGCTTCACTCTCTCCGTATTCTTAAGGGTTTCGACAAACAAGTCGCACAAAGTAGGTCAAAACTTGCAACGGAGAAAGGGACAAAGCTAATAATAATAGACGGAAGAAAACGAAAAAAATAAGAGGAGAGAAGTGTAACAGTTCCCTTTGGGGGTAGTTCACCCTAATGTGTAAAAAATTAATTTGATATTCATTCAATGGGGATTACACGAAGGGATTTCGAGAAAAGAGATGCGATTCGAAGAGAGAGGACTGCATATAAAGAGGAGAGAAAATAATAATAATAAGATTGCGCTCTCCTCTCCCATTCATCTATTCTCTCTTGATCTCACTTCCAGAAACGGATGAGGAGAAAACGAAGATTTTTTTTTTTGAAATGGGTCACTTCGCATGTCATACGTGTGTTTCATCTGCTTTATTCTACTTTTGCTTGCTTCAATCTGGAAGCAGCTGCGACAAAAGGAGAACAACGATGCAAGAAGAAGAAGATGAAAAAGGACATATTTCATAACGGATTGTTTGTCAAAAAAATATGGCCAAAAACCAAAATCTTAGTTTATTTATTTTTGTTGTAAATATATAAATTTTTCAGCAGAATATTTCAGTTATCTTTAAAGATATTCCTAATTCCTGAATGAATACAATTATTGAATAAACGTGTAATCAAATATTTTAATAATTTAAAGTCATGATCTTACAATTCTTCAATCACAAAAGTTTATATACTTTTTGTATAAAATTATAAAATATTAATATCTTAATTATTATAATTGGTGACTACAAATTAGTTAACTGAAATATTACATTAAATAGCTTATAGATACATATAGGAATAGATATTTTAGATAATAGATTGATGTTAATTATTTGAAAATAGTTAAGCAGGACATTATTTAATTAGGTGATAACTAATTATTATTGTAATTAAAATTAAAATAATGATTAAACGGATTTATTTAATAATGTATTAGACATTTTAATTAAGATTATAATGGCTTTCCTAAGCTAATCAATAAAAAGTTAATTAAGTAATGGTAATAACTTATATTTACAAATTAATTTAAAATTTCTATTTCATTCATAAATTGAAAATTATTAATTCATGTGACCTTAAGAAATACTTATGTGTTATATACTTTGTTTGGTAGCTTAAAAAAAGTTAAACAACAAATGGGTGATAAATCAAGATTTTTTTTAAATTTATTAATTTTTTTTTATATAGCTTACATTTAATAAAATATTATGGAAATTATTGTTATTCATAATTTTAATATTTTTAATCAATTTTTGTTAAGAATTTGAAAATTTTTATTTTTTTACAATTTAAAATTTTCATTTGTAAATTTAAGAAGAAAATACTGTATATAATTGTTAATTTGATCTATTTTGTTTTATGTGAAACTAGTTTTTTTTTTGTAGTTTCTCACGGTTTATAGTGCAGAAAGATTTGTTAGATTTTAAGGACCCCGTTTGTCTCCGTGTACCTTCCTCTCGGTTTCGTAACGTTTAATTAAACTTATTGAACCCGAGATGAGTTTAACGTGTAATAAAGTGCGGTGAAATAATGTCTCTCACGCGAGGGGGCTGAAACTAGAAAGGGGACCGTGCAGAGATGTCCAGGTGCCATCTGGATCTCGTCGAGATGACGGAGGGTGGTTTTTCACCTTTTCTTCGTCCCACCGTGAAGTAGCCACTGTTAGCCAACATTCCTGACATGGATTTGACCCCCGAGGCTGGACCAGAAAAAAAAAAGGGACCTCACAATGGCCGTAATGCATGCATAAGCTTCCTTGAGGTGGAGAAGAGAAGGACGAGGTCCTTTTGTGGAGGTCCTTCTAGCGCGACGTCCGGCTGACCCGGAAAAAGGGGGAACCTCTTCTGCCCGAACGCAGAATCTCAATCTGATCTTAATCGCGGCCCGAAATCAAATATCAACGAGACCGCTTCCTGCCGGAATCTCTCAACGGTTGCGAAAAAGAATGGTGCTTCACCGGAGAGATTCTTGATCTTTAAATTGCTTATCAGATCTGCACCAATAATGCTTGGTGCAGAAGAAAACACGAAGGTGAATATACGTGGAAAAGAATAACGTAAACCTCCTGAGGGTCCTTTGATGTTTAATCGAAAATAAATAATAATTGTATCGATTTGGGGTGGATCCATTTCCTACCCGGGACTAATAGGATTTCACACGCATTGGGCAATCCTGGATTTCAAAGAAAAAAAAACTATATAAATAGTAGAGAGAAGATCTGGTATTCAATGCAAACAAACATGCACGAGGATCAGCCGTTTCTTAATTAAGCCGATTCTGGATGCCGGACAGATGTACTTCTGTGCATGCTTTTCCTCCGATGTTCGGGATTACCTCTGTTCTGCGGTTTTGCAAAACTGCACAGAACGCTCAACGGGCAGCCCAACTTAGGCCCTATTTAACCCTATTACAACGAAAAACCCTTTACACGTTCCTCGCCGCTGCAAGCAGTCCTTAATTAAGCCGATTTGCGAAAAACTTGACCATTTGCGCAACCAATTATATACATATTCGAGGTGTTTATCCGCTCATCTCCCCAATAATACTAAAAGCCTTCAAACCCGTTACAGAACATCATTAAGCTCATGTTTCCAATAACAATTTTAACTATATTACATTTTAATAACTAATTAGTTAATATTATTTAATAACAAATTACTATTGTTTCTTTTACATTCCTTTTTTGGAATTATTTCAAAAAATTATATAAAATTAAATTTAATAAACTATAATATATTTTTTTACTCCATTTTAAAAATGCTGAAATATAAAATATATGTATTCTTACTAGTATCAAAACGATATTCGAGTTTCATATTTATATCTTACATAAATTATATTTATAATTATTTTATATAAGTAAGTTTTTCTCATTTTCAAAACACATAAATATCAGTTTTTTCACATAAGTTTATAGACCTAATATTCATATTTAAAAATCATATATAAAATATTTTAATAAAAAATTAATAATTAAATAACATTTATTTTTAGGATAAATTATTGATCGTTTCATAAGTTTTATATAAATAATTTTATTAAACTCATACTGTCCTAAAAGTAGCGTTACTATTTTGATTAGCTGTGATTTAATTATATAATTTGTAACTGTTATAACTTGATTGATTTTATTCTAGTTATGTAATATTGCCTTTTTTGTGTATTTATTACATAAGTGTTTACTAGTTGTAATGGTCTGAGGGATTAATGTAAATTTCAAGATGCATGCATAATTATGTACCCTTAAGAAAAATCCTCTTGCAAGGATCAAAACATCCATTAATTCGTTATTCAATCCAAATACGAATCTCGACGCATCGTGCCTCCGATTCATCGCGGTAATTCGTCCTTTTCTCAACTCTTTACGAAGTAAATATCGTGTGAATAATTCGATTGTGAGGCGACGGCCACGCGTTCGGAATTTTTCATAAGAAAAAAGTCACTTTGTCGTCTCGTCCTTTCTATCCTTTCCCCCGTCCTCTCTCAATCCCCTCACTAGTCCTGATGCCATTAAGCGAGACAAGCGTGCATACACCGTACATATGCTGAACCATTAATTTCAGAACCCCCCTTCGCCCATAAGACGGGGCACGGCCATCCTTTGTGACTCCCTTTTGTGCAAACCGAAATTATACAATATCCGGACGAAAATGAAAAATTACATGTTATTTTTTACTGATTATTACAATCATTATCGTTTTCGTTCCGACCACTTCTTGCGGCCAGAATAAAAAAAAGGGGATAAAACAAATATACGGATGCAGGAATAATAACAAAATGCTACAAGGGTTTAAAAGGGCTTTAAATAAGTTGCCATCGATGCAAATTAATCATCTCTCTTTGTGCTCTTCGTTTTGCGGTTTTTATCCCCTTCGCACAGCGAGATATGATTAATTAATCGTCTCGCGTACAACTATGTTTTATTATGTAAGAGATACACATCGTTTCATTTTCGTAATTTGTTATCTGATTTTCGGGTGGCTTCTCAGATGTTCGATAATTCAAACCGAGCGAGCGGAATGGATTCACATTGAAATTAACAACTCGAAATTCTGCAGGTGCCACTATTATGCTAATATATCCAATTACATTTACCGACATTAAATTATATAATCACTTTAATTTTCGTTGACATTAAACATTTATCATTGTTCATTTTTATTGCAAATTTATGTACACTTCTTGTGACTTAATTTTTTATATAAATAATTAATTAATTTTTAATTTGCAATTGTTTGATTCTCAGTACGTAATTAACAAATAACTAGACTATTATTTTACAAAACTTTATAATTATTCAATTATCAGAATATTAAGTAAAATTTACAAACTTGAAGATCTACCAAAAATTGTATTCATTCAAATTTTTTAGTAGAAAATTCAAATATTGAAACGAAGTAAACATAAAACTAATAATATTTATTTTTGTAAATTTCGTTTTAGATGAAAATGTTGAAACAGAATTAGTTTTGAGCTCCATCTTCCGGATTTACAGTTAACTTTCAACTTTACACAATTAAAAAAAATACTATTAATAATTTGGAATAATTTTCAGTGATTTTATTTAATTTTAAAGAAGAATTAATTAAAATATTTTTTTCTTAAATGTATATTTTTTTTAAATAATCATAAATAAAATTATATAATTTTCAAAAACTATTCAACAAAATGAATATAAAATACTTCAAATAAAGTACTTATCGAAGATTATATAATAATTCGGTGAATAATGTTTGTGTTTAAATATATTCATGGATTCCATTCATCTCGATTCACATTGAGGTTGTTACACTCTTTTCCACATAATAAATAGCACTTGTGCAGGACATAATGCAGTTCGATACAATAAATTCATGGCATAAGTGGGGCTCTCTCGCCCTTAGCAAAGCGGAGACTCCTTCTCCTCTCTCGATTTTTTTGTTGTTGCAGAAGTGATCTAATGCAATTTGCATAGGAGCCGAAGCGTGCCCGGTTTATGGCCGATGAATAGTCAACCACCGCCATCATTATCATCATAATACAATATTATAGGGTAATTATTAAATCCAGCAGAGATTGAATAATAATACCTTATGCAAATACGCCGCATCCCCCTTTTCTCCCCTTTTATTATTATTATTCACAGGAACCACCACCTCCTCATCACCATTACTTGTTATTATTTCGAATCTTCGCATTGTATCCTTTTTCACATAGGTTTATTTTTTATTGTGTGCGCTTTCATTGTGAAGATTTGCATGCGATCGATTAAAAAATTTGGATCGCCATTATTGTGGTGTAAACGTGCGAAAAATTCGCATTGTGTCCACCCAGAAGGCTCGTCCTTTTCCCTTCCACAATGGCCGCACGATCCGGAATAAAAGGTTGTGAAAGAGAAGAAACAAACCGGAGGATCTTTCATTTATGATTAGTCCTCGTTTTGGGGATGATTGCGCAGTAAACATGCGGAGGCGACTGGATGTCTGGTCAGGACGAATTCTCCTACTTTACGTTTTTTTTTTCTCTCTCTCTTTCTTTCTTCTTATTCATCTCTGCAACGCTGGTTTACAACCAGGTGCTATTGATTCGGACACCTGCACAGCATCAGAACAATGGCTTTATGTTGTTGCTAGGACACCCGGGTCCGTTGCGTGCCAAATCCGGAGGTTCGAGTGATCTGCATGTCGCGGGATCGCTTTGAGGATTACGGATGAGGTTTTCGGTCTCGTCTGGATCGATTGCGAATTTTGCGGCGGTGGATTAGACAACAGGATTTTTGCACATTTTATTGGTGGGTCTAAAGGAATAAAGACAAATCCTCGGCAATAAAAGATCGTTTATTGACCAATAAAAGTAATACCCAGATTTCACATTTAAGAAAAAACGTGGTTTTAAGTACACCAATAAACATAAAATCAACCCTAACACACCGCAATTTGTTAAAGTAATTTACTAGAAACTTTTGGTTCAATTTATGATTTAGCAGACGATTTACATATTATAATCTTACATTAATATATAATATTTAAAAATTATTAATATAAATATTTAAAAAGTCAATTTCGTCCAATTAATGTATCCATAGCAACAAGATGACATCCACAGTTGACATTGACAGTTATAAAACTACTTGATAGCCTTTAAAAAAAATACCAGACACATTTAGTAACCACATATTGATGATATAAATAATTAGCAAGTAGTTTTCAAATTTAAACTAACAATCTGACAATTTTAACAATAGTTAATAATTGATAATTGATATTAACATAACAACTACATGACATAACCACTATTATCCTCAAGTTTGGTTTTGACAGTAAAACAACTTTTTGACAGCTTTTAAAATGCATACGAAATTTAAGTAACCTCATGATATAAATAGTAACCTGAATGTATCAATAACAACTATATCATGTTTTAAAGTGCTTTTAACAGTTAAACAAATTTTTGACAGATTTTAAAATGCATACGATATTTAATCAACCTCACGATATAAATAGTAACCTTTCTGTAACCATAGCAACTAAGTCATATATTATTTTAATGTGGTTATGACAGTTATAAAAATGTTTGACAGCTTTTAAAATTTATATAAAATCTATAAATAATAAATGAAATTTAAGCATTTTAAATGCGTATAATAAAATAATAAAGACGTAGTGTTTACTTTAATGCTATTGAGCGAAAGTTAATCGATAAGATATTGTAATGAATAAAAAATGTGCATTGACAAAGAAACTAAATGCGACTCATTTTCGATACGAGATTTGTTTTAGTAGAATTTTTGAATGCGACGTAGTGAATGAATTTACACTTTTAAACTATATAGAAATATAGAAAATGATAAACCTTTGAGTTTTATACATTTACAATTTTACATTATAAAGAAACATATTTAAAATAATATATTTTATTAAGGTAAATATTTCAATTAAAAGAAAATAAATACTAAAATAATTTAATGTAAAAGGTTTCAATTTCATTATTTTATTTAATTCTTTAAATATTATAAAATTGTCTACAAAAAATAAAATTTAATTTTAAATTAATTAATATTAAAATGCTTATAATTAATGTAAATCTAAGAGTCTAATTTAGAAATGTATGTTTATTGTTAATTTTTTTCAATTTAAATTGATGATTTATTTCCGTTTTTTTTTTAAAATAATTATTACACTCATTTTTAGAGCGACGAATAATTCATCTTTTCCGTTTGAATTTGAATAGTAAATTGTATGTATTTACCTCGTTCTAATCAATTATTTTTAACTGTTTGACATTGTGAACAGCTCGTTATTTCGCTGTAACACGTACAAACAGTAATCATACATTTAGAAATTTAAAAATATATTATTTAGATTTAAAAAAAAACTAGCTAAAATGTTTCGTTAATAATCATTTACTTTTACTGTTACAGGGATTTAGGCGTAGACAGGATCAATCAAATCTTGCATTTCCGGTGGACCAACTTCTTTATATTTCCGGTAAATAAATTTTAAAACGTATACAATTTTTATGATATTTAGTAAAAATTGTTGTAAGTTTAATAATAATTATAAACTTGTCGGATGTGGGTAATCCAGGATGAAATCGATGATTTTCTTTTTTCGCAGAATATTTTTGTTTGAAAGTAGCCTATAGAAAAAAAACTTTCATTCTTGTAGTTTTGTTCTCTAAGAATAAGGTGGAAATAAGATACGATTCCTTCGCTTGAAACCAAATCCATTGACAAAAGTTCTTTGCACGTGAATAATGGCAGTGTGTAAAAATAACACAACTAATCGAGCGAAAACATCAAAGAATATTTAACATTTTTAAACGACAAATATAAAGATTTTATTTAAAGAAATTACAAAATTAAGGCCATTTGCTACAGTTCTTCAGAAATATAAGTTACAAATCAAAGAAAATTAGATAGTAAATATGTAACTTTTAAGTTATGCATTGGGAGCATTCAAGGCCCCAAATGGAAAATAAATTGAAAGATTTGTAAATTATAGTTTATAAAGCAAATTGCGTTTATTTACTACTGTAAACATATTACATAAATCATATAAACGGCTATAATTTTAAATAATTTTCAATTTAAATATGTCGTAAGATTCTCCGATTAATTTATAGGTTTAAAAAATTAAAAATATGAGTTTACAAAGTATTTTATTTGAAACCTATTAACAAATAGTTTGCAAAATCTAATCTAATTCTTAACTATCGAAAATGTTGATTTTATTATAGTTAAATCTTAAATTTAAATTATAAAAATTGGAAATAAAGAAAAACATTTTTCATCTTTCAATGGAATTTAATTCTCTAAAATGCTGTACGCACCTAAAATAATCTTGCGTGTTATAAAGGAATATTGAGTAGATGTTTACGTAAAATTAAGTAAATTGTATTGGAAACATAATATTTTCAGTTTGCTTTAAAAATGTATGCTGTAATAGTTGTATTATTTAATTAAAAAAAAACTAAGTTTATTGTATTGCAATGCAATCTCGGTGCATTTTGAATTAAAATTGGAAATCATTGATGTGTAAAGTATTAAAACGGGATGAAAGAATTGGAAAGGTTAACGCGCTTTCGCCGGGAATATATAACGAAAAAATAAAAATAAAAAACGCCAAATTGAATTTTCGTTTAGGTTTTTCTATTTTTACATTTGCCATCATTCTCTCGCTCTTCTCTATTCTGTCTCTATTTTTGCGCGTTCCGTTTCTTCCCACCATTTCGGCAGGAATTACGTAATGGTAATAATAGTGCAAGTCCATTGTGATTTTGTGTGAAAATTATCGCATATTCGGTTTCCTGCATAGCCGGAGTCCGCACACAGTGGCGGCGCGGCCGGGGGTGAATGGCGACCGTTCATTGTTGGAAATAGGGGGGAATTGTCCTCCCCTTCCCCCCTTGTGCATGTGTGTGTGTGTGTGTACGTATGTTCGCGCGTTGAGGAGCAAAAAGTGTTGCTGCATATAAAAGGGAAAAACGTTCGATTCAAAAACACCTGTACAAAAGAAGGAGAGACAAAAAATTAACATAACAATTTGTGGGTGGAGCGAAGGAGACATTCGAACCGTAACGTATCGGAATAATGGTGAGCGGCTCCGCCCATCGGAGATTGCGATTGGTTGACGGCGAGCGACAGGGGGCGCGCATGTCCGTTCGGAACCCACCAGGACCTCTGCCTCGAGGTCCTGCGAAACACACACAAAGTCCTCCGCTTTTATATCGTGAACACATATACACACATTATATATTATTTTATATTTGAGAGCAAGAAGCGTTTGCGAAACGTGCCCAGTCGATCATCATCATTTTTTTGCACACTCTTTTTAACCCTTCCAGTTGCACCCTCGCAGGGGGTCCCACCTGCAATCAATCGAAAGGCATCGCAAGATTCGAACACCTCCGAAATAAATAGGAACTGTGCGCGCGAGTGGGTTAATCGACAATTTTTTGTGTTTCTTTTCGTTGGAATTTCGTCCTTGATTTTGCCGTGCGGTGGTAAATAAACGGCCTCAAAATTGATCTGGATCTACATCGGCAGGCCACCAACGGCCACTTCATTAGGTATGAGACCAATTAATTAAAATAAAACTTAAAAAAAAAGCGACGGTTCAATTGGTTCGAGGGCTTTTAATTAATTTATTTTCCCTTCCCAAAGGTGGGGGCGGGTTATTAACGCCCGGACACGTCGGACCCCCGAGATTTAGGGCTGTTTAATGACCGGGGGTCCTAGTGTGTGTGTGTGTTTTCAGACCGCCGCAACGGGGGTGTTATATCCTTCACGATCCCCCTTTTTCGGACCACTCGAACTCGCCCATTCACGAAATTACGCAACGCTTATGCAACCGGACGGATTCCGTCGGTTTTCTGCTTCCTTTTTTAATGCCGCTAAAACTGCTCTCGATGACTCCATTAAACGGCCTGAATTATTTGACGTTTAATGGACTCGTTTTTCCCATTTATTATTCGGCGATTTATGCCACACGCATTATTCATACGCCTAAAGACTTAATTAACGCGGGAAATGCAAATTTTTCACATTTGCACAATTTCATTCTAATAAAATAAATTTTATTTTATTTACATTATAATTTATTTATTACATCATTTAATTATATTAAATATACATAATTAATCAATTAAACTAAATGTAATATCATTTGTACAAGAATTACTAATTATTTTTGTACAAAAAATTCTTCTAATTAATTTAAATAAAAAAAATTATTGATAAAATTTAAAGAAAATAGTTCTAATTATAAAAAAATAATTAGCATACATTTATCAAACATTTTTTTTAATTATTTCTAAATAATTAAGTAAATTTAATTTAATCAAAAATGAAAATTCATTCTTAATAGAAAAACATTAATTAACTAATTTTGGTAATAAAAATGTTACTTAAGAACTGGAAAATCTTGTTTCAATTGGTTTGTTTAGAAAATGAGAAACTCGAACGACTAATTAAAATTATACTAAAAAAATACTTCAATTTCCAATTAGAAATTAGCGAAAGTTTGAGTTTTAGTGAGATTTAGTTAATTAAATACTAAAATTTCCATTCATACAAATCTGTTTTCTTCTGTAGTATTTATTAAGATTCTAAGAAAACCAATGATTGAAGCAAAAGTTTATTATTTTGTTAAAGCTACAATTATAAAAATAATATAAATTTCTTAAATATTGCGTAATTCGTAATTATTTTATATAAAATAAAATTATAATTAAATATCTACTAATTACTTAAATTTTATTATTTTAAAAAGAACTTGCCAAAATAATTGTTCAAAAAATTTAATTTTTCTGATTAAAAATGTATACGCTAATATTTCAATTTGAAAATAAAAATATGTTTGTTACAAAAAAATAAAATAAACTGAGTGATTCGTTCAGTGTCAATTTTCACCGAAATGTAAATGCAGTTGTTATTACAAGCGGTTAGCGCCGCATTGTTTAATTTATTAACAAACAAAAACCACAATGAGTGAAAAAAAATAAACGTGCATTGAGGCAAAATATTTAATATAAAAAAAATATACGTTTCACACGTCATTTGAGATGTGACATGTTTATTGGCGGATAAAATCGAAGGACAGAAATGCACCAAAATTGCATCGAGTATAATTAAGCAATTAATCATTTTTACGTTATTTTACTAATTAAAATTAATTTCGTTTTTTCGTCGGACTTTAATTAATATGCACCTTTTTTTTTTAGTTTGCAAGTTTAATTAGTTCTGATTTTATTAACTGCATATTGCTTGTCAAGTAATTATTATAATTATAAAAGCTAATTTAATTTTGACTTATACAATTTACTTGGCAAGTAACGCCTGTTAATAAATTTTCTTTAATATTGTCGATTAAATCAAATATAATTTGCATAAACTTTAACCTTTGACCTTCTAATAAATTCTTGATTTTAATAATTTACTATTACTTAAATAAACATTTATACATTTTCATTTAATTTTTATTAACGCCGCGATTCAATTGCAAATCTATTTTGAAGCTTCAATAAATAAGATTTTTTCAACAAATTTTATAGCTTATGCAAATGTGATTTAAGTCTACATAAATAATTATTACCAACGTTAATAAACACATTTAACGGTTACTAATATTAGTGATAAAAACCTAATGACCATTATTTCTACTTAGTTTCACTAATATTTTAAATATATTCAATTAGAATAAAAAGAGTCATTATTTATAATGATATCTTTATTATTGTTGAAATAAGTACACAAAATATACATATTTGCGCATCTTATAGTATTTTCGTAGTTTTTACAATTCATTCATAGTCATAACTAAATATTTGTAGTTAGTAGAAAATTAATTGATTTAATTACTAATAGCAAATATGTTTATTTTTCCTTAATATTTAAGACTAAAAAATGGAAAATAAATTTAGTATTAATTTAATTTATATACGAAACTCATGGTGATTAAATACAAATTTTGAGAGATTTCAAGTAAAAATTTCATGTGGTTATGCAATGTTTTTGAAATAAGTAATATTTTATAGATTATAATGTAAATTGTATATATTGAGGAAATTTGCTTTTAAATTATCAATTTATGTTAGCTTAAGTACACATACTTTGATAAATCGAACAGTTTATAGACGGGAATCAATAAGAAATCATCTAAATTATTACAGTGTTGCAGCCTACATGCATATTATTAAGACATTTTTATGTATTCAACCTTTCCAGACTTTAAATTTCAGAAAAAAATAAATAACACATGTTATTTACTGAAATATTATTTATCAGACGCAAGTGTTTATTTACGAAATAGAAAGTCTACAAAAAAAAACTATTTTTCCAAAATTAGCTTTAGATATTTCGGCTTTTTTTCTCATATTTTGTATTAAATTAATAATTATTATTTCGAAGTTGAAAATATTTTTACTTTAAATACTTGTATGAAAATGATCAAAACTGAAATACTTTTATGTAATTTTTATAATGAAAATATTGTATTTTTTATTCATGTTAAAAGTAAATAAATTATAGGTGATAATTATTTAAACTGTAAAGTTTCAAAAAAAATATTGTTTCAATTTAATAATTAAAGATTTTTTTATATTTAATGAAATGGTAATAATTATTGTATATTTATGAAGTTTTAATCTTTTATAAAAGCTGGAAGTAAATAAATTACATTTCAAAATTATTAAAACTTTTATGGAATTTTTATAATGAAAATATTGCATTTTTTATTAATGTTAAAAGTAAATAAATTATAAGTGATAATTATTTAAACTGTAGAGTTTCAAAAAAAATATTGTTTCAATTTAATAATTAAAGATTTTTTTGATATTTAATGAAATGGTAATAATTATTGTATATTTATGAAGTTTTACAAAAGTTGGAAGTAAATAAATTATATATGAAAATGATCAAAATTGAAATACTTTTATACCATTTTTATAATGAAAATATTGTATTGTTTATTAAAGTTAAAAGTAAATAAATCAAAAAAAATATTATTTCAATTTAATAATTAAAGATTTTTTTATATTTAATGAAATGGTAATAATTATTGTATATTTATGAAGTTTTAATCTTTTATAAAAGTTGAAAGTAAATAAATTACATATGAAAATGATCAAAACTAATAATTTTTATAATGAAAATATTGCCTTTTTTGTTAATCTTAAAAGTAAATAAATTAAAGGTGATAATTATTTTAACTGGAGAGTTTAAAAAATTACTAAATAATAAATCTGTGTTTGCAGCAGTCGTTTAATTATTGATGATTGGTGGCTGCGCGTGGACGTTGTTTAATTTAAAGCGAACTTTAATCCGTCCTGTTGGATTCATTCACGTAATAATAAACATAATCCTCTTAGGTCTCTCGCGCAGCAGATATTTTCTTGTTGGCACTAATTCCGGTTTTCGCTCGATCGTAAATATCGCATCGGTCGTTCCATCCAGATCTTAATGATCTGGACTCGTTTCAACCATCTCCATTTTCGCAACTCTCTTTCTCTCTTTCTCCGTACATTTGTTTTTCTATAGAATAAATATGTTTCAACGCAAAGTCGATACCATTCGATCACTAATTGGATAAATTTATTGACACTTTTGCTGAGGCCAGAAACCGATAATGAGTTGCGTTCGCGCGATGTTGACGAAAAGCAAACGAGTCCCATGATTACAAGAACAAACACGTAGAGAGAGGATAGCACTGTGGTTGCTTGGTTGAAGCGAGATGGAAACAGCTGTGATGTAATCTGAAATCGCGGCGCTCACGGCTCAATTATCTCCTCTCGACGGATGAACCACGGAGATGAGGTGTTGTACTAGTAGCAACAGCAGCAGCAGCAGCCTCTAATCACTTCATTATCATCGCAGTCATAATTATTTTCAAGCACGTTCGGAGAAGAAAGGCTCCAAAAAAGAAGCCACTCGATGATGCGAGTTTTACTACGGAGCCTTTTAAACACCAGCAATTATTGTCTTACAATTACAACAAACAAATTCCATTCAATTATCAACGTCTTCAACGCTGTTGGAACAGCATTTTTTCTCTAATCTATCATTAACCTCACGAAGCAACAACTTCAAACCGTAAAACTTTACAAAAAAAAACTAATATAATCAATACTAATAACTAATATTAATACAATAACTTTCACTACAATAATTACAAATTTATTTAAGCTTTTATGCAAAATAATTCAAAAATAGGACTAAACTTATTTGCTTTAATAATTTTAAATTATCTGTGTGTATTTAGAAAGTTTAAAAAATAATGTTTGAACACTATTTTTGGTTTATTTGTCGATTCTATTATTATGTTCTTTTTTAATATTCCATAATTATAATTTAATAACTAAACTGAATTACCTTAATAATTTGATTATTCATTAAAACTAATTATTTGTTATGTAACAATTTTGATGAATTTGTAATATTGGAAATGCAACATTATGTTATGTTTATATAATGGAAATAAATTAAATACTAATTACAGAATTTCTATAAATCAACAATAAAAAATACAACAATTGGAGTTAATTAGATATCATTTTAAATCAAACATTTTCAATAAGGAAGAAAATTACTGAAGAATACAATTTTAATTATATAAATTAGAAAGCTTATTTCTTTAGTTTTTTCTCTATAAGTTATATTTAATTATATAATTTCTTACAAAAACATACATTAATTGGATATCATTTTATAATCAATATTTGATTTTCAATAGGAAAGCAAAATATAATAATTAGATAATTTAAAAACTTCTTTAATTTTAAATTTAATTTAATTACAAAGTTTCTAAAAATCTACAAGAAAAAGGTATAATCTAATGATTTTATAATAAATATTTGATAATTAATAGAAAATCAAAAGAATATTACAAAATAATATAATTAGTTAATTTATAGAATATTTTGTTATGTTTAGAGAATAAAAACTTTTGTAATATTAAATTTAACTTAATTGTAAAATTTCTAATATTAGTAATTAAATATTATAATCTAATCATTTTATAATAAATATTTGGTTAAAATTTAAATAATTTACAAAATTCTTCAATTTTAAATTTAATTTAATTACAAAATTTATAGAAATGAACAAACAAAATCTGTTTATTGTATAATAATATGTCATAATATAAATTTAAAAAAATAAAATAAAATTTGAGATCATTTTATAATAATTATTTGATTTTCAATAGTAAATCAATATTAAATTATGTATTGTAATTAGATAATTTAGCAACTATTTTGTCATGTTTATATAATGGAAACAAGTCGTGTTTTTTATCTAATTACAGAATTACGCCATATACAAAAAAAATATGATTGACGTGGCAATTAGAGGGAATTCAATATTGATCCTCTCACGTGTGTGTTGTCTATTTTTTTTTTCATTCGTCTTTTATAATCCATTGCAGACAATGCGTTTGCGTTATTACGCAAGGACTTCAATAGCGAACGATTCAAATTCGACAATGAACGTGGAGATTGTTAATATGCGGTAGATAATTTACGATTTACGCTCGACGTGATTTATGGTGGTAAAATTATCCATCAAATGTTGATTCAAAGTAGGTCGATTATAATAATAAAAATCTGCAAATATCTACATTTTTTAATAATTTCTTTTGATTAGTTAAATTTTTGTGATTGGATTGTGGTTATTTTGTTGTAGGTCGACTATGGGCGACGGAGGTTTCAGTGCAGCCGAGGGGCTCTCGAGGATGGCTTCACTGGGTGGAGCCGGCATCGGGATGCCCCAGGGGATGTCCGTTCCTCAAGGGATGGCAAAGAAGCAAGAGGATCATATCAAAAGACCGATGAATGCGTTCATGGTTTGGTCGAGGCTGCAGAGACGAAAAATCGCGCAGGAGAATCCGAAGATGCACAACTCAGAAATCTCCAAGAGACTTGGTAAGCTACATTCAATATTACGTGTAATTTTTATATATTTTTTTATAGAAATACAAACATTAGAAATATGAAAAATGTTTGTATTTCTATAAAAATTGTATATTCAAACTTTTAGTCTTACACTTCTGTAATTTGTTTTAAATATTATACAACTTCTATTCAAAGTTGTAATTAAAGTAATTGTATTATAATTTATACAAAAAAATATGTATTAATTCTGCAACTTTGTACTAAAATCAGAAATATTTTTCAATAAAATATTTTATAAATTATATGATAATTTTATGCACAAGATTAATATTACTTTTACAAAGTTTTGAGAAAAATGTCCAAACTTCTAATTTTTCTGAAATAAACTAATAATAAATGAGCAAATAAATAATGTATATAAAATCAAGATTATATAAAAAATTATCGTATTTTATACATTGAATGATAATTTTATTATTTTGCATTATTATCATTTTTCTAACAAAGTTTCGGGAAAAAAAATTGTCCAAACTTACAATTTTACTGAAATATAAAATAAAGATTATTTAAAAAATTATTCTATTTTATATGTTGTATGATAATTTTATTAATTTTACAATATTAATATTTTTATTACAAACTTTTGAAACAAAAATTGTAAAAACTTCTAATATTTCTTGAATAAACTAAGAATAAATGAACAAATAAATTATGTATTTAAGATTTTAAGATCTTAATATTATTAAGATTATTTAAAAAAGTACATTTTTGAAAAAAAAAATTGTGCAAAATTATAATTAAATTTGATGATTTAACCCTAACAAAACTTTAAATATGTTAAGTACTCTTTTTATAAAGTTTCCAATTTTGAAATTATGGTAAATTTGTACAATTTTGTAGTAAAATATGAATGAAAAAATATGAATAAATTACACACTAGTCAAAGGGCCCACAAAAATTTTCAGGACAGGAAAAGAACATAAATAGAAGCGTGAAGGTAAAATGTTTGGCATTTTTTTAGTAATATTAGGAAATTTGGAGTATAAATTCCTATTTGATTTAAATGACATTTTGAAATTTGAAATTTTATGAACATGTAATTATGACACTGCTTGAAAGATGGAAAAAAGTCATCAATAATACCTAATTGAATAGAGCTATTGATTAATCTTTAAAAATAAAAGTAGGATAAACTTAAATTGGTTAATAAGTAATGATTATTATTGGTTTATGAAAAAAATAAAGTTATTTTGGTAGAGAGGAGTTATGAACGAAAATGGCGCAGCTCGCGAAAGGAGATACAAAGAACTGTCATTGTTAGGAGGGAACGTCAAAAGTTGGACGTGGATTGTTGTTCAAATAAAAAGGTTGGCGGCTCTACGGTGGCGTTTGTTGTGTTGGTAGCAGCGTCAAAAGGGAAAAAGCATTAAATTATCTTTGAGATGGGAAAATGGGAATCAGCGGGTGAACAAAGCCGCCATCGCGGCTCGTAATTAATTCTTATCGCGCTCCAGAAGGCAGACACAATGAAGCAGGAGGCCCTCTCTCCATCCATCCACACACACATACACATATATGTGTGTGTATATACATATGCACTCACAGAGACAAAGTTCTAGACACAAAATGACAAAACACCGAACAAAAAGCCACGTAACGTTAATATAGAGAAGCCGAGCGCCTCCATTGGCTCGTAGCCGGATCGCTTTGTTCCCCCCAATGGCAGAACAGGTGCCGGCTGCTCCCTCGCCAACAAAAACCAACCCCCTCGCACCCTCTCTTCTCTAGACGTCGGCTACGACTCCGACGACGATGAGGAAGACGACAACGACGAGAAGTCCCCCCTCAGAAATGCACTTAATGAACATCGTTATATCCATTCAGACAACAATAACAAACCTGCAGCACGGAAGAAAAAAGATCAATAATTGATACATCCAAATAGCATGCATTCAGCTCGTATCTGACGATCTGACGATCCAGCAGTTTCCCCTTCAGGAATTCACGTAATGACCATCGTTCTGCCTCCCCCTCCTTAACTACAAACAACAAAAAAAAGCAAAACACACATAATTAATACTTATTAGTTCACTATAAATATATGGTTATATAACAAACAACACAACAATTTGCTTGTAAAAGTTTATCATTCACAACAATACTTCAAAAAAATCATAAATATTATTTCTATTTAACTGCGTTGAATAACCCTTTTTATGTAAACGTACTCTAAATTTTATCTATCTAATTAAATATTAAATTAATAGGTTTTAAATATAACAATTTAAAAATTAACAATAATTAACAATACATTGAGTAATTAAATAATTATAATCATTGGAATAGTGTCCTAATTAATAAAATTACATATTTAAGAATAATTAACAAAAAGAAAAAATATAAATTGTGATTTATAAAATTTATTCTTATTCAGTTCAATGACTTTTTTTTTATCTATAAAATGTATTCAATACTTTATTATTCTTTGAAATTAAAACTAATGCTTTAACAATGACCGAAGCAACAAAACCCAACTTGTCGTTTGTCTATTGTATTATTATTATTATTTTCTTGCCATTGAACTCGTTCTGCTTTTGATCACTCTTCTGGTTGAGCGATTTTTGCCATTGGCAATCTTTGAAGCACTCCAGCAGAACGATGAAAAATAACAAAATTATAATTTAATAAATAAAAATTCTAAAAATTTATATTTTAGTTATACAAAATTTAGAAAAGATATAATCTCAGTAACTAATTAAAAAAAAAAGAAATTAATTCAGTTTTCAAATTACAGTAAATGTTTTTTTACTACTAGTTTATTAATATATATTGAAGTTATTTTGAAGCTTTGCCATTGAAATTATTAAGTGTTTATTTTAAATATATGTGTGGAACTTGTGGTTTGGTGACCTCTGTTCTGCCACCATAAATCTAATATGATGGGAGTTGGAGTGAAAGTAATAGCTTCTCTTATGTATATTTATAAAAGGATTATTTCGTAACATACCAAGCTTGGATAAATGGAAAAGATCTTTGCTTGAGTTTGCTAAAGTTACAAAACTTGATATAGAAATAATAAGATAAAATTTAAAAAAAAAAGTTAGTTTTATAAATAAATTCTTATAATATTTACTAATTTAATATATTCATAATAGATTTACAGTAAAAATAACGGATTTTGAAATAAAAGTTAGTAATTCGGAACAAATATTTTTTAGTTATAAATCTTCATATTATTTAATTAATAATCGATTGAGATACAAATTTATTACAAGAAAAATAGAAAAAAATTCATTGAATTTATTTAAATATTTTGAAATACGAATTTTTTTTAATAATTCGGAAAAAATAGTTTTTTATTTTAATTTAGACGATTAATAAATCTTGATATTATATTGTTTATGTTACATTGAAATATAAATTTATTACAAAATTTAGTGAAAAATTTTTATAAATTTAATTGAATTTATTGAAATTTTAATGCAATGGAATATCAAAATTTTAAAGTAAAAATTACTAATTCGGAATAAATATTTTGTAGTATTACATTTTAAAATTATTTAGTTAATGATCGATTGAGATATAAATTAATTACAAGAAAATTTTAGTTAATTTTATTAGATTTTGTTGAAATTTTTAATTCCGAATTAAATATTTTTTACTTTAATTTTTAAGACTAATAAATCTTCATATTATTTTGTTAATGATTGATACAAATTAATTACAAGAAATATTAATATTATGGAATTACTAAATACTAATTAAGAACAAATATTTATTTTACTTCAATTTGTGAGAGTAATTGATTGAGATACAAATAATTATATAATTATAAGAAGTTTTGAAGATATTTATTGCAGTAATAAATCATGATATTGGATCTAACGAAATATGAATATCTTATTTAAAAAAAAGCTGGATGTGGAGTAAAAGTAAAAGGTTTTAATGAGTAAGGAAAGTTGTTTTATTTTTTTGTAGTAATAATATTCGAAAGAGATCGATTTGAATACAATCGAATAATCAAAAATGATAAAAATTTCTCGTTCTCTTTTTGGATTCTTTGGTGCACACGCACATTTCTTTTCTTCGCCGTTACAACAACAACAATAACAACAAATAATAATACTTTATATTGAATGGGTGATGGTGTGTATTTGTGGAAGCTGGTTTATTAAAGAATAAAAGGCTTTTAATAATAAATAAGTGGGATTGTCAGGTTGACCAACCCAAAAGTGGTAGCGCTACCGGTCAAACTAAATGAATATATGGCATTCCGTGGGTTGTTACCTTTGAGGCGCATATCAAAACACTTCTTATTTTTTCTTATTCTTCTTCATCATCATCATCATCGTCGTTTCTTCTTCTCTCGTTTGTATCTGCGCGTTTTGAAGAGAGATGAAGAAGCAAGCAAGGAGTGTTTTTTCTTCTTCTCGAGTTCGTTATTTCGTGCAACAGACTTTATCTCTCTTCCTCTACCGCGCTAGAGAGGTTGGTAATGTGAAAGTGGCAGCTGTTACACGCACCGACTGTCACTTGTCGATCAGAAAGGACGAAGGACGATCTAAATATTAACAAATGAATAATGCATAGCAACCCCACGTATTCAGCGCCGCGCAAACAGGCACAATGCGTTATGATATGGCCTTTTATAATACCATTTAGGGGTTGGAAAATCTATTTAAAATGTGACGTTTTACAGGATACATATGTGAGAGAGGAGGCCTTCTCTCTTTCGGTATGAAAGCGGAGGCGGCGGACCACCCCCTCGGGCTCATACAAACAGGGTATTCCCCTCTTTTCATATGCTAACTCGCGTTGTTATTATTATTATTAACATTTTAAAATGCGCGCCTTTGTGTTCATTAACGCGAAAACCCTCTCTCTCTCTGTGTGTGTGTGTGCGAGTGCAGTATATATACATTTATCAACCCCTAACCGAAATAGAAACATTGGATGGTACACACCATTGTCTAATCACCCCGTCGCTTGTTATCTTTCTACGTACACCTAAGCAAATGTTTTTCTTTCAATCACACCCCATTCTGTCCGCAATTCATAATTTTTTTTAAACCCTCCGCTGCATAAACACCAATTTACTCACTCTAATTCCAGACTCGAGCAAATATTTCCACTTCATCATTAATAAATTACAAAAAAAAATCCAACAAGAAAAATAATCTATACTTGATCGAAAGGGGTTGCACTTCGTGACTTATTTCTGGAACCCATCAATTAATTTTCGTGTTCGTTTGTTCAGCAAATACGAGTTGATTTCCTTGAATTATTGATTGTTTACATTGAAAAACACCCACATTTTCGTCTTTCCTTCACTCTCTATTATTTACTTATCCTAATCCTAATTCTTATATAATTTTTTTTTACTAGAAAATTAAAAATAATGAATGAAAAAATATAAAATTAATAACTTAATTCATATTAATACAATAAATTAATTTAAAATTACATATTTTTTTTGTTATGTAACGATAATCCGATTTAGCAAAAAATAATAAGCACTAGGATAATCCTGTTAGGAATTTCTATTTCTTTTTTATTTGCTACATTTAAACACGTTTAATATAAATGCAAATATATTCAAATTATAACATGATTTCTTTCGGAACGATTTAGTAACGAAATTATAATACAAAATGTTTACATTTTTTTCCAAATCACTTTCTAACCAAAAAAAGTAATAAAAACAATTTATATATTTTATGCCATTATTAAATTTTTACATTTTATTGTTTGTTATATTTAAGCAGAATTGAACAAAACTTGTTTATAATTTAAGAAATTCCAATAATTTAAAATAATATTGTTGTTAAAAATGATATTTACTAACTGAATTATGAAGCACTCGAAATGACATCATGGTTATTATAGTTTAAACTTGGAATAACTATTGAAAACCTTGTACTAATTGATATCATGCTTCATTATTCTTTGTTTGTTTCGTTTTTATTGTTCGTTTTTCCGATTTCGTATGTCGTACTCGGAATTACGGTTTTTCCTTAAAATATATTACGTAATTGCGATGCTCTACATATGTCGCACGTAATCTCGCCTGTCAGTTGATAGAATGGGATGACAGTTGGTTTAGCCTTCTTACATAACAAAGGAGTCGTGCATTAACATAATAATATAAAAGAATTGAAAAATTTTAAAATAACGTAAAATTCATAACATATTATCAATAAAATCAATTTGTAATAAATTGAAAAATTGCTCTTGGATTTTGATGTATAAATTGCAGTTTTATTAAGTTTTTGTTCGTTGATTTCTTTTGAGGAAAAATTACTTCTATTTGTTTGTATTGTCGTCATTATATTGAGAGAGTAAAGTTTCTTCTTTAAACAAAGCTTGGGAAAAAAGTGCAGCGATTAATGTGAAATCGACGTGATTGGTTTTATTTGTGTTTTTTTGCGCGTTTCTCGGAAGATCAAGGCGATCCTTAGTTTCTGAGAAAACTAAACTGAAGAATAATATAAAATAAAGAACGTTCTCCGGTCATTGTTCTGGTCGGTGAATGGAGGAGAATCAATTTCTTCGATTAACTTCAAGTTTGGGGCCTCCGGTTTGGAGAATCTTCGAGATGAAAGGCGTCCCGTTGTATTTTTGTGTCAGTGATTTCGCCAGTGTTTAGGAATAAATGGCGAAAGAATGAAAAGTCCTCGGCTCGATCACAATAAAATATAAATGCAAGAGGCACGCATCGCGCCTTTTGTGTGTACGCCTTTGGATGTGCAAGAATGGGGCAATGAAAAGATTGACGATTTCCAACTAGGATAAAAGCAGTACCATATACCTTCTACTTCTTTTCATTCTTCATATTTTTTTGCTCTTCGTATTCTTGTGCTTGCTTCCCATTGTACGGCGACGATTTTTTTTTCAATAAGAAAATGAAAAGTTGCTGCAGATGGTTGTTTTATTTTTTGCTCTCCTACTACTAGATTTCTTTGCTGTTGTTTGGTGAGGTGGAGGAGGAAGAGTAATCAGCACGTGGACGTATTTCGTACCTGGATTTATTTTTTCTGTTGTTGTTGTAGTTGTTGTTGAAAGCCTTTGTTCGGAGATGATAATTATTATCGAACACGCGCCAGTTTGTAGCGTAAACTGTATGGATCCAGTTCAAACTGTCCTTTTATTATGTAACCGCCCTCGGTGTATACCAGCCTCCCGCCGCCCCCGAAGAGCGGAGTCGTAGACAAAGGCGGTAGCGTTGTCTCTTTAGTTGGACCATTGTTGGATGGCTTTGTTCGCGAGAATAGATACTTCAAGTTACATCAATTCCGAAAGAGATTGTCTCTGATTGCTTTATCGCCGCTCCCGTGCCGTTTATTTTCCCGAGACCGGTTTGCTTTTAGCGCAAAATTAGTACCTAGTACCACATACACAAAACCTGCAAGGTTTACAAGCATGTTAACGAACGATCTTCGCTTTTTGTTTAGGTGCCGAGTGGAAGCTCTTGACGGAGGACGAGAAGAGGCCGTTCATTGATGAGGCGAAGAGGTTGAGGGCCATGCACATGAAGGAGCATCCGGACTACAAGTACAGACCGAGACGTAAGCCGAAGACGCTGAGGAAGGAAGGATACGCTTACTCGATACCGTACCCTTCGGTGCCGATGGACGCCCTCCGAGCTGGTGAGTGTCTTTATCGGTGGTCGCCTTTTTTTTTTCCTTCCTCTCGCATCTCCACTTCTCCTTTCCCAGAAGGATTCTTAATGTAGGCGCTTTATTTATGTGTCAATCAAAGCTCATTTAGCCGATGCTTTTGACAGCCTTGATTGGTGTGCACGTAGTGATTTATCGTCGGGCATATAGTGAAGACAAGGAACGGCTCGTAAGTGACAGATGCGTGTTGTATAATTTCACATCTTCGGGATGTGCCGTTCGTTGGCTCTTGCTTGCTCGCTTGCATCGCACCGGCGAGTTAAAAATGATGACTTCATCCTTATCCTCAATTATTGATGTGATTCCATACCCAACCGACTTTTCTTTTCTCACTCTTTCTTAGCTCCTTTTTCGTTTATCTGATTAGTGCCATCGTTAACCTTTCCCGGAGATAACCAACCTCCTCGAAGCCTCGATAATTATTTATTGAACTCTAAAATATACTTATTGTTAATGCAATTATCAGATTCAATACCTCATCGAACAACCAGTACAGATTTCTATTGTATCCAAGTACTCATCAATTTGTTACCTTCACTCAACCAATTTTCAATCAAAACTTTAATGCAAGTAAAAAATATAATAATAACATTATTTCTTAAAGTGGAAACTTCAATTTCTACAAATTATTAAAGTTGAAACAGTCATGATTTCAAGAAATCCATACAATATTTCATATTTTTTCAATCTTTACTTATCATTTTACAAATTTTTCTGCAGAAATCTTTATAGATTTGGTGACTAAAATTACTCTACTCAAATTATTAAATTGAGACAAAAAATTCTATTGATACTTCATAACAAATATTGTTTCTTCATTCATTACATTCTATGATAATTTTACAATAACCATTAATCATTGCAATTTATAGTATTTATTTAGTTGATGATGTAACGATTGAAGGTTGACTCAAGATTGTGTGCACATTTATAAGTCAAAAAATAATTGCGCAAAATACAAATAAAATCCTGTTTTTGAGTACATATGGGTAACACCATTGGCCCGCGGGCCGGGTTCAGCCCTTTAATTCTTTTGATTCACTCCTAATCCAGATATATTACTTTTATTACTATTTTAATTGATTTAATATGAATTTCTTTAAATCTCATCAGATTGAAGGTAATCTTTCAATTTTCAATCATAACTTGAATATGATATGAAGATGGAAGGTTGCGTAAAGATATTGTGTGCAGGTTATCAAATAATCCCAATGAAATTCTATATTAGACTACATATGGGTAACCAGTGGCCCGCGGGCCGGATTTGGCACTTTTATTCTTGTGATCTAGCACAGATCCATATATACTTTATTTGATTACAAGTAAATGAAATTAATGGTAATAACTATTTTAATTCATTTTATATGTATTTCTTTAATTTAATTATATCTGCGTTTCCCAACTCTTTCACAGCGCTACCAAAAATGATTGTTTGAACTTATATCTTGAGAAAACAAAAATTGAGTAACTTTACCATAAAAATAGAAAATGTTGCACATACTTGGTCTAATGTCTAAAGTTTAATCTCTATACCACCGTTTCTCAAGTTTTTTTATCCAACTTATTTGTTTCAGTTTCTAATTACTAAAAGTATTTCACTAGTTCCTAGTTTTGACACAAGGTGACAGCTGTCATTTTGTTTGAGAAACACTGCTCTAAACCATGTTTTTGTATTTAATAATTATATACATTTAATTACTGTATAGTGTTTATTCGGATTAATGAGTGTAAATTAACAAATTTTGTATAAAAAAATATAGTAAGAATTTGCACTTGAATTAACGAGTTTCCACAGACGATGTTGATGTTTATATATATAAAAAAAAGTTCTACAAATAGCGCAGCATTAATATCTTGTTCCAGTAATCTAAGACACATAAATTTGCCGAAACGATTTTTCTCTCCTCATGAACAAAAGCAGTTTGTTACCATCAACTAGCATACATTTATGGCCGAGTAACTCTTCGTGATCGTTGATATTTGCATTCCTTTTTTTCATTTTCTCTACTCTTTTTTTTTTCTTGTAATTAATGCAAATCGGGGATGGCCTAGAAAGATGCCGTAACTCAACGTCTTCGGTAGCCTTTCGCATGATGGCTTCGTTACCTTTCTTCGTTTTTCTTCCTACGTAGCTGAAGTCGTTCGTGGTGGCTGCTGAAGTCGTCGCGACAATAAATTCACACATTTGTTATACACGCTGCTGTATCAGGCAGACAGAAAGGGTAGGAAAAATGGAAACGAACGAAGAAGAAGAAGATAAAAAAAGAAGGGAAAATAGCTAATAATTTAGGGCATTAAGAGTGGCCTCGCGTGAGCCATAAATTATCGGGCGGACAGCACGCATACAAACACACCACACTCCTCTGTATCTACATTTATATATGAAGTGAGAGTATGTGTTTGTGTTTGTATATGCATGTGATATAATGGATCGCTACGGATGCCAAATAAACATTTTGTACGTACAAAACGTTCTCGATTATTAACTGTTTGCGTTTTGTAATGCTCCGACCAAAACAATGTTATTAATGACACTTCATATTTACTTCACACGAGAGTGTATTTTATAATTTTGTCGGATTCAAGCGAGACCGACCAAAATGAACACACATAACGCACTCGCATCAATGCGCGTATTGTAAAATCAATTGAAAAGAGATTTACCTTTACCTCCTTTGAAAACTCACTCATACTAAATTTATTCTTAAAAACATTCACACATAACAGCGTTTTCGAAAATTATGAAAATATTCACTACTTCCAATATCAAAATATCAACAAATTTTATCATTTCAATTAAATATTTTTTAAACTAATTTATTTGTTCAAATTTATAATTAAATTTAAAAAAATATTAAATATAAAATTTGGTCACATTTTGTGATTAATAAATGTTAATATTGTATTAATAAACATTTTTCTATTTCTAAATTACTTAAAAATATTTAATTATAATTTTTTCAGTCTCTAACTTGAGAAAATATGTTTTAAATCTTGAAATAAGAAGTTTATGTAATTTTAATGCAATTTGAAAGTGATATTTTTTAACAATTTTATTTTTAATACAAAAATGATAATTAAATATTAATTAATTGTATTTTTATAATAGAAAATCAATTATTTTAATAATTATGAATGAATTGAAATGAAAGGATATTTACAGTATTTACTAAATCCAATAAATAAAATAAAAAAGTCATGCCATTAATCATTCGTTCTTCTGCTCTTTCCATGGGATCGTACAGATTACAGCATAAAATTACATTTGTCACAGTCCGTCGCGCGAAATGCCACGTGTCCCACGGTCATCCGGAATCGCCATCAGAGATTCCGTAATTGAATCAGATCTCGTTGCGTTTCCATTTCCCACCTTGCATTCCAAAACGGATGAGAAGATGAAAAAAAGGAGAAAGAAAATATCGGTTGGGTTGAAAGTCCGCTCCTGGACGCTGGTGGTTCGCAGTAGCCTCACCAGGTGTCTAACAGGCGTCGGTAGTCGTTCTTTTATCCAAATTATTTCATATCTCTCTTCTCTTAATACCATTTTTTTTCTCGTCATCTCTTTCTTCTTCAATTTCATCTTGTCGGCAAGAGATTAATGACGGCGATTTCGTTTCGAAATCGGTGTCGTACGGTTTGCGCAAAACGTCGGACTGGGTATATCCCCCATTGTCCACCAGCATTATCTTCTCTCGTACTCCTTCGTCTTCGTGCAATGGAGAAGAAATAATGGAAGAAGACACACAATGCGATTGTTGTGCGATCAATAATGCACGGCTCCCATTCAAATTGGATATATTTTGTGCGTTTATTGCGAGAAATCCCAGGTAAATATCGACCGGATTTCGATGTGCGTTCGGAGGTGGAGTCGTCATCGTCGTCGCAGTGTAGTTATGAATACATCACTGTAATATACCATATGTGGAGACGAAAAGGCGGCGGCAGCGGTGGCGGCGGCTGAGACGAGGTGGAGGAGGAGGACTTCGGAACAGAAGCTCCTTTCCCAGACCAGACGTATTTAAATATTCAGGACCGAATCTTGCGACAACGCGTGACGGACGACGACGGCAGGCGATCTTCTTTATTTTCGATGTCTTTTACCGAGAACCGAACTTCGCTTTGTCACAACTTTCGCACAAATTCGACATTTCCCACACGCATCAATCACAACCCCCAAAAGACATTCAATTTTTCATTTTCATCACACATCCACTATACTAAACACACTGTAATTTACATTAAACTTTCAATACCTAAATTGCTCCAAGATTAACCTGAATATAAAGCATCATTTATACAACATACATTCTGCCACGTATACCAAATAATTTACTTTTCAATTATTGATTTATGAATAATCTACAAAAAACATATTTAAAGAAAAGTATCTAAACTAAATAATTCAATTTGAATTGTGTTTCATAATATGTTGTAGAAACATTGCAATTTTGATTTATGTATTTCGACTAAAACGTTTTGATTTGTACAGTTTGTAATCTACACTCGTGACAGCAGAATGATTTATGGATTTGCCACGGTTACGTTACAAATTTATCTATTATATTTAGATCGATCAGTTCATTTACTCTTCGCTATACAGTAAGAGAGATCAGATAAATTAATAACAAACAAGCTTATAGCGGAAAGCCAAAAAAGTTATTATTACGTAATTATGTGTATGCAATAAGACTTGTAACGGATCGTTATATAAACCGCAGCAGTAGTTAAGTACTAAAATTGCATACCTTTTAAATAATAATAAGATTGGAGATGTCATATCAGCGATAATGGTAAGCATTTAAATGTTAATAATTATGGAGCTTTGAGAAGTGAAACAAGCGGTAGAAAGAATGAAAGAAACGTGCTGAAATTGTAAAGGTTTCCGTTCCGTTCGCGCGCGTATCACACAAACTTATGCAAGAATCCACCGTCCAACCCCGTTTATCTGACTGCTCTTACATAGGCGATCTCCCTGGGCGTTCCGGTCGGCATTGTTGTCGTTCATAATTTATTTTAATCGAGGTGAAACGCGCAGATTAAAACTGTTCGGAATTCATGATCGCGTTGTTCTTATTCAGTCTCATTCATTTTCGAAATTCTTGTTAGTTGTTGTTTTTTTTTTTTGTAAGTTCGTTCGCCGAGAGACCGGAATCGCACCAACAATGGTTCTTCATAAATAATGCATGGGGATTTGCCCCCTCCCGGATGGGACTCCAATTACGCTTTCTGCTGGATTATCCAGATGCAAATCGGAAGATTGAAGTCTTCTCGTTTGTTTTTCCGGATTCTTTTTGGGGCGGAGATTTGAGTTTGTGCCGCTCTGGGCGTTCGGTGGCAGGAGATCAGGAATGTTAAGCATTTTATGAGTGCGCGGGGGTTCCCTCTTCTTCGTCTCTTGACAGACGGCCGCTGCAACAACAACAAGATTTCTCGCACCTTCTTCTTCATCATCATCATCACATCCTCCTCCTCCTTACCTCTCTATCCTCCTCCACTTTCCCACCGCTTTGTCTTGTCCAGGTGTGCAAGCGACTCCCCCGATTGAAGGGGGTCTCCTAAGAGGATCTTCGCTTTTCGGCACTTTGTTTTACATTTACATAAAATACTACCTCTAAACGAAATTCATCCCTAACTTCACAATGGACTTAGATAGAACGAAAAGGTAAAAAACAAGAAAGGATAATAGGGCTTAATAAGCTTCAACTGGTAGTCCCTAGAATCTTTCATTCATACCTATTCCACTTCACAACAATCCAAAGGAAATAACAACTTACTAATCTTGCAAATTCTAAAACTAGTATAATTATACTGCTTATAGTAAAACAAAATATTCAACTATAATCGTTAATAAAAAAACTATATATAAATCTTTTAGGAAACGATTTTTGAATGCATGAAGAAAATTATAAAAAAATTGCAATAAATATATTTATTTTAATATAAATTTCATCAATTACTACAGTTTATTTGTAAATTTGATCATTAAAATTTTATTATTACAAAATATATTTTTTTTAAATAGACAATGATTTGTATAATATTAATAAAAATTATACAGTAGCCAAAAAAAACTGGATAAAGATTGTAAGTAAATGTCGGGTATAATGTGATCAAGATAGGAAAGGTCTGCTCTCCTCATGTGGTGGATTCGGACGAAACGCGGAATGATTTATGCAAGTGGAGATATCTCGAATACGAAATTAATATCGATCGTAATCCTTCCATGTGTTGTTTGTGTGTTCGTGTTGGAAATGAAGGTGCGTTGTTCTGCTTTGCATATTCGTGGCCCAGACTACTGTGTTTTTGTCCACACATAAAGTTGCACACTTTATGGACACCCGAAATATAATAGTGAAACAGAAACACACACACACGAAAAAATAAATAAATAAGAGGTGGAAAAGAAAATGCCATTAAAAGAAAATATAATAATGGAAAAGGAACAGCCGTGCATTAATTTATTAATTGTACTCCCTGGAAATATTCCACCAATTCCCTGCCATTAATTACCAATGCGAACATAAATTACTACAGTTTATTTTACGTCTGTTTTCTAAGTAATTCCACGCCCAGGTTTGATTTACATTTCATAACTTTTCTTGCTAATATATTACGAAATATTAACTCACAGGATTGTCCCAGCATCCACAATCTATGTAAGATTTGAGACTTTAGAAAATGTATTTCAATTTCTTTAAGTTGATACAAATTTTGATTTTAGAAAAAATTTGATATTCCTGACATAAATTTAAGTTACGTATATTTATTAAAAACATATTTTAATGCAAATTTATATTGATTAATGATAATTAATTTAAGTCGTAGCTAATTTATGAGTATTGATACTGCAACATCATTGAAAGTGTAGTGAATAAATTCCGAAGACGGTGGTAGTCTGAGTTCAAGAAAACTCGTTGAGCACTAATGATATGACATGGTGACAGTTTCTGGTTTTGCTGTACCGGTAATTTCTTTACAGGTATTCTCACCTCTGTCGCAGCGACTTTAAAGTTATTTCACTTTTAAATTGACCATGAAGCAAACCATAATTTGTTTATGGAAGATTTTTTTTTAGGTTTCCATAAATTATATCAATAGTATTACAATTGATTACGCAGATTCAAAAGATAATTATTAACTAGTCAGGATAAAAACTATTTTCAGTTGCTAATTAATACTTACATTAAAAATAGTTGGGATAAAACCATTTTCAGTTGGTAACTTTGACTGACATTTATATGACATAAACACGCATATGTCATAAAATGTAAGGTTAGGTTTTGAAACTTATTTATTTCAAAACCTAACCTTACTCTTTGATTTGACAGGTGTGAATAATTAGAACTAATTTGATAATAAAATGATCGTTTCAAATTAAATTAATGATTCTGTGCATGGTGCAAACTGATCCTCTTACTAATGACTCAATAAAGTGTTTGCGTTTTTTCCTACTGGAATCGTGAGCTGGATTAGAGTATCCCAAACAAAGTGGCCAATAAATAAATATTATTGTCGGCTTGTTGTACAAGGTGTACCAAATGGAAGTATTTAAAAAAAAGGAGTAAATATATCCGTATAAGTTATATATCTACGTACATTAATCTAAAGGCGAACAATGGCGGTTTATTTGCGAGACAAACTGAAAATAAGAGAGGAGAGGAGTGTATCACAACACCACGTGTGTTCGGGTGTCCGTCCGGTTGGATAACCTGTAAAAAAAACCTCCGGGTTGTCCTTCGCGAGGCGAGAGGGGTGGTGTACACAACAGGTAGGATAAATGATGATGCATGTGGAATTCGGTTTTTGTATCCACGACCGGCGGGGGGCCTTTCGATCATATTCGCGAATTAAGAAGGCCTAAACACTCGGGCCCCGTGAAATATATCCTGCGAGCGACCATAAATCCATAAAGTGGAAATACTCCTCCTCGGTATAACTGCACCACTCTTTATGTTCAAGCGAGAGGAAGATAGAGAGGTTGAGAGATTTTGAAGAATAAAAAAAGGAACAGGATTCACGTTCATCCTCGCTGTAAACAAACGGGCCGTAAATCAAGATTGCCTTGGCATTGATTTCACTAAAAATAATCGTAAAGGAAAAAAGGACGCAGAAGAAAAAAGGGTTGTGCCTTTATTGTTTTATTACAATGCGCTAATTGGTTTCAAGAAGGGCACCGCGGCCGTAAATTCGCGACGCGTGAAATTCAACGGCAAACACCGAAAAACGCATTCATCCTTACTTTTTAATTAAGTGTCAATTAATCGACAACAACAAAAAAAAAACGCGAGTGAATATCGCTTTTAATTAAAATTTGCAACGACGGAAAAAATATTATAGTGATTGATGAACCAAGGCATAAAATCACCGTAAAATCTCGAGTACAATGCGCACATTTTAGGCAGCAAAAAATAAAATCTAAGTTCTAAATTTGCACAATTTTTTTCAGGAAAAATAAATATGAGGTAAAATTTACACCCATTTTTGGTCACAAAATAAATTGAAAATTTAAGATGCGTATTATACTCGAGTAAAAAACATGAAAAGTGATATTTTTTTATTCAAATTTGAAATGTATGAAAACTGAAATAAATTTTGTCTATTACTACTAATTGGTGAAATGTTTTAAATGTATTATACACGAGTGAAAATTTTAATATTTCTATTGAACATTTTTTTAAATAATTTTTGTAATATTATTTTTTTCAGGAATGGCTGCCTCCAGTATGGGACAGTCGATGGCTTCGTATTACAATCCATCCGCCGCTTACGGGTCTTTGAGTTCTATGGCAGCGGCGGCGGCAGCAGCGCAACAAACGGCCCTTTCCGCCGGATTAACGTCACAGCCTCAAGTAAGTCACCAATTTTATAAACACCCACCCCAATTTCGTCGTTCAAAGCAACCACCACCTCATTCCAATCCATGATTTCGAACCTAATGGCATTACAAACGAAACCCAACAACAGCATTCGAGCACTCACAATTTGTTGATCCTTTCAGAGAAGCCAATTGCAGGATTTTCACTGGAAATATACACTAAACTAAATCCATACAAACCGAACCAACGAATCGAATCAGAATAGTTGGATCGTTTTATATGATATATATACTAAGTTTCAATTCAACGAAAGTTTTTCTAAATTGATTTAATGTAAATATACACTAAAGTTCATACAATCTGATCTGAATAATCCAATCCGAATAATTGGATCATTTTATGATGTAAATTTGGTTTCAATTCAATAATATGAAGTCTTTTATAGAGGCATTAAGAATAATAACTAATATTTCCGTCACATCATTGAAAAACATCAAACAAGATTCTAATGTAAACTGTAATTTAGACCAGCGTTTCTCAACCTTTTAAACTAGCAATTCTAGATATTTATGAACTTCAAAATCAAAAATCAAGACATGACTCTTCACTAGATTTTGAGTCCCTTTCATTACTTTACATATAAAGGTTCCGAAAATACTATTTGGAGACATTTAACCAAAAATAGGGATGTCTGATCACCTTAACTACGACGCAGATACTCGCTTTGACATATTGTGACAGTTGTCATTAAAAAATATTATGCAACCCATAGGTTGAAAAACAGTAAAATGACGAAATTTAGACAAGCGTTTCTAAACCTTTTAGCTTCAAAATCAAAAGTCGAGACATGATTCTAATCGGATTCTTCAATAAATTTTAATTCAAAGGTCCCGAAAATACATTTTGCCAAAAACGTGACATCTAACAAAACTGCAACTGCAATTATTTATAATATTATTATTTTTTAATGCAGCGCGACTCATGGGTTGAGAAACTCTGATTTAGAAGAAACTAATAGTTTTTTGATTGAAGTTATGTTAGAATTTTAAAGATATTATTTTTAATTTATTAACTGAAAATTGTATGAGGAAAGATTTGATGATGGTCTCGTTATCCAAGTTCATGTCAGAAGTGTATAAATTTAAGTGTGCAAATTAATTGGTGGCAATTTCCGTACTGGGGGTGCGATAAATTAATGTCTTAATTACGTTATTTTTGTGCTTCTTTTTTTGTAAAGTCCCTCCTTTTATTACGTTTTATTTTTGGATGAATAAGTGAATGGTTGAAGGCGAGGATAGTTAATATAATTAACATAAAAAGCACATTAGCAGTCCGCATGTTGGAGGCAAAGAACCAATATATCAGAATTAGTGGTGGTTTTTTGATAACACACGAAAAGAAAAGCAGGGACGTCCTCTGCGCACAAAAGGATATGTATAAAGTAGTCATGCGGTGGAATAAATGGTTCTGCATCGATTTGAGCTACCGAGTGTGGAAGAAGAATAAGAAAAGAGTGGAGAAGGCAGCGAAAATCGCGTCCATGCCTTTTCGGTGGATCGCATTCCGATGATAAAACCGACATTTTATATTATCGTACAGAATGGGAAGGTGGCGGAACATCTGTTTAATGCCCCTTGTTCTCAGCTCCAAACATTCCTGAAGCCACACGGGATGGCCAACAAATCAATTCTCGTTTCTTTCTATTTTTCACACTCTCCTTCTCTTCCTCGTCCACGACATCCTCGTCATCTCCTGGGGCCCCTTCTTTTAATTCTTCTCTTCATCTTTCATCCTCGAAAACTCCCTCACCATTTTCGATCCAGCGCCCGCGTCACAAACAGACCGCTAATCCTGATTTAATAATCTTCGGGCCTCTCGGGTGACAACACCATCATCTTCTTCCAAACGACACCCTCTCGAGACCCAAAATAAGAAGAAAAAATATACACACACCGAAGACCTACAACAACAACAACCAACAACGAGCAGAAGGATCCCCCTCATTTGCATGACAAACGCGCCGGGGATAAATTGTTCTACCGGTGCCAATAGGGGGCGACACAAAGCCTCGCAGATGGATTTACATATTGGATCCCATCTCACATCACATCACATCAAAAAATAAATAAAACTGTTAATTCTACTAAAAAGAAAATTCAAGAAACACTTCATGATTTAAGCAATTATACTTAAAATTGCACAAATTAACTTGATTCATGCACTTTTTATTCAACAATCTTTGCATCCACTTTTCTTTCATTCAGAATTCCTCCCTTGTTTCCTCATTCCACTTTTTTTCTTTTTTTACCCACTCAAATTAACCAACTCAAGTTGGCGCGATTTGCAGTTCGGAATGGGAATGGAAAATAAAAACGAGCAGAGAAAAGAAGCGAAAAATGAAATGAAAAAAGAACTGCTCGCAAACTGTACTTTTCTTTTCTCCTCGTGAAAGGAAAATAAATACACGTTGGAGGAGAGGAACAAAAATAAAAAGCGAAGAGTCTATGCACATACGTACGTACAGTTTCGAAGGAGGAAGAGAGCATTGAGCACCTGGCCTGTCGCACAACGTCCATAACTAATGGCCGATTCACGACTGATCACCGTCCAATGACTGGGCAAATTGAAACACCACACCAAGAACTGAAGAAAGGAAAAAAAATCGTGTATAACTATAATAAAAACCGCTGCTTTAATTCACACACAGACGCATTCAAACGCCCGCTCACTTTGTTAGTCACAGCAAACACAAATTAAGAAGGAAATGAACTTTTGGTAGCACAACGGAACGGCTAAATTACAAAACGCATCTATCTAGAAGGAAAACATGACCGATCAATGCGAGGTTTTAATTAACCTCCCATTGTGACTTCTTCCCCAACGCAGCTTCCAATATACTCAAATTCTTCAGCTTCCAGTCTTTACGCAAGTTTAGCTTTAACATCATCAAATTTCAATTTTTCTTCTTTTTTAACAGTTTTATCAATTTTATCTTAAGAAACATTCCCAAATGAAGCTTAAATCATCTACTTTCTAACATTTATGAAGTTGCAAGCTTTCAATTAAGTTAGAGTTTGAAATTCGTTGTCATGATACTTTCATCATTTGCTTTGTCTTACAACTTTATCTATTTCAGGTAGCTAAATATTTTGATCAAGAAATTTGTTAGCATCAATTAGTTCTCAAAACATCTTTGATATTGGAAACAAGATATTAAGTCAAAATTATAATCTGAACTTTATTTTTTATTGGTTTCTATTTGGACTATTAACAGAAGTCTTACTAATTGTAAATTTATATTGAAACTATTAGTAATAATTTACATTTAAGAAAATTTGTTTAATTGTTATTGATAATTGACTAATTAAAAAAATGTTTTAATGTTGATGGTTGTAAAGTATTGTTGAAGAATGCATGTATTGAATGATATATTTGATCTAGAATTAAAGGAGATGAAGCAGTTAATAATTCTAAATCCAATTTACTGTGTGTATAGTGTGGTGTACATGTGTAGATTGTGGAGTGAATGAGGGAGAAAGAGAGAGAGTTAGAGGTGTTAGAGTAGTCGGTGGAATAGGTAATATTTCGTGCGTGTCTCTATATTTGGCCTGGCATCGGGATTTGAATTTATATTGGAACAAGTGCATGGGAAAAAGGTAAATAGGCGATAAATAATGCACGGCTTTGGCGTTAGCGTACAAGGTAATATACATATAAAAAGAGAGAAATGTTTGTTAGAGTGTACGGCGCGAGCAAGAAGGGCTTTGGGTTGGAAAGTCTCTGCGTCTCACAAAGAACCGGTGTAATACGTTATGCCTTTGTGTAGCCCCGGATAGCAGCACCTTGCAGGACAAAAGTGACAATATATCATCCGCACACAAAGGCAAAACGAAAAGAGAGGAAAAGAGACGGAAAGAGTGAGAGGTTTTAAACGAAACAACAACTAGAGAGACATTGGTTTTGGAACGGAGTTGGAATGGTATTGGTGGCAAACGAACGCAATTATTGCACCCAATTTCGGGACTTCCCCGACAACCATTATGTTTACTGAACGCTATATAATATCGATGTATTTTCCCTCTTGTTTCGCAGGTGGTGAGTTCGATGGATGCGATGAAATATTCAATGGAGGCAGACAAGTATCGATCGCCTTACATGCCGCCCTCGACCCTAGCCATGTCCATGTACTCAGATCCCAAGTACATGGACTCTTCATCGAAGAGCTACCTCGAAAGAGGATACCTCGACTCAACAACAGCCCTGACCAAAGCCTATTTGGAGTCATCCAAGATGTACATGGACGGTAAATACAATCCAGAGTCTGCATCGAGGGCGTATCCAGGCTTGGATATTGGCAAGGTGTACTCCGAATCTCAGCAGTGCGCACAAAACATGGGCTCACCCAGAGGATCCGAATCGCCGGAGCCGAAGCCGCATCTGGAGAGGCAAGATGCAGCGTCGACGAGCAGCTCAACGACGACATCTTCTGCGGGGGCGTCTCCGGGCGCTTTGCCTAGCTACTACCCATCTCCAGGTGTCCAGCAAGGGTCGACGATGCCCGGTCTTCTGCCGATGAGTCAGTATGCGAGTCAGTACCCGGCGCAGAGCCCCGGGGCCGAGTTCCGGCGACCCCTGACCGTCATCTTTTGACCTGACCGATTGTGAATATGAACGTTTTTAAACATCTTCCACTTAGCAAAGAGAGTTACTTTAACCTTCGACGAATCTGAGTTCATTAGCAGTATTAAGTCTCGCATCTTATTCCACAATCCACACACATTATTATTTCTATATTTACTCATCGTTTCCTCACTCTCAAATTTAAAACGTTGCAATAATAATAATCGGATGAAGTGAAGTGTTCGTGCGCATGAGAATCACTTAATCAAATCAAATCAAATCAAAAAAAAATAGAGAAAGAAGAAGAAGAAGGATGAAACTGGATTAGCAGGAGGAGTATATATATATTTAATTGTATAAATATGTAAATATTAACAGAAGTTTTAAGTTTCCCCTTACACACACTTTTTCTCATTATGTTTTAATGTACAAATTGTTAATCGTTGTGATTGAAAGATGGCACCACCGACAAACCTTCAATTTCAGTGGCCGAAACTCCAATCAAACTGAAGGTTTTTCATTAAGCTTCGGATAACACCACCACAATTCGTGACGATGTCATCCGAATCCCTTAAATAAGGTGTACATTGAATTTTATTTATTATCACATGCTTACTTTTATTTTTCGTTCATTATGAAAAGCGACCGTCGCACCTTCGAAACCAATCCGATAATTCGGAAATAAATTTCAGGTAAAACGGTTCCTGTTACCTTTTATTTTATTTTATATATATATATAAAAAAAAATCCTTATTATATAATAATTATTTTTTTTCTTTGCTGTTCCTAAGCCCCGACGTTAACTGTCGGTTCGCGCACTCTCTCTGATTGCAATTTGTTGAATACATTTTTATCTCTAGCTAAAAGAAAAACACATAGGATGTATCGTAATGTTATGTAAAGATATAAATATATATGTATATGGATATAATATTATGTAATATGTATGATAAACAATTAAATAATGCGACAAAAAAAAAACATGTATAAGTAACATTGTAGAACTGAGGCGTGAGTTTAGATAGATTGATGGCAAAGGTCGTGGAGGATCATCGACTAATGCGAGAAGAAAAAAATCAATACGAAGCTAAACATTTTTTTTTTTTTTCGTTTCCTTTTGTGATCTTTTATTATTAATTGTTCTTATTATTTCTTATTCATTATATATATGTATATGTTTTTTTTTTCTTTGTTCTGTTTTATTTTGGAGGGTGCAATTAGGTTGTATTATTGAAGAAAATATTTGCTTTTACATATAAAGAGAAACAAAAAAAACGATAAAATATCAAAGATACATTAGCGAGTTTTAATTTATTATTTGTGAAACCTTCCAAATTTTAGGATTATTTTTCGGCGTTAGCGGAAGCTTTAGGTAGTTCTGATTCTATTGATCTAGTTCTAGGATTGAAATCAAGTCAAGAAATTTGTTTTGTTTAAAAATTAATAATTTAAAAAAAATACTATAAGTTGTCTGAACTTAAATATAGATTTTCATGGTAGTTCAATGTTCATTTTTAATACCATAAATGTTCCCATAAAACTAAATAAATTATTAAATGGTAAGTAAAAAAAAGTAATGGTAAGTGTACGATTATATTTATTATAAGAAAATAATACTTCTAAATAATATTACTACTATATAAGAAAAGTATTAGCGACAAATTTATTCTTGACCAAAATTGTATCGTTTACATTTTTTACATTTTTATTTACATTTTTGCTTATATCTCGAAAATTATAGAAGATAAATTGATTCTTGACCAACCAAATTAAGGTAAAATATTCACTCTTTGAAACATGTATACAAGTATAATTATATCGATTACCGTTTTCACGTAATTCAATGTCAAACTTGAAGAAACGTTATTTAAGCTTCGAAAAAGAAGTGTCTTTACACTGTCTCGAAAAGTGTGCGACAGATTCATTCATGCCCTATCAAATTAAAGTAAAAAGTTCACTCTTTAAAACGTATATATTTGTACAGTTGTGTCGATTCTCATTTAGGCGTAATTTACTATAAAACTTAAAGAAACGTTTTTGTAAGCTTTGAAAAAGCAGTGTATTTACATTTTTGCTGATATCTCGAAAAGTATAGACGACAAATTCATTCTTGATCAACCAAATTAAAGAAAAATGTTCACTCTTTAAAACTTATAGACAGGTATAGTTGTGTCGATTGCCATTTAGACGAAATTTACTGTCAAACTTGAAGAATCGTTTTTTGTATTTACATTTTTGCTTATAGCTTGAAAAGTATACACAATATTTGTATTATTCACCAACCAAATTAAAGTAAAATGTCCATTTTTTAAAACATAAAGTATAATTGTATCGTTTGCCATTTTCGCGTAATTTATTGTGTAACTTGCTGAAACATTTTTTTAAGCTTCGAAAAACAGTATCTTTACATTTTTGCTTATATCTCGAAAAGTATCTACGTCAAATACATAGTTGAGTAACCAAATTAAAGTTAAATATTCACTCTTTAAAACGTATATACTGGTATAGTTGTATCGATTGCCATTTAGGCGTAGGTTACAAGAAACATTTTTTTAAGCTATCTTGACATTTTTATTTATATCTCGAAAAGTATAATTGACAAATTCATTATTGACCAACCAAATTAAAACTAAATAATCTCTCTATAGGACATTTATACTGAGAAAGTTGTCTTGGTTGTTATTTAGACATAATTCAGTACCAAACTGGAAGGAACTTTTAGAAAATTTAATTTTGGTAATTCAAAGAATATTTTTAGATTGACTTACAATTTTTCAGTGTATTATTCTATTCCTCGTTATATTTAAATTCTAATAAAAGAAATAAAAAGTTTAATAAAAATACAATGTAGATTAATCATCAATGATTATAATTTAATTTCTATAATTTAATGCATGTTTTTTTAGAAATTAATGCGAAATTATTGTGACGAATCGAATTTCAACGTTTACTCATAATTAGAATGTTTTGAACGATTCAATACAACCAATTTTCGCGATGATGGGCTTTTTGATGTTCGCAGTTTGCATGAGCGAATTAGCGCCGAGCAAATCGGAATGGATTCATTAGTGCGAGATCGTATTAATTAGCGTCCGAAATTTCGGTAAAACAATTGCGAAATATCCGGCGGAAATGTGTATATTCGTTCCGATGCTGCTGCCCGTTTGGTAGGTGTAGATGTTCTAAGTGGTCCGACACATGTATGAACGAGCTTTTAGCGTCTCGCATATTGAGATAATTCGGTGACCAAATAGAGGAAGCTGTAGATTGAGGAAAAACGAACTAATAACAATGAGAAGATGAAATTTAAAAAAAAAAAATGTTGAAACATTCTCGGAATGCCCGGATAATGATCGCACTTTATTATTATTATTATCATCATCATCATCTTCTTGTCCGGATAATTCCATGTCATTTACGTAATCAGGTGTCAAACGTTTGTTGTTTCGATGGGTGGTTTCTGGAGCTTAAGGTAGCATTAAAACCCGGTCGTTACCGAAGATGAAGCAATGAAATATGTGTGTGTGTCCGTGCATGGATGTAACGCCCCTTTATTATCCTTCCTCCGATCCCAACCACTCATTCGTTTTAATTGAATATCGCGTTTTAAACGTGCCCCGAACTGCCTCCGCTTCGTACGACTTCAATTCCAACAACCCTCCTCCGCCGCCTCCGAACCTCGCTTTTTCAATTCCTTTCATTCCTCTCTTCCTCTCTCTCCTCCTCTTTCACAATTTCATTGTCAGCTTATCGAGTTATCGCCCCTTATATTATGCTCGATGTCCAAACAACGTGGATTTCCAAGCCTTATTATTCCCATCACCTTTAATTTCTCCTCCACACATCTCGAAATACTCGATTTACACACGTGGAATGGAGAGACCTGGAATTAGAATGTCACAGGTCTCGCCCAATTTACACTCACAAATATTTAGGGATCAATCTTTGTAGTACATGTAAATATAAACTACACGGCCCATTTCCACCCAACCTCTACTCAAACCATACGCAAATATTTAACTTATTTTTTCAAAAAGCTGAAAAATAATCAATAAGAAATAATGTTGCTAAAGACCACCTAATATCAGTAAAAAAAAAAAATCAGTGAAATTTATATTTATTTTAAGAATTATCATCCACCTTTATTTTTCGAACTTATATTCTGAACATTTTACTTATTTACGTTTTTTGTTACATATTTTTTAACAAATCATAAATACTTCAATTTCAGTTAGCTGATTTTATAATTATATCAAAACCACATACTAATTTATTTGTAGTAAATTTAGTATAAAATCAGAAATTTTATTTTAAATAAGTTCAAAAATTAATTTCATTGATTTAATTAAAGTATCATTTTTTTACAAAATTTCCATCAATTATCTTCATTTTATTTATAAAAAAATACATAAAAACAGAAATGGTTACAATTGCTTTTATTAAGAGCAAAGCTTTGATTAAATTGTTGTTTTTTTTTAGTAAATTTACTACTAAAACTCTCAAAACTTAAATAAAATGTATTTATAGAATTAATTAGAAGTTGTATATTTTTATAATTAAATCAATATAAGTGTTACTTTTTTATACAATGAAATATCAGTAAAATTTAAATTCAATAAAATTTCATGTAAAAAAAATATGGGATTGAGAAAATATTCACATCTTAATGTAGGTGTAGACATAATATAATAATTAATTGAAATCCATTTATTTCCTCTTCCATAGATAATAATATCTTCATACCAGTATAAATTAGTTGTAAATAAAAATAATTGTTCTTCGCTATTGACAGATATCATATTTGCGTTTCGGATATGTACTTTTATTCGTTACATTGTGCTTCGGGATTATTGATTGGTTATTTTCAAATTCGTTTCGCGACGTCGACGCTCGAATGATTAATCGAGTGCTCATTACAAAGTAAAGTTTATTTTTCCGGTCAGGCCAAGGTAAATATTAAATACATTTTATTTTCGGTGTGCGTCGATGAATATGAAGAAGGTTGAGAATGGGAGAGAAAAGTCTTTTGTGCCTCGAGTCACGGAACCATTAATTAAACTTCGCCCCACGATCGTAACGTAGTATATAGTATTTGTATCCAACATTGGAAAAAGGGCACTTAGGGTCTCCCCCATTCATGCAAACCGAAGAAGTCCGGCTCTCCGGTCAATCTCACCTGAAAGCGTCGGATTTGCGTAATGTATTCCATGTGTGGGATTTGCGTTGTGCAAGAAAGTCTCTGCCTTTTGTTGAAGTCTTCGGAGAGAATATGAATGTGTGTGTTCGGATCAGGGATTCCGAACAGATGTCCTTTTTCCGCGTCCTTCTCGCATTATCGTTATTATTAGTATTAGCACCTAGCTGAAGCAGAGAAGAGGGTGACAAGGTTCTTTTCTTGCCACGATCAAATCCCCTCTGATCCTTTTCAATAGGTCAAGTCACTGAGGATCCTTTTCGTCCTTTTCATTGCTACTGCGAAACAATTCCCATCCGCATTCAATTCCGCATCGAATGCATTATATCATCCTGAAATTTAATACTTCCAAGGGAAAAGCTCGTAGGGCACCTGTCTGCGGACAAAAGGGAACGAGACCGGAAATTTCCAAGTCTCAAATAGACGGTGATAACAATGCCATCTCCTTTCCAGCGTGCAGATTAAGCTTAAGATAAAAATATATAATATGTACGACTCTCACGCTGTTTATTAAGAGCATAATTATTCTTTCCGATGCCAATTTATTGTATCCTCAGTTAATTAATGTTTAGTTACGCTTTCGTGCCACTTTCCCCCTTTTTATTTCTGATAGTGACATCTATTGTCTATTAACACACCAAGTTACAAGCTTCGCACACGCCCCTTACATTAATGCACCACGCCCATCGATTGTTTACGACATCTGTTGAGGGGTTTCCTCATTATGTATTCACATATATAAATGATTTACTACATATGATTAAAATCACGTTTTCCTTCAGCAAATTTTCAAACAAAATATTATAACACAAACAATTAACAATAGTATTTATTTAACACTTTTTTAAATAAATTAATTTTATTATTATATTTTTCAAATTAAAATTCTATTGTAGTAAAATACCATAATGAAAATAATTTAAAATTTTAATATCAATTAAAATTTGGACACGCCCATACATGATGAGTCTCCGCCTTTAAATTAATTGCGTCATCTGTTGTGCGATTTTACAGTTATTTAATAATACTGTACGATCCTCTCTCGATTGAAGTCGCTTGATTGCATTTGCATTCTTCCGCTGTCGCAGATTGAATGCATTAATTAATTATTTTTCGCGAGCGCGCAAGAAAAAAAAACATAGTTATTATTAGATTGAATTGGATGTGATGCAATTAACTTGTGAGCAAATTGCACGTCTTTTCCTTAACCTTCGTGAAAGTGACAACAATTGTCTACCTTAAACAAACTGAAATAGTGAACACGCCTCTTGTGAGGTGCTCATTTTAATATCCACGCCCATCGATTGGTCGCGACATCTGTTGAGCAAAGTTGAGAATCGAGTGGAGAATGTTAAATGTGGATTTTTTCGTGTTTGGAATTTAATGATATTTGCGGGTCTTTGAGCTGCTGTTAAAGCGCCTGTGATGTTTAATAGTAGACAAATGTGGATCAAAGTTGAATTGGAGGAGGTAAAGGAATGCCTCTTATATGTTTATGGTATTGTCGGGGATTCTGTGCACGTGAAAAGGGGCCTTATTTGCATGAAAGAAGCGAGTTAACGAGTACGAGAGGGCTCTTATTATGTTATGTTCGAGTGTATGTTCTTTTTTTTCTACTACTTCTTCGCTGCCGAGGGAAATATGTTCTAAATTCTAATGGTTAGATTAATTTCGCGTGGCATCGGATTAATTGGGTAGGGCGGTTTATTGGGTAAGTGGTCGTGAAGAGTGTGTGACGGGATAAGGAAGGAACTAGCGAAAAAAAATAAAAATAAAAAGAGCATATAGTGAGAGAGGAGCTGCTCAAAGGGCGAATGTCGCCTCACTTGGAATAAAGCTAATTGCCACTCGATCTAATGAGAAACGCCGGAAGCCGGCAGAGGGCTGACGGTTAAGTGGATTTTGGCCACTTCCTCCTTAAATATTACGTTTCATAGTCGGTTTGGTCCACGGCGAAGTGGAAGGAATCCCTAGGCCTTTCCGCCGAAAGCTTTTTCGAGGCTCCATCTCGGAGGCTCCTCCATTCTTCGGGCCGCCGCGCAGTTTGTAATTAAAAGAAACGTCGGAGAAGAAGTCGAAGAATGGTGAGGAAATAAAACAAAAAACGAGAAGGTATATTATTATTTCCTCGGCAGTATTGTCGAGTCACTTTAACTCACACGTCGATATTGTTACGATTGCTTAGTCATTTGCGTTGGCGGCCAGCTGGACTTTGGGTTTGATGGCTTTCGTGGGGTGGGCAACCTTCGAGCGGGCCAACCCTCACTCGGTCGCGTTTCATAATGAACGTTCCTCGATATGTGATTTTTAGGCCTTAATCTTCGCTGCTTCAGCCAGAGATGAGATGAACAAAATTAAAATACGTGTAAGGTGGTGGTGAAGAGCGAGATGGAAGGGCGTGCATGAGTTAAGTTCATGTAGCGTGTGTGCATAGTGGCCTTTTACCACCTGGGGCTTCGGCAACTACTCCAGAGGCCACAATTAAACCAAACAATGGATCGGCGTGAAGCCATTGAGCGGGCGGCGATTCTGGATTCAATTGATCCCGGGGATTGGAAGCCCCCCGTCCGGCCGTTGCGACCCTTTTGTCTGGGTACCCTCTTCCATAGCTACCGAAACAAGCCTATGCATCCAACAAGTAAAGACATTGATAGAGGATACACAGACTAGTATCACTGTTAATGCATGACATTACACCTTTCACACTGCATCCTGTGAACTACCTCAATCATACCATTGTTTTCAAGATGACAACCGTTGTACCGAAAATAGAACACAATTTCCAGTCAAATGCTACACTTAAAACTCATCAATTATTTAAAAAAAAATAGTGATAATAGCAGTAGTGCATATATCCACGGTAGAAATATTCAATTTGTAGCATGATGCATAGCTACTAATTGAACAAATCTCCGGTTAAGTAAGTTGGCACCTTAGAGATTTTTGCACCTCAGTGATAAATAACGAAACGTCCGCAGCAGCACTCGACACCTGTCCACATACATACAAATACACAGTCCAATTATCGATCCATTCACTAGGAGGTCGCATTCCAGAAAATCCATCAATTTTGATTTTATTTACGACCTCTTTATTCTAGGCGCATTTTCGATTCGTTTTTTTTTATATTTATTTTCGTTCTTTTCTTCTCTCTTTTGCTCGATGTGTTTGTATACATAGGAATGAGTATAGTGAGTTAGAGCGACCGGACATTCAGGGGTCGTTAGCATACTAAGTCAAGCCAAAATCACCCCATTCTTGGGCGAGGGTTGAGGAGGTGGAGGAGGAGGTTCCCACTGCGAGTATACATCAAACGGCGCTCGCGCCCGATCTCTTTATGCATCCAGAAATGAGAGAAAGAGAGAGACCGAGCCAGCTTTTGCAAACTAACGTCCATTGTTGTCATCTTATATTTTATCGTCGGCCCACAATGCGTTCCCATTTCCATGCGAATGGCCCCTTTTCTGCAATCCGAATTATATAACGCACGGGGAAAAAGAAACATTATTTCTCCTACTTCTTCTGCTCTTGCTGCTGCTTCTTGTTTCCCTTCCTTCCTTCGAACCACCGCTTTATATCATGCTGATCTCTACAATTCCACCCTAAACCCCTTAGTTTACTTATGCGCACGTTAAAAATACGTATTTCCACCTTTTATATAACACATGTATTGATTCCACACGACAGAAACATTTATAGAAAAAAAAAACTTTTAAACGAAAAAAATATCATTTCCACTAAATTAACAATCTTTTAATGCGCTAGAAATTATTGATTTTCATTAAATAATAATTCAAAAAAGTATTTTATTTTATTTTTATTAATTAATCAACTGAAAACTCTAAATTTAAACTATTTTTTTCTCAAAATAAATATTAAAAGTTTTAGTTTATTAACCAAACCTACTGATTTCAAAGAGCCGGAAATGACGGAACTTCTCTTCTTTTATGGGACGTGATTTAGAAGAAAGAAATATAGCAGATCTACATATGTTTTTTTTGTAGGCTGCTGCATCTATTATTCCAAAAAAAATCACAAATAAACTTTTCGCTTTTTATGATGATGAAAAATACAAAAATATTTAAATGCATGTTTTACTGCAACTAAAACCCCTTTTCGTCATGAAAGTCCAGCGCCGCCATAGTAATCGGTCCACCCCTGCCCAGACGCTACTTAAAAAAATGATGGAGATGGAGTGTCCGTTCTTGGAGAACCACAAAAAAGTGTCGTAAAGCTGGACACCAATTAAGTAGATTATAACAGGGGGTTGAATTTAATGATTAGCGACTACAACATACGTTTTTACCACGTCTGTAAAAACTGCATGCGTCTAGCGAGTCTTTATTATATAAACTTCAATTTAAGAAACCTAATATTGTATAACCACTGTTAACTTAATTAATTAATTTAACTTTTGTAATTAAAATGAATAATTAATACCTTATAAAATATTTCCAACTTAACTAAATCTATGATTAGATAACTTTATTTAATATTTTCAAATTAAATATTACAAGATAATTAATTATATAAAATTTTCCATTCTTTAGATATTGACTTATAACTTATTTTCATGTACTAAATATTAAAATATTCCAATTGAATTTATAAGCAAATAGGAATGAAGTTTGCATCCCTGGCAACCCTTTTAATTTCTGCGATATTAATAATCGAACATGTGTTATTGTCTAAATCCTTTCAGAGAGGAGCAAAGGGTGCGGGACCATAATATGAAGAATTTTATTATTAAAGAGCGTTTTATTTATTGCGGAAGAGAAAATCTGAAAAGCCAAAATATCTTTCTGTCTCCCTCGCATTTCGCTTTTCCATATCCTTTTCTCTCTCTCTCTCTTTATGAATTTGTCTTTCTCTCCTACTCTTTCACTTGCTCTTCCTCTTTCTCTTTCAAACTCTTTATGGCATCCCTGCAGAGCGTTTGTTATTTGAAAATCACGGGAGTGGAAATAACAGTTTTTGTGGCGCGGATCCATAAATCACCGGCCCTAAGTACTGGGAGACGCGCTATTAGCGGGTACTTGCAAGGCTCTCCTCTCTCACTCTCTCTCTCGCACCCGCTCTCATCCTCATCAGTTTTGCAGCGCAACCCTCATCCCATTCACAAACCCCGCGTTTACAACGAGCAAGCATGCAACTAGAGAGGAATTAAGCAATATGTTTGCTGCTATTAGATTTAGCCATGCGTTTCAACTATGAGGGGGTGGTTTCATATATATATATATATGTATATATGCATATATATATATAATACATACATACATCATGCGCCCTCTCGCACGCACGTAACCAGCCCATAATCGCATCTCTCTCGCCCCGTTGCCAAGTAGTTCAAATAAATTACTTTAAATAAGGGCTCCTCGACCGAACCGCCACCCTCTCAACGTCCTCACCCGGACAACGGACACGTGCCTTGCGTAACTTTTTTGTTCGTGTGTTTTCATTTTTCATTCGCTTCTTCACATTTCGATCATTCATTTTTAATGCGCGCAATAAATCAATCCGGCACGCTTCTATTATATAATTAATAATTAATTCGAGTGCGCACAACGCACCAACTTCAAACCAACTCTTATTTCAATATTTTTATATCTACACGTTTCAATCATCTTTTTAGATATATCTACACATTTTATTCATCTCTTTAGATAATCCAACTTAAATTTAACTAAATCTATGATTAGTTAAATTTAACAATTTTGGTTTGTAATTTCTTAAAACAAATTTTCTTAAAATTTTATTTTTTATTTTCAGAGAAAAATATGTGAAATTATCTGAAGAAATCTAATCAGATTTATGAAAAAATAGGTTTAATTATACTTGCATGATTAAAAACGCAAATTCTTAACAGGTTTTATAAGATTAGATGCATTAAAACATAAAAATCACATAATATTTAATATAATGACGAAGAAGCAATTATTTTAAATAATAGTAGAATAAGAGGTTTTTGAAAGATCAACTGCTACTAATAGGTCGGTTTCGTATTAAATAAAAGAAGGTTTCAATCCCGGAAAAGTACAAATTTTTAATATTTTTGGACTCTAATGGAAAAAATAAATTAAAGGATAATTTGAGATTCAAACAAAGTAATTGTTAAGAAAACGAGACTTTCAAAGATTTGTTCAAAATATAAAAAAAATATGTATATACAGTAAATGTAAAGTTAAAAACTTGTTTATTTGCAAAAATTGTTTTATATATTCATTAATACATTTAAAAACTAAATAGAAAAAAAAATAGTCGGTACAAAATAAAATTTATTTTGATAATTCAAATAATTATTTCAATTATATAATTAAAAATTAATAATATTTTTTTAAATTTAATTTCTCTTAAAAATATATTAAATTTATATTCAAATAATTTAAATTCTTTAATAAAATTGATCGAAAAATACTTAATTAATATTAATTAGAAAATTAGGAAATTGCTATATTCTCTTATAAATTAATGAATAATATGTATTTATTTCATAAGGTTTATAAGATTAAAAATATTTTAAAGGTATTACGTTTTTTTGAATTTTTGTGTACTAAATCAAATATGAAATATTGTTTGTTTGTTAGTTACTTGAAGCATTCAACAATTGATTATGGCACCAGAATTCTAAAAAAAAAATGTATTTAATTCCAAAGCACCCGAAGCTGATTCCCATTTCAGTATTTTCTCTATTATTTAGTTTTTTCTTCAATTCTTTCCTCTCTTTCTCCGATTTCAATGCCACCTGAACAAATAATGCAATTGTATGCATCCTCATTCATTTGTCCCTCTTGTTATATAATATATTATATACACAAACACAGACACATATATTTATATATACACGTATAGAAATAAGCAGAGAAGATGTTTGCTTCTGCGTTGCACGCGACGGTAGAAAAATCTTCTGCTCGCGTCTCCCGTTTTCATTCTCTCCATCCATTTGTCATTCCCCGCACAGATTTATTTATTTATTTATTTATTTATTCTGGAATCCAATTCGGAGTGTGAATAACGGATGCTGAGGTATTGATCCTTAGCTGACATTAATTGCACAATGGGATTGCGAAGGCGGCAGAGGACGAGATCCTCCTCACTCCCTTCGCAAAACCCACCTTCACTCCACTGTTCCCATTTCGTCTTCTTCCCTTCAAATTTTTTTTTGTGTCACCAGTTTTCTCTCTGCGTTATCCTCCCTTTTCATTATTATTATTTTTATTTTTTTTATATATCCCGTTCCCTGGGACACTGCACAAAGGGCCTGATCGAATTTTTAATCCCCTAAGCCATTCCTCGTCCTGTTTCGAAAATAACAAAACGCGAAGAATGGCCAAAGCGAGAAAACTGAACTTGAAACGTGATTGAAACAAAAGGCGGATGTAGAGTAAAACGCATGAATGGAAGATGTGGGTGGTTTCAAAAGAATTTCCAATCGGCTTTTTTCAAGGACACATTTTCTCACATAAATTTTCAGTTTAAAAACTTATTGTATTTTATTAACTTTAGGTATACATTTTCGTAAAATCAATAATAATTAATTTAATTCTTACAAAATAAAATTAATAAGAAAAAAAAAACGAAGATATAATCCAGTAAAAAATATTAAACGCAATAAAGATTAAAAAAAAATGTATATTTTGGTAATTCCTTGATACTAATACTTTTAATGAATCTGTTACTGTAGCATCTGGCCCGCGGGCCGTAGTTTGCCCATCAATGATTTGTGATATTTTAAAAAAATATATATATATAATTAACTAATTTCATTTTGAATTAAAAATAAATAAAAAAACTTATTCTGCATGCAAATTATATCATAGATCTATTTATATTTTACTATTTGTTTTCATTTATTTAACAAAGTTTGTTAAGCTTCCTTAGCTAATAAATCTGCATTTCCAAGATAATTGAAAAAGCTTTGTAACGAAATGGTATGCGGATTTTCAAATAAATTCCATTAAAATCGTGCATTTACGTAACGAAATATCAAATAGACGAACGTATGGAACGCTGTTACGCTCTGGCATTAAATGTGCCTTCGTTTCTAATTGCTTCTGAACTTTTGCGATGTCAGATCTGAAGTTGCGGAAAAAGGCCGCACCTTTCAACCATTAACATTTACCGCAGCCTTTCTTCCGCGCCCATTCCGATCGATCCCTCACATTAATTTAATTAATCAACCTTAATCTGGCTGAATTGAAGCATAAGTTTTATTTATTTATTTTCACTTCATAAAATAACATTAATAATATTTTCACTGTAAATATTTATAGTGTTGAGTATACACTATATTTGAGATGTGACTTAAATGTTTCAGGTGTACCAACTAATTTTTTTCTTCAAATATTGATGATCTGCAAACGAAAATTTAAATTGTCAATTAAGGTGGCATCGTTATTTCGGGTAGAGGTGACTCGGATTATAATTGGGGATTATGTGTGAGCAATAAACTGTGAGCTTAAACGCTAATCTAAATATTATGAAGTGCGATATAATTCAATATTGACGTCCTCCCTCCCTATTCGTATTCTTCTCCTCCTCTTCGCGTAACACTCTCCATCCTTCTGCCCGCTGCACGGATCCAAGAGAGCATCGCATTCATGAGTCGTTTGTTACGAAAGAGGCGGGAACAAGGCGAGAAGAAGCGAAAGAAGGGAAGTGTAAGAAAGAGAACACGGACGACGATGCACGCCCGCAACATGGCGGATCAAGACAATCCTGGATTACTTCCACTTCAGATTTCGAGAAGAATGAGTAAAAAAATATTAACTACCTTAAATCTACTTTAAGTATCACTAGGTTTAAGTGAGATGTTAATAACAATAATAATAAAAATTATTAAGTTAAATTTGAAAGGAAATGTTGAACGACGAATAAGATGTTATTTTTATGCATTTTTATATAATTCGATTGTGGCGAATTTTTAAAGAAGTTCGAGTGGATTGGCGCCAATTAATGCTGAATTCGGGCGATGCTGCTGCTGCTGCTGCACGTTATGTAAGTGAGATTGCTTGCATGTTACCACATTGTATCATATTGATCGTTAGGTGCTCCAACAAGTTATTAATGCGGAATACATCGTTAAAACTTTTCAGACTTGCGTCGATTGTGCTTTGCGTTGGAGGAGGAGGAAGAGGTGGAGGATGAGGAGGAGGAGGAGGCGGTGGTAGCAGCAGCAGCAGCTACCTGACTGCTTGCTGCTTTTGTGGAGGGCCCTGGCTGGCATTGTGCCATTGAACAATGCATTTTGTGCCGAGTTGTGTGCGACACAATTATAATTATGTTTCGGTTTTGGCTCGCGGATTTTATAATTAAAAATAGGAGAACGGAATGGTCGTAATTGAATTCGCTGGCAATAAAAAAAAATATCTGTATATTTGTATATATGTTAAAGGCAAAGAATATTCTATAGAATACCTAGAAAATCTAAAGGATCTATAATGAACAATTAAAATCTGAAAATGTAAAAAAAAAATGTAAATTTAATTAAACACAATAATTAATAGAATAAACGACAGCAGTTACATCATAATAGAATATATTTAACTAAATTATTAAGAAATTTGTTTATTTTTTTACTTCTCTCAAATGTGAGAGCTTATAATAGCAAACTTATTAGATAAGCCATAGTTTTATGTAGTAATTAAACAAATTGAAAAATTTTCTTATAATTTAAATATATTTAATTGTTTGTACGTTTTAATTTCTGGAAATTGGTATAATTTTTTTAATGTTAATTTCTAACATCTTTAATTATAATGACTTTCTCTAAAGAGAAAGAAGTTTTTAGAAATCATTACCATTACAAAAATTTGATTAATTAATTAATAAAGATTTTACTATTACATTTCTTATGTAAAATATTTACTAAATTTAATAAAGTTTAAGTTTTCTGTCAAATTTCTATTTAAGTAAAATATATAAATTATTATTGAAAATTTTGAATTTATCATAATTAAAATATTATATATTTTCAAACAATTTTATAGTTCTTTCATACTTACCGTTTTATAAGAAAATATGTATTAATATAATTTTTTAAATGTATATATTTTTTCGTTACTTAACAAATAATTAAATATATAAAAAATAATATTCTAATAAATCTATAATTTAAATATATAATATTTCTAGAATATACTATACATCAGCGCTTCTAGGTTATTTAAAATTCATAGGTCATAGGAAAAATGACAGCTGTCACAAATTGTCAAAGTGACTGTTAACAATTGGATCGCAGCCTAAAAAATGTTGAGAAACGCTGAATAAACATGATTCATAAATAGTTGTCAAGTGAATTAACACATAAGATATATAAATTGAAATTAAAAATTTTAAAAAACTGATGTAATAAATTATAATTAATTGAATTAATTTTTACGTAATTATTATATAAGATATTTTACTATAGTTTTTTTTGGGCACCAAATACAATTTGCTTAATCCGCGTCTACTAATATTAATATTAATTTCGTATTAGCAATTATTATAAAATCTTTATTAGAATTACGTAAATCAATACATGATTATGAAGAAACTGCGATAGTTAAGATTTGCGTAATATATATTTTTTATTGTTTCTGTGTTGATTGGAAGAAAGAAGAATTGAAGAGAGAGTGTGAGATGGAACTGAATGATGTGAGGACGGAGAGAAGAACTTGGGAGGTGGCGATGAGGAGAGGATGTTAATTTAAGGGTTTTCAATTAAGGATAGTGCACGCTCGCCACAAGCTCACTTTACTGAAAGCTTTCGCGAAAGTAAGAAAGTAATAATGGGAGGTATATGGGAAAAGCTTCTCCGCTATATTGGTTCATCTCATTCAGGAGCAATCGTAATGCTCACGTACACTCACGTACAGAAACACATAAATACAAACGCGCACACACACACAGATGCACAGAGCTTATACCGATGCGCGCACACATACACACATTTTATATAGTCCTGATCCTGGGGGCTCACGGAAGTCACATTGTATGGCGCTGTTTTAATTTAAAACAACACAATATAAAACACATGGGAAAACAGCAGACGCCATTTTAGTGATTAACTAGGGATCCTGGCAGGCACCGCTTTTTGTTTTAATTGTGGACGCCCTTTTGTTCGCCGTTCAATTGTTTTGTGAACATTTTTTTTCCAAACATCCATCTCTCTCTCTCTCTCTCACTCTCCCACCCTCACACATACAACTCCATTATTATTATTATTATTTTGTTCGCGTCGCGAGGTGAAATTTTAATTGGGTTTCGAGTTATTTACACCCCCGCAAATATGATTTACTCTCGCATATACACACACACACACACTTTTTACCCTCACTCTTTCGCCCTTCGAACATTTCTCCTCTCCCTCCAACTCTTGTTTTATTTTTATTTATTTTTTGTTAAAATTTATTTGTTGTTGTTGTTACTGCTACTGCCGTTGTTCTTGTTTATGTCGCTCAAACAATTTATTTATCGTCTCAATTCGTTTTTCGATTTAATTAAATTCCTCCAAACGCTTCTCTTTTTTTTGTAATCGCGCTAATTGTTTCTGCGAGAAGAAGACTTATTAGTGGAGCGAGAGCATTGTTTCACCCCGTTCGTTGCCGAATCAATTTTGCACCGGTTCGTGGCGTTTCTTGTCGAACCTAGGGTTTCGACATTCAACAACAAACAACTACAACAAACGGAACAAAACAAAAGGGAAAAACGTGCGATATGCGAGGGTCCGCGGAAATAATTAATTACTTCAAAGCAAATTGAACGACGCTTTTGTTGTTTCCTGTCTTGATTTCGGCTTTCAATTTCAAACAATTCGCCTCGAAAGTTGATTGGAATTCAATATTTAAAAAAAAAAATGTATATTCAAATAATTCTATTTTTACATATCTTAAATAAATTTTGTGAAAAATGTCCAATAATTTCTTCTATTTTTTCATATAAATCGACCATCCAAGTAAAATCAATGACAAAAATTGGTTAACTATCTTAAAATGTAAATCGTCAAATTCTCGATGCCACGTGGCAATTTCATTTTAGTAATATTTTTAAGAAAACAATTTTGATTAATATTCTCAATCATTTCACTTCATTTTTTAATGAGTCAGTTAATTTTTTTTCCTAAACGTGGTATTAATTTTTCATAGTTTTATACATTTATAAACATAATTTAAATAAAATAAATTCTTAATTAATTACCTATAAGGTAAATGGATTATGCTTTAAAAAGTTATATATCAATTAATTAATTTTGTTTTGTAGATTATCTCATTAGAATTAAATGATTCAACTGGTAGGGTTGGGCCATCTAGTGTAGGATGTCCAAAGTTTAGTAAGCATAGAATGAAACCTGCAGTTTCTATTATATCACCAGAACCCTTTTAAATGGTTTTCATCCAGGAAACTTAATTTATAAATTTAGTACTTTAGTAATATTTATCTAATGATTAATAAAAAATACATATTGAGCATAAATATACATGATTTTATAATGCTGTAGTAAGATTTTAATTCTAGTTGCTACTTCTCAAAACTAGATGGCAGATTTGATAATCATTATATAAAATCATTGCGTATGGTGTTGCATATCTCTTAAATGATTACAGGTAATTAATGTTTTTTTTTGTGTCGTATAAAAATTTATATTTTATTTTATTAGTACTAAATACTAATTCTCAAAAGAATTATATATATTTGGAAATTTTAATAATTATGAAATTTAATAAAGCTTAAATATATTTATACTATGTAATGTATAAATGTTTATACTTTTAATTAAAAAAAAAAACAATGTTTATTTTATTTAACAGTTAAAGTATATTTAGGTTTAATTTTTATAAATTATTAATTGTAATTGCAATTTATATTTACTTATAAAAATGGAAGATCAATAATCTTCATTAATTATTTAATTAAGTTTTAGCAGAATATTTCAAGAAACTTCAATTTTTTTAAGAAAAATATGCTGAAGATAGATGATTAAATTTACGGATTTAAGCATTGTCTTTAAGGGCTACCGCCTAGTGCCCCGTGCAATCAAAGGACACCTTTTATGGACTAGGGGCCTAGGGCCCCTAAAGTTAATGCCCCTGAATATACTAATTTAAAAGAAAAATAGAATAACAAACTGTCATATAAGTGTCAATTATCACAACAGTATTTTTTTTTTCCTGAATTTTGATCATTCAGGTTTATCCCATTATTTGTAAGTCAAAACTTTTTCATAATTAGAAAATGTTATTAAAACAAAATACTCTTTAACGAGATTTATTATAGAGAAGTATAAATGTGTAGTTGGTATTCATGTGTATTAAATATAATACGTTACAAAATATAGGGTCTTTTGACCCGTTGGAATCCTCCACCTCCGATGTCGGGGCAGCAGCAGCAGCAGCAGCCGCCGCTAACGTTGTTATCAATTCAAAGCGCATAAAAGCAATAACCTGATATTTATGATAAATAATCTGGAATCAAAATTCCACCCGCGTCGCTCCAATTGAATGGTGCTAAATTGACGGCACGGGCGGCTCTGTTTGTCACACGGCCCCCATCTCATTGTGCCCGATACAAAAACAAATTGACATCGCAAAAACCCCCGCCAATTGTCTCACCAATCAGCCGTCCATTGTAAAACCGAATGCCCGTTTAATCGCACCACCCCCGCACACCCCTCGCCACTGCCATCCCTCGCGCAAACCCCACACGTTTTACAGCCGCGACCAACCCTTTCAACCCACTCCAACGAATCCAAACAACAACAACTACAATTCATGACAAAAAAAAAGTATTTTGGACGGGAATTATGGCTGGGATGCTAATAACTATTTTTGCAATTTGCAAAGCATGAATAAATAATAAACGTCAATACATTTCTATATTTATACTAAATGAAACATACATATTTTTCAGGTGTACCAATTATAATGTAAACGTATCAATAGAAATAAGCAAAAATTGACAGTACCAACTTAGTACAAATGACAGCTGTCAGTTATATGTCAATCAATAGTGGTTACCAATTCTGAATTGCAAGATAATAACAGATGAACACAATGAAACAAAACATGTTAATAATATTGATTTTTATTTGTGATTTAATTAACAGTAGTTTGTGTGTACGAAACTTTACTGTTAAAATTATTAAATATATTAAATACTTATAATCTTTATTAGATATTCTTTTAATAACAGAAAATTAACTTGAATAGCTTTGTTTCCAAAAAAAGTATTTTTTTGTATTTCTGTACATCCTAATATAAAGTACAAGAACTTCTCAACTTACTAACATTCATACTTACAACTGAAGAAAAAATCAATACAAAATAGTTATCGATTTTTTTAGAGTTTTCAATTTTATTTTTATATGAAATTCGATTACGACCAAAAAATATATTAAAAAAATCAAGATCTGATATATTAATTTAAAGGTACGTACACACTATTATTTATGTATTTTATAAAATATTCTTTTGCTACATTCAAACTGTTTTATTTCTTGATTTAATTTTGGTTTCTCTAGATTAAGGAAATTACAATTTTTTTGAAATTTATTGAAAATCCATTATGATCTTAGCAAGTAAAATATACTTAAATAGAAAATACTGATTTTTTTGAACAATTTTCAAATTGTATTTTTGTAAATCATATATTTATGTAAATTATAAAGTATATTTTCTAAAACTGTTTTATTTCTTTATTTAAGATTTTTATTTATAATTTTGACATTTGATACAAAAATGAATCAACTGACTTTCAGAAATTTCTGAAAGTCCATTATGATGGTAGCAGAGTCGAACAAGTGGTGTAATAATTGAATCGAAAAGATATTTGTGTGCCGACACAACAACTGCAAACTGGATTAGGACGTTGTGTCGGAAAATAATTCTATTCCGACGATCTATGCTTGCTGTTCTTGTGCACCATGAACAAACCTCCTCTTTCTCATCCACTTCTTCGCCAATCTTTTGCTTGGTAAACATTCAAAAAAATAAAATAAAATAAAAAGAAGTGAAAACTGGATAAATAAAGCCCCGGGCTGCGGGAAAACGGTATCTATCGTAAAGTTGGCAAATCCCATTCGGAATTGTGACTTTTATGTCGCCTGAAAAGCGGATTTAGGCGGTTCGGGATTCTTATTGTGGCGGGGCATTTAAAAACGGAAATCATCTCTGCAATAAATTCGCGTCTTTCTTTCTTCCCGTCGCTCTTCCATTAAAAGAATCTGCAAATGCACGTCTCATGGAAATAGATCTTTCACACACACACACTTATATGTGATCACGTATCTATACATTCTAGATTCGCGGCAATTCTCTTCCGCTTCCGGTTCTGCACTTTGCGTGTATGGATAGCGTGGAAAGGGAAGCGAAGGGAGAGAAGGCTATATCTTCCCCATCCTTCGGCCAAACGGAATTATTCAAGCCCGTCAATAAATTCGCGTATTTGGGATTTGTGGCGGTGCATAAAGCGGCGCCGACTAAATCCTTTCAAATGGTATATTGGATTCTGAATGTGTGGCTCCTTTTATAGAACATACACAAAGTCGAATAAAAAAAATGTTTGAGGAGAAACGTAGAGGATAAATAAAAAGGAATACGCGATGCGCTTTTTCTCCTGGCGAAGGAGAAAGAATGCTCAATGCCTTTTTTCTTTCCTATATGTTTATATACATATATAAGTGGAAAATTTAAGCTCCCTGGGCATTAGCAAACGAAATAGATGCCCTTTTTTCTTCGCATTATGCGCTGATAATAGGTCGGATCGGATCTGATCGTTTATTTCGGTGGAGATGGACGACAATACTGGACATAGCTTCGAGCATCGCAACGATAATATTGGCTTTGAGGGCCTTATTGAGTGGAAAGAATGAATCAACAGGAGTGGATACCAATAATACCGCTGTTCAAATAGGACACGACCAGCGCCGTTTGCTTTAGCCCGAGGCGAATTTCATTTGTTTCCCCTTGCGAAAATAAACGATTCTCACACCGAGGAAATATGAATCTCAACAGAAGAAAATATCAATTTTAAAACCAACAATTTTTCTGATCGCATCAATATTTTTCCAATGGAAAACTCTCGAACAGAATTTCGAGTCCCAAAAACATAAGTTACATTTTTAATTTTCAAAAAATATTTCTGTAATAATGTATAGATTTTCATGTTTTTTTTTTCTTCAATTAATTTTAATACTGTATTAATATTTTTCTATTCATTTTAACAAAGTAATTTTTAAAATAATTTTGATTAATTATTTTTTATCAATTATAGAAATATGCAAAACGCTCTAGCTTTGTTTTTTTTTTTCATGCTTTTCGTGTTGTAGATCGGGCGTTTTCGTTTACATTCTCGGTGAAAGTATTTTAACAAGTAATTATACTTGACTTACTACTTGACAAGTAAGTTTTTTTTTTAATTTATTATGACCATTATGTAACCATTATAAAATCATTATGAAAGTAATGTAAAGTTTACATAAAGTAATGATTTAGAAGATATACTAGTTTTACTAAATTCAATAAGTATACAGGAATTACCAAAGTAAAATTTAAATATTTAAGTTCGAATTAATTTTATTATTTTTAATTATAGAATTATAAATTTACCAAAACTCTCATAATCCATTTAATCATCAAATTTTTATATTATATTTTCAATGAATAAATTTATAAAAAAATATACCTTATTTTACAAATATTTAAAAAAATAGATTTGATTAAAATTTTAAAAAAACATACAAATATTTGTACTAAGTATAAATTGTACATAAATGGAAGTTATTATTAGTTAAAATTATCGTTAGAAGTAAATTACTGAAATCACAGATTTCCTATCGAATAGACGAGACTCTTAATAATAATTCATATAAGGCGATATTTTAAACGCATTAGCTTTCGTGCCTATTGAGACGTACATCGGGCGTTTTCGTGTCTTAAAATGAATACATTTTATTACCATGCGCAGATGAGAATTGGTTTAAAGTTTGCAACTGCAGCTGATTCATAGTGACGTAGAAGAGGCGTGTTTTGTAACCATATAAGGCGATTTATTACAATTATTTCAAAAATCATAAACACGTTGTTTGTTGACAAACTCGGATTATTTTTCATAAAATTATAGTACCACTTCTTTCCCGCCATTCCTTTTTGTGTTTAAATTTATATTCTTCTGCTAACTGATATGCAAGTTTTCTGAGGTCTACTACAGTAATCCCCAAAAAACATGTTTCTAAATTAAGAATGTGAGCAACCAACTTCTTCTCCATTGCTATTGTCAGATCCTTGGGTCTTCCAAAAGTTACATTCTTATTCAATCCTTTCAAATGGTTTCGTAAGTTTAGGGTTTTTATATTACCTGTGTACTTCATTAAAGCCAATAACACCCTGGTTTAATTTAAATGACGCCTCGCCTAAATAAACTCATTTTGCACACAAATTTCTGCGCTGTAACTACAGTTCTACTGATCCGATTTAAAAAAATGAACATTCATATTAACGCTTAGCGTCTATAAAGCTACATGGTGAACTCAGATAATTTTTAGGATCATCCCCTGAGAAGAAAATAATTAAATTTTAATCAAGAATTATTTGCTATTTTTATTAATTATTTTTTGAACCAAACGAGATTATCTTATATATCTTCATTTTTCCATTTATTATATATTTGTTTGGACATAAACAACAAAAACAACAAAAAATAAAAGATGGAAAGAAAGCATGAAGTAGTTTCCTAAATCGGACCGGTACGACTTAAGAAACAAGCATGGTACGACTAAGGCAACTTCCGCAGTCTCATGTTAAAAAAATCTTAACATCACACTGATTTACTTACGGATACATGCAGAAATGTATAATAAACAGAGGTAAACTTACTTAATAATAATATTTTCGGCAATCGTTTCAGTACACATTGATTATTGACGTTTTACAAGTGCGAGCAGCCGTAACATGCTTAATATTGAAGTGGTCCGACTTAGGCACCGGTACGACTTAAGTAACCTTACCCTAAATAGAAGTTATCGTCAGTTAAAATGATCGTTGAACATTAATTACAGTACACCAGTGATTTTCAAAATTGAGAGGCACGCCTCCAACAACAAATGCAAATGGTGGTACGAGATCGATTTTTTTCTTTTCCCCCCTTCATTATTTACAAATCCATAAAAAATGTTATGACATAAATAAAATAAAGTTTAAAAACCACTAGTATTTTATAAAAATGATGTTTGATATTAATTTCTGAATAAATTTATTACATAATATTATATTGATATAATTTTATATTGATTGATAAAAAATTAAATTTTTATATAATTTACATATATTCTCTATTACATTTATTGTAATTGTCATATAAAAATGTAAATAAAATTTTAAAAAATATATAAATAATGTTATTAATACAGCATATTTAGTTGTTTAAATGCAGATATGAAAAAAGAAAAATGGAGATGCGGTCTCGGAAGAGTGAGTAGGTTTTCTGCATTGTTTAGTTTTTGATGGAAAAACAATTGGGAAATGCAGCTGCGGATTTGCGTCGGGCGTGAACAATCGGGGCCGAGCGGTGATTTTGTAGATGAATGCTTGGATATATATTAGGTTTTGTGTGCATGGGCGTTATGTGTTTGTGCGATTGAAACTGCCGCATCAGGAAAAATAATCGGAACGGATCGACAATGTTCACTTGATTGTGGATAAATTGCGATAATTCGATCATTATATCCTTTTCGGGTAGCATTAAAGCCCAATGCGCGAGAACCGCCATTGAAATAACAATTGAATAACAACTGAAAAAATACAAATGGAAAAAATACAAAAAATTAAATAACGATTGGTAGAAAAAAAAATTGTTGATTACAAAACTATTATTATATTTTGAGTAATTTGTAAATGTTAAATTATTAATACTTTTATAACTTAAGTGCACTTCTTAAAACAAAATGGTTGTAAATTTTATATTTAATTTTAATAAATTTAATTAACTTAAAAACTATTACTATTAATTACATAAATAAATAAAAACTGCATAAATTATTTATATGTCTTGCATTTAAATTATTAGTGCGTAACGTCATTGCGCAAGTAGCTTGAAAAGTAACGATTATTACGTAAGCAAGAAAATGATTTGTACTTGCGTAAATTGAATGCATAAACATTAATTACATCGTCACTGTGAGAGTATTTTAACAACTAATTATACTTGATTTGCTACTTGACAAGTAAATGTAAATTATCAGAAAATTTACATTTAAAAAAAACAAGAATTTTCTTACATTTTTGTATTTTTTTTAGTTGAAAAGTTGTAGGCCGATTTTGTCCAAATAATTAATTCTGCAATATTTTATTACTTTTATTACTATTTCATAATTATTCATATTAATAAATCAAATTTGTTTATAAAATAAATTGTGTTTCATTTCTAAACTTGTTTCTTTTGAAAATATTACATTCTATTTTGATAATTAAATTTTGTAAATTCAATTTTCATGAAAAAATAGTTAAGAAAACAATTAACAATTTTTCAAATGAAGAACTACATCTTATTTTTTATTTAAATTAGTTAATGAAAAGATGAGCATTTTAATAGTTTTAAATTTCCAATTTTTTTTGGCAAATTATTCTAATTTTACTATAATTAGTTAAGAAACCGTTTAAAAAATGTATTAGATCCCAAAAATCTAAATATATTAAGTTATACCTGATTTTGTAATTTAATTTTTCATATCAAAATAATATTTTTTCTTTCCACAAATTATTCAAATGAAGAACATGTAATTTTATATTCTAATAATCTAATAAAATATTATTTTGTAATTTAATTTTTCATATCTCAACAAATATTTTATTCATAAATTATTAAACTGAAAAACTGTATATAATTTTACATTCTAATTAGTTCTAATAAAAATAGTCGATTAAATCCCAATAATTGAAATATGTGGAGTAGAAAATGATTTTGTAATTTCATTTTTCATCTCTAAATAAATTTATTTTGAAAATTATTGAAATAAAGAACAACTAGTTTTCTATACATAAAAACTACAAGAAGAACTACATCTTATTTTACATTTTAAGCAGTTAATAAAAGTATTAAAAAAATGAAAAAATGCAAAATATTCACATAATAATGTATAACTAATCTGACAAAATATTAACTCATTCTTAAAATAATTATTCATTTTTTTCAAATTTGTTCAGTTGAGAATTTATAACTTAGATTCTAAGAATTGATGAAATAGAATAGTTTCAAATAATTGAATTAAGAAAATATTGAGATTTACATGATTTTACAATTAATTTTTAATAAATTATTATGTGCAAAATAATTTACATGAGAATTTATAGCTAACTAATCTTACATTCTAATTAGTTAATAAAAGGGTTACCGAAATGGATTAAGTCCAATTGATTTTGGCCCTTCTTCCTCTCCTTCTTCGTCTCACGTGCGTTTCTCTTATCAGAGAGCGCTGGATGTAAGAAAAATAAAAGAGCCAATGGTCTTAAGTGGGCGGCGCCTGAAACAATCGATGCCCACGACTGGAAGGGGAAATCCGAACACCCTCGCCATGCAACAAGTGGGAAAACTATAGGAAAATCACATATCGCACATCAATAAACTAATTATTTTTTTGCAATATTTTTATTTAAATTAAGAAAGTTTATTTATAATTATTTAAGTTTTTTTTCGATTAAATTATTATTAATTAAATTAATTTGTTTACTTTGGGTTAACGTGTTTTTAATAATTATTTGTTTATTGATTTTTTTTTTTGAGTTAATGGAAGGAAATTTGAGGTGTTTGGTTATGAAGTGGTTGCGTTGCAGGTTGTGAGAATCTGTGTAACGCGGCGCATTTCGCCCGCCCTCTTTAGGGGCCGCACGATCCTCTCCACCCCCTCCTGGTAAATCATCGCCGTATCATCATCTCGGGCCCCCCGAAGCGCGCCAGTTCATCAGCATTCCAACTCGCGGTTGGAGCTTTATTTCGAAAACAAACTGCATAATAATACCCCGAACTACCTAGACTATACTACACTTGTATATACCCTTTAATATACTAAACCAACAAAAGGGTGCTGCAACAGAGACTTCTTCTGTGCGAATTGTGGTGGTTGTTGTGTGATGAATTGTTGTTGTTACGTGGTTTATTTTTTGAATTGAACGCACTTATCGAAGAAGATCATCGAAGATATGTCTTCGCCGAAGCCCATCCACATGAGTCACGAGCACATCAAGAGACCGATGAACGCCTTCATGGTTTGGTCCAGAGGGCAGCGCCGGAAGATGGCCCAGGAAAATCCCAAGATGCACAATTCAGAGATCTCGAAGAGATTGGGAGCAGAGTGGAAGCTCCTCAGCGAAGCGGAGAAAAGGCCCTTCATCGATGAGGCCAAAAGATTAAGGTACTTCATTAATAATACCTTCAACATACACCACACAAACACTTGCTATACTTAACAAAAAAACTAAATATTCCCTAAAATATTAATATCAAACATTACTAACCATTAATTTTCCTCATGAATCGAAGAAGTAACTAAAAAATAACCTCAAATTAAATCAAATCACTAATTCTGAAATATTTTAATTTACTTAAAACTAAATAATAACTTGAAATAATTTATTATGTAATAATAAGAGAAAAATCATCAAATAACTGAATTTATTTAAAAAATAAAAATATTTGTAACCTTTGTTTTCTTTTCTCATGTAATTTTCATAAAAAATCATTAGTTTTACATAAATTCAAATATTGAAGAAATTGGTGCATGTTAATGAAATTATATATAAGACAAGGTACTGATTAATAATTTAGAAAATTGATTAAAAATTATTTAATCAATTTCTAAACTTATATTTTCCTAAAATTATGTTTACGACAAATAAATAATAGAAATGTGTAAAATTGTTGTGAAAATGTAGCCGCAAATTCAAGATTATTATATTAGCAAATAATTATCATTTAATTACGAATTGTTTATATAATATAATTGTACTTACTTTTGAAGAAGATTTGGAGACATTTATTTGTATTTATTCCACAGATAAGATAATTATAATTATTAATGGGAGAAAATACTGCGGTCAATTGACTTTGTCTCTAGGAATACAATAAAATTCTTGTTTTTTTATTAATTAAAATTAATATAAAATTTTATTTTTTTAATTCAGTTTAATTTTAAAATATTTTCAATTAAAATAATAAAAGCTTATTTAATGCAGTTTAAACAATTTTAGATGAAATATTATAATGAATTGAAGTTTTTATTAAATATGATGATTTTGCAAGATGTAAAATTGCTAGAATAAAGATTACCTCAGAATCTATAGTGAATACGAAATTACATCATTTTTTTATGTAATATAATAATTTCAGTTTAATTTTGGTTTCTTTTAAAATATTTTCAATTAAATGAATAATTTTTTCTAATGCAGTTTAAACAATTTTAGATGAAATATAATAATTAATTCAAAAGAATTGTCAAATATGACGATTTTACAAGATGTATTGAATCTTGAAAAAATCGTGAAAAAAGACCTGTTTTTTTTTAATTTTTAAACTGCTTTTGTGCATAATAATAAATGTATAAATAATAGCAGTTTTTAATATATAAAATAAATATTTAATTGTATTATTATGAGTAAAATTCGGAGAAAAGTTGATTGTGTTCAATTGATGATCAAACTGTATTTTTATCAATCTGTTTGGAAAAAATGGTTATAGATAATAGTGTCAGTCATTTACTTTTTGAGAATTGACAATTACTAAACGTGATAAGGTTTTTATATATTGATTTAGCAAGAAGACCGGTTGCAAAAATCGTGTGTAAATGATTAAATCAATGTTGGTTGTTAATACATTGTAAAATTCTATATAAAAAGTTCTTTATATTTCATTTTTTTTTCTTTATAAAAGAAAGTCAATGTTGGTGTGTAAAATCGATGCGATTATTGTATCCATGTTATGTCAGAGAGTATGAGAAAAAGGGAGATAGTGGAAATAATAATAATAAGAGCATATTGACCTTTTTGTTACGTAAATTTTTTGAATCGAGATAACCGACACGACGGTTACAATATTTGTTTGTTCTATCTGGCGCAACAGGGCGCGATATTGTGCTGCTTCCAATAAAAGGTGGAAAATAAAGGTCTCTTAATCTATTATCAAAAAGCTAACAGAATGGGGAAATAGGAATGGCCTGCGAGAGAAGCAATCTTAAGACTCGAAACGTCGGTCCGAAACATCCATCTATGATGGGTCCCCTAAAACCAAACAAGAGGCGCTCTTCTCTGACAAGAGAACTGTTTGTTTCTTTTTAAAAAAATATATAACATCATCTTTATCAAGAAGTGCGATAATTCCGCCTCAAAGTATTTGCTCAGGTTTTATGTGTGTGTATATATTTTATGTACGACAGCTTTTCTTTTCTTTAAATTCAGCTTATTTACGTTAGCAAGATTAGATTTTTCGTGTTTGCACAACTTTTCGTGCCATGCCTTTTCCATCTAAGCAAAATTCTCCTGGAACTGTTAACATTTTTTTAATTAATTTCCAGAACTTCTTAACGAAATTATGAAACATTCTTACAATCTAAGGACAAGATTGTCCCTGTCTCTGTTAGACCAACAGATTAAAGTATTTTAAATATTTACTGAAAATGACATAATACTTATGTTTTATTTACAGGCTTATTAATTACATCATCTTTTTTAAAATTCTATTTATTTGTGCAAACTTAATGCACTTATTGATTAATGATTTAATCATAAGAATTACGTAATTTTCAGTAATATTTCACTCAAAATTACGTAATTCTTATGATTAAATCATTTTTTACACTGAAAACTGTATTTCTTACAGGTTTAAATATATTACTTTTATCAGTACAATTTTTTTTTCTGTTTGTGCAAACTTGAAATATTACTGAAAATTACATAATTCTTATGATTAAATAATTTGTTACGCTGAAAACTGTATTTGTTACAGGCTTAATTATATTAGTATTTCAGTTCAATTTATTTTGTCTCGGTTTGTGCAAACTAAATACATTATTACAATTTTCTTTAAAAACTGAATTTGTTACAGGCTTAATTATATTAGTTTCTTTTTTCAATTCAATTTATTTTGTCTCGATTTGTGCAAACGAAATACACCATTACAATTTGCTTTAAGTGCATCTTAATGCACTTGAAATATTACTGAAAATGACAGAATTCTTATAGATAATTTGTTACGCTGAAAACTGTTTTTGTTACTTAATTATATTAGTTTTTTGCACTTCAATTTATTTGTGCAAACTAAATACACTTAGAATTTCCTTTAAAAACTGTATTTGTTACAGGCTTAAATATAATACTTTTTTCAGTTCAATTTATTTTTTTCTGTTTGTGCAAACTAAATACACCTTTGCTTTAATTGCACTTGAAATATTGCTGATATAATTCTTATGTACTATTTAAAACATGATCAGTTCATATTATTTTATGACTGTTTGTGCAAACTAAGAACAACATTACCCTTTGCTTTTAATTTAATTTTAATACACTTGAAATATCATTATTTTAAATTTCTAATAATTCGAACTTAATCATTTTTATAATGAAAAACATTATATTTATTGTAAATTTTAATAAAAATTTCTATTATTTCAACTGAAATATTATTAATTTACTTATGATTAAGTAATTGAAATTCAGTTTTCAATTGAAGATTCCAAGACAAGACTTTATTAACATCAAGTCTGGGGATATTTTTCTTAACATAACTAATTTCAAACTGTTGTAAACTTCACAGACAAAAAGACTATGAGTCGTAATAGGATTAATGAAGAATTGGAATATATAATTTTTTGGATTTTAATTGTTAAATAATTTTAGTTTTTCATTTTAGACCCACAATATTTGTATTATTAATTCACTTATAATTATGTAATTCAATGTTTTGAACTTTTTCTTTACTAATTTGAACATTTTGAAAACTTCACAAAGATTTTAGTTGTAATTAATTTGTTTGTAATTGTTTGGATATTAATCGTTCAATAAATTAAATTGAAGATTCATAAATACGAAAAGGTGAAGGACCCACAATATTTTTCGGGGCCCACGAAATAGAATTCAATAACATATTAAGATTCCGCCTAAGACATACGGCAAACTAAAAGCTTACTCAAATAATCACTTAATTACTTTATCAAATTTCTTGGTCATCTAAGCACGAAAATCGTAAATAATGTTAGGATAAACATAATATTTATCAGTTTGTGTTGAAACAACGACCATAATCATTACCAAAAGTTGTGAATGCTTGGAAAGATATCTAAATCACTTATTTCGTGCTTCAGAGGCACTATTACGATAATTCGATTGAGTAAATTATTTTATAATTATCCCGATTCCCGGATTTTGTAAACACTTCCGAGAACTCCAGTAAAACCAATCACTTGTACATATTGTACTGTCTCAAGAAAAATATCTTATTTTGTAATATTCTTTTGTATACAAAAAAAATCGTTTAAAGAAACAACAACAGCGTCTTAAAAATTATTTTTAAATAGTTTATTTACATTTCTTGATTATTGAACTTCGTTTAGTTTACACAAATTTCTATGTAATTTACAATACAAATATTTTGCTGGCAAATTCCATTCCCAATGGCCATTTCTAAATAATTTACTTTAAATCATAGTTATTTTTATAAATATTAATTTAAAACCATTTATAAAAATTTTAGTTTTGAAACTTATATTTCATAAAAATTAATTAATTTATAAAATAAGTGAAGAAACAGGGCACAAATACTGCAGGCATTAGCATTAAGTAAACACATTTTAAAGCCTAGGTTTGATGGTCATTATGCAATGATTTTGATTATATTACATTTACACAATAAACAAAAAGATGATGACTTGAAAACTAATTAAAAAATGCACGAAAATGTCTTATCTGAAATTAATTTTTAACGCTTGAAACAATCGCAAAATATTGTAGTGTTAAAATGTGTATATAGAATTAGAATTAGATTATTTTTTCTTTATTGCTTAAATTAAAGTTTTCTTTATTGCTAAGTTTTTTTTTATTCTCGGAGATTCCCCTAGCAAATGACAAATTGAATTGTTAATTTATTACATGTGTTCCGCGCGGCGTAAAGCTCATCTCAATAAACAGAGCTTTCCAGTGATTCAGTACAAAGCAGGTCGTCTGCTGTACAAAAGATAACAGGATATACATTTTGGAGTGGTCCTCGGCGCCGATCCGCGTACCACCCCCGAATCCCCCTCGTCGTCGAAAGCGTTGAGGGTGGTTGGAGCGCGCGCCGCCTCCCCCGCAGCCCTCAAAACCGCCGTCCCCCCTGAACGAAGGATTAACTAACGGGCATATTAAGTCGTTCAGGATTTTCCGCAATCGCCGACCCAGGATTAAAGCATTTTCGGGACGCGTGGCGGACGGCGCTATTAAAATTCGATTCTCTTTCTTCCCTTTTTTTCTCGTTTCAAGGACACGCTTCTCCATATTATCTAATATAGATTTGTTTGCGGAGTCCAGATAAAGAACATCTCCGTTTTCTCCCCCTTTTTTTTCCTGACTCCGCTCAGACCATAAAAATATATATAAAGCCGTTCCATGAGAACGAAAAAGAGTAACGATACTCAAGTTTTCATCATAGATTTTTTTTCTTGAGACGAATTCTTCACAAATTTTATTTATTAATGCAATTTTTAACCTTTAACTAAATTTTTACATAAATATCAGGTCTTACAACCTGACGTAACTTGAATATCTTTTAAAAATGTCTGCAACTCTTGAGTAATGTCACAGTTATTAACATTTCTCTTTTAAATCGCTACAATCGTATAAATATGTATTTTTAGATAAAGTTCTAATGACAAAAAGAAATTTATCATATAATCCCTTAAATACAAATAAACATGTTTATTTTTTTTTAATATTTGTTTTAAATCCAAACATAGAACCAATATTAGAAAATAGTCAAAAATTAATCAATTGCCCCAAGATTTAGTATAAATTGCTTTGATGATGATTTATGCTCGTAAACCTTTGTATTTACAAGTTTATGAAAGAAATGTAATAAAAATATTATAAATAAAAACTTATTCATACAACAATAATAATGAAAATTGAAGATCAACTGTAGCAAAGAGCTACAGAGTCAATGTCTTTCATTAAATATTTGTACTGATTATATAAGTACAGTACTGAAAATATTTGCCTAAGGGCTAAATAAAATTAATCTAGCGGTCTCATAATTAATTATCATAGAAAAACATCTGTTTATCTTAATTTTGTATTAATTTGTTTTTAATTATCGCGAAGTTCGATTTGCAATCTGCGTCAAACATCAATCTTTTTTATGTAATAGTTAAAAAAAATAATTAGGAGTAATTGCAAATGGAAAAATTAATAATTAAATTATATAAATATGAGATAAGTTTATTTGTACAACTAACTATTTGAGAAAAAGATGATGTTAATAGAAAAAATATTTTTTACAAATTTAATTTTATTTTAAAATTTCTTCAATTTAAAATTACAACAAAAAAAGTTGTCTACAATAAAAGCTATCAATAAAATTATTAATAGTAATAGTAAAATTAGTAAATATCAAAATTGTTCATATAATTCAAAACTGATTTAATTTTCATTTATATTAATTATTGCAATTTTTTAATCTGTTTCTGAATATATTTTTTTATTTGAAATTAGTATTGTAACAATAATTGAAAATTGAAAAATTTATTTTAGAATAGAAACATTAACATGAATAAAATGAAATGAAATGAAGAAATAAGTTGTAACAATAGAGATAATAATGTTTCTGAAATGAATGAAGTGCGAAGGCAATCTGTGGGCGTATAATCGAATTATGTAATTAGTCGTTGTCGGTAGAGAGAGGGTTGGGTCTAGAGAATGGGTAATTTTATTGTCGGAAAGTGTAAAACGTTTGAATGGCAATAAACAAATAGATCGAGATGTAACGAAATGAGGGGATAGGGTGCGGAGGTGGAAGAGTAGTTGGGGGCAAGAATGGGGGGACTACGACGAATGTAGCGAGCATAGAGGGTACGAGCGTTGCACAATACATACTATCTAAGCCAACATATTCAGCTGGCGACAAAAGATAATGCCTCCATTGTAAGGATACAGTGCGCACCTCCTATGAACCTATTCATGGGAGATTGTCTCGTCGCCTCGCTCCGTCTCCAATCCCAAACCCAACTACAATGAACCCCTTTCACGCACCAACTCCCTTTATTCAACACACACACATGCATACACACATTTCGTGAAGTAGCGTAGAGTCCAGGAAAGGGACGAATCCTCATCGTTTTTCCCTAAAACAGTGTTTCGTTTTGTTTGTTCGCAGGGCGCTGCACATGAAGGAGCATCCGGATTACAAGTACAGACCTAGAAGGAAACCGAAACCTCTGATGAAGAAGGAGCAAAAGTTCGGCTTCCCGATGTCGCACATGTCTCCGCCGGAGTCCCATCAGCTCTCCAGATCTCTGATGCCTCCGATCAGCTCAGCCTCTGGTCTCCCATCGAGCCTCCTCACACCGGATTCGGATCACCTCAAGATCCACCGTTCGATCTTCCCACCACTACCATATCTCTACCCGTTCCGACACCCAGTCGATGAATCGAAATTCGCCGCCGAATTGGCGCTCCTCTACAGCAACAACCCGTTATATCCGCCAGGATTGAACTGGCCCATCACCAATCTGAGCGGCATGGGAAGTCCCTGCAACATCTGCCCTCCGGCCTTCCCGCGACGAACGCCAAGCCCAGAATCGATCAAGAGACCCGTCTGCGTGATCATGAAGAACGACGAGTTCCGGAACGATCAGGTTCCCGCGCACGTCATATGAAAACCACTTCCGGTTCTTCCTGAACGGATGAACCTTGGCACCTGGTGGACGGACATCGCGAGCCTTGCCACTTCTTCAGCTTCCTCGACATCCTCCTCCACGTCTACCATAACATTTCCACCGATCCCATCCTCCACGGTCACGATCAAAGACGCCGCCAGCTCCGATCGAGACACCAAAAGTCCTATCGAACTCGACGTCAACACCACATAATTTATTACAATTCAAACGTAATATACACAACCAAACACAAAAGTAGAATACTTACTTTCTATTCGTTTCAAAATAAACAAATTGAATGTGATTTTATTATTATTAACAAAAAAAAATTGATTAAGAACGATTGAATCTAAAAAAAAAAAATCTTAATAGTGCAATTTTAATGAAGTGTTCTCTCTATCTTTTCGTGCTCTAGAGTCTAGAACTCTTTCACATTAGGACTTGTGATCAGAAAGACTTTATGTAAATAATTGTTTTTTTTTTGTATATGTATATCTGAGACTATTGTAATTATTATTATATCAACCAGAAAAAATGTACACAAAAGACATATTTTATTGTTTTTTCATTTTTTCATCTCAGATAATTGTTATATGTTACGTTACGTTTTCAGTTTTTTTTTTAAATACTATTAATTTTACCACATAATTTCTTTTTGTAATATTAGACTAATTAAGTAATTATTGTAAATGTAAAGACACAAATAAATAAATAATGTTAACTATAGTTACCAAATAAAGAAAATAATCTTTTATTAATTTCATTCATTTTTTATCATCTATTCTCTTTTCAGTGAAAATACAATAATTTATTTTTAATGAGTTTTTTCATTATTAATGAAAATTAAAAATATATTATCTTGGCGATTCCATCAACAAAAAAATCTTTAAAGAAGTAAGTACGTTTTTTCATTAATTTTAATAAGTTTATTAAAGAAAAATTAATTAATAACAGTTCAAACATTAAAAATTATTAGTTTTATAACTACTTATTTATGATTTTTATTATTTTTGTAATAAATGTACCAATCATGTTAAATAAAAATAAAATTAATTAACAGGAATTTCGATTTAATAAATTTTATAAATCAAAAACTTTTTAATAGCACCATTTTTATACTATATAAATTTGTAAAATTGTTAATAGTTGCTAAAAAAAAATCATCAATTTTTCTGAAATATTTATGAAACATACAAATATAAGAAGTATTAGTATTTTATATTAATTTTAATTGTAAAAAACACTGAAATTTCTTAAAAAAATCTAACATAAAAGACATTGTACCCGGCGCATCCACCATTTAATAAGTAATTTATTATAAAACTTAAAATAATAATATTTATTGCAGCAATAAATTAAAAATAGAGTTAATAAAAATACAACAAAAATAAAATAAAATTCCACTGCTACCAGGTTTTTCTGCCTTAACTTATAATAATAAACATATTTTAAGTGAATGTTGTTTAAAATTAATTTTGATTTAAATAGTTATAATCTATGAAAATTTAAGTTTAATTGATTAATTTTAGTCATTTAGTACTAATTTCTAACAAACAAAAATTGTAAAACCAAAGAAACAATGAAATACAACCAACAAAAAACAAATAATTTAAAATGTATATATAATTATTTATATAATAGTTGGTACACCTGCCTGTCATTTAAGTTTATTTTTAAACGCAACTTAATTATTTTGTATAATAATTTTTTTTTGTTGTATTATTTATGTATGTTGTGTAATAAATATTTGTAATTTAAATTATTAAAATTAATACATTTCCAAGTTTTTCTTTCAATAGATTTCTTGTTTTATTTTTGTGTGTGTTTGCTTTTGCCTTTAATTGAAATTGTCAAGAGACTGGATGGAATCTGTATCGGAATACGTCTGTTAAGTTGTCCGAGGGCAAAATAAAATTACAACCCCTTTTCACGTTTATCTGAATACAGAGAGGGTGTCACCCCCATTTCCCATCCACTTATTCACATTTTTTCTCTCTTCTCGATACACACCGTTCAGTTCCTCCATTTTCCTTTAAAGTAACGTATATTCCTTGTATACATACGCCCATTGGAGGTCAGTCTTCCGGAAAATGTAAATACCAGAAGAGAGATCCGCGAAACGCGAGCATCCCTTTGAAACACGAACAAAGTACCGTGAATGTTTTCATCTTGCGACGAGGAAATTAAGTTAATTTCGCTAATCCCACCTTTCCGCGCAACCTCAATTTCTTGTTTCTCGTCTTGGGGAAGAAGAAACTCAGGGATCGATGTATGTAGACAAATAGCGAGAATAAAGTGCACGTTACTTCCCTTTTGTAAATGGAACGAAAGCATTCGAAATAGTATAATTGGATTCGGATGGGGACAGACGGAAAATTGGATACCACTCGACGAGTGCTTCCACAAACATAAACACACATGCACATAATTCCATTTCAATCGGTTTCAGATGACCTTTTGTTTTATCAACAAACTAGTTTATAAGTTACGCAATGTCCATTTCTTGCTTAACTTTTATTACAATTCATTCTAATATCTAACTTACACAATATTAATTTTTTTCATTTCATCTCATCTTTTTTAAAATTATTAATACAATAGTAAGTATAATATTTCGTGCTTAAAAGTTAAACAAGAATGGGTGACGATTAAAAAAAATAGTACGATTTTTTAAAATTATAAGTATAATACAATATGACTAAAAAACTTTATGGTTAGAAATTAAAAAATCCCAACAATCCTAAATACTGTTATATTCAAACTAATTATGCTTATTGTATTTTTAAATTAATTAATGTTGTATTGAAAGAGAGTCTTTTCATATTATATTATATTTTTATGTTTGTTTTCTTCAGGACTTTGGGGGAGGAAATGTCCTCTCCGATGGTCCCTCATTTCTTTTTTTTTTTAGACCGAGGAGAGTTTTCGCGATGTGACAGTGAATTAGGCGCGTATTGAAGCGGACCGACAAGAATGGCGCAATTGCCGTTTTGCATTTTATATTTCTACTTTAGCACTCATTTTCTGCCTAATTGTGTCTTGGAAACCAACAGTACCAAAACATTTTTATATATTTTTAAACACCCATTTGTAATTTATTTTTCAACATTTTGTTATAATTAATTGAAATAATTGTTTAAAATACAATTAAATTATAATTTAAATCAATTCTTGTTACTTTATCAAATCGTCTATGATTAATAAAAAAAAAACTTTTTTTAAAACAAAATGTTAAACGTCAAATGTCATAGTTTTCTTAAATTATAAATTTACATAATATTGTTGATTGTAAAATGATTGATATCCAATAGATAAGTTTATTGATTGTTCCATAATTAACTGCAATTGTTGTTTATTATTGATGTTAATTTTTTTTTTTTTAATTATAGATATTACTATTAGTATTATCTATGTTTATGCAATGATTAGTTCATTTGATTATATAATAAAATAATTATTAAATTGGTTACGCACTAATTGACAAGTTAATCGTAGTGCTTTCATAATTTACATAAATATTTGTTAACTGTCAATTTAAATTATCTGTCATTACTGAAATTGTTTAATTTATTTATCAAAATAATTCGGAATTAAAAAATTAACAAAAACGAATTAATACGTTTATGAATGAATTAATTACGCATAATATAACTGTCATTTTAATGTATCTGTCATAGCTGAATTGTATTCGATTCTACCAAATACATGTTTTTTTTTTAGATTTAATTTAAATTTTGATGTTTAATTAGAAATATTACCACATATTTAGGTTTGAAAATTTGACAAAAGTTAAGCATGATCAATTGAAAAGTAAATCCCAGTGTGTCAAAATTTTGACAAACACAACTGTCAGTGTAATTTATCTGTCATCTTTAAAAATTGAAGAGTTTCAAAAGTCTATTCTTATTAAAATACGTAAATCTATTAATATGAATATAATTAATGATGAATTTATTTGTAAGTATTGCTTGTTGCATTTGCAGAAGGGTTTTGGAATCGCTGGTGCAGGGAGGTATTTAAAAATCGGAGACGGCGAATAAAGTAGGCGGAAAGCAGAAATATTTATGCTACGACGAGAAAACTTCGTCCTTTTTAATTTTCTTTTTTTTAATATTTTCTGATTCCCTCACGCTCACTCGAAGTGAGAGTATCTCCTTCTTCTCCCAAGTCGTCCTCCGCTTGCTTTTTATTATTTCGCGTTCCGTAAGTGGATTTTCGGGCCCTAATCGAGTTTGCGAAAAAGGCAAAAAGTTTCTCGTATTTATTCAATTTTCCCGCCACCTCGCCCATTCTACAAGCCGCTTCTTAAGTTTCCTTAACTAACTAAACGAAGCCTCCTTAATTATCCTGCGATTGTCCATGACTCGATTGCAAAAAAAAATATATGTATATAAATCTCCACCCATATTTACGTATGCAACTTTTTTTTTCGGTTCATTTTCCGCACAAGAGATTTAATTTTGGCGCATGTTGTCCCTTCTGCATTTTGAATAAATGATTCCGTGGGATGTGAAGTATGAATTTTCATCAGGCTGACAATTTTCCAAGATAACGCTGTTATCTCACAGATGGCCGAGTTCTAATCGCCTGCATGAAACAATTTAAGGAGCGGAGGAAACAATTTCGCACCTGCCGCATCGTTGTTTCACGCCCGAAGTACAAAATACCGCGAGGGATTTATAACACAAATCCCCTTAAAATCCAACCTAAACAAATCTAAAAAAAAATCACAGTTTAATCTTCAGAAATCCGATTTGCAAATTCTCGTTTAATAATTTAATTAATTTTTTTTTTACTAACAATATTAAATTAAAACATTTAAAAAGTATAATTATAAACAAATTTAGACAAAATTTATACTAGATACAGAAACATTAAATTTTAACTGATATTCAAAATTTTATACCTATTCCCAGATTTACACGGTTTTCTGCGGTTTATTTGTTATAAATTATAAATTGAATGTTATTTTTACGAAACTAAACTTTTACTAATTAAAATAAGTACTGAAATAATACTGAAACTATAACTTTATTTGATTACATAAAATGTAGTCAAATTATACACAGATGAAATAATTAATAATTTAATAATAATAGTTTAATAATTATTTAATATTATGCAACGATAACAAATTTATAATTGTTGTTGTTTTTTTTTTCTATAAGATTGTGCTGCGACAAAGGAGTTATTATTTCTAGTTTTCTATTATTAAAATGGTCCTTTTTATTTCCTTCTTCGTGGGAGAAGAATGCGCGAGAAAAGGGAGCAGGGTGTGCATTTCTTCTTCGAACTTCCGGTTGCGCTCTCTTTCTCTGTGTATGTGTGTTATTATTTTTTGTTCCAGAGTGAAAGGGGCGGCGCAAAAATGAGCGGAGATAACATTATGTCGGCATTGTGCGGCGCTTGGTGGCGCTGTTATCGGCGCGGTTTCGTTCATTTCCGGTGTCGCGCTGCGGCAACACTGATAAGTAGATATCGCGGGTATTTCAACACTTTATCTAGAGAAAGAATAAGAAAACGGCACAGAATGGACCATTATGTTACGTATAGTAAATCCTATTATGCGGGGTGGAGGGCGTTATCGTGGCGGGGGGGTGTCCTCCTTCGCACCCTCTTCGTCTTCTACACGGCAACCGCCGCCGAGACGCTATCTCTTGCACGTGCGCCGCTCGCCGCAATAAATTTTTGCACACTTGGTGCGAAGATAGCGCGCAGACACGCGGGGGCGGTTTTGAGGCGCCTCGCTTTTGTGGGGGGCGGGGGGCGCGCACAGGGTGAAAATTAGCGCTCAACTTGTATGCCCTAACACACAACTTCACACATAAACATTATAATGTAACTGTCGCCGCAATGAGCTCCCCACTTTATATATCTTAAATTTATTACCCTAAGGTGCTTTCTTTTCCACCGCAATACCCGAAACCTTCACCAAAAACCAACCGCCCCCCCCCGTTTCAACCCCTTAAACAACAATGAAAGAGAATCGCTCTCCTCTCAACCGACACGCATTCAAGTGTGATTCCCACCCCTATGTTGTCAACACCCTAGCGCTCGACGTGTAATCAAATTAAATTGCTAATAGACCAATTTACACTTAGAATTCCTAAGTGAGTTGAAAATATTATAATAAAAAAAATATTCAAGCACCTCAACACTTTCTTCAGAAAATGAATTATAGAGTAACAAATTATATAAACTCATGTACATTTTAATTATTCACATAATATAATAATCGAATTTACACAAATTTCCAATCACAAGCTAAAAATTACCTATTTTTTACTAAATGGATTTTACATACAAATTTTAACATAAACATTATTTTCATTAAAGATTCACAAAAAATATAATAATTTTTTTTAAAAATTAAAATAAAGGACATTTCCCTCCTGGAAGTGTCCAGCTACATTTGGCCATGTCCTGTCGACGTATATCAAAGATTCACAAAGATAGACAAATTTAAAACATATTTTTTAAATCAAAATTCTATTTAACTTATTGTATTGCAAGTAAATGCGTCAACGTTTGACACCTCAGTTTTATAAAGACTAGTGACACCTAGTTATGATGACAATTATGCAGAACAACAGAATACTGAGTAAACTATATGGCGAATATATCCGCCGCTCGTATAGATTCAACAAATTTAACATTTTCTATCAAATAACATTTAGAAATTCAATTATTACTTTCAAACTCTTCATAATACAATATTAAATTAGTAATTTTTAAACCTCCTATCACCTTTTAACAGTATTTGCATTGCAGACGTGGGATGAAAAGATGTGAAAAAGTAACTAAAAGAAATGATATTAATAACGGAGAAAAGTGAAAATAATAAGCGCTTTGTGAGGTCACAATCGTCGCCTGATTGTTAATTGAGTTTCGTCCACCCTCGTCCCGGGAGGGACGAAAATAAAATAAAAGCGAAGTGAAAGAAGAGAGAAGAAGAAAAAAACGTCGCGCGAAAACTTCCATAAATACACAATTAAAAATTCCCGAAACGGAATCAATGACTGTGTAATTTGCGCAACGAAAACATCCGCAAATTGCTACCGATTGTTTGGGTCGTCGTCCAAAACCTCGATTCCTCCCTACACCCTTACACAGATCAGAAGGGAATGAGATGAAGCGAAGTGAGAAAAAAGCATACACCAAAAACCGCTACCCTCTTCATACTTATTCCTCGTTTTTCACCACCACCACCAAAAAAAAAATACATCCCTTCTTGTAATTCGAGCCCCGATTTTATTTATTTATCCATACCGATGGAATAAACTGTGCCTAAACCGGTTTTTCGTTCGGGTTTTAGCTTTTGAATCGAACGAATTAAAATAAACCAAATATTTATCCTCCATTTAGGTCGTTCCGCGCGCGTTCCGAACCAGGAGCGACGCAAATTAAAAACCTACCCTCCAATCGGAACACAAACACACCCACATATATATATACATACACACACACAGAGAGACACAAACACGCACACACAATGGGGCGTCGAAATTAAAACCGACAAATTACTTTTAATTGTCGTAAAAATGTGATTAAACTTCCCCAATATTTACTCTATTCTCGTTCCCTCACTCTCCACGCTTTTCAATAAGCTCCTCTCTTCTCTCTACACTCTTTTATTTTATTTTTCATTCGTCGCCCATTTTATTCGCTACGTTTTTTTTTTTTGGCGTGTTATTTTGCACGAGCCGCGTGCATTGTTCCAACGCGTAATTCATTTGCCCGAACACAAACCGTTTTCATTGAAACAGCTAAGTTGAAACCGTCGCAATTGTCACGAGTAATTAAAAGTTCATACACACCATTCAGAATCATTGAACAAAATTTTAACCAACATAATCATTGACTAGATTAAATTCGATTTTAATTAAACCACAGAAATACATTTTATGTAAACTCAACTATAATTATATAAACTACAAAATAATGGTTAGATTTTGTAAATATTGGATTAAGTTTAATGAATACAAGATGTGATCAAATTAGCTTAAAAAACAATAATTTTAATTGGTGGTTAGAATTGGTACTAATTTCAGAAATTCAACGATTTTTATAGACAATTTACTAATGTAAACTTTTAGCAATTTTTAGGTTAGGAATGTCTATAAAACAAGGTTTTGAAGTGATATAATATTTATACAATTTTTAATAATTTTCAAAACCTAACTTAAGTTTTGGTAGAATCAAGCATAATCAATTTTCTTCAGAAAGGAAGTAAAAGTTAAAAGTAAAGAGTTTCCATATTTGTAATTATATTGCGATCCAATTGTTGGCAACATATATTGCAGATTTGACTCATGATGACAGCTGTCATTAAAAATGTATTGCTCTGGTCTATAAAACAAATAAGAATAATTGTTGATTTTCCTCGTAACTTCGGGGTATTACTATATATATTAGATTTTCATAACCTAACTTAACTTTAGGTATAAATACGAGCAGAATCAATTGTCTTCAGTAAGTAAAAGTTTCTGAGTCTTGCAATCCAATTATTGACAACACTTATTGACGGTTTGACACATGGTGACAGCTGTCATTAAAAATTTATTGCAATTCGTATTTTGAGAATCGATGGTTTATAAAACAAATAAGAATGGTGATCAGACATAATAATATAAATTATGAACTTGTATATCAATTAATTATACTTCCTATTTATTCATATTACTTAACTATCTGTCATTTATTCGCCCATAATCGCTTAGTGATGTATGCGTAGAGCTAATACACCCCAGGGTCGTCAGTTTAGTAACGCCTGTCAACCAGGGAATTGCGTCAAGTGGTCTCATACAACTGTCACATTTCATCAAACCCCTTGACGATTTTTCCCTACATTCCTCCTCCCACTACTAGTCTATATACATTAGTTTTTTATTCTTCTTTGGGTCTCTCTTTTATTACGAATAACTTATTTGTTTTCCAGTTTTCCGTCCAATTTGATGCCGCTCCCCCGTATCTCAGCACACTTAAATCGAGAGGGTAGATAGGGAACTATACGTGTTTTTTTTTATTCTGTTGCGTTATATAATACAGTGGGCACTTTCAATTAGTGAATGAATATACAGAGGAGTATCGATGTGGGGGCCGCAGCTCTATCCCAATCCGGATCTGTACACACGCATTCGCACATTTATAATAGAGACGTTTTATGTAGCAGCAAAGAGGGTTGCTCCCGGTCCCTCCTTTATCTCTCTCCGCTCTTCTCTTCACATTTTTTTTTATATTTATTTATTCACATATATTATTTCGGGGGATGAGCCCACATATTCATTTGCATCTCGCTTTCAAAATACACACACACTGATACAAATACATGTGATTTGAATAAAGAAGCGGCGTTCTATTTATTTTTGTATGTCTTTCTTTCCTCTCCTTTCTATGCGTGCAGCGCTTAATCCCATCATTTGCTACTAGATTTGTTTTTTAAAGGCACGACGAGGGAAGCGACAATGGGGAAAGTAGAGGAGGAGGAGGATTGTTTAGGATAAATAAATAAATTTTGGTGGCGGCGCTCGCTTTATGTGGGGGCGGCGGATCGGAAACGCGGATTATTTTCACATGTCGTCCATTGTACTCAGGGAAAATGTTGTATTACAAATTTATAGATTATTGAAGAACATCGATTTTACAAAATCCTAACACTAAAATTAATTATAAAATTATCATCAATTTCTTACTAAATTTTTTTAATATTTCTCTAAAATTACTTAATAATTATTTTAAACATTTATTTATTCTTTTATTCTGGAATAAAATTTATTAAAATTATGAAATAAACAATATTTTTTATTAGATTTTTTTTTCATTTCTTGTACGTTTACAAATTCTAATATTTAAAATGTTTAATTATTTTATTAATCTATTTTTTATAATTTATAACAATATATGTGTTTAGTACTTTTCTTCTTATTTTAATGTTTATTTCCACGTATGCTTATAGACCATAATAATAGTTTTACATAAATTTACAAAAAAAAATATCAATGAAAATTGTATAAAAAAAAATTCAAAAATATTAGTTGAAACCATTCAATTTCTAACATTTTTTTTTAATTAATTACTGATTTATGTATATATATATTTTTTTACACGTTGATTTTTTTTTTGCAATATCTTCAATATCTTCAACATTTTATTATGAAAAATTGAATATATCTTCAATATTTAAATTGTTGATTCTAAAATTACAATTATACTTTTTTACTAGTGAAATTGTTATTAAAAATATATTTTCAACATTATTTGTAAGTTTTTTTTTCTTATATATTTAGAAAAAAATAATTACATTCGTTAAAAAAAATTAAGAATAAAAAATAATTTTTATAAAAAGACAAACAGTTACTAAGTAATATGGATTGGACAATATTGCAATCAATTACTTCTTGTGGTTATTGAAAAACTTATTTCCATTATAGATTTAACGCATTACTAATGATCGGCGGATATATCCGCCATATCATTTACACAGCAATTTACGCATATGAAAATTGTATGCAATTGTATACTTTATTTAAGACAGATTATTTTCAATTGTATAATTTTTTAATATATTGTTTATATTTGTAATAACAGAAATTTTAAATTATAAAAGAAAATAGTAGAAAATAAAACTAATGAATAAAATGCAATCAAAGATTGCAGAGTTGATTAGAGATCCAATTTGTGTGTAACAATTAATACATTTTTACCGGTCGACTGGAGTTTCGATGGGCTCTCTGGTTCGCAATAAAAAGGGGTTTACTACGAGGGGTGAGTGTTGGTTAGGCGAGAGAGATGAAAACAAGTTTTATATTATTATACACGTTTATATACAAAATTTTTTTATTTGTAATTTTCATACCCTCCCACTTCCATAATTCATTAAAGCCGCATTCGCTGAGGGCCCTTCCCGATTTTCGACTATATTAAAAAATGAACCATTATTATTTTTTTGTTACCACGCTCTAACGTAATTACAAATCTTTTTCTATATATATTTTTTTTTATTATTTTTTTTAACAAATTTCAATTGAAAATTGTTTGTGAAAATTTTCCACCGTTATCGCGTATAAATAATGATTAAAATCCCGAACGTGTTTACTTGTGTGCACACCGAGGTTTCCCCCATATTTTTGTACCACGCATTTTTCCGGACAATAACACAAACTGCATTCGCAAACAATTACCATATGGCGTTTCCATTGTCGCATCCACAAAATAACACTTCTACTCTATGCGAAAATCGTATCAATTTTTTAATTACCTGATATTATTATTAATCGTAGTTTTTTCTTTTCTTTTCATTTTAGTGTTTGATTTGCGTCGGGAGATTCGCCTTTTGGCCCTTTTGTGAGTGAATCTGGGATCATTAGGAACAGTGAGCTCGTAGGGCAAGTGCAAATTCGCGCTTTTGTGTTTTGATTGAACCCCGACACGTGTCTGGAATCCGAAGGGCAATTTTCCATGGAATATATGCAGCAGTGTGCGCAATCCAATTCGTATCTTTTTCACTCTTCTATATCCTCGCAAAAAAGGAGGGTTACAAAAAAAAAAGCCGTGTTGCATACAGAAATATTTGACTCGCAAATTCCACGCCGGTTAAATGCTATAAACTATGCATTATTCGAATGAGAATTAAATGCGGTTCAGATTCAGCATAAAACATTATATCGTTCCATAATAATAAATTATCTGCAGTCGAAAACAATATGTTGAATTATAAACTGATAAGAATAGACGCCAGAAAGACATGGCTGGAGTTTCCACTATCAATCAATATTTTCGTAATTCTAAATATTTTTCTATACTAAACAGAAAACAACTTTTTATTTAATAAAATAAAGTTTAATAGAAAAATTCTTAGAGAAATTAAAATATAAAAACCAAAGCATTTTTTATTAATTTAAAAATTTATTAATATTTTAATATTTCATAAAAATCACAGTTTTATAATTTAATAAAATAATTTAATAAAAAAATGAAAATTTTAATAATTTATTAAACTATTAATTTATGAAATATGAATGAAATAATAATAATTTAAAAAATCATTCGTCAACTTAAAGCTATATTTAAAATTCACTTTACATTTTAGTGAAATTAATTCAACTGTTGAAGAGAAACTCCCTCTAATATAATAGATTTATATTTTATTAAAATCAACATTATTAATTTAAATTACACAAAGTTTTATACAAAATTGAAACTGTTTTGGTAAACTGAAATTTTTATATAAATTTCAAACAAAATTCGACTCATAATTTACTAATTTACACATATTTCCCTAAATAATTCAATTCCGATAAATTTAGTAAATCATACCAAATTTTATAACAGAAAACTACATTCATTATTTGCATTTTCTTCATCCTTCAATTTTATAGAATCTCATGAAATTTCTGTAATTGGTAAAAATATGTAAAATATATAATTTTTTAATTTAATATATTTAAAATATAATTAATTACAAACATATTACATACTTTACTAATAGAATCTCATGAAACTCCTGAAATTAGTGAAATATGTAAAAGATAATTATTTATGAAATTAAATAAGACTTAGCAATTAGGAATTTGAAAATTTTAGAAAATTATTTGTGTTATATTGGTATTAATTTGGTATTATGCAACATTCGTTATAGAATAAGTTGGTTTTCCGATTGTTGGAAAGTTGAGATAATTTTGGTTATATATCTTATTTAGAAAGCTAAGCTCGTTAAGCTAATGCATGTGTTTTATCATCGAGCGTTTAGGACGTTAATCCGCGGATTTATGAACGACCGTAATCTGGTACAACAAAAAGCGCGTTTTCTCTCAGATTGAAAGTTTATCGCCGAAAGCGCGAAAATGTCCCTGTCCTTAGATAAGAAGTCCAGAGATTGTGATGAACAGTTCCTTCGCGCTGTTGTTGTTGTTTTCTGGTTGGCTCTTGGTGCGCTGCTGCGTAATTACAGAGAACATCTCATTTAAGTTTGGGCAATTTGTAACAATTAAAAAGTTTTGAATATTAGGCGCTGGAAGCGGATGCACAAAGTGCGCAAACTTTACATATGCTAATTAGAAGTTCAGAAACGGCGCGGAGCGGAGTTTCTTAATTGCCAGCCAAATGAGCCGTAAATCATTTCGGTTTTGAGGGTTTTGCATCCTCCTGGAAGGAGAGGAAGAGGATAAACGGCGCAGCGGAATTTTCAAAACTCCGGCAGCTTATTAAGTTTTCTTGGCGGATCGCTAATTGAGAACAAACGATCGCAGCTCAAGTCTTGAGGTATTCGGTAATTATCCGCACGTTCCCCTCATTTCGGTATAATCGCGTTAGCGGATCCAAGATTCTAGCAAGTTTAATGGCAGATACTACATACGTACTGTACGTTACCGTGGGTTCTGTGTCTGCTCCGGTTAGTTCCTCGATCTTCGTTTCCTATTTATTTCCTATACACAGTTTGCCAGTAATTACTGAGATTCAAACGCGGAGGCGGCAAATAATTACAAACACTTATCTCGCTTTCCCTCCCGCTCGATTATCTCGAGAGAAATGCGGGACCTTAATTAAACACTTCAAAACAAATCATCGGAAAAACGGGAACTTGATGATGTCTCTCACCTACACTCGCTACAACCTACTGCACGACCCTAAGCGATACTAAATTGTATGCATTACAGAGTTTACATTAGATTATTTACACATCTCCATCAGTTAAAACTTCTTACTGCGACCCAGAAAATCTTTAATACAAAATAAATTATTCTTTGCAAATTACACAAACCATTTCCATTAAATTCAACATACACAAACTATATATAAAATTATCAAATTCACACACAAATTCAATTACAAGACACAAATAGAGAAATTAATACATTAATACAAATTAATTTTGTATATTTAACAATTTACAAAAGTTCATAAATAAATGTTGACTTTTTTTCAGTATTTACATATTTTTTTAAGCAAAATGTCATTATTTATTCTTTTTAAATTAAAGAATTGATACAAAAGAAGCAGTGTATGTATTTTTTAAGAAGTTAATAAGTTGTAAGAAAAAAATAAGTTATCTTATTTATAAATCATTTTTATGTAGGTTTGTGTACATATAATGCAAGAAATTATATAATTACTGATAATTTTTTATTTTCTTTTTATGTATTCATTAGTTTAGTTTAAGTATTATTTTGACCTTCTTTTGGTAGGATTAGGTATAAATGAAACATAGGTACTTTTAGTGTTAATAAACTGACATATATAATGATGGTTGAACGATTGTGTAGATTGACAATGAATAAACAGAGCGGAATTGTTATTGCAATAAAGGCGTCGAAGTGCCTCATAATGGTTCGGTGATTGCCCATATGGATTATCGATTAGCCACCACTGTATTATTCAAATTAGTCTCTGTCGGACATTATTGGTGCGATTTTGGACAGTCTCGCGCTCAATTAACCACCCTCGATGCTGTCTATATATCCATCCTCTCGCCGACAATTTGCGCACGCAAACTGCCCTCAGAGAACATATGAACACTATCACTATTTATAAAGATTACAGAATTACATTTTTGCTTATATCTCGAGAAATATGTGCGACAAATACATAGTTGAGTAACCAAATTCAAGTTAAATGTCCACTCTTTAAAACGTATTTAGTAGTATAATTATATCATTCGCCAATTTCGCGTAATTCGCTGTCAAATTTGAAGAATTTTTTTTTAACCTTCGAAAAAGCAGTGTCTTTTCATTTGTGCTGATATCTCGAAAAGCATGCGCGTCAACGACTTAGTTGAGTAACCACATTAAAGTTAAATGTTCACTCTTTAAAACGTATATACTAGCATAATTGTATCGATTACCATTTTCGCGTAATTCACTGTCAAACTTGAAGACACTTTTTTAAGCTTCGAAAAAGTACTGTCTTTACATTTTCACATATAACTCGAAAAATATGCACCTGAAATACATAGTTGAGTAACTAAATTAAAGTTAAATGTTCACTCTTTAAAACGTATATAGCAGTATAATTGTATCGATTACCATTTTCGCGTAATTCACTGTCAAACTTGAAGACACTTTTTTAAGCTTCGAAAAAGTACTATCTTTACATTTTCACATATAACTCGAAAAATATGCACCTGAAATACATAGTTGAGTAACTAAATTAAAGTTAAATGTTCACTCTTTAAAACGTATATAGCAGTATAATTGTATCGATTACCAATTTCGCGTAATTCGCTGTCAAACTTGAAGAAACTTTTTTTAAACTTCGAAAAAGCGGTGTCTTTACATGTTTGCTTATATCTCGAAAAGTATGCTCCTGATATACATAGTTGCGTAACTAAATTAAAATTAAATGTTCACTCTTTAAAACGTATATAGCAGTATAATTATAGCGTTTACCAAGTTCTCGTAATTCGCTGTCAAACTTGAAGAAACTTTTTATTATCTTTGAAAAAGCAGTGTCTTTTCATTTTTATTGATATCTCAAGAAGTATGAGCGTCAAATACAAAGTTGAGTAACTAAATTAAAGTTAAATGTTCACTCTTTAAAATGGATATACTTGGATAATCTAAATGCTGTATAGATTTAGAATGGTGATGGGTGCATTCGAGGGAAACATTATTTTCCATTTACCTCGACGTTTTCCGTTTACCTCACAATTTTCTATTACATAATAATTAGGGGTCGCCAGCCGCGTAGTGAAGGAAAACGGTCGGAGGCGGTGTAAATGATGGGGGGTTGAGGTGGTGGAGAGGAGAGGTCGACGTGGCTTCGTATTTTCCGGCAATTCGCACTAATTTCGATGCGCTGTGTGGCGCCCGCTTTTCCCTATTTTTCTCCCGATGATTGTAATTCCTCACGGTCGGGCTCTTCTGACGACGACGCCTCTCCCAACGAAAATCGGGTTATTATTATTTCCGCTTGACATTTAGTCCAATTTACGCGACGTAATGGAATACTAACTTTATTTATTTCATTACAACCCTCCTCCAGCACCTTGCCTCACCTACACGTCTCCTCCGACAGATTTTCCCCATTTTCGACCATTCTCATTTGTGTTTTCTTCCACCATTTTTCACACCGTTTTCCAAAATACAAAATGATGGATGGATTACATTTAATAAAGCGTTTTTTCTTTATTTCTAAAAATTTCATGACTTTAACTGAAACAACATTAGCTCAATAATCCATTATACCAGTTAATTATTTATTTATTGATATTAATTAACATCAAATTTTTAAGTTAGTTGAAGAAAAATTCTGTAGATTTTCTAAATTACGAAGAAGAGTTATTAATCCTGATTTTATTGGTTTTTAGTATTTAACACAAACCGGTTTATTTTTTTGTTCAAAAAATTATGTAGATTTCGGTTTTAAAGAAACGATAAAACTACAGTAGTAAACTAATGTAGTTCTAGTTATTGATAAAATATACATATAAATGTTTACTTTTCTTGCACAAATATAGTGATAATAGCAAGATTCTTCAATAAACAAGATGCATGAATCAGAATTCCGCTTTGCCAAATAAAGCGGTTACTGATTTTAACCGTCGCAAATGCAGCATTATTTATATAAACTATCGATAACATTTTGCGCGATTTTCGCATAAATATAGAAAGAACTATAAATAAAATATTTGAGTCGTTGATATTGAGAATGAGAGAGAGAAATGATATTTATTCACCTTTCTGGATGATTCAAGTAGGTATCGACTATTTCTATTAAGGAAGAGCGGTGAAAAAAAAAATGTATGACCCTCGGACGATATTTCGCATTTAGATAAACATTTTTCAAGAATATATGACCGCCTTTTGGTCAGCAACACCGGAAATACAAGATCGGCTATCGGGTGACGTATAGTGTCATGGCTGACCACTGACTTCCGGCTACATTTACACTCCCTCGCCCTTCGTCCAGAAAATATTGTAATGTCTTCAACGCTTCTTCACCCAATATATAGATACACTTTTTTTTTCAATACTTCTTTTGGTCGCATCCCCTTGTCATGTTTGTACATATTTTTCGCTGCGAAACGCGTTAATAGTAATTGAATCTGGACTGTACGTGTCCTATCTTCCCTTTTTATTCCCTAGTTATATATTTTTCATCCTCTGTCCAGGCGAGAATTCGGCACCCTTTGCCGAATGGAATAACGCAGAAGCTGAGTGGTCTTTAGACCTGCATTCATTGCCAATTCGCGGCACAATGCACGGAATCACTCCCGGATCCGGCAGGAGTCAAGCCCTTTATGTGCGTCGGGCAGGGGCGTGGAGGGAGGGTTTTTGAGAGAGAAAAAATAATAATAATAGGGAACTCGAAGTCCATTCACTGATTCATGTATACGATTTCGTAACTAATCATGAAAAGGGTTTTTTTTGCAACCCCCTTTTCACAACGAATCAACGCCGACAAAACGGCACGCGAAAATCTCTTCCATTCACCAAAAAATATAAGTATATCAATTTACACAATCAACTTCAAAAGCAACGACATTTATATTAAAAAAAAAAACTTGAGACGTGAAAAAGAATTTAATTTTCTATTTTCAACATTTATCCACTATCAGAACTTGAATAAAAGATTTTCTCCTAGAAAGGTGTCAATCATAATATACTTTTTCTATTAAAAAATATTAAACTAATGAAGATGAACGTTTGTAGAACAAAATGAAAGAAAAACTATTCACAATTTTCTTTAACAGAAATTGAAGATTACGAGTTTTCCTATAAGAAAATATTTAATTATTTATTAGTGATAATTTTTTTGACTCAAAATGGTAGCTGCCATTTTACGAGCGAATAGGATCAGAAATACTTATCTAATGCATTCACTTTAGGAAGATTTACGGAAAAATTGTACAAATGTATTGAAACAAGAATAAAATACCATTTTATTAATTTTAACAACATATTTTTTTTCCAAACATAACTATTATAAAACGGATTGAAATCCAAATCCTAGGCTATGGTGACGCGTTGCTTTGCATGCTTGAAGTCCTGAGGATCGGATTTGCCTTGGAATTTATTGATACTATTGAAAAAGAGATAGAAGAAATGAAAAAAAAACATGTAATAGAAAATTAAAGTTGAATGCGTGAAAGGGGGAATGAAAGAAAAGTGAAATCCGGGTAGGGAAGTGGAGAAATAAAGAAGAAAATCGGCTTACATCCGTTCATATTTCAATTTTTCTTCCCTCGTGAGCGAAGGCCTTGTAGTTCGAACGGCGCCGTCCAAATGCTTTTGAGCGATAAAATTGACGTCGCCTGAATTGATCTGCCAAACAGAAATACCAAATATAACAGCAACAATATCAACCAAAAAAGAAACGTGCGAGAGTATTTGGTGTGTGTTTATATATATATATATATATATACACACACACACACTATCAAAGAGAAATGGTTTTGTGCGAATTGGCACAAGGACGACAAAGTTATATTCTGAATGGAATCAATTTGGTAACTGGAAACTCCCTGGCATTGAGCTCTCCAACACCGACACAAATATATATATGTATAAGCAAACACACATACACAGGTGGTTGGTTTCGGTGGAGCTTCTTTTGTTTCGCCGCCGCCGTCGCGCACACAATCAAATTAAATAACAAATTACGTGATTATTAACTGGAGTGTTGTTCGTAAGGGAGCGCGAATCGAAAGGGTAAAATGCAATCCGGAACCCCCTAAAATATTTAATTAGTGAAACGGTATGTGTAAACCAAGAAACACGCATTCACAATTTGCTCGCCTTTGTTCCGGCTTCTGCCGTGTCGAAGAATCAAAGAAATTTAATGAAACGCGCGTGCAAATTAAACGCGCTGCACCTGCGGGGATTCCCCGACGATTGATTCGCGATTGCCACATCGTCGTCGTTAACTAAAAAATAATGCATAATTCTCATTTGCGAGGCAATCAAGATAAAGCCTGTCGCGAGATATTATAATATTAAGGTGTCCCTCCTTCTCCTCCTGCCCCCAAGGAAGAGGAGGAGGAGGAGGAAGTGTAGTTAACTCCGCCGGTTTTAGGGGGTGTGGGATCGGCCCGGGGGGCGGCGGCGACAGCGCAAACTTCAATATTACACTCGCAACCCGCGAATTGCCGCCACGCCACGAGATAGAATTATCTTAAACCCATTTATGAAGCGGCCCCCTCGGCTGCGGCTCCTAACTCGCTAACACCTTCGACACCCAAATCTCATCTCATCAAGGCACGTTACTCACCGCCGCCTCCGACGACGCCTCTTCGTTCAATAAATGTTCCACCGAGTTCATCTGGGCCGTGTAGAGGACTGCCTGCAGGTCGGCACCCGTGAATCCCTCCGTTTCTTTCGCCACCTTACTAAGATTTACATCCTTCGCAAATTGCAACGTCCTGGATAGACATTGAAGAATCAGCAAACGATTATCCTGCAAAAAAAAACAAGATTCGCGAAATCAACATTCAAGAAATTTAGTAATATTGGTATTCCAGTTATAAATTTTTTTTTTTTTAATAAATTTTTAATAAATGTTAAATTTCAATTATATTTATTATTTTATGAATTATAAAATACTAATAGTACTCACAAGATTAGGAATTGGACAAAGAATATGCTTATCCAATCTTCCTGGTCGAAGTAGTGCGGGATCGAGAAGATCAGGTCTGGAGGTAGCTGCTAAAACGCAAACGCCCGTCAAAGATTCAACACCGTCCAACTGAGTTAACAGCTGATTAACTACTCGATCGGTTACTCCGGTACTATCGTGGCCACGTCTGCAATTCCAATTAGAATTAACTATTAAACACATTCAAAATGAAAATAAGTACCTTGGCGCTAAACTGTCGAATTCGTCGAAGAAAAGTATGCACGGCCGAGCACTTTGCGCCCTGAAATAAATAATAGAAAATAGAGAATGGTTTTAGCAAACAGAGATGATAAATACTTTTCGAAGACGTCCCTGACCGCCTGTTCACTGGCCCCTATATACTTGGACAATAGCTCCGGACCCTTGATCGAGATCAATCGAAGATTGCAGTGTTTAGCCGCGGCTCCAGCCAGAAGGGTCTTCCCAGTTCCCGGAGGTCCGTACAACAATAAGCCGGACTGCAACCTCAGCGGACAATTCCCGAAGATGTTTGGATACTGCACACGAAAACAGAAACGAAATTAAGTATCAGAGATTGCTTTTCAGCCACGAAATGAATGGATAAAGTAAACACCTGAGCGGGCCACATCATGGTCTCAACCAGACTCTTCTTGACCACCTCCAATCCTCCGATATCGTTGAAATCTTTATCACCCGCCGCGTGCAATTTCACTTTTTTCAAAGACAACGAAGACGAATTTTTCAAAGCCTCCAAGCAATTATCCATACTAACAATTTCGGTTTCTAAGAAGACAATATAATTTAAAAAAATAGTTAAACGTAACGGTGTTAATGTTACCCGTTTTATAAGCTTCGAAAATACTTTTATCCATGTAATCAGCGAGATCTTGCGCCACGAAACCCTCAGTTTTAACCCCTATTTCATCCCAATTAATGTCCTTTTCCCGGCTGACCTCTTTCGTCTCCAGGAAATGGTTCATCAAATGTATCCTATCGGCCTGCAGGATATTTACGGATGATTAATATATAAATCGTCGAGTCGCAACAAACCTTGTTCAGATCGGCCAAAGCGAAGACGTTCTTAAAGAGATGCTTTCCTCGGGACGAAAATATATGCTGATTTAATTTGTCGAGGGATTCGCTCGTAGCCAGGATCGAGATGCGATTTGCGCTCAGATAATTCTCGAACGCGTCCGCCAACGTTTCGCTAACCCTACGAAAATAGCGTTATCTCTTTTTTTCATTATTTTCTCGTAATTTCCAATAAATAAGTGAATTTTACTTATTGAAATGGAGGTTTTCCTGCGTCGGTGCCTCTCCTTCGACTACCTTCTCGCAGATCACGTTCAAATCGTCCAGGATCAACAAAGACGGTTGATAATAGATCAACTTCTGGAACGTCGTAGTCATCGCTTTGAGAAGCGATTCGATGCTCTTGCTTTTCAGCTTCTTGCAGTTAACGGTCTCCACGTGAATGCGAAATGGTTTTTCTGAAACATCTTTAGCTATTTTGGCAGCTAACGTTGATTTTCCAGTACCCTGTTTCCCTATGAATGAAATTCAAATCCAAATAAAGAATTCCATTCTTCAAACGAAACTTACCAGTCAATAAAACATTGCTACTAACAGCATTATAGGAATGCGCAAACTTCAATTGAAAACAATTCTTTGAAGCATCTGCGATCTCCTGAAAGTTTCCGCACCGCATGTCCACGTGAAAATCGTCCTTAACATCCTCTTCCTTCTTATTTTCTTCCACCAATTCGGTGCCATACAACGCGAATTTCCCGCAACCCCGCAAAAAGTCACTATCGATCAACGCAAACGCCTCGTCCGGCTTGAACTTTAGCGAAAACCGAAAATTGCCCTTTTCCCCTAAGACCACATCCGAATTCATCAACAATGCGCCTCTCTTAACCTTATCCGCCAGATACTCTCGAACCATTTCATCCGCCGTAGTAAAATACTTGCTGCTAGTAACAATTTCTACAGTTCTAATAACAGGAATCGGAATCATCTTAGTTTCCAGTATAACCCGACCCCCAATCCCGCAACCAAAGTGCTCGAAGATGCTATCACTAACGAACAAAACATCTTCGAGGTCCGTCTCTTCCATCACCATAACGCGAACTATTAAATTCTTAGGTTTAACATCCCCCGCCCAAATTAACTCTAATTGCGCTAAAAGTATATCCGACTTTTCAATTGAATTCGCTACACTATTCTTGTGCAAGTAAACGTTGAAGGGATGCTTTTGACAATCAATATCCAAATCGGTTAAGGGGTGCAGCCTGCACACGATTTGCGTTTTGATAACATTCTTCAAAACGTTCTCTTGCGGCAGCTCAATATTCTTATCAGCCTGCGCAACTGGTGGCATAACTTTCACTTCAGTTAAATTCTCAAGGCGACCTGGGGAAATTGGCATGATTCCATCTAAAAAAGTGCACTTTAAAAATACTTGCTGCATACGTAAATTGTCCATTACCTATAATTACAGTCACACGAACTGAATTTGATATCCAAACCACCAATTTCTGTTTATTATGCACTATCCGCACCTGATTCATCAAAGATTCCTGTACATCATCAGCTAACATTTCCTATAATAATTTCTTTAATTACAAGATTTATTAATCTAATTTCCTCACCAATATATCAAAATCATCTCTTGTAGCTGCCACCATATCTAGTGACTTAACACTACCCACAGACCTGGCGCTCGCCAAAGACACAATTTCATTCTTCTCAATACCTAATTCTTTAGCTAAAATTGGGCACAAAGCGCATTCTCCTTCTTTGAGCATAAACAGAGGAGGCCCCAACGAAAAATAAGCGTTTTTATTATCACCATAGCTCATCCGAATGAGCAGCTAAAATGTACAAGTCATAAAATAATGCAAATACATAATCATTCTTTACCTTGTCTGAATCAAGTTGTCTACAATCCTGACTCGAGAGGAACAAGAAACTGTTCTTCGAGCTTATAAACTTCACTTTGTACTCTCTGTCCAACATTTTAACTTTAAAAAGGTTCAAACTACAGAGAAACAAATTAACATGAAAAGGCAACTTTTAATATTTTTGACAAGACACAGTTTTAGGGAATCCCCTCCACATAATATTAGATAAAAATAAAAGGTCTTTTTACTACAAGTTTTAGGCAAAAATAATAATAAACTTCTGATGATAATCAATCAAGTGGTCATAGATAATAATAACATAATTATTATTTATTTTGAATTTTAGGTTAAATCCTTCCTTCAAATATTCCTAGGAATTGCAGCGACAAACTTAGAGAACTATAACCTTTTAGGTTACCCTCAAAGATGGCTCTGCCTATTTTAAATATCCTTATTCCTAAAATACTTGTTCATCCTTTCCATTTATATTATAATAACACATCTTCATTAATAAAATCCTCCTTCATTAAATATTTGATGCAATAACTAATAAATTTATTTATAACATAATTTAATCATATTATTTGTGTTATATAATATAATATTATATTTTCAATACGACTTTTCCATCATTGGCTTTTGCATTGAAACTCTCTTCGAATCCGAAATCGGTGCTTGTTGATTTTACCACGAAATTATGGCCAGATCTTGGATCATCACTTCCAACTTCCATGCTAAAAGTTAATCAAATATCATCTAACATCAATTAGTATTAGTATTACCTTTGCATTTTTGAGCTAAATAAACCGCATTTTACAAATGCGATTAGCACCGAAAGTACAAATAGGAAACTTATAAATCTCATGCTGAGGAAACTACAAAACTGAGAACAAACTATTTAAAACGTTTGCTTTTATTTCACCTATAAAACTATGTAGCGTTTAATTAAAAAAGAAAACAATAACAATTTAAGCGTTAATCGATTAACATTTATTTTTACTTACAACTCTAAACCAATCATTAAGTTACGTTATTATTTTTGAAAATAACATTTATTTTTAGAAAACCGTATAGTCTCTTTATCAAACATTAAGTTTCTAATTAATAATACTGATTGAATAAGAATTTACAAAATCAATATTTTATTATTCAATATTTTTTTTAAATATTATAAAATTTTGACTGTAGATTTTAAGCATTTTTTTTTACAATATTTACTTTTATAGTCAAAAATTTATATTTTCTTTGTGTTAAATATTATTAATATTAAAATCAATTAAAAAAAAACATTTAACAAATATATTTTTTATTAATAATTTCTACATTCATCGTCTATAAACTTCATATTTATTGTACATGTATTTTCTTTTCTTTGACTTCACCTTCTGCAACGTTGAAGCTCTTGCTAAAACCGAAACTACTGTTCTTGGTTTCCACAACGAAGTCGTGATGTCTCCTCTGTTGATCCGCGGCATTCCTAAAAAAATAAACAATTATACATGCAACCATTGTGTAGAAATATAAAAGAATGTTATTTACGGGTTGAAGATGTTGCTTTGAACGCCCAACAAGAACAAGCATACGATCGACAGCAAGAATAAGAAGTTCATCTTGATTGTTTGATGAAACTTAGCTATACGGAAAAATCGACCAACGGTTATCGACTTTTGTAGTTTCTGTTTGATGAAAATAATTACTTTCTTGTAATTATCGATTGTTTATGGCCTGATTACATCTTTTGTTTCATTTTGGACTAAAATCATAAAAGCATTTTTATTAGTACACGTGTTGCAATTTACAACAAAATTCATTGAAAAAATAATTTCAATACAAATGCAAATTTTAAAGGTTTTTTTAATTTTCTTTATAATTTTTGCTAATTTTTTTATTAATTTATGACATTTGACATTTAACCAAAGTTAAGCGCTATCTGTTTTTGACAGTTCTTGGATATAATACTATTTGCCAACTCAGATCTGAATCAAATAAATAAAATTAACATATTTTTATAGACAAATAAATTATTGTTGATAATGAGTATTTCAAAGGAAAAACTCTTAACATATATTATTAATTTAATAAATTATTTCATTATTAATAAAGATGCAAATCAATTAATAAATTATGAAATTGAATCTTTATTAACTCATGAATTTTGTATGTTAAAAAAAGAAGTATTATAATTATCTTTGGTGAAAGTCTTGCTGACGGTTGGAGAGATGAACGTGAGATTGAGGCAAACTGAATGAATACGAAGACAAGTGGTTGGACAAATAGAAAATGGAGATTTGTCCTTGAAAAACTTCACGGTTGTTTCTTTAAAAATTACTACCAAAGTAAACCAATGCAACAATTATTGAAAAAATATAAAACAATAAATAAATTTAAGCAACAAAAATTTTGTTACAATTTTTCGCATATTAAATTTAATTAATTATTGCGTCAAAACCAACAATAAATTTTTAACATATTTTGTATTAATTGGAAATTTGGTTAAAAAAAGTTAAGCAGTTTGTATTCAAGATACTATTTGGATTGGTGATTTAAGAAACATGGCTGAAAGACATCGTGGTCAAGTTTGTAACATTATTTTAAATGTAACAACTTTCAATTTAAAATTTTTGGAGTATAATTTTTTTTTCAAGAAGTTAAGAACGCTTCGGTTTATAAATGTTTAAACAATTTAAGCAAATTGCTGTAGTGTATTTATTCATCGTCTTCAATGTTCCCTATACTTAAAGTTAAAATACAATTGCGCGTTGTTGTTGAATTGCGTGTGGTTTACTGCATATTAAAGCACAATAAATTATTATTAATCTAGACTAGCACGTGGGTGTCAGGACTCGATCAGTTGCGTAATGCTCTCCATTTTCGATTCGATTTTATCCAGAGCATTGACGGTTGCGGTGGCTAAATTGGTGGCAACCTCTTTTCCGATCGTCTTCAACCTCTGAAAGTCATCATCGAAAGAACCGCCGGCCTCTTCGCTGGAGCCTGCACAGCTAAAAAAAAAATAAAATATGATGCGAATCAATTCAGGATTTCCACTGTGATCACCGACTTACGTGTATGCTAAACTAATTGAGATGATGAACAGAACTGGTAGCAACTTCATTTTGGTACTGATGTCGATCCAAGATTGGCCGCAATAATTTATAGCCAACGCCACGTTTTTATTGATTATTGTTCAATGCAGCTCCTGTTTTTTATTGCCCATCAATTAAATTAAGAAAATTTCATTAGCGAACTCGAAATGCTACACTTCATCTAAGTGAAAATACGGAAATTACAAATTTTATTTCAGTTCGCACGTCAATTTCATCGTCGCCAGAACATAAACAAACATTTTATTTATATCTAACTGAATTTCCAATATACAAAATATATTTACACAGTCGTAATTTTTATTATATTTTCTTTATATATGATTACATCACAACAAATTTCATTGGACAATATTGTAAAAAAAAAATAAGAAAGAACTAAATTATTTAACTATTTTAATTATTTAATATTATTAAGATAAACAAGGCTAAATCAGAGAAGATAATGTTAAGTTAAGTTTATTTAGAGTTAGGTATAGTTGTCATAACTGTCAATGCTCAAAATAAATAAGTGTTGTTTGTAGTTTGTGGTATATCTGAGTAAATGTTAATAAAGTTAAGTTAGGTTAGATTATATTGTCTTTAATCCTTTGACAGCTTTAGGTTATGTTGCCAAAATAATAATACGTCATAAAACTTAATTACTTCATATAATAAATTTAGAATTTAGATAATATTTATTCTTTTAATTAATTAATTACTAAAAAATAAAAAAAAATAAATAAGATTTTTTTTAAATTATTATCGTTTATTAACACTTTTACTGGACTTGCAAATATACACTTCTTAAGATGCAATTGTAAATAAAACAGGGTTTGGAGGGTCTACTCCGTAAATTCGGTCGAATCCCGGTGATCTTTTGGAAAAGGCAGTTGATCCAGAGGCGTATTCTTCCATCATAGAAGCTTCGACTTCGTCTGCCAAGAATCCTCCTCTCGTTTGGGTCCTGTAGGTTGGAACAGCTGACACGAAAAAGCTACGATGAAATGTAATAAAATGTTAAGTACACGAAATAGGCTACTTACAACAGGACGAAGCACGTTCCGATAAAGAAAAGTCTACTGCAGAGATTCATGTTCCTTTCTGTTGTCGATTTACCTCATCATAATCTACTATTATAAATTGGAAAACAATATAATTTACGCTTTAAAAAATTCGATTGTTGAAAGTTAATTGCAAAAAAAAAACTTAATTGAAGTATTATTATTTTATAAATGGTTTACCGGTTTTACCAAATAAAATATTATATTAAAATTTCATTTTCAGAATATTAATATCAAAATTTCTACTTGTAAAATTTCTACCTATAAAATTTGCATATTCAAGAGCAATATACAACATTTTCGTTTCAATTTTTGCATAATCTTTTAAAATTTAAAAATATGCATAAAGAGGTTGAATATAATTTAGTATAATTGAATGAATCTTCCATTACCAAAAGTTTTATGTCTTTCATTGAAGGATTAAACCAGAGACTTGATGAACGTTTTCTTAATGCATTAAACTTTACGAAATACCGGTTTTAATTTACCGGTAAATCTGTTTTGAGTTAAATTGATCTACTGACAAACTAATAGAAATAATTCTAGATATATTTATTATAATAAAATTATTAAAAATAAGATTTTTTATAAATAATTATTGTTTATTAACACCACATGAAGCAAATACATCTGTAAATTATTTTTTTAGTTGCAAATACGCACAGTTTTTAATTTTCAGCTTTTGATACATTCTGTATTAGACTATGAAGTTGTATGCGGCTGTGCCGTATTTTCCGGCGAGTCCGACCAGTCCACCGGCAAAGTCGGTTGCATCTCTGATGACTTCTCTTCCGGTGTCGGCCAGAAGCTGTTCTTGCTCTCGATTCAAGAAGAGTCCTCTCGCTGAGGGCCCGTAAATTGGAACAGCGTTCGTGATGAAGCTGCGAAGAAAACGATGAAAAAAAGCGAACGTGCACGAAATAAGCTACTCACAGCAGCGCGAAGCACATTCCGACGAAGAGGAGGCCACCGGAGAGATTCATGTTGCTTTCTGACGCCGATCGCTCTCATTGTAATCTAATATTATAAAGGAGAAAACAATGCGTTCCGCGCTTTAGAAAAATCGATTGTTCACAGTTAAAGGCGAAAAATTGCTAGATTTTACATCTAGCAGTTGATTACTTCAATTTTAACTTTCAATCATATAAAACTGTTTTTACAAACATATTATTTGTTTCGAAAATTTACAAAAAATCCACAAATCAGTTAATATTTTTGAACACTTTGCGCTTCAAATAAATAATTAATTCAACGAACATACATTATTCAAATCCATTTACAGTTACGAATAAAAAATACAGTTATCTACAGCCGTGATTCGTTCATTACGCAATGCCCTAATGCCAGTAGAAATAGCATTTTTAGTTCCAATTTGTATTTAATTACAATTTATCATTAAAACCAGATATCAAAATTTAGGTCCCAAGTAATAGTTTATTTCCTTGACTTTTCGCTTTTCTCAAAAATTTATACATCTACTTACATTTTTCAGTAAATTCTAAAATTGCAAATTTAGTTTATAAATCTATAATATAAAAATTATTTTGAACAAAAAAATATTAATTAGAATTTGACTAATCTTAACATAATTTTGTTTTGTTTGTATCGTGAACATTGTACAAATTGTGATAATTCCAACATTGTGTTAGGATTAAGGAAGGAAAAGAAAATATGTGATAATTAAATTAAATGTCGTTCATGCTTCCATTCATTCGTTCCCTCCGTGCCCCGAATTGCACGACATATGTTGTTCCCATCTTATTATTATTATTTCTGAAAGCCGGAGAAACGTGACAACGAAAGATGTTTTTCCCGGCAGTCCGTGAAACCCACCGAAATGGAAAAGAAGGCACTAAATTTCAATATCTGTCAATGATCAAAAAGCCAATCCCCACCCTTCTTATATTTTCCATGCCCTTCGCCTTGCACAGATGCAAGAAAAAGACCCGCATGAACAATATAATACTTGGATAATTTTTTTTTCTAATTCCGAAGATGAAATTTGATTTGCGTCCGTCGCTCTCGCACACCAGTGATGATCATCATCGACCTTCGCTTTGGGCGTGGACCCTTTTACTAGAAGGAAAGGTGACTTCTGAGAATTGCTCATCCAACGTGGGCTGCGGCATCTCTCACTATGGCCGAACATTTTCGGAGATTAATTTTTTTTTTTTGGGAAAATTTTCTTTCCTAATATCTTTAGAGACAAGGAATTTGTTTGTCCTTCGTTCTTGGAAAATTTTATCAGCAATAAACCAGGGGTTCTAACCATTAGCAACAATATATTCTTGTAAATGTGACAAGAAAAAACCTTACAAAATGTTAAATGAAGAAATGATGATTTTGTTATGATAAAATTATATTTTGACACTTTAGTTTCTAAGTAGAATCATAATTATATAATAAATATTACATTAATATATTTTTCCAAATATAATTACAATTAATATTTTCTAATTAGATTTTCAAATTAATTTTAATTATTGTATTTTTTTTGTACCCTAATTTTCTTATTATAATAATATTTATTTTAGATAAACTTAATTTATAAAATATTATTCTATAACACTTGTTAAATATGTATACTTATAAATATTATTACAATAAATTTGATTTTGAAAATGAGTTAATATTTAGGAAAATGATTGAACGTTTTTTCTTATTGTGTTTATGACTGGAACATGCACACATACGTTACCATATGTTACGCATTTCAAAAGAAACGAAAGGTGCAAATATACCGGTCCTGAAACTATTTACTATTCATTTGGAAATTAAAGAAATGCGTCAATTACGTAACTAACTATCATTAAAAAATGTTGTAAATAAAATTAAAAATAGAAAATATTTTGTAGCTTTAATAATTTGTTATATTTTTTAATAGACTGTAATTATTGGTAATAAGATTTTTAATTGGTATGAAATTTCGTCTGGAAATAAATCTTTGGTATAATAGAATATGCCTTGGGGTTGGGGAAAATCTGAAAGATTCGTCCTTTATTTTTTTTTGTGTGAGGAGACACAATGGGCAAGGTTTTGGTATACAAACGGAGATAATGGGAAATCCGTTGGGCTTCTTGCCATTTGGCCCAAATTTTTGGAGGGAAACAAAAAAACAAATATAGGATTGAATTAACGGAAATGAGGGTAGTGAAGATAACAGGAATAATAATTAATGAGTGAATCTGCGAGGATAGCTCAGATTACATAAAATGAATGCGATTTCATTCAATTTCCGGTTGCGGTTCAGGCAACTCCCGAAGCATTTAAAGACCCCCACCTGTCAAACGCTGAAAAATCCGTTAAATTTTTTGAACGCCCAATTTTTTCCACGCTCAAAAAATAATTTATAGAGTTGATTTTTATGCTCGCTATCGATGCGATTGATGAAAATCGTCGATTTGTAGCTGGTTTCAGCGAGAAATTCAATATTTGTTCGAAGATCTTTTGCTGACGTAGGCAACTTAAGAAGCAGAGCTGCTGTTCACCTGTCAAAACCACATGTTTCTGAAGTTCTTTGGTGTAAAGATAGAGGGCCCGAAGCCCCTTCCACCTTTATTGTGACCAATAAAATTGCAGTATTCTTAAAAGCTTGAGCATTTCAAAACAACTGATCAAAATCGAAAAGAGAGGCAAACTCTAGAGATCAACGAACTTTTTTTTAACACTGGAAGCAACCCAAAACTTTACTCACTTCCTGTAACTGGAAGCGTTTGGAGCACCGAGACCTTGAGGGATTATCTTATAAGGTATGTAGCAAAGATTCGCTGAAGTTCTATCGGGGTACGAGCGGTCTGGACTTGTAGAATTATCGGAGAGCCGGAGGAGCCGAATGGCGTATAACGGTCACCATTTTTTCTGCCGTTTAAACCGCCCAAACATTTTTCTGTGTTTACCAAACGGCCCCACTACTATTACAAAATTCAGTTTCAAGTTCATTAAAGTGCTTCGCATCAAGCGGTCCGTTAATAACGTGTCGGGTTCGGTGGTAAGGTTACCTTTTCTGGCGGTAAAATTGCTCGATGATTATTACTCAATCAATCCGTAGGCTTCCTTCTATTCTCTATTGTGAACAATACTAATGATTGATTTATTTTTTGTTTCGTTTTGTGCAGAACAAGTAAATTAGAATAAAACATACAGAATGGCTCCAACTAAAGCAACCAGGCCAGTAATCCCCACATTAACATCAAGAGTGACCACAAGAAGTAAAACCAATAACGCAAATATAATAGTGAAAGGAAAACGAAAAGCTGATGGATCTCCTTCCAAGGAGACTGCAGTGAAGAGGTCAGCCTTTGGCGACGTGACGAATGCTTTGGCGAAGCCCAAGAACGACGACAAATCGAAGATTGTTAGCAAGAATGCTGTTAGCAAGAAGGTGCTGGTGCAAGCGAAGGTGCTACCTTCCGTTCGAACCGTGGCAAAGCCAAAGCAGAACGAGAACCAGGTGCCACCGGCGGCACCAGCTCAGAAAATCTTGACGAGGGCTTCGTTGCGTGGCATCCCAGCGCCTCCCAATCAAACAGCGCAAAAACCGAAGGAAGCCGTAAAAGATGTCGTCACAAACAAAGTCAAGACTAGACTTAGCAATGAGTTTGAAAAGACTGAGGAGTCCCTGTACTGCACCGCCCTGGAGGACGTCACCGTGCAAGGGAGTGCAAACACAAGCAACAAGTCCAATGACAAAATGTCCATCTCAATGGTAGCCCATCAGATGGAAAAGCAATTAAACTTAGGCAATCACAACGTTCCTGAAGACGTTAACGACTTCGACAGAGAGAATTGGGACGATGTCTTTCAGATCTCTCATTACGCAATGGACATCTTCAATTACTTGAAGGCGAGGGAAGCCACCTTCGACACTAACGACTACATGGACCGACAAGTCTGCCTCACCAGGTGGATGCGGTCTCTGCTCATCGACTGGATGGTCGAGATTCAGGAGTCGTTCGAGCTCAACCACGAGACCTTATATTTGGGTGTTAAACTCGTGGATTTGTATTTGAGCAGGATGACGGTCGGCAAAGAGACTCTGCAGTTAGTCGGTGCCGCTGCAATGTTTATAGCCAGCAAATACGACGAGAGGATTCCGCCTTTGGTCGACGATTTCTTGTACATCTGCGACGGGGCCTACACCCGCAAAGAACTGCTCAAGATGGAAATCAATCTGTTGAAGGTTTGCGGTTTCGATCTGGGTATCCCGCTCAGCTACAGATTCCTTCGCAGATATGCCAGGGTAACTATACTTCAACAAATTCATATTTTCGGATTGTCCTAATCGTTCTCTCTTCCAGTGCTCTAAAGTGACTATGCCCATCCTGACTTTGGCCAGATACATCTTGGAATACTCATTAATGGACTACGCTACGGTCACTATTTCGGACTCTAAGCTCGCCTCGTCCGCTCTCTACTTGGCATTGAAAATGAAGCAAATCAGCGGATGGACCCCCACCTTGGAATTTTACACCGGTGAGTTACAATAAAATTTACTAGTTATACAAAATTTGACGCCAATTTCGAACCAATTCCATAGGATACAAACTGGAAGACATCATCAGCACCGTGCATGTTCTAAACAACGGTCTGCATCGCAAACCGAAGGAACAGCTGATGACTGTGAGGAACAAGTATTCGCACAAGATCTTCTTCGAAGTGGCCATGACGCCTTTAGTGAAAAATGAAGACTTGAGCGTTTAGACGAATTACCTTGTAGTTATCTATCTTTTTGACTAGTGTTTATTTAATTATTTCCTTTTTAATATTTTAAACAAACTGACTGCATCCCTCATCTTACACGTGCGCCGAGTGACGTATGATCAATAGACAATCGACTAACGAAACAAAACTGAAGACAAATTGTTCAAAAAAGTTTTACCCCAAGAAAATTTACACATAGCAAGACGCAACGACAGAACTTCGTCGCGCCCCATTTTTTCGATATATATGCTGTTTAAACATTTATTTTTTTTTAATTATATATTATTTTTATAAAGCAATCTTCGATGCCATGTGTTATATATATATATATATAATTAAGAAAGCTCGTTTTAAAAAATAGTTAAGTTCTTAAAATAGGTTTTTTTGTTATTGTATTTAAATATATTTTCTGATATAAATTTTCTTTGGAAAAAAACTATTAAATCCGTCAACGAAGTATATCAACGAGTTGTTGAGTGAAATAGTGGTAGTAGTAAAAGAACAATGAAAATGCGGAAGAAACCCATTGACAAGTATTATTAGATTTTCCCGCTCTTGTGTGTAACTGATTTTTTTCCCTTTTATAGTTGCTACTATTATGAACTCATATGTAACAAGCGTAATTTTCTTTTCTTAATAAAAATTATAATGGTTCAAATATGTGATACATTATGTATTATATAAGATCGATCTGCGCTTCTGCAATTTTGTCGTGATTGTAGCAAAGTACAATTAATGTATGTTATAGTTTATCTGCGTCTTGTGATATCTCTGTTCAAAGGTATCCAAATAAAATGATTCCAGATGCAATCACGATTTGTCGAGTCTCGCTCCTTCAGGCTAAGACACAACCTTATCTGGGAATCATTTTATTCCTAGTAGATATAAGCAATTCATATGAAATTATCAAAAGCACATAAGAGTTAAACTAGTTTAGGATAATTATAAATAATATGAAACTGATTATTATAATTTTATGTTTGTTTTGTATTAAAATATTTTCATTTTTTTAATATATATTTGATTTCCATTATTCTCTGTGTGTAACAATTATTAGTTTCTTCATTTAGTAAAAATTAAATCCTCTATATAATAAATATCACATCTTTTCTCTTCTTAACTATAATAATCTCAAATCTGGGTGGAAACAAGTGCATGTTAAATTTTTGGGCGGAGCAAAGCTCATTTGTTAATACTAGGGGGCGGGGTTAGCATTGTCAATACTCGCACGCCTTCTTCCAAACCTTGCGCAACGCCGACACGGGAAGCCGTCAGAATCTTTCCAGCAAGTTTTGTGGAAGCAGCATCCGCACTTCTTGCACCTGGACACTGATCCCATCCTCCACGGAAAAAGTATATCGTTTTTCTTGCATATTTCGCAGATGAATCCACGCGCCAGACACAGCTAATAAAAAGCGAAATTATTTGATGTATCCAATGATCGAAGTGTTTAAGCTTACTTGGCATTCGTAGACGTGCTTGCAGCACATTTCGGCGATGAATTTAAATTTAACCCGCATTTCTCCCGTCTTTACTTTGACTAGATCCTCCATCGAGTAAATGTCTGGGTCTCTCAGCAAATAACTTCGTTCGTTTCTTAGGTAATCTTGTATACTGAAATCAAAATGTACAATCTCTTGAAAGCAGTTAAAATAAATACTCACGTATCGGCAAATCTGCAAGTCAATATGAAATCCTTCAGGTAGCTCAGACCTTCCCGGAACATTCGACACGTCTTCATGGCCTTGTTGTTCATGAGCTTTCGATTCAGTTCGAAAACCCTGAACAACGGATCCGTGTACATCTGCTCCAAAAGGCGGTACGAAAAATTAGAAACAATGAATCTGAAAGCGTTTAAATTGGTTCAGAAGTACGTCGAAATCGAGGTTGGAAGCTTATACCGCTTGAAATTCCAGTTTTGAATTATCCTTGCTGGAATTATAGATAGCTGATTACTATGGCAACCTGTGCAGAAGAACCGGCCAAGGTAGTTGCAGTACCGGAACTTGGAAGCATATTGTTTGGCAACTCGCATCCCGCATCCGGCGCATCGATAATTCTGTTTGGCCATCAAATCATTCCTCCTGCAATGTACAATAAATATTAGTAACTAATGTGTGACGATGTTTTTCAGTACTTACGAAATAATTGGATGAAGTGTGAAGATAATCTGAGGTCTAGGAGGTGCCCATTCCCTGGTTCCCCTCAAAGATGTAACGTGCTCAACGCAATCGTCCGGACTCACAGGCCAACTTTTCGGAAGAGGAAGCAGAGCCTGAGGCGCATCCTCCTCGGATACCAACCACTCCAGATCGGAAGCCCTGGGAAGCTGCTTTTCGCTGAACTTACTTATCAAAGTCAGCGCAACTCCTTCGGCGGAAAGCGCATCGGACGCTCCATCGGGCGCCTGCCTAGAACGTTTCATAATATCCGCTTCGGAATACAGCGAAGCCATGGACATAGACAGTTCCATAATATCAGACAAATTCGACGCTTTATCAACTTCCAAATCAAACAGATTTTCTTCAGAAGAAATGCTTCCGGAATACGTGTCCGGTGATGAAGACATCGAAGCTGGACTAGCTTCAGTCGTAGCTAAAATTAGCAAAATTAAACAAATAAATCAATAATTTGCAAATAACAATACACACTGTCTGTTTTTCCATCGCTTAGCAATGAAGACCCGCCGCTCCAGTTGGTTTTCTTTTGTTCTTCGACAATTTTCATTCGTCGTCTTAATCGGATACGTTGCTTCAGCTGATTAATTTCTTCGTCACTTTCCTCCTGATGTTCATCGGCGCAAACTTTGCCGCATTTGATCTGTTCTATAGCAGAAATAACCGCTTCAGAGATGTTGAAGTGTGCGTTCTCGCGGTCCAATTCAGCGTTAGCTCTGGTAAACTGACTGGACATCAGGAACGATGTCAAACTTTGACCCTTCAAAGGCCTCGGAAAATAACTAAAAAAAATATAATTCAATAAAATATAAAATTTAGATTCGTAAATAAAATATACCCAGTTGCCATTGGCAGAACACTCATGCCACCATCCTCAATGAATGTTTTCTTAGGTTTCTTCGTATAGTCTTTCTCGCCGCTTACAGAGCTCAAAAAACTGTACTCTGGTGCAGACTTGGCGGTCTTCGGTGCGCTTGGCGTGTGCTCAATTATATTACAATTATTAATCAAAACCCTTTTGCCTTGTTGCGTCTTGTTCAGTCGTTTCAGCATCGTTTTCTTCGGTAACTTCTGCAAAGAATCGTAATCCACTTTTAGAAGACTAGGGGAAACTTTTTCATTGCCTACAATTTTGATAGGCGTTGCGGGCGACGACCGACATTCCGTGTTATGCCTGACCCTGGCTAATTTAACACCGTCTTTATGCAAGTCAGGCAAGCTTTTCCAGGTCCTCAACTTAACCACAATCCTCTCCGCATCTTTGGTCTTGATTTCATCGCACTTGGGTAGTGTTAAATCGAAACTTTGGCATGGCTTTCGCGTCGAGTTGTCTTTGAACCGCATGTGCGCGTCTGGGAATGACGAACATCTTCTGTGGTTCTTGTGGAATTCTTTTGATGGTAGCAGAAACAAATGCGGCTTAATTTCGGATAAAAGAGAGGGCTGATTGCGCTCCACAGCCCTGAGGCAAATCAGGGTGGCTTCAGCGTAATCCTTCTGGCATAAAAACGCTTGACTATGGTAACAAGAAAGCAAATGGGATTTATCTGAGAGAAGCCAGGAGAGTTTCTGAGATAACGAATGATTCTCAAGGCACCTGTACAGCCAAGTTGAAGCCCGGTCCTCCTTGATTGTGTGTGGCAAATGACTCCTGTATTCACAATCAATACTGAACGAAGAGTTTGATGTATTGGGTTGGAGCCATTGCAAACCTTTAATAAATCTCCAATAATTTGACTCACTCTAAAAGCAAATATTAGAATTATGTTAACTGATATGCATTAGTCATTTACCTCAGTCTGCTTAATTGTGCAACCATGTTTGAAGATCTTCACAACATCTACATGCAGCCTATTGAGACCACCATATATGTACCATACATTAGCCACCTGACTGCTCAAGAGACCCTCAACAGTTGACTTCAACTCACGGAGCAGTGTTTGATGCTTCAACTCAACATCACTTTCCCACATTTTGCTCAATTGAATAGAATGTGCAGTATTCAGGAGATATAAAAAGGAAATCACATCTTATCTCTTGCAGAACACATCAACAATCACAAACTACGTGATGCACGACTCCATTATTTACTCATAAACAGAAACTGACGTTTGCCTAACCTACAACGAATTTTTATCATATGTTTTTTAAAAACTTTGAAATAATGAAAATAATCCAAGGAAACAATTACCTTGCTTAATTAATCTATTTGACTAGTAATAATTTAATAGTTTACATTTTATTATGTACAAAATTAGTATTATAAATAATGATTTAGTCCTTATATTTTAGTAACTTGGTAAACTTTAAATCTATTAATTTAATCTAAAACTTAGTCAAAACATTACTACAAAATTAATTAAAACGTAAAAACAAACATTAATAATACAAGTTTATTAAGTTCAAGGAAATGTGTATAATTAGTAGCCTATGACGCAATTTGTAATTCTTTATTATATTGATTTCAATTTACATTAACTAATAATTAATTGCATTTAAAAGTATCTTATAGCAACAATATATTGGGTGAAGTAAAAAGTTTTAAGAGTTTTTTGTTAGATTGCTTTAATGAGCCATATCTTAACGTATACATCGTTGCATCTTGTCGATCTATACTGCGACTTAAAGCTTTAAAAAAAGTGAAAATGAGCTGGTCAAGTTTTTTTTACCAATAAGGACGAGGACTTCAATCGCGGAATTATGAAATTGCCTTCAAAATGGACAAAAGTTATCGAACAAAACGGCGCATATTTGATCTAAATCCGAAAATTATAACTTTGTTAATTTCATCGTCGAATTAACGAGAAAAAACGCTCAGAAGTTTTTACTTCACATAATATTGTCATAATTTTATGCTAAAATCATATAAAAATTAACAAATACATTATTTACATATTTCATATTTTAGATACAAATAAAAAATGTACAATAAATTAACTCTAAATAAAATAACAGATAGGCCTTCAACATTTCATATAATCGATGTTATTGAATTTAAATTATATAACAATATAATAGACTATTTGTGAATAACAAAGTATTCTTGCCTTAAGTAAATAAACTTAAAAAATAATATAAAAAATTCGTTTCCATATAGAAGTTTACAAAAATAGTAACATTTAGACATTTGATATGAGTCAAGTTTTAAAAATAGAAAGTTTACCTTCGATTAACCACACAGAGCCCTATAGGAGAAGTATGTGAAGAAGCAAAATGCGTAATTATAAATATCAATTGAGGGCATGTTCAGGTATTCATCCTGAATTAGGAAGTGATTAAGGCTGTAGGCTATAGCACATGCCACACCAAAATAATTTTCAGTCATGAAAGAAACCAAGCAGCAAGAGAATATTTCCATAAGCATCAACGTGTCCTTGCTTCCAAATCTGGATATTTTCCTGGATCTCACAATAAATGGGATTAGAGATACCAGCGGATGCAAGTAGGCTACAATTGCATTGGCATTATACTTAAACCAAAGTTGACCAACAATACATGGAAAAGCTAACATCTCCTTCAACAACCCAATAATTTTATATGGTTTATCGACAGCCCTCCCATGCAATGGATTCCCTAAAAAACAGCAATCCACATGATGAACTGAGAGAGAGAAACAAAAAACGCAATGCAAAGCTGAACAGAAACTTTACCCCATTTCCATACTCCCAGTAAAGAATGCAGGATAATTATAACGAAACCACTCACTGGAAGGAATGTCAAGCCATTGTTAGCTTCCAAACTGTTGATCTTCTTGAAAGAAGTCACACTAACAATTGATAATATTAAATGCGAAAGGGACGTGCAGTAATTGTGTGACATGACCTGGCTGGATTGGTTTCTTCAATTAAAAATTAACCAGCAACATCTAGGCTACTGCAAAAAAAAAATCTGCAAAACTTCACCCTTTACTGCAACCAAACACGCAATATTCTTCGCAGACGTTGACAGTTAACATAACCTTAAACAACAAAGGCACATGTTATGAGTGTGACCATTGCTTATTTGAGATTCGAGGGTGAAAATGTGCGAGGAACGCTTGAAATATGACAATAAATTCATCCTTGCACCAATGGTGAGGATGGGAACGCTTCCCATGAGGTTACTGTGCTTGGATTATGGGGCTGATATTGTTTATACAGAGGAATTGATTGATTGGAAACTCATGAGATCATTCAGACGATACAATGGTAATGGATTATTGAAATATGATGTTTATTTAATTATTTATATTGTAGATGTTTTAAAGACTGTTGACTTTTTGGATAAATCCGATGGAACTGTGGTGTTCAGAACTTGTGCGAAAGAAAAAGACAAGGTTGTGCTCCAGATGGGTACATGTGACGCAGGGCGAGCTTTGCAAGTAGCTAAGTTGGTGTAAGGTTCAAATTAGTTTGCATATTATATTTTACTCTTTAGACTTATGCGCTATGTATTTATTTTAGAGAAAATGATGTTGCTGGTATTGATATAAATATGGGATGTCCAAAAGAGTTTTCTGTGAAAGGTGGCATGGGAGCTGCTCTCTTGACACAACCGGAGAAAGCTAAAGAGATTTTAAGTACTTTAGTGAAAAACATTAAAATTCCTATAACTTGCAAAATTCGCGTTTTTGATAATGAAGAGAAGACTATCAATTTGGTTAAGGATTTTGCATCCACTGGCATTTCAGCTATTGGAGTCCATGGTAGGACCAAATATGAAAGACCCATGCATGCCAATAGAAATGATACAATTAAGAAGATTGCTGAAAGTATAAATATTCCTGTTATATCAAAGTAAGCATAAAATAACGTAAAAATTGTAATTATTATTTAAATATTTATTTTCAGTGGTGGATCAAGAGAGATATTGAAATACGAAGACTTGGAGAAATTCAGGAAGGATACTGGTAGTTCCAGCGTGATGATCGCACGCGTAGCTCAGGCAAATTGTTCGATTTTCTGCAAAGACGGCCTCAAAGACTTGGAAGATGTAATCAAAGCTTATTTGAAGTATTCCATAGACTATGATAATTCACCTAGCAATACGAAATATTGCGTGCAGAATATGTTGAAGGAATTACAGGTGACACCTAGGGGGAGAAAGTTCTTGGAATGTCAAACCATGGAACAAATATGGTTAGTAAACATAATTTTAGTGCTTTCATTTAGTAATTATTATTATTTTTTAGTACAATTTGGGAAATGGGCGAATACTGTCGACAAAAACAACTAGAGTTTCAATCGAAAGGCATTTTGGGTCGACGCGAGATAACGCCGGATATGTTTAATCCTAAGCCAAAGAAGATGAAAATGGATAATGATGATGATGATATAATTACGGAGCAATGCGCCTTCGTCAGAGCTTCCTATCAGCATGATCCAGATTTGCCGAAGAGTAAATTGGTGATTTACTGCTTCAAGAATCAATTGAAACCAAGCTACGAAATTATTCACGAGGATAAATTGTTCAGGGCTATATTGACTCTGGACAATAAACGTTATAGCTCGACGTTTTGGGAAAAGAATAAACGGAACGCTGAGCAAGGTGCTGCCATAGTGTGCTTGCTGTCATTAGGTATAATTGATATGGAGAGTTTGATCAAAGGCGGAAGCATATTGAAATAAAGATTTTTTAGTTCTTTAACGATAAATTATTTATGTATAATAGAAGAAAATTGTTTATAAGAAGCATCCGAATATTACTGTTTTGCGCATTTAAATAAAAAAGACACAAATATTTGTTCTTAATTATATATAATAAACTAAATAGTGAAATTCACTAATTATATTAATATATGTTTTATGGATTTAAGTATTCCCACTATGCACTGAAAAATTAACGCAAATGCATTGAGTTTAGAAATATTAAAATTTATTATATCGAGTAATGATGTAAAATTTTAATGTATATTTGGTTGCCTATTTCATCATATATACAGGGTGGTCTTGTTAAACTGTGATCGTGACATGTCCGCTAAAACCGATAGCATAAAAGGCCAATATGCATATAGCAATATTGAAGCAATTGTAGACATCCTGCTTGGTGAGATTAGCATCTTCGAAGCGGTTTTCCTTCTCCAAACTATAAGCCACTGATGCAACGACAGCTGTTGCGACTCCATACCAATTTTCTTTGATTACAGAGATGTATATGCACGAGATCATATTCAAAGCCAGTACCAAATCCACCAATTCGGTCTTGTATTTATCGGTAAAATACAGGAACAGCGGAATCAAGCTAATGCCAGGATGACAATACGCCAAATCCTTGTTTTCGCCCAACCAAAGCGTTCCAGCAACGCACGGAAACGCAAACAATGTCTGGATCACGTGGGTCGTCTTCAAAACGCTCTGAACGTCCGCCAATTCCACTATTTAACAATAAATTATTCGAGCATAAATAAACTATAGGAAACATACCATTATCAATGATCCCAAATATTGAATTTGTAAGAACTGTGCCGTAAGCAATCGCCGGTAAACCTAGAACGTTACCGTGAAAATGCGACAGACAATAGAGACTTGTCCCCGCCAAGATTCCGTACGTTATAGCTTCCGAATGTTTCATGGTTTAAGTTAATTTTAAAAATATGTTACAGCAAATTTAGAATTGACTTTCGTAATTGAACAGAAAGAAGTTACTATGGAAACGTTTTGGAGACCGCTGGTGCAGAAGCGCCATCTGGTGCAATGCGATGACATTAAAATTGAGCGACATCTATTGGATTTTTTTTAATGGGGATATTGCCTTTTTTTGGTGATAGAGGGTTGCTAGGCTTAAGATGTAGATTGCATCGACAATCCGGTGAAGATTGTAAAGAGGCCCAGGAAATAATTGAATTGGACGTTTGCCGGGATTTCCATGACATCTTTGCCTTCGAGGAAGGCGTACTGTCCGACGGCTAAGACGAGTCCCCCGGCGATGGAGAAGACGTTTACTGAAAGACCTCCGATTGCCATCATAGCCACGGCGTTCACGTAGACCCAGCTGGTCAATATTTGCTTCTTGTCTCTGCCGTCCACCAAGTACCATGCTAAGATGGCTATACCGAAAGCGGTCGGAACAAAGTTTCCTAAATCATGTATTTTGTTCTCCATCATCAGTTCAGAGGTGAAGAGGCCCAACCCTATGCTCTGCGCGACTGTCGTCGTTCTCCTCAATATGTACTGAGTCTGATCGTCGCCTGCCTCCTCAGCTACAATTTATAATAGTTATTCATATAAATTAAATGTTAAATTACTTGTTCTCACAGGGCAATCGAAAGAAGGATGCTATTCCATTGATCAGGAACATGATGTCCGCCAAATAAGCGAGATGCGTGATGTCCGTTAAGAAATTCTCAACAGTCATGAAAATGGCGAAAATCGCTGAAGCAACCAGCACTCCGTTCGAGACCAAATCAATGATATCCTTCATCTTGGTTCACTTGAAAATTTAGCGTAATCTTAATGAAATTAAAAAATAAATATTTTAAAGGAAACTAAAAATTTTAACTTGACATTTGATGTACTGTTTCCATGGTATCAATTATACCAATAACTGTAATAAAGAAACTTCATATTTGACGATGGATGTGCAGGTTGGATGTTCAGAACTGCATAGTATTTTCGGGAGGATTAATGATGCGTTCGCATGATGATGAATGGTTTGTTTGGAGTCCGGCAGATATGTTATCCCCCGGTTTACGTAATACTTAATCAAGTGGCCGGAAGTTTTGCGAGGAGGGAATATACCAGAAATGGACATTTTCACGGTTCTCCTTTTGCGTCTATTGTCATGCAAATCGCGAGGATTCTTGTATTATGACATCAATACAATTGCATGTCAGCGACGAGTGTTATTTATACACGGTGGATGACGATGAGGAGGGTTGCTCGAAGGCCCCCCGTGCCTCGCGCCCCATGCGCTCCCATTGGCAGCCTAATTCAATATTTCCAGTCCGTGGACCAATCGGGCACCCTCCACGGGGGGTTGATACAAAAGCTAAACATAGGGCTCCGAGCGGAATATCGCGCGCGTAATTACTAGCTTCCCTCCCCAGTTGCAAACCCTTCGTATCACTTTATTTCAGCCCTTGCAGATTCTAATCCTGATTTCAGTTGGAAACGAGCCGGTATTTTTAAAAAAATTCATAGCCTCAGAAACGAAAGAAAAAAAAACGTTCTGAATACAGCTTCATTTTAATATAACACTATGAATATTAAATGTTTACAAAAGCAATTTATGTTAGTTTATATTAAACTAAATTGAGTTACATTTATGTGGAATGTTCAAAATGAGACTACAGTAAACTTGAAAATTTCAATAATTACATTTTAATTGATTATATTTGTATTTACGGCAATATTTCCATAAACAATATTCAGTCTAACAAATCTCTAATACTTAACTTATTTTATAGTTTTATAAGATAATAAAAAATGTTGAAATTTCTACATGTTTCATTAGTTCATACTCCTTGAATTTGAAATATTCGGTGTAACAAAACTCTACTAATTGACCAATTTTTATACGCTTATAAAATTCAAACATTTTCTACTATTTAAAACACGAAACTCAACTACAAATATTACTAATATTTAAAGTTTTAAATATTATAAATTCAGCCGTCGGCTGAAACCTGTGAAAGATATGGACATTTTACAGAGATTTCTTACTTTTCAGGATAATAAAGATTTAAAACTGTTCTGCAGTTTTGATAGACTTATAGTTGTTAAGCACACAATAAATTTTTATTTTTTTAATATCCAAAACCATTTCATTATTTTCAACTTTTTTATACACAAATATTTAATATTCAAATAATACATTTTGTATTATATGATTTTTTTAAATTTATTTATTTAGTTTCGTGTGTTTTGCTTAGCTTAATCTTATTTTAGTATATTTCTAAAAATGTCAAATATGTTTAAATGAAGTATTAGTGTTATTTAAAAAAATGTTTTAATTTTGCTAAATTTTCATTCTTAAAATCCTGTAGCTTTTAAATATTTTAAACCTTGTTAATATACAAATAATGAAGTTAGTTTATCTTTCCTTCATATATTTCTAACAATTATAAATAATGTTTAAACGATTTTTTTCATTAATAAATTAAATTTGTAGAATATTTAAAATTAATTAAATTTATGTGTTAAAGTTGTTTGACACAAAGAATTATCTTCTTTTACACCGAAATAATCCTCGACAAGCATTCCTGCTCACGTCCACTTTTTAGTCGGTAAAAGTAGATTAGGTAACAGCATGCAATTAAGTTGTATAAAAGAAACTGTCCAAGGTAGCAGTCCTCTCCTGATTCGTAGAAAACTCTGTCTTTTTTCCCTTCTCCTTCGCCCAATTCTATGACCATTCGAACTATTATATGGAAATGGGTCAATTCCGACTTTTATATTCTCTTTTGCATCTTTCTTTTATTACTATTTTTTTTTCGGAAAGTGACTACCTAAACTGCAGGGGCAGTCTAGGATGTAAACACAGTCGATGACACCCTTATGTGTTTATTCAGAAAGAAGGGAAATTTTAGTAAAAAGGAAGCAGTTTTTGCGCAGATTTATTTATTGTGAGAGGCCCAAAATATATATAGATATATATTTGGGGGCCCGGGGCGGCTCCGCATTAAACTTCAAAAGTCTCTATTATTGCCCCTAAAGCCTACTCACTCTCCTTTCTCTCTTCGTCTGGCTTACACACCCTCATCTCTCCCTCTTCCACTTCCTACACAATAAACGCTTCAAAATTGGATTATGTACAAATAAACATAAATATTTATGATACACCCATATTTTCTTATAATAAATCCGACGTTCCTTTCCCTTCCGAGTAGAAAAACCAAATAAAAGTTAAGTCGTAAAGATGAAAGAAAAACTTGTACCGTTCGAAGATTATTTTAAAATTAAAATTAAAACACATTTAAACTAATAGTTAATTATCGCTTTTAAACTTAAACAATTTGATGCGTAAAGTGGATTATTATAAAAGCGTGAGAGGAAGTGGCCCTTCCTGCGTTGACACTAAGTATTGAGAAGACTCTTTTAGTAAATGGAAGATAACATCAATTGCATGTGTCGTGACTAAAGAATATAAATTGTATAGAAAACTACATTCATGCTTTCTCAATGATTTAATGCAATGGCGATACTTTAGGATACTGTTACAAATGCGTATAGTTTACACAACGATGTTACTTTAAAAGAATTAGTTCTAAATGATAATTATTTACTAAGTAAATAAGCTAGAAAGAGCTAAAAAACAACAATATTTTTATATAATCTAAATTTTAGAAAATTAAAATTTTCATTGGAAAGTTGCTCAAAAATTAATTTCGAAAAATAGAACAGTGAAAATCATTTAATTTTTATACAAGAACAAAGATAAAAATATTGGGCATAATGCAAGCAACTCGGTCTATTATATAAAATTAAGGAAAACTTGCTGTAAAATTAAAAAATCATATTTCAAGAATAAAATATTTCAGGTATAAATTGTAGATATAGGGAACTAGTAATAGTAATCATGTAACTAGTAATGTTGGTATGGGATGAAACGAATCTGAATATTTGCAGAAAAACTTAGATAAATTACAGGAATGGCTCATATTAGCACTAAGGAAAAATACCTGCCCAACTTAAAGGTCAAAATTAGCATAAATCAATAAAAGTCAAATATTTAAGCATGAATCTCAACATAAGGATTTAAGCTGGAAAGATTACATTAGGATTAAGAGAGAAAAATGGTTAGAATAATTGATTGGTTATTAGAGCGAAATTAAAATCATAATGAAACCAGATTTATGATATTTAATTGTGGGATGCAGGCAGCAAATCTTACTATTCTCAGAAACCTGTGGTTTATCGCCATTAGACAAATACTTGAAGATAATACCAATGTTTAGTAGAAGATACGAAGATAGACTAGAATTACATAATAATGTTCTGGCTATTAACTTGCTGTTATCAGCAAAACAACCAATAAGCCAATACTTTAGATTTAATATGTAGATTTAAGTAAATTATTAATGTTCATAATCATAATAATAGTAAACTTTCACCAAAAAAGTTTTTTAATTTAATGTCCCATCGATTCGCAGAATTTCTTGTCTAAAAAGAAAAAATAATTTATTTTTCACCAATTATTTACATTTTTTTATATAATTATATTAACTTAAACTTATGAATTTGTATAATTACATTTTCTTTACTAAAATTATTAAATTTTGTTGACAAAAATTAACAATTTGTTTTTGTAAAGTAAATAGAATGTATTATATTATTTTGAATATTGTATCAAAATATTTGAAATTAGATTTTTATAAAATAAAGTATGAAATTTTATTTTGTTATAATATTTACAAGATTTAATTTTAAATTAATCAAAAACTGCGTAACTTAAAATTTGCGTAAGTTCGGTTATAACTGTAAATTAATTAATTAATTTATTTATAGAAAATAAATGAAAATAATTTAATATAAATTTTATAATATTTAATTTAAGACTTGAGAAAAGATGAGATAAATGTAATAAACTTAAAAAAATAGAAATAAAATGTCCTTTAAATTATTTTATGTGAATAAAGTATGATTTTTGTATAATTACATTTTACTAAAAAATTACTAAAATTATTAACTTTTGTTGTAGTACTTCCCTAAAATGTAACGAAATATTTTTTTTTTGTAAATTAAAGTAAAATGTAATTATTTTGAATATTGTATCAAAATAATTCAAATTTTTATAAAATAAATTATATGTTATAATATTTAAAATATTTAATTTTAAATTAATCAAAAACTGCGTAAGTCCGGTTTATACTGTAAATTAATTAATCAATTTGTATATAGAAAGTATATGAAAATAATTTAATGAAAATTTTATAATATTTAATTTAAGACTTGAGAAAAGATGAGATAATGTAAGAAAAAGAATGTCCTTTAAATTATTTTATCTGAATAAAGTAACTAAAGTAAACTTTTATAGTAAAGTTTTAGTTTATCAGCTACTTTATTTTTGAAATATTTATTTGCTGTACATTTTACATAACTAAAAGGACATTAAGTTAATTTGCTGGCGGTATAATTATTTAGCAGATTCGAAACTCGACAATATTTTCTAATATTGATAATTTTAATTACATCTACTTAAGACAAGAAAATTCATTAATTAGTGATTAATACTTTAATATTATTTAAATGAAATTATTTAAATTATTATAAATTAAAAAATATCGACGGAAATTTAAATTTATGTTTTATTATTTATTTCAATGCTGTAATTAGGATATGCGAGGGTACAAATTTTAATTAGAATTATTTTATATCTAAAAATGAATTAAATTAATACAAATTTTAATAATTAAATTTTCGAATTCTATTATTTTGGGTGCGTCTTATGGTCCGAAGGTAACATTAAAATATTTTTTGCAATAAATTGTCTCTAAATTTGTAAAATATTTGTTCAAATTAATTCTGAATTACTTTTATAAATCTTCAATATTTTTTTTCGAAAATTAGAAAAAATGAGCGGAAAACAAAACGGCTTAAAACAATATGGAAAGATGATTATGATCCGAGAGTAACATTAAAATATATTTTTCTAAAAATCATTTTATAAATTTAATTGTCCAAAAAATACCGCAAAAGATTAGATAATTAGGTGACAAATAAATAAGGATTAAGGTATGACAAAAATGTTGTTAAATGATGTCTTAACGACATTTTTAAACTCAAACGTAAATATGACACTTGTAAATCCGTTGGGGATGCTTCAAAGGAAAAAAAGGGAAGATATAGTATCGTTTTTTTATGTCGTCGTTTTTAGTGCTAAAGCTTTCCTTGTCGGCAGAGTTTTATGTTTGTTTGTTAAGGCAATCAATAAAATGATGCACTCCCTCGAGGAGTCCGACAAAGATGAGTGTTCCTTCTCGTATAGAAAGCGGATTTAGTTACAGAGAGCAAAATGGCTCCTCAAGGGCAGATGCATCCGGACAAAGAGATTATCTGATAAATCTAATAAAACATTTAAAGCGAGCTGCTTTACTCTCTTCCAGTGCAAGAGAGATTTAAACCAGCCCCGGATAATTGAATAGAATTGTCAAAAGGGGAGGCGGCGAGCGCCCCCATTGGTCCGTTCCAAATCCCACCTCTTTCTCTGCAGAGTCCACCCATCAGGATAACTTAAAGCTGAGCGCAGAGAGACCCAGAGATCAGTACCGCTCCAGTTGTCAAACAGTTAGTGACACTAGTTCATCTGAAAAGTAACGTGTTGACGTGAGTTTCGCGTGTTGTTAAATAATAGTCTGAGATCAAAAGAAAATTTACTTTTTCTTGTGTGAAAAATGCATATGAACGATTCCGCTTCAGCTTTGGCCGGTATGTTACCCTTTGACTCGATCGGTCTGTACGAGCAACCCAAACCTAGGTTCATCTTCAAGATGCCTAGGGTAGTGCCCGATCAAAAAGCAAAATTCGAATCCGACGAACTCTTCAGGAGATTGAGCAGAGAAAGCGAGGTGAGTTTTTTTTTTCTTACAATGTTCCAACCTTTGATACCAAAGACAAATGACGTGATTTAATTGCCGTACCTTGCGGGCAAAATCTGAGAACAAAGCGTTATTTTTTACGATTCGTTTATTATTTTTGTATTGGAATATTTTTTACATTTTTATCTCTATTCGAAAAGATTTATAAAATACGAATTCGTATTGATACCGACTTTCTAAGAACAATTTCTGCTTTTGACATTGAAAATTTCCCAGCTAGAGAATGCCAAGGTTTCATTAATGTTTCATGTGTGATCCGGGGAAGCACAATTTTTTTTTCGTTTAACACTTCTTTTTTTTCACTCCCAGAAAATAAGAGCAAATCAATATAATTAGTCGCACAAATTACGAAATGCAATTATTTGCTCATGCATCAACAAACAACAAACTTTAATTATCAAAATATTATGATTATTTAAAATAATAATGCAAATGTTCCTAACTTCCTGTTTTTCCAAACTTAAGTAAGAAATTTGTTTATAAAAATGCTATTATTTGCAAATGAATTTTCTAAAAATAATTAAGCGTATTTTCCTCGATTTTTTTTTGCACTTTATATTAAATATAATTTACTGAATTAATTATATGCTTTCCCGCCGCGGACTCATCGGGAATTCCGCGATTGTTTAGCACAAAGTCGAGTCAATATTTTACTTGCTCCATCGGCGTAATAATAATAAAGTAACGATACAAAGCACAAATTCTCGAAAATGATTACATAAAACACAAATAAAAGTCGTCACGACAAGGATCGCAATGGAAATTTCGGTTTAGATCTTATATTTTTTTTTTGTTTGTATTTTGTAAGAAGTATTTTTTTTGGGCGACGATGAGGCAATCCCAGTGTTTTCTTAGTATATGTCAATCCGAATATTACTCACTTGTATGCCGGACATGCCTTCACTTTAGTCATCGCGTCGCGTATCCATTTCAATAATCATAATCGTTGCATTCGCAACGAAAAATCAACTTGTATAAACTGCGAAGATATCGTCTTGTTTATAAATCAAAACCATTTTAACCTTCAATAATATGAAGTTCTTCTAAATTACATTGAAATTTTTTTTTTTGACATATGTCATTATTTTGACATGTGTCTTTTTCAAAATGAAAAACATATTTTGGCAGCAAGATTTCCGGGCCATACGAAGTCTGGTCATAAATTAGAATGTTTTATACTGTTTGGACAGCTGTCGCAAATATTGCCGTTCGTTATTTGCCTCTTAATTACTAGCAGCAAATAAACTGTCACTTTGCAAGTCAATTTTTATTATAAAGTAGCGTCGCTTGTTTGTCGCCGCTTAATTATTCACTATTGTTCTTTCACCTTTCAATTAGGATCTGAAATCCGGTAAATACCTACACATCATTATTTCCAATCAATATTTTCTTAGTTTTTTTAATTAATAGTTTCTGATATATTTTCATTAAGATTTTATTTGAGTCTTATTTTCACTTTTTTTTTTATTATAAATTTGATTTCAGTAATCTTTCTTTAATTTTGTGGTATATTTTTACAAATTCAACTTTTATATTTCCTAGTTAATTATTTAGAAATTTACTAACATTTTTATTTATTTTCATCCAAAATAAATTTAAAAATTTTCACAATTATTTACTGTATTTGTTATAGGTTCGTTTCACTGGATACAGAGATAGGCCGCAAGAGGAAAGACAAGTGCGTTTCCAGAATGCTTGCCGCGAAGGACACACGGAAATCGCTTTCGCAGCGACGGGAACCAACCTTCAATTAGTTTTCAACCCACCCACAAATGGATACATGCCTGAAAGAGAATGCGATTTCGAGAAAGAAGCTGGAAAGGTACGTGCATGAATTTTCATCTGTCCTGAAACTCCAACGTTTGCAACGAAATATCGAACGCCCTTCGAAATGCAAAATGGCGTAAAACGACGCTCGAGTTAAGCTGACCAATGAGAACGCGGCGTCTGTATTGATCCGTCGCGACGCCATCACTGCTCTCGGCGTTGCCACGTCTAAATTTGACTACTGTATGCTCTTTAGTTTATACCTATTCCGTAACTATTAGTTAAAAATAACAGAAAGTTAGGATGATAATTGAAAAAAATCTTTAGATTTGTAATTTGAACTAAAAATTTCATTAATTTTGAAGAATTTTGGTATATACTTGTTAGTATTAGTTAATTAAAGTATATTAATTTTTACAAATTACATCAAAATTAGATCTCAGAACTCAACTAAGAGTTAGTTAAGTAACGATTTTATATTACGAATTTTAGGAAACTTAATTAATTTAAAAATAAATTAGATTGTATCAAAAATGTTGAAATAGTTACATTTGTATTTAGTTAAGTTGTAACTAAGAATTGTGGTTTAGACAATATTTCATTAGATTAATAGAAATGTTAAATTAATATAAGAAATCAAAATTAAAATATTATTTATAACTAGTTATATTTTTAGTAAAAACTCAAATATTATTGTTCTTAAATATCAGTATTAAGAATTTAAAATTAAATCATAGATTTAGATTTGTACTTGGTACTTAGAATTCAATTATATAATTATGGAGAAGTGAATAGGTATTTGCAACAGTTTAGTTAGTTTTACGACAGGTCCACCATTCCGTTGTGTAGTTCTTCCTCGTTCGTTTCTTTCTTTGTTACGTAGGGGTTCTTGGGTAATTTTGATTTATGCCCTGGCAGTCTGCCCTTTTGTCGCCAGTTGTTCGACGGTGCTCTGCATTCGGTCCAATTTATTTTTAAAGCGATCGTAAATCTTCCGGTCGTCGGCGAATTGTTCTTGAAAAGGAAAACCGGGCCTCGTGCTCACCGCCCAATCCTCAAGATTAGACATCTCATAACACCCCCGAAAGCAATCCAAATTGACAAGTCTACTAACAGAGAAGAATAAAGTCTTAATAGGAGAGCAGATATTGTCTGGGTGTGATAGTTTTTAGAGTCTCAATGGTATAACTATTTAAAATAAGAGAGTGCAGCAAAGCGTGTAACTGGTTCAGAAAATATAAGGGTTTCGCTCTATGAGTCCTGGGGGGAAAATTAGAAATTCCAATGTAAATTGACGTCTCCTCAAGATGTTCGGATCGCGTGTCTTTGGAGCCACGCGATCACCATCTGGAGTTGTTTGTTGTTTGTCCTTCTCATCGTTGTTGTTGTTGTTCGGCTCCATTTCTTCGTGTAACAACGAGAAGCACGCGCGCTGCCTTCCTTTGTGCCCGTTTAATTAGAGCCGTTCTAACAATGAACCCATCACAACCAAAGATTCCTTACAAATTGCACACGCGTCTTCTCCTCCTCCCGATACCATCCATTTATTGCATACAAATTGCGAACTGAAACGGCATGAAATCGTCGACGAAACGAGCGGTCTTTTGTCTGATGGCAGCATAGCATCGCTCTGGGTGAAAACCCACCCGAAAATTGCGACATAAAAGGGCGAGTGACCGTCGCTAATTTCCTCCACAAAAAGAATAAAAATATAAAATAAACGAAGACGAGAGAACATGATTTATATAATAGGTCCGAGAGCGGAAAGAGAAACGGTCGGATCGGCACTCGCAAGGTGGTCCCTTCGTTCCACAGATGTTTCAAATCTTCCTCCAATTGTCCGCAATGAATTATTATATAATTTTTAATCTTCCATTAATTGCGTGTACTTGCAAAATTCTCACTCGATGCGGAGGGTCAAACGCATCCAGTTAGAAATAATTCTTAGCGACGTGCCCTTTCGGACCACCCCGATTCTCACTCTCCCCCAGTGCAAATAAAACGCATTCGTTCTTCGCTCGAGCAGAGAAGCAGACTATCTGCCACTGTGCGTAACTAATCGTGAAATCCGTTTGCTCATTTTTTCGACCTCCCTTGTTACCTATTACTTACCATCAACCCAAAAAAGAGCAACATTTTACTCTTCAAATAAAGAAAGCAAAAAATAAATAAAGTAACAATTTTGTTAGATAATAGACTAATATTTAATAGCAAGAGGATTTAATGCTGCGTACTGTGGATTAATTATTTTAGAATGAAACAGGAAGTAGGTAAATATAAAAATAAGTAAAATTGAAGAGGAGGAAGGTAGGAGATGTTTTGTTTGGAATCGAAAGGTTTCACAAAGGCGAAGGCTCCGTAAACAATTGACATGGGATAAACCGCCGAATGATTTTTAGTGATCTAAATGGCGCCTCGGCCGCCGTAAAATCTTTTACTGCTATTTACATTCTGCACTACAAGGCAGACTTTTCAAATAAACAGAAGCCACCCAGTTTATTGTAAACACGAAGCGCGGATCGTTCCTCTCTCTGCTGCTGCTTCCCTTGCCGCCTCTACCGCCGCCACCGAACATCAAAACGACTCAAAACCGAGCAACATCAAACAAAGTTTTGATCATTCGATCCAGGACTTTACGAGCACGTCCCGTTTCTACATAGTCTTCGTTTTTCAGCCTCAGTTTTGTAATCAACATCAGTTGCACCACACAAAAGGATTTTTTTTTTATTAACACAAATACATTTTCATAGTCATTTCACATTGCAACTATTAATATAACATATTCTAACTCTACAATATTTTATTAGTTTACTCCTTATACTGAAATATGATGTTTCCATGACTACGAAATATTTCATTCAACCTGTTTATCTTGTAGTCATCATGAAAGTTACGTTCTATGCTAATCGAAGAATTCGAAGATTTTTTCCTGTGTGTCCGTATAAACGAAACCAAACAGAGCTCCTGTTAGCTATAATTTCTGTTACGAAACTAATTTGAAACGTGACTGGGAGTAAAGTTTCACCGCTCTTTATTCCTCGTTTCGTTTTTTATCTTCTTCTTCAATGCCGGATCGAGAAAATTACTTGTATCTTTTTTTGATTCTAAATCTCTTAGAAATTTGTATTTAAAAAAATTGTTTTCTTGTATTGGTTGATAATGGGTTAAATGCGTGCTTGGGTGCAAGGGCTGTGCGTGATTTATATTTTTTAATAAGATCGGCACTTTATTATCTCCCAATTCCAAAAACCCGGTTGCATTAAGCGTCGGTGTCACGGTTGCATGTTGAATAGGGGAGTTCCAATATCGGCCCTGCAATTTGTCAAACATGTAGTTAACACTTGGCGTTCTCTCTTGGTCTTGCTCTTCCTCAACCCCTTTTTCGTGTCCATCCCCTAGTTTATTAAAGTTAAATAATGCGCAGACAAGATGAATCGTTATTAATAAAACGAAAACGTAACGAAAACACGAATTAATCGCGTGCAGTCTGGTTAAAAAAAACCGCAAGGGCCGATTCGCTTTCAGCGGTTTTCCGTTTCCTCGGCAGTTGCGTCGCACGATCCCCCCTGTGCCCCCCGCATAACCAAACCAAAAATACTCTTTGCAATATCGCGTTTCCTCTGCGGAGGCGATGATTTTTTTTGTTTTGTTTTGTTTTTTTGTTTGCGACGCGACACGAGGTCTAATTAAAAGTGAGCGCACGCGGTGTCGCCGGAATAAAAACAAACTGGGGGCTGCAGGATGCTTTTGGGGAAAACTGCAATGAAGTATAATGGCGCAGAGAGGAGAAACAATGCGAGCATTATGCAATTAACGAGATATGGGGCTCTTTGGAATTCTTTATACGCCCTCGCACAATGGTAGACGCGTGCTAGTTAACGCTCTCTCTGCACGTCGTCTCACTCATTTACATGTCAATTAAAAGCGACAGCATTGTTAAAAAAAATAAACGGTACAAATGCAAACAGAGAGAGGAATAGCAGCCTTCCGCACAGGAAACTTGAAAAACACTGCTAACGACTGCACTATCTAAATGCCTAATGAACACAATCCATCAGGAATAACCGAAGAAACACAATTATCTAATCTTTAAATAATTAAGTTATGCTACTTAGGTCATGCAATTATTTTTTGCTGGCAACCACTTAAGAAAATGTTTACATAGTTATCAAGAAAATCTTATTAGTATTTTTGTAAAAGAAAATTAATTTTATTTACATTTATTTTTTCGTATTTCTAAATTGACAACATTTTTCAATCATCTATTATATATAAATATAATATATCAAATGTGTGAATATTCCACGTCAATGTGATTCGAAAAGTAATCATTGGAATAACCGTTTTGAATATTCATGAAAACTCGTCGGATTTCCATCGAGTCGAACGCAATGCAATATTTTTTTTACATAATTTTTCTCGCTACTATTTATAGCAGAGTGTCATAAGTTGACTCAGACGTGAAAATTGCCATCGGTTTATTATTAGGAATTAGGAATAATAAGTAATTAATGTTAGTCATGCGATTCGAAACGAAGCATTATTATATAATAACTCAAAAAATAATAAATCTTTTCCATTAGTTTTCTGAGCTTTAACATTAATGATAAATATTAATACTCAATTTAATTTATTTTATTAATTTTGAATTTAAATTTTAAATTAGATTTTGATAAATTGCTTTTCATAATTGTTTTTTTTTGTAGAATTATGTATAAAAAAGATGTTGTTAAATGTTGAACAACATGTGTTTGTACCTAAGTTATGGAAATGGGTTTGGGTGGCCTAATTTCTATCCTCGATTATCGCTCTGCGTAAAATTGCTCAATTTAGGGAAATAAAGTATCTTTTATGGTGGCCGAGAAGTAGTTGTCAGTGCGATGGATATTATTCGTTTGGGAAAGATGTTGGGGTTCTCGGCCTAATTAGGGTTGTCCATCGGGGCATGGCGTGGTTCTTCAATTTCCAACTAAACACGTACCTGCCTCGACAGAGTCCGTGCCCTTTAATTATCCCGGCAAGCTCACCGTGAAGTCAATCTCTCCACTCCTCTCTTCTTTTTGTAGCATTGGAGATTTTTTTTTGTATCAAATATATATTCGTTACGTCCGGTCAGGAGACTGGACATTGTGCAACGATTCGTTTGGACAAAGAGGGCTAATCCAGAAGGGATTAGGATTCTGGATGAAGGCGGTGCTCGACGGTGACCAATGGTGGAACACACCTTCCATCTGCCCATTTTGGACTAATTTCGGACGGCAGATGTTGACTTCGCACGTTTCGTTGATTGTTTAATACAATTACAATTCCATATATTTTTTGTGTGCTCGTATTCAGGAGTCTTCCGATTCGCACGCCTTTTTTACTACCCCCATCCCGATGGGGCTGCAACGTCGAGGGGCCACCCCGTCGACCCTTTGTCGCTCGATTAAAGCCCAGCAACATCGACGGCGGATAGAAGCACGGATTTTGCAGAATCGTCAAGGCTTTCCGACGGGACGTGACGATCGTCGGATCGCGGATCGCATATCAAATACCCGTCGTCGCACGACAACAATAAGCATATAAAGAAGTAATAATAATGACGGCGATGATGATGGTGATGGTGATTACGACGATGATAACAATAACAACAATGCTTCGGTGAATTACATTTCTAGCCGGGATTTCCCTCCGAGCCTATAAATAGATTCCATTATATTAATGTTTCATTTGTTTCGCGAAACGATGCGAACGAAATCTTAATCATCTCGAATCGATTCTCCACTTACACCACACACCAGCAATCTATACATCCATTTAATAATAACTACTTTCTTCACATCTCATTACAGAAATAATCTAATATGTACACATTTTTATATCAAACCTCGTTAAACTATCATCATCAAATTAGTTTTGCTAAGAAAAACATTTGCTTTGTATAATGAGAAAATTAAAATTTCTTAATTTGCATTTTAATTATTTTAATCCCAATAATTATATTTTACGAAATTTCACTTATTATATGCAAATAAATTAGATTCAGATGAAAGTGTGGATGATATATGTGAGATTTCATAACACATCTTTCTTCTCTGATCTTTTTTTTTTGGCTGCATGCAAATGATGTAACGTCTTAATAAACCCGAAACTGAGGGTCGACATGGAGAAACACATGTCTTCTATTATTATTAATAGGCATGTCCCATTAGGACGCGGGGTCCCGGGACACATTGTCTTTGTTGCGTCGACCCTTCCGAAAGTCACCCCAGTTATATGTGCATTACTACTACAGCTTTTTTTTTATTTCGCGCGTTGTTACATGCATTTATGAATCTGTTATATATATTTTTTACGATCAAGGGCGCGCTTCATTAGAGAAAGGGTCAAAGGATTGCAGCCTCCGCTCTTCATGTCCATTTGTCACCGAGCCTTTGTTTATTTAGCGGCAAAGGCGCAAATGAAAGGCATGAAAGAGAGAACTAAAAAATACAACAATAGAAGAGCGAGAATAGAGAGAAAAAATAAACGGGATGGTCATTAATTACCTGGAAGGTACCGATTTAAACGGTTACTGTTGGCTAAAAAATAGAGTAGAAAAAAACTAGATTTATAGTGTTGTTCCTTTTGGCAAAAACATTCAAATATTCAATTGATTATAATTTAGGAAAGTTGAAACTGTTATTGTAATGTGTTTTATCTGTTTGTTTCTAGGTGCATATAAAGTCTTCGTTTATAATGAACGGTGTCTGCGTGAAATGGAGAGGTTGGATCGATCTGGAAAGGTTGGACGGTGTCGGCTGCTTGGAATACTGCGAGGAGCGCGCCGCCGCCGAAGACGCTATACTTCGTGAGCAGATAGAGAGGTACAACCAGAGGCTGCGCGAGTTCGAGGACAAGCAGCGAGGATACAGACAGGAAAGGCCCGACCAGGATTTGGATGTAAGTAGAAATCATTTTTCTTTCCTTCTGCCGCTGCTCCGACTACTAATTGCAAGGGTGGATGGATGGTGAAACAAAGCGTAACGGAACAACAAACGGTTGAGCACCTTCTCTTCACGGATTGATTCGTGAAGCGTTGAAGCGTTGAATTGCCTCCGGACAGCTAAGCAAACACGTCTTCTCTGCACGCCCTTTCCCTCACTCCGAGCATCCTTCTTCTCGAGCCCTCTTTCATGATGCTGTTACGCAATCTGTTTGCACACCGTGCCCACTCCCACGCAGATTTCTGCGATTCCGGAGGCGGATTCACAATCGTGCACCTGTTTATCCGGAGCTTAAAACCACTCTCAGTTTTCTCACAACTTTTATTTGAATGTCACTTAGAGGATATAATCGCATTACTGCAAATTCACGATGCACGTAACGTCAACATCACATCAAAATATTATGCAATAAGTAAAGAATTCCATACATTTGTCTAGATCATTTTTTTCTCTATAATTTTCATAATCATAATTCAAATGCAAAATTCTGCAAATAATAACAAATTCTCTGAAAATAATTTTGATGGTGAAATATTTTTACCGGTGTAAAATCTTCATAAACTTATAATTTGGTACTTTTATCTAAGTTTAACAATTAACCAAATCATTAACTAACTTGGTATAATCCGTTGTTTCTACCCAAGATAAGATAACTGAAATAGTTCAAACTCGAATTCCAAGTATAATTACTGTTTAAATCATTAAGATTATTTAACGTGGTAAAATGTTAAAATGCAGAAATTTATTAATTATTATTTATTTACTTTGTTGCCTAAGTCAGTAAATGATGTCTGGGGTAAAGTATCTATTTACCACTTTTAGGTCATTAAAACTCAATATTATATCATTATTTTATTCTGGTATCCAATAAATTTGTAATTAGTTATCTAATAATTTTGTTGCCTTTAAAGGTCTTCGGCGGTAAATAATCATTAACTAACTTGGTATAATCCGATGTTTCTGCACAAGATAAGATAATTGCAATACTCAAATTTCAAATATAATTACTGTTTGATCAGTGGTCTCAAACTCAAACATTCCGATCCCCAAGCAATTTTACAAGGCCCGCGAATTACTTTTAATTATAAGATTTAATAAATTTGTATGTTCTAAATCCACAAAAATTGCTGTAATTTCGTTGAAGATTTAGAAATTCCTTATTTATGCTACTTTAATTGTATTTGATTCATTAGAAAAAAATCTTATATTTTGTAACCAACTAACTTGGTATAATCCGATGTTTCTACCCAAGATACATCATTGAGATTATTTTACATGTTAAGATGTTAAAAAGCAGAAGGTTTTAAATATATTTTAATCACTTTGTTGCCTCTAAAGTAAAGTATCTTCTATTAACTTAAGTATATATTTACCACTTTTAAGTCATTAAAAATCAATATCATTATTTTATTCTGATATCCAATAAATTTGTAATAAGTTATCTAATAATTTTGTTGCCTCTTCGGTAAATAGCCATTATGTCTGGGGTAAAGTATCTATTTACCACTTTTAGCTCATTAAAAATAAATATCATTATTTTATTCTGGTATCCAATAAATTTGTAATTAGTTATCTAATAATTTTGTTGCCTTTAAAGGACTTCGGCGGTAAATAATCATTAAGCCTGGAGTATCTTCTATTTATATATTTAAATATATTTACCACTTTTAGCTCATTAAAAATCAATAAAATCATTATTTTATTCTAAATTCGTTGTTCAAAACTAATATAATTGATTAGTCTTAAACTGACGTCCCGCGGGCCGCATTCGGATCCCCAAGCAATTTTATCTGTTCTAAATTCACAAAATTTTGTTGAAGATTTAGATGTTCCTTATTTATGCAGCGTTGATTGTTTTTGATTTATTAGAAAATTAATCAAATCGAAAATAATTTTCATGGTTAAATATTTTTACCGGTGTATATAAACTTATATTTTGCTACTTTTATCTGAGATTAATAAGTAACCAAATCATTAACTAACTTGGTATAATCCGTTGTTTCTACCCAAGATAAGATAACTGCAATAGTTCAAACTCGTATTCCAAGTATAATTACTTTTTACATCATTAAGATTATTTTAGATGTTAAGATGTTAAAAAGCAGAAGGTTTTAAATATATTTTAATCACTTGTTGCCTCTAATCATTTTCTTTAAATAGTCATTATGCCTGGAGTAAAGTATCTATTTACCACTTTTAGCTCATTAAAAATCAATAACATCATTATTTTATTCTGATATCCAATAAATTTGTAATAAGTTATCTAGAAATTTTGTTGCCTTTAAATAACTTTGGTAAATAATCATTAAGCTTCTATTTACAAATTTTACCACTTTTACCTCATTAAAAATCAATAGAATCATTATTTTATTCTGTATTCGTTGTTAGAAACTATTGTAATTGATCAGTGGTCTAATACTGTCGACCCGCGAATTTCAATTATACTAAATCTGCAAAAATTGCTCTAATTTCGTTGTAAGTCTATCAGATTTGGAATCGGTGGAAGCAAAGGGAAGTGATTACGCAACGGGGGGAGATCCGCGCATTGTTTGGCATGAAATTGTAACAGTAATAGAGTGGAATCCCTTGTTAGTAAGGTCGTTATTAGGGGTCGAGGGGGGTCCAGGGCGCGACAATATCGTGGACGACGGGGCGTCCTCGATATTGCGCCCGGGAAGGTGCCGAAGTGAAAAATCAAAAAAAATAAATAAAGCTACGACGTATTAGTCAAAAGGGGGAACGCATGTGTGTTTTGATGCCCCCCGGTCGGGTTCTCAACTTTTGCCACGCTTTTTGTTACGTTTCCTCCTGTCCCTCTATTTTTATTATTTACGTTTCGTTTCTTTCTCCTCCGGTGCTTAGCATATGTCCGACCTGGATCACGAATAATAAGCTTATGAATTAAACGCAACGTTTCTATACAAAAATGTTTCAATTGGTTCTTCTCTCACTCGCATACAAACTGTAAATTCTTCGACCGTTTCATCCCCTGCCGATCCCTGCATTGTGCACACTCGAAACGTCAAAAAATCTTTTATACAAAATATTTATTATAATATTTTTTCTCATCGGTTGTTTTGAAAATCAAACATTTCAAACAGTAGCAATACTTCAAATTTTTGTTCCCCCCATAAAATAGTAAAATTTTGGGAATCATTTTAAAATTTATATATTTACAAATATATTTATTACTATTTGCAACTAATCGATTTCTAAATATGTTTTCATTCTTCAATTAAACGAACTGATAGAATTTTCAATTTTAAGTTGACGTGAATGGATTGGGACTCCCCTGCGATTCTACTCTTTTTTATTATGTTGTTGTTAAAGCAAGGGTTGTTCCTCCGAAGGGGGCAAGGAAATAATTTAATTGAAATCAAAATATATAACTCGCCCTGCACGCATCCAATAAAACGCTAAGCCCTTGCTGCGCGCCCCGTCCATTCCACCCCATCACAAAATTTCAATCTAAATTTATTTCATTCCACTTGTGCAATATGTTTTCGCTCCCTATCTTCATGCTCTGCTAAGGTAGAGAATAAACGATCCAATTGAAAGTTTTAATTACAGAAAATATCTGCAAAGGGAACACCTGCATCTGCAACCCTCTTAAAACAAACTAATTAATTTTCAAAATTTTACATAATTAATTAAATTTTTTCTTTTGGATCAAATAACTATTAATGTATTCATAAATACTCATCAAATTTATTTATTTGTATATTTTTGAATACTTATACTTCTTGTTTAAGTATTCGTAATTTGGGTGTTGCGTAATTTAAATAATGTTCTGTAATTATTTTTAGAATTGCCTTGATAAGTATGTAGTTTTCATAAACATATAATCATTTTCTCATTGTATTAATTCTTTTCAATAATATGCACTTTACTGAAGTTTTCTCCCCCTCGTATTATTAGTTTTTTTTTCTGATGTAAATGCAGTGAAAATGAGAATTACTGGTAATATCGCGCTGATACCTTTTGTCGTTGACTTTATGCGAAGGGGTCGAATCCCCCAAATCGCACAAAAACGTCCCAAATCCAAAACACAATGGATACGATCGAAGCTCTTCATTAGTGATGGACCCCCGACAACAATTCCATCAAAAATTTCAACACTCCATCAATTTCGCATGTATTTACACAACATGAAATGATCAACGGAAAATTTGTATATTTTAATTTTTTTTAAATTTTTCTGGAAGTATTCCTTGAAAATGCACAACAATTGGTGCAAATTATTTGATGTTTTGTGGAAATGAAAGATAATTAATTATTATAATGTAAAAATATCTTGTAATGGAAAATTTATATTTTTGGTAGCATGATGGGCGAACGAAGTGATTCCTGAAAGCAATTGGAGTTTCATAAACATTCTCACTTCACTCTCAGAAATCTAAAGGAAATTTATATTTTTGTTGGAATTTTATTTAAATTGGTGTAAATTCAGATTGTTCAGATTAAATGGATTTAATTAAAGTAAATCTGCTTTGGAAATGAAAACACGGGACCAGTATTATTTTTAATTTACGGATGGGAGATTAGGGATAATCCCGCTGCTAATTGGTTTAAATCCTTGTTTAAAGTCCGGGGATGGGTATTATTTTAAGCGTGGGGAGATCGAAAGATCGGGAGCGCGTGCACAAGTGGATGAAATGGAGATTTCGCGACGTTACACATTCATCTCTCTGTCTCATCGTAATTCCTGAAAGGTTGCCCTTTAATTTGCTAGGGTCGCGCCCTCCGGATGCCACCCTCGTCGATCGTTAGTCTCTCCCCCACGCAATCCCTCTCATTCCATCCAAAACTAAAAATATAAAGAGAAGAACAAAAAAAAAACGATGAAGCATCCATCTGCATCTTTCATTAGTAGTCCTCGAGGAGAAGAAAGGTGCCGCCGGTCATGTTTTCGTATACAAATCGGATTAAGGTGCCATTGATACGACCTGAATGTGACGAAATGTAATCCTTGTTTGTTAGTTTTGGACACGCATCTTCAGGATGCAAGAGAGATCAGTTGCTCTCATCTCCTCTTTCCGAATCTATGAAGCGTGTGAGAGATCCTTCGCTACCTGACATCGACACTCGCAACAGATTTTTTCCTCGAAACTTTTACGCAACGCACTTGATTTTCTAAAGGCTCAGGTGTGTTCGTCACAAGATAAATCGAAAGACACTGAAAAGCTTCAAACATGAAAAAAATATTCACATTTCCATCCTCAAAAACCTAATTATACATAAATTACAGCTGCAATAAATATCACTATTTCGATAGATTGGTTGCATAATTCGCTATAAATATGCAAACCATTTTACAGCAATTAAAAAGACAAATCAACAGATTTTTATTTAACATAACTACATGAAATTATTACAGGGTAAAAAATATATTGTAAATGTTAACATACTGAAATTATACTATTTTTGGTTTTAAATAGGCTTTTGTATACTTGCAAACTTGGTAATCTGTAATGTTTGTTAAGATTCGTAGTTGAAAGAAAGATTAGTGTATGGGGGAGTGAATGTGCATGCGTTTATTTTTTTTTTTGTAAAGAAACTCCTGTGCGTGGATAATGCATGGGATGAAATTCACGAGAAAGGAATAGAAGGATTAAACTACATTAAAGGAAGAGAATGCACTAGTTGCATAATGCGCCTTGAAACTCTGAATATATATAAGTGTGTACCTGAGCATCATCCTTCATCATCGATTCTTCGAAATTTGCGCAACGCACTTGATTTCCTTCACAGGTGTCCGTCCATTGTGCCCTTTCGGATCGTGGGAATCTGCGCCAATGATTGATACTTTATTATTTAGCAAAATCTCTTTTCCCTTCCGATAACAATTCCGCAATAATCCTGACAGGGATACGGGGACTTACGTCAAATAAACGGGGATTATCCACCCCGATTTCCATCATTTCACTCACATAAATACTTATTTGATTTTTCTCTCTTGTTTCAGTTGCGAATGGCAAACAACATCCACGGTCACCATGGACACCACGGGGCGGCACCGATTTCCCGTTGCCATGGACCCCAGAGACACGGACTCTCCTTGCAAGTAGGCATACCGCTCACACCACCCTAAAATTCCAACCAAATTATTATTTTTTCACGAAGCAACATCAAAAACAAACAAAAAATATCTCGAAGGAAACACTAGTGCAATGTGCCAGATTATCTATATATTATCTATAATTATTATTAAGTATAGAGGAACCAAAGAGATGTGAATTAATCGTCCGTTAATTCAATCGTTTATGGATCTGTTTATCCGTTTTTTTTTTTGTAAACTTTAGGCTTTATTATATATGTTTCTCTTTTCTTTCCGTTTTGTTTCGATGTGTGCTTTTGTTGAAAAGCGCAACTAATGTTTGCCCCAGCCCAGTATGCAAATGAGGTAAAAAAATAGGGCACCCTTTCCCATTGTACTTCTTCATTTATTAAGTACAAAACGGGACAAGGCAAAGAATGACACGGTTGTTTCTAGTTCTGACCCCACTGCGATATGCACATGATGAATGGTCGAAACCTATTTGTATATAATTCAGTTTATATTAACGCTTAGGTAATTATTATGACTCCAACTACTATTATTACTTTATATACATGTTATATACATTCATATAATTTTTTTTTTGTCACAAAGTAAAAATGAAAATCATCTATCAACCTTCATGAATTTTTGCATAGATATTTATTAATATTTTGATTTTTATTTTTTTTCTACTAGTTTTATTATTATTATTTTGTACAATTGGAGATGTTACGATGATTTTTATTTTTTTTTTCTACTACTTTTATTATTATTTTGTACAACTGGAGATGTTACGATTAAATATATAAAAATTTTGTTTTTAATCTTCTGTTTTTTGTTTATTTTCATTTATTTCCGTTCCCTTTTTTTCTTTTATTTATTTTTACAGCTTCTTCAATTTTAAAAATATTTAAAAATCATATTTCATGAGAAATGGATTTTATATGGTAAGATTTTGATTTATTTAATTTTTATTTATTTCACTAATTTTATTATTTGTATTTTATAATTTTTTATTATTTTTTTTTTCAATAACTGAGATATTGTAGATTATTTAAATATATAAATTTTAGTGTCTTCACGAATATTGAGAAATATCTAATAAAATTATCTGTAGGTTATTGATATTATTACTATTTTTTTAGCTGAAAAACTGAAATAATTACTTGAAAAATTTAAAGGAAAATACTGCAATTGAAAAAAAAATGACATTATTCGTTTTTGAACTTTATATAATTTTTAACAATATAAAGAAAATATCTAAATATTTCAGTTAAAATAATAGAAAATATAAATTAAAATATAATTTGGATTATATATACGATTATCAATTATGCAAAATTTTTCTGGAAATGCAAATGAAAAATAGGAAATAATAATTTTCGTAAAAGTATCTCTTGGCAACGTTCGTTAAAGAAATAATGGGTTTTCTAATTAAACAGAAATAAGTAAAACATTTAAAATCAAAGTGATTATTATAAAATTTTAACGATATTTTCATAATGCAAATGTGAAATATAAAATAAATATTTCGGTTTAAATAATTGTTGTATAAGTCTTGGAAATTTAATATTTTAGATTTTCATATCTATTTGGAGAATTTTAGTCAATAAAAAATGTAAATAATTCAATAGAAAGGTTTTGTTGTTTGATAAATCTAAATTAGATAATTTTCTTACTTAAGAAATAAAATTAATAAAAATATATTTAAAAAAAAAAATAGTGCTTAAACATAGATTTAGTTTCTTTCAAATTTTTTTAATTTAATTTCAACTTATTTTAGTTTTTATATGAAGTTTCTTGTTTTTCTCTAAATATTACGTAAACATTTATTTAGATTTTTCTTGATTTTTAAATTGAATTGAAAAATTCTACATCATAACAATATAAATTAATAATATTTTGATTTAAGGAAGGAATTTATATTTTACCTTTATAGTTTTATTTTTAAATGTTACATAATCACAATGCAGTTTCTTCTTGATAAAAAGTAAAGTTTTTCGATTTTTGTAAATGAAAACTAAAAATTATTAAAATTAATAAATATTGAATCAATTCAAATAAATGTTAAAAAAAATAACTTAATTATTAAATATTATTTATTTAAAATTATTAATCATTTCTCGAAATCTGTAAATAACAAAACTGGAGTTTCGAAGAATACATTTATTTTGAGAAGAATTGTGTATCTTTACTCGCTTCACTATGTTTGAAAAATAGAGAATTTTTCAGTCTTTATTTGCGTTTATTTTTTTCTGGGTAATTTTTGGAAGTGTTGGTGTTATTTAGCCGAAAATGGAGCGATTTCGGGCTTGAAAGATGAAGAAAAAAAAATATAAAGCAAATAAAAGGACCGATATATCATCGAATCAAATGGACCAAACAGTGTCGCACGTCTATCAGTGAAACAAATCTCGATGGGGGCTTTAGCTTTAGAAGTCCAGGTAGAATCACCACCTAAAGCCCTTTTGCTGCACGTCCTGCCTCCCTTCTCTACATTATTTTTTTTTTCAGATATATTTATTTATACACGTATACATTATAAACGAAACGGCTCCCTTACAACTACTGTCCTCGCTAAGTAGTGACACATCGACAATAGCGAAATGGCACTTTTTTCACCCTCCACGACAATCGTCCAACCCGAACCATCGTACCATCGCCCATCCCGAAATGATCGAATCATCATCTGGTCGAACGCTGTACATATTTTTTTGTTGTCCCTTTACATCTCCACTGTTTGAAATTGATATGTTGTCAGGACTAAAGTATTTTGATACCTTTTTTTCCATTCTTCGTTTCTTTCCATTTTCGCGCCGACAAAAGGCGGAATATTGCACAAAAATAACATAAATTGACACTTGAATTCTTCAGAACTGACCGTGCCGTGTTGCTTTTGCTTGCTCTTTTCCAGGGCCGAAAGAAGAACGACATAAATCACGGAGGACATCACAACTAGCAAGGAACAAGTGGATCGTCCTTTTTCCACATCCAGTGCAAATACATAACGTAAATGTGATATAAGTTTTCGATTACCAATTTCGTAGTTTCCTTTTTTGTGCGATTTGTGTTCCAATACATATCTGTAATAATAATAATAATAAAGGAAATATATATTGATGAAGGATATAAAATCGTAATTGATTTAGTTACGGCGAAGCCTGTTCCCCTATATAGTTTTTTTTTTCATTTTCAGATAGAGCGAAATAAGTGAAAATAGCGCCGTTTTTCACCCCTTTCCCTAAAACCGAAAAGAATAAGTGCAATAAAATTCTTTCGAACAAAAAAAATAAGGGAAAATATATATTCTGTGAAATTGGAAACATGTGCGGGCAATTTATCTCATTTTTATCGGAACCCGATTCACTCCTTCTGGACCGTAAAAATGACGAAATTGTAGCAGAACATTTTTACCCTGTTTCAGACTTATTTTATCCTCGTTTTCACAACTAAATCATTTATTCAAGAGTAATAATTTCCAGAAAATGATTGTAAAAACATTATTTATCTTTACAGATCATTTTAGTAATGTTTATTATTTACTTTATTTAATTTAAGATCAATTAATTACATTTATAATTAATTTAGCTCAAGATAACGTCAACTGTCAATTGGTGAAATACTTATATTTTTTTTAATAATGAATAACTTATATTAAATCACAGAAGTAAAAAAAAAGTTCTAAGAATACAGGAGACTAGGTTAGAAGAAGTCAAAGTCAATTGCATATTGTAAATAACAGTTTTAATGACACTTGCGAATTGACAGCTGTCACATTGTGTCAACTGTCAATTGGTGAAATACTTATTTTTATTTAGATTTTTTAAACCTGATATAATGATTGTGGATTAATAATGAATCACTGATATTATATAACAGAAGTCAAAAAAGTTCTCAGAATACAGGAGACTAGGTTGGAAGAAGTCAATTGCAAGAGTCAAAATGAATGACTGCTGTCATATTGTGTCAACTGTCAACTGGTGAAATACTATTAGCTACAAATTACAACTACAAACAAAACAAATGCGTTGATGTGATTATACGAAAAGGTTGAGAAACGCTGATTGAAATTAAATCCAATATTCTTCATTTAATAATAAAGAAAACATTAATTGATATTATTTTAACTACATAAATTGTAGATTTTTTTTTGCATAAACCTCAAATATTAGTAAGTTATAATGTGTTTGTAATTAACTGAAAGATTATAATAAACTGGTGAAATGAGAATACCGAAACGATATCGAGGTAAGTGATGTTTGTTTGTTTTCTTGGATTGGTGTGTATTTCGTATAGTGTTTTCGTTCCCAAAGTGCGTATTTATATCGGAAGAGGAAAAAGGCTCGACGATAATAGGAGTTTAATGAATTATCAACTTCCGTTCGCATTTAGCGTGAGATTTATACCCGACATTTGTCCCGAGGGAAGAACGTCAAGTCTTGGCTCCGTCCATTAGAAGAAAGCGATCTGAAGATTTTCTTCTATTTTTAGGTTTTTAACGGCTTCGCCAGGAAAAGGCTGCGAAAAGGGAGTGAGAGCGCACGAGCATCAGTCGAAGGAGAATTAACAAAAAAAAAGTGCATGGAGAGAAAGAATAAAAATAAATTAAATTACCGATGTTTGCACACTTCAATGGACCATTCCTTCTGCTCGGCCGGGTTTAAATTCCGAACAACCCTTTTTTTCTGTTGTGTTGACGTTGCATTTGCTTCGTCCTTCCTTTCGCAGGACGTAATGTTTTGCATTGTCGATGTTTAATGTAGAGGAAAAATCATCCTCGGTGGTGTAATTATGATGATGATTATTATTGCAGTTGTAACGGCAACCACCCCTTTTTACCGGGAGAACAAAGAGGCGGGAAGGATTGAAACATGATGTTAGATGGTTATCCTGAATTATCTTTTTGCACCTTTTTTTTAACACGGCCACCAAAATCGATGCCGGGCATTCGTTTCGCCGCTCGCACGGAACATGAAACGACATTATTTCTACTTGTTAAAACCCTTTCAGGTAAGATATTTCTTATTTAAAAATTTCATTCAAAATAATTACATTTATTGATTAACTAAAAATATTACTAAAATTAATATACAAATCTTATTTCGACTAAAGATTTAACTGAATTTATTACTTTTATTTACTTTAATCTATTTTTTTAAAATTTTTGTGAAAATGATTTTTATCATTAATAATGTTATTTTTTGTTTAGAAATTATTATAATAAATGTAACATAGTACATGTTTGTTATTAAATTATTATTTTTTTTGGTTTAAAAATTTAATATAAAATCAAAATATGATAAAAGTTAATCTTAAAAATAAATAGGAAGTAGTAATTAAACTAGAGTTAAATATTATTATATAATAGTGTTTAAAGTATTAGGAATGAATATGTTTCGTAGAAATAATAATCTGCATTATGATTATTTACCACAAACTCATTGATATCATTTATTCTTATCGTATTTTTCCTATATTTATATATAATTACAGAAAAACAAACAAAACTTTGTATATTTATTCAAAATTAATTAAAAATTTAAATAAAATTATTTTAAGAATTTGAAATAAAATTGACAAAAATATTTAAAATATTTAATAGTTTTTAATAAAACAAAATTATAAAAAATTAGAATAAGATAAATGTTTAATAATAATTACAAAAATTTACATTTTCTTTATATTTGAATATATTAATGATAGTTAAAATTATGATTATAACAGTGAATTGCAAAATTAAATTAGCAATATTTTGTTAATATCCAAGATAAGATTTAATATTTATATTTACTAATTTTCAGATTCATTTGCTTAAAATCAATCTTGTTACTCATTCCGAATTTTACATTATCTGAAATCTGAAAATAAAAAGAGGTAAATCATCCATCCAAGTCGTAATTTCTCGATTATTTCATGATTCCACTACGGTTTAAACCATCACGTCCATTCCGCTGTTCCATTCTTCAGATCCACACACACATTTTTTTCTCTCAAAGTCTCAAAATCGCAATTTCACGGTGTCCTCCCCCTTTCCGACATCATCAATCACCAGCCAGCATTATTTTTTTTTGGTCCACCGTTTTGTGTACGTTATCAGCGCAATTTCTGTCTAGTTGTACACGTGGTGTGTCCCTGTGTTTAGGGAGCGTGACCGTGCCCTGCGCCGCCGTTTAACATGACAAAAATCGGAAGGGTATGCCCTTGTCCCTTTCCTACACAAAAATTCGAAAAAACAGTCATTAAAAAAGCGCCCGACGATAATCCTTGCCCGGTCCCCGATAAACATCGCACTTTACGCAATTCATCATTCATCTAATATTGTATATTTTTTTTGTGGGTTTGCGATTGTTTGGGTTCGTCGTTCTTCGGTGGAGGAAAAATCTTGTGCTGAAGAGAAGAGTCACGTAACATTAAAATTGTTATTACGAAACCGCAGCGCGTGTGGTTTTTGAGATGGAAGGAGGTACGGAGAGCCGCCGTTCATTATTGATTCCTTTTTCTTGCGGTCGACGAGAAATCGCCGTTTCTCTCCACCTCGATGTGCCTAACTATTACCGATTTTGATTACATTGTCTTGGACGAAGCCACAGCGTTGTTATTATTGCCTGGAATGCCAATGAAAAATGGATGCAGACCTGTCCTTCTTCGTGATTGATAAGTAATTGTTGGGTACTGCTACAAACCGAATCGTTAAAATAGTTGCAAAATTAAAATTGTAATTTTCTATTCATATAATTACATTCTCTTTAATAGCATTATTGCCTTAAATAATAGATGTAATAGAATATTTGTTCATGAGTAAAATATACAAAAAAAAAGAAAAGTTTTAAATTTATTTACTAGAATTTTAGAGATTTTATTATTTTCAATTTACAGATAATTTCATAAATATCATTAATTCTGTGTAGTTTTTACGAAATTAAATGACTTGTATTTCTTATTTACGATTTCTTTTGAAATTTTGATTTGTAAAATTTGTAGTTTTTTTTCAATATTCTTTCATAATTCTTTGTATTTTATACGAATTCTTTCATTTTTATGAAATAAATATAATAATAATATAATATTAATAAATATAATTATATTCTTATGAAAATAAAATTTATTCATTCTTGAAAGAAAATTAAATAATTTTATATATGATTCGCACAAAATTGATTTATTTGAATGAAAATACAAATCAATACAAAAACTATAAAAAAAAACTCATTCACAAATATTTAATTTACGTTATATCATAAATTATTTGATATTTTATGAATTAATGTGTAATAGTACATTTCTTTAACATTATTTATAAAAAAATACAAAAAACGATAAATATTTAGTTTTTTGTTCAATATTGATTTTTGTATTTTTATAATAAATTTCAATTTTCTATCAAAAATAAATATTTATTAACTTTATTTATAATTTTTGTCAATCTATCGACCAAAGTATTTATGTCTAAATAATATTTCACAAATAAATAAAAAATATTTCGTTTCTTTAAAAACGTTAATAAATAATTTGTGTTTTTTATAAAAGTAAAATTTGTCCATTCTTTTTAAATAAATTTTAATTTTTTTTTTACATATTTATTAAATTTTTTATGTACAAAATTTAATTTGATTTGTTGTTTATTTTTTTTTTACTGCCTTTAATTTATTGTTTAAATCATCAAAATTGTAATAAATTAATTGCATTTAGTAGGATTATTATTAAATTATTTGTGTTTTTTTTTAAATTGATGAAAATATTATTTAAATTATTTGATATTTCCTCACACGAGTGGTTATTGGTTGTAATGATAGGGGTAAAGTGAATGCTCCTCGAAAATAGTGTACAATATAGATTTTTTTTTTCTAAGGTATTATGTAATGTGAGTCTATATAATTTGTTTAACGCCCAATGTATGGATGTGTTTTGAAAACATAATCTCGTCGAAGAATGGGACGTGTTTCCTGGATTAAATTAGCCGACGGGTCGACAAAGGGCGTCGTATTCAGGGCGTAAACAGATGGGCACCAAAATTCACATATCAAAATATAATAACATATAGTTATGAGCCCCGAAAGCTACGCACAACAATAACAACAACAATATAAGTATAAAAAAATAAATCTGCAGAGAATCAAGTCCGGGAGGCATCATCGAAAGGAGTGCGGATTTAATCCGATGAGGAAACAACGTCGGAGTGTAATAAGTTCCCATTTCAACGTCAGACTGATGACGTCTCGAATGAATGCGTCGACCCTCGGCTCGAAGGGCAGTTGCATTGAATATCGTACGTATAATAAGGGCCTATAACTATTTATTTAGGAAATTAGCCCTGTCTGTCAATGATCGTACGGTGTGTATACGTGCGTGGGCGGATTGGGAATCAATGGGCTCAATGGCCTTTCAAATCGAAACGATTAGAGCATTGTTTACCGCACAATTGCAGAACCACCCCCAACATTATTGCTTTCGACTGTCGATCGTTATACGCACATAAAGTCATCGATTCCCTTCATCTATTCTATTAGACTTTACATTCAGGTTATTGTTAGTTCGGACATGATTTTAACAAAAAAAAAATCTAACAGTTATGAGCCTAAATTAAAGTTTGTCATCCCTTACATAAGACAAACTATAAATTTAATTTTTTATTATATAATTGCTAAGAAATAACAATAATATTATAACAGTTGATAATGACAGCTGTCAAATTGTGTCAAAACGAGGAACTAGCAAAATTCAATTCAACTAGAAAAATAAAATTAGGTCTCATTACAGCAAGTAAAATTTAACTTTAAAAAGACAATTATTGGATTTAATTAGCTTTAATTCTTTAATTTAATTAGATTTCACAGTTAATTACTTTGAATCAAGAAAAATCTTTACATTTTTTTTCAGTTTCTCCTATTGATATTAGATTCTATTATTCTTATGATCTAACATTCTTGTATTAAATATGAATTGAATAAAAATAAATGTGTGGATTAAGAGTACTTATGTAACTTTGTAGTATAAGCTGTGAGTCTTTTAAGTTTCAATTGTGAAATGAAGAAAGAAAGGGTTGACTCTTGTATAATAAATTACGTTGTTAATTATAAAATCGAATGAGGTTCTATAAATCCTGGGCATGCCCATCTGTTGTTAATGACAAGTGTTAAAGTGTGTCGCGTTAGAGTTTTAACACGTGCTCCGATCCCGAATCTTAATCGTCCATACATACAGTAGTTTTATGTATGCATAAACCATAGTTGATATTCATTTAATCGGGGGTGTCGCTTTAAAACCATGCACCGTTTCAACCCTATTACAACGCGATATGCAAATTCCAAAATGCGAAGAACGTTGCACTTGCCGCGCAGCCGAAGCTAATGGAAAAGGGCGGAACGCGCTAATTGCGCACTGAACATTTACATATTTTCTGTATTAACTACCGCTGACCCTCCCTCCCTTTGTCACACTGCATTTAGTACGGCTCATTTGCAAACGCTGCAAGCAACCTGACATGACTTTAAAATTAACTAATTGCATACAATTATACAGGTAGAAATATTACAAAAACTCGAGTATAATTTTACTCAATTTAACTATTGTATATCAACATTTTCTATTGTTACCTAATTGTTTGTAACATCAAATTTTTGACAGCTGTCAATAGTGACAGCTGTCATTTCGCAATCCACATTAATGAGGTTAAACTGACAAATAATTATAATTAATTTATCAATTATCTAGTATTAATAAATAATTTTAAATTATTGGTACATTATATGAAAATAAAATATGTTTTCTCATAAACTTTATAAATTTGAAGGTCTTTTTAATATGATTGATTTTTTTACAAAAATATATTTTTCCATATTTACTGTAATGCCTTAGGTTTTTGGAGTTTGGTTGCATTTTAAATCCAAGAAGATATCCGTTAAATTACATTACAATTATCTGATTTGTTGTCGTTTCTCAGTCAATATTTTATGCAACTTTAAACTAATTTATTGACATATTTTGTTACATTTCTCGGTTTTTATTAAAAGGTATGAAGTCGAAAGATTAAAGAACTTGATATAATAAAGAAAAAACTTTATTTTCTTACAGTAAGTTTCTGAATATTAAGGAACTATTATAATTGAACTATTATAATTTGTGTTTGTGATTATCAAGATCTAGAAGACTTAATTTATATACTTGTGGATAATCGAAACCAAAAAATGTATTAGAAAGTTTATAGCGGCGTGCAACAAACGGTCTCTTGTCGGTAACAAGGATGAAGAGTTTTTGCGCGAAATTTCGTCGTCGAGTTGGAAGGAAAAGTGTAAAATCTGTATTTAATGGACTTTCACGTGGAAAGTTGGGAGCAAAAGAGCGGATTCGTGGAGCGTGCGTGACGAGATCGACCACTAGAGGAAAAAAAAAAGAGTATGAAAGAGAGAGAAAGAAAGGGAATCCTCGGCAGCGGAAAATGAGTAGCGCAAGTCGTAATTGAAACTCTTGTCCGCTTTGTGCCACGCCCCAGGGTCTTTTCTGGTAGCTTAAGGAAACACAAAACGCAAATAATAATTTTTTGAGGGCGAATAACCGTATCCGCCACGTGGCCCACCCATGGAGCTGCCGGGGCTCATAGATCACCGAACCACCGGTAATCCCAGGTTAATTGGTCATATTCGATCATCCGTGGATGATCCGCATCTGATTAATTTGTAATGTACGGCGTTTCAATAAAACATACGCTTTAATTAACCGACACTAGTTTTGAAGCCTTTTGACTCGGATCTACTGGAGCGTTAAACGATGATCGGTTGTGTCATGTGGGGTCAGCAAAGGATGTAATTGCATCCCCGAATGACATTCTATATAGTAGCCCACACGCACTCGCTCACACCTGACATCGATCCGGAGTATCTTCGATCATAAGTCGATTCCTATCGCTTCCACCACATCAACTTCATTCAGCTTCGCGATATGCAAATACAGGTGCTCGATTTCGGAAAGAAATATATGTTAATAACGGCTTCAGCGTCCGACAAAGGCGTTAATCGGGATTTGGTCTGTACATAAAAAATAATTCATAATTTCGTGTCGGAATTGGGGGCTCGGTTTCACGCTGCATAATATGCAGATTACATCTATGGAAATGTATGCGCCCAAAAAAAGGGTGATGCAAGCATATGCATATAAATAATATCTTGAGCAAACAGTTTCCGTTCAACCCTACATTTTTACAAATCAATCCCGGATTATATTTAAGCGCAATAATACTACTTTGCATGCACTCCACATACAATTTTATCGATTTAAATCAAAAGTTTTTTTGTCTGCAAATTATATAATAATTTATTAAAAACTATTAATTTTTATTAAATCTAATAGAAATAATAAGATTAATTCAATCCTTTAATGAATATATTTTTGGAAAATATTGGAATAGCAAGTTTCATCAAACATTAATTCATTCTAAATAAATTCAGATTTTTTTTTTATAAAATTTATAAATATTAAAACAATAATAATTATAGCTATTACAACGTCAATACAATTAATTTATTTTATAGTTGAGAAGATTTATTGACTTGTAAATTAAAATGTCAAAAGCAATTTTAAACTCGGTAGTTTTGATGTAATTTTTTTTTCATAGAAATCATTTAAATATTTTGGTAATAATTCTATATGAAAACATTTTCTTATATGCAAATAATTTGGATAACAATTTTTTCAACATAATTTTTAATTTCTTAGAATTATAGTGAAAAGCAGTGTCAATTTCGATTTACGTAAGCTTTTTAGTAGGACATTTTTTTTTACATAGAACAAATCTTTATTTTATTTATTATATAATAATTAAATTTGAATACATTACCATCCAATATAAACCTATAAATTTGTAAATTCTTAAAAATCCAGAAAAATGCTTATTATTTAATATATTGAAATTTCGTTTTTAGAATAACTTTAGGTAGAATTCTTAATGCTGATGTTACTCATAGATTTATTGTTGACGAATTGACTACATAAAATACTACTTTAAACTTATGATATTCTATTTTTGAACAATCCTCTAGAATTTTGGAACATGAATCTGCCAATATCAAAACTTTTGGGTCATTCATTGAACAATTAAGTATCTGAAATGAATCGTCTGAAGATGGTAGAAATGTCAGTAAAACAATACTAACAATGAAAGAAAGATCGCATTTTAACTTAAAATATTTACCGGTAATAAAATAGTTACAAAAAAATATTGGATTAATTACGTTTTCATCTTCTAAGAATGTCTATGTATATTTATAAAAGAAATATTTATTATAGTTTAGTTTGAAATACATATTTGTGATTGAAAAATGAACATTAGAGTTACAGGCAATAATTGGATAAAATGTATTTTTTTTATATTATTTATTTAATAATTTTCAGTAAATTTATTTCAGAAATGTCCTTAAAGTGTATTAATAATGATTTCATAAATTAATTGTAATTTATTTTAACGTACCTTTTAAATGTTGATAGTAAAACCAAAGAAGATTTAAATGCTATTTAAATAAAACACTTAATCACGAGATGAAATCTTGCCCCGGGGTGTCACGTAAAACCATTACTAAGAGGATAACATCTAAATGGAAACCGGAGCGAATAAATTCAGGAGCAAACAAGGATTTGAAGCTGCACAGAGAGAAAAAAATAACATAATAGGTGAAAGGGTTTGAGCCGACGCCTGCAGTGTTAATGTGTGTTTACACAAAGTCTTTAAAACTGAGGGTTGACTACGACGACGATGATGATGAACGTCGTCCATTCGTTACACAATTTTATTTCTTTTCCATTTCTCATTATAAATATTATTACAATAATAATTAATAAATATATTACAAGTTATTTATACAATCATAATACAAAATAAAGTGATACGACACGTTTTATATATATATATATTCTTGCTTTCTATTATTATCATTATAATTATTACATAATATTATCGTTAGAATTGCGGGTTTTATTTCATTACGTTTACTTTCATTAAGGCCAAATTCATTAATCTCAAAACAAACGAAATATAAACAACAAGTTCGAAGAAAAACGAAACGACAGCAACGACAAACAGGAAAAAAAAATACATATTTTATTTAAAATTAAACAAAACAAAAATTATAATCACATAATGGCACTAATCGTATTTATTTATATATATTTTATTATTATTATTATTAAAAGGCAAGAGGGTGAAATTATATAAAAAAAAAACAGGAGATATGTAAATAATAAAATCGAATGCAAAACGAAAATTTTTGTTGTAAAAAAATTTGGACGGATTCGATTCGCGTTCGCGACAAATTCTACAAATTACGAAATAATTTGTTTTATACAATAGTTAGGAAATCTACCCTCGCAGGAAAAAAAATAAACAAAATTATTTGTTTCTTTTTTTATGTAAATCAGTGCTTGTTAATTGTATATGAAGAAAATAATAATAATTGGGATCACAACATCAGCGACGAATTAATTATAAAATATTTGATTTTAAAATCGTAGAGGTTAAAAAAATTAAGGGGATGGAAGGTTGTTGATGTGTTATTTTTCTTCATCTTCAATCGAGGGCGTTTTTCATCATGGTTTGGATCTCCTTGAAGGTGTTAGCGACGTTACCTGGCATCGATTGCTTCTTGAGGAGCAGCAGTCTGATGCTTTCTAACTTCTCGTAGCACTTGACGGACTTCTGGTACCTCTCCTCCCTGGGAATGTCCACGCCGAAACTACCTGCCGGCGCTTGCACGTTCGTCTTGATCACCGGACCGAAGTGTTTCAGGATCAGCTTCAAAGCGTCGCAGCCGGCCGTCAGATATCTGAAAACAAACACAAAAAAAAAGGAAAAATTGTGAGCGAGTTTAAACAGTTTTCTCGGAAAGAAAAAGAAACCCTTTCTCGGTTCTCTCATTGTCTTCATCGGGTGTCGAATTATTTATTATTCATAATTTATTGGGGGGCGGCTGCGCCTCGTGCCTGCTTCGATACACGTGCATATTCAAATTTTCAATTGTCCACGCTTCAAATTACTCGCACGGCCCTTTGATCCCCCGGCATTCGGCATAAATATTTCATATCGATCTCTCCCTCAAACGTACACACAAATCATTACAAATACACACACTGCCCTCCCCGTTTGTCTGCCCGTGCCAATTTGAAAACACAATCGATCCAAGTCTCATTACGCATACAATAAAACGCGTTTCATCTCTCTCACACAACATTGTTTCGCAAAGAAAAGGAGACAGCATCAGTCAAATGGAAGCCCGCATTTTCCATTCGCGACGTGTCATATTTAAATTGGACGCCAAGCCTTCTGCAGTTCATCAGACTTGATACGAAACGCATTGTTCCATCATTTTTTTTTGTTTGTCTTATTTTAACTCAAACTTGCTCAACATTTTTTAGTAGCGCCGTTTCTACGAATAGACATTTGAGTCATTGTTGAAATTCCAAGAATTTTATAGGTCAAGAATGCATTTGAACAAAAAAAAAAACAAGACGAGAAAATAAAAAACAAGGTCGATACTATTATAGAAATCAATTAGTTAAATACTATTCGTCCTTTAAAGTTTCGAAACGTTATTATTACATTCGTTCCGTTTCAAATTGTATCATGAACCATGTGATTGACAATAATTTTAAATTTTACACACATAATTGAATTTTTTTTGTTTTTTTTTCTTCATACTTATTTTTATTTTTTTATAGCAGAATTGATGAAATTGTAATTTCATTGAAATAGTACTTATATCCAAATTTATTTCATAATTTTTTAAATTTGATTTTTTTTTAAATACCACACATTTATTTCATAATTATTTAAATATGATATTTTGTAAATCTATATTTTAGTCTCATATCAAAAATGTGATAATATTTTTTTTAATACAACACAAAGAAAATATAATTTTTTTCTATTTATTTTACATATTTTTCCGATGCAAAACCAATTAATCTATTATTATATAAGTAGTATTAGAAGTTAAATTATCGTTAAACAGTTACACGGTTTTACTATCTAATGTGATTTCCGAATTTACCGGTAAATTTTGACAAGAAATAACAAAACCCAGATAAATCATTTTTAGAACATGAAATTCATATTATTAATAACAACATTTCTTTCTATAAAATTGGCTGTAGAATTAAGGTTTACAAAATATTAAGAAATTTATGTAATAAAATAGAATGCTTACTTATATAATTAAGTATTGTATATTGCAGTTTATGAATAACATGACTATAATATTTCTATGAATTAGTTAGTACAATCTCGTAAAATTGGATCAATTAAATGATTCATGTTCAATTAGAAATTGAGTTAAATAGTGTAAATGATAGTAACAAAGTTTCGTAAGAGAAGTAGCAATTTGGTGTAGAGTCAGTTTAATTCAATTACTGATGATTTGTTAAATGGATTGTGAGAGAGTGTCGATATGTTGAAGGGCAGCTGCACGCCCCTAAGACCCATCAGCCCTAATACAAGGGGATCCCAATAGATCTCTTCAACATCCACACTAGATTCTCCTCATCTTTTTATTCTCTCTCCGTTATTGTCGATGCCGCTGAAGTGGATGAAAACTCAATAAACATATTTATGTGTATCAAAACTCTTTAGCATACGAGTGCCAAAACAGCGCATCGAACAAAAGGGAAAAGACACTCCAGTGTCAAATTGCATTGATCTGCATAAAACGTCACTCAAAAGTGTCCAGGTACGCATATACTTATGCATACACAAATATAAACAAATCAGTTGAATAGTTTCTTTTTTTTAGGTTTGTGTTTGTTCTCACAGTTAAAGGGTTCTCCCAGTTTGAGACAAACGCACCCCTGGCGCATCGAATTCGTTATTACGTGACGATCCGTTCCGCGCAACCCCCATGAATAATATCGAATGCGCGCGTTACGTAATCGCGACTTGACCCGCGAAATTTCGCCCCATTATTGCTGCTGCTGGTCTCTGGTCCGAGGAGAACTTCCTCCCACGTTTACACGCGTCGTTAAACGTTCGTGCAGAATGATGGCTTGTAGCAGCAACACCAGAACAAAACAACAACAAAAAAGCGAAGGAACGTGAAGTTACACGGTGCGTTAAAAACTTTAATTACAGGGGGGAAAGCTTTTTCGGCTGCGCCGACGGGAAACGGCCCATTAAAACGAATATATAAACACGTTCACACAAATCAATTTAATAACTGACTCTCTTAGGTCCGATGATCATTAAACATCTAGCTGTCTCCCACATGCATACGACTAATTGCTAGATGGTTTCGTGGCAATTTCATGATTCACTTTATTAAAAACAACCAAACGCTCGAAGACCTAGAAAACCTAAACCATTTCTGCTTAATCTATTAAACAATCCAATTCGCGGTATCCACATTCTAGTTTCGCACTAACGAAGTGAATTTCAAGTACTATTATTTTTTTCGACTTCTCTACATTTTTTGTTTTGTTTGTTTGTTCCTGAATCCTCGAGGGTGGATTCAGACGGGAAACGTCAGCTGGCAGAAGAGAGGCGCATAACGTAACGGTAGAAAGTGTAAAAAAAAAACATACAGAACGCACGAGCAACAACGTATACAAATGGAAGACAGAGAAACGGAAATCGATAATCAGTTAACAAATAGCGCACACAGAAAAAAATATGGTATAAAATTAAAAAGGACACACACGAAAGCCCCCCAATTAGCAACACGAGATCAGTTTCCACCCCAATTCTTCAAAATTCACTCACCGACGAGGACATAATGACATTGCTATCATTATATCCTAGTCGGAACTTGGAGCCATAATGATTTTTCACCAGAAGGTTGTAACCATTCCAGTCCCGAACCATAATTAATAGCAAACGATATATAGTAAATCTCGGAAATACATAATAAAGATAAATTTCTTACAGGTAGTTTTTGTATTTTTTGTTTGACTGTTTTTAAAAATTTTCATATTATAATGAAAATTTTCTTAAAACCGAAAAAGGGCAGATAAACTTAAATCTTAAACAAAAAAAAATGTAAATAGTATTAAAAAAATATTAATATATATAGTTATATAATTTATAAAATATATTTAAATTATTGCACTATTTTTTTAATTATTAAATAAATTAATCTGTATTGAATATAAAATACAATTAGTTTATATGCTATAAAGATATAATTGATGTACATGAAACATATATAAGTTTTATGTAAAATACAGTATGGAATTATTTAGATACATTCTGCGCCATCTATACGTGTTTCGTACCAAATTATATAAAAACTTAGGCAACTTTATATAGGCAACATGTCATACACAGTTGTTAGTTTGGTTGCCCACTTACATATTTTCTTATTTTCCAATAAAATATATGTATATAAAAATATAAATTATTTTAAATAAAAAACATTTCATTTAATGTAAATCATTAATTCAATTATTGTCGCATTTTTGTAAAATTTTCATTACCAATACTAGACTTGCTTAGTTTGTAGTATTATTTTAATAGTAAAAAAAAATAAAACATACTCCATTTAATGTAAATATTTGGATTTTTTGTTATATAATTGAAAATCCAATATATTTATGTGTTCTATTATTCAGAACGTTACTGCAATATATTAAAAAGTTAACTATAAAATACGAGAAATTATATTTTCGGTGTACAGAACGACACCTTACGGCATAGTATTAAGCTATAGCTACAACCGCCATCTATCCATGATTATATAATTATTCAATAAATTTAATATTAACTCAATTTTAAATTGCATAATGCAAATAAACAATTTAACTTATTTTGAAAGAATATTAGCAACACTTTGCTAAAACGTATTTTATATAAATTTTACTTTTATTGCTTTTCGAGAAGAAAACATCTCTTAAAATGATAATTGTCTTATTTCCTAGTTAGAATTATAATTTAATAAAATTCTGTTATTAAAAGTCTGAATATTTGCCTTGTAGTTTGGCCTAAATATTTCGCTACTCTTTAAATGAATTAGCAAATATTTTCTAGGCAATTTGTTCAATGCACTCAGATATTGTAGAATGACCTTGTAATTAGTATACGATCCGTTATAGTTGTGCTAATGTATCCAGTAAATATACGCGTATAGACAGGCGTGTTTCGTTTGATAGAATAGAATTACTCAGTGCAAAGTTTCTAGCGCGTAATTTCTATTCCTCGGAATACGAAACAAAAAAATAAATACATTATTATCGAACAAAAATAAAACAAACAAACCGATTATTAGTGTCGCGCTTGGGAAGTACTTTCTTCGGCTTGGAGAATGCACAATGCGCGTTGTTCATTGAATTACGAAAAATGTGTAAGAGGATGATGAGAAATACTCACGTTTCGTATTTGCTTTGCAGCAGCTCCTCTATTTTGGGCAGCATCAGCACGCACAAATCCAAGTTCCATAGGCTACTGCAAATTTGAATTAATATTATTATTAAGTTTTAATTTTTTTGCTTGTTTGTGATTCTTACTATTTCGTGTTTAACACTGTCAAGAGATCGATAATCACCGATTGGTCTTTTATTATTAAAGCCGCTTCCAAAGCGGCCTTTATGTCCTTATTCTTGTATTGGGCGAAGACTATTTTGAGATTCCGTTGCCTCGTGATCAGTACTGAAAGCATTGGGTCGTGCTTCTTGAGGATGACGCCCAACACCTCCGTTTCGGACATGTCGGGCAGCTGTTGCTGGTGTCTATAACTATGCTGTGTCTGAAATATTTAACTATTAGTTAAGATGTACGTATTTATTTTTTAAGAGTATTACGGGTAGAAAATCGTCGACTGGCAGTCCGACGGGTTTGTCAATGGATATAGGAATGAACTGGTTCTCAGTCGAGATCTCATCGTCGGGGCTGATCTTAGGGCTAACATAAACGTCAACAGGGGTGATATGCACTGGCCTAAGGGGTCTCTCGTTGTTGCGCGGGATTTTCGAAACGTTCGGGACACTCGCAGTGTTTTTAACGGAAGGCTTCGAGAATGAGTTCTTGCGCGAATTGTTATTACGCGCTGACAAGTTCTTATTGAGATTGACATCGGATACACTGTGTCTGATGTTGCCTGAAGTTTTCAGCGCTCCGGGCTTGTCTCCGCTCTCCTTGCAGCTACTCTGCCTTTGCAATCCGAATTTTGGCGATGGCTGCACTTTAAGCTGCTGCTGCTGCTGCGGCGGTTTAGGCTCCAACTTTGAATTCCTGTTGTACACCTGATCCAAGTTCGATTTCGACCTGGCGTAGGTGGTGTTATGGGTTGAAGGTGTCGATGGAGGAGAGGCCTGGCGATAGTTTACGCTGTGGTCAAGTGAGAGCGCCTCAAAACTCTTGTTCATGCACTCTCCCAGAACCTGCGGCTGCGTTGGATCAACTTGAAGCACAAAAGAGAAACAAAAAAGAAAAGCGCATAAACATCGAGTGTTAATGAGTGCCGAGAAGAGGCAAATAAACTGTTTTGAATACCTGTGTAATCTAGCACCGGCGGTGCGGGCTCCAAGAACGGCTCCGGGTCCGGAGGCGGGGTCCTTGCAACTGCAAGAATCACAAAATTAGAATTACGACTTATAATTAGATCCCAATCAAAACTGTAATCCACAACTAACCAGAAGCCGACTGGTATCGTGCAAGAAACACACGCAATTACTTTGTTTTATTTCTGTTTCTAATTGCTTGGGAACTTTTTTACGCGTTTCGAAATTTTCCAACACGTAACCCAAATTGGGTCACGAATTTACCTTAAACTTAAACAGAAAATAAAATATACGAAATAAAAAAAAAACTAACAACAACAAGCATTGATATATTGGATAATAAAATGAGTAAAAGTCGAGTCAAGGAGACGACTTTCATTACCGGCTGCAAACCATATTCGTGCATTTGCATGTTCAATATTTGCGAATGGAAGAAGTGAACTCACTTGCGCGTCCTTTGAATATCTCCTCGTAATCGGTACGATTTGTGATGTCCGCCGCCGAGAATTCCTCTTCCGGATCTGTACCGGAAGTGCTCTCCTCGATAGTCCTCACGTCCAAGGTATTCCGGTTCCTCAGTCCAACCGGTCTTTCCGCCCTAGAGAAGCTCTTCCTAATACTCTGATTCGGATTGAACGGACTCGGACTCTCCGCAAAAGTCGAAGGACCTCCGAACGGCTGGATCTTGTTCAAATCCGCGACGTACACCATCACATTCGTCAAATGGAAGGATGCACCAACCTACATTGAAACGCACACACAAAATCAATTATTACTTATTTATTTCTTACATAACAAAAACATAATTTAATACTAAGACGCAATTAACTTGTCGAATATTGCGTAACGAGCGTTGAATGTATGTACAGCACAGTACTTATATTTGAATAAATCAAGCACTTAACTTCTATTATATCGCTTTAAGTACTTGTAAAAAGATCCAAGTACTTAACAACTTAATTACTTACAATGGTAAAGATCTGTACTTAAGTAATTAGCTTGAAAATTAAATAGCACAATTAATTAATATGTATAAATCAATAATATCATATTTATATTAGAAAGTAAAAAAAAATATGGGAGAGTTGTTAAAAATTAATTTAGAAAAAATAATCAGATATTAATAACACGTTATAATTTATTTGCATATTTTATGCGATTTAAATACCAAAATTAATAACAAGCCTAAATTATAAACAGGAATGAATGGCAATTCTTTTAAGGTCATGGCATTACTATTTTAAATAATTTTTTTTATATTTTTATTGAAAATTTCAATTTACATTTTACGTTCTGAAATTAAATGTTTTTCTTTTTTATTAAAATTAAGAAATTTGCTTATTTATTTTTTTGTATTTTAAACAAAAAAATACACAGTTTCCAAGTCAATAACAGTTGTGAAACTGTGAATTAATGTATGCATACAAATTCAATTTACTATTGATAAATATGCGTTTTCCATTAATTAAGCGATGTTAAGTAAATAATACCGAAGAATGCAGGTGGAATAACAATAAAATTAGTGTTTTCTTATGGGAATCGATTGGGTAACGGCGAGCAAACTATATTCACTATTCAAATGCATCCAATCTAAATGAAAATTCTTCGCAACGGCTGGCCGGAGCGAGGAATGCGCGAAAATCCAATTACCTTAGAAAGCCATCATCCTCTTCGAACATTCATACATATAATGCATCCTTCTTATATTCTTTTCTCGCTCCTCTTTAATTCTTTTTTTTTCTCTCTCGACGCAGTTTTAATTGCGTTAATGAACCGTCCACGTCAACAGCTCATCCTTCTTCAACGAGTCGAAGAAGACATTCCGCAGGACGGAAATAATTGCGAGGGACAAAGAGGACGAAACCGAAACACGATTTTAATAATAGAACGAACGTTGCATAAGCGACGTGTGCATTGTGCTGTGCCAGTTTCGGTATGCAGGCGAAAGATATTCTATTCCGTTGCTCTCTTCCTGTATATGCGTTGTCCGATGACGGCGTAACAAACATAAACGATGTTGATGTTGATGATGATGATGAGGAATCGGAACAATGAGGCGGAGAGTGGAAACGGGAAGTTGCAGATCCGCTTTTCGGACAGGAGATTGAAACCGCTTTTAACGATCTCCAAAAAAACAAGAAGATATAAACGCGAAATGAAGAAACAAAACGAACGACAACAATGGTACAATATGTGGGCATTCAATTGCAAACGTGTTTTCCGCTATTTGTTGTAGTATCAAACGCTGAAAACGGGTTTTATCCAATTTAAACTTAAAATTGAATCAAAATGGAACTTGATCAACGACCTCCAAATGCGCAACAAATCCGACAAACGAATATAAAAAGAGTGCTGAAAGTTTCCAGACCGAATAAATCAATTCTTTTAAAGTACTTCAACTTTTATATACTACACAAAATACTAATAACGTAATACTTTACAAGTAATTTGTGCAAATACTACAAGTATTCGAATGCTTTGGTAGATTATGACACCTGTCACCATGATGAATTGTGTCTCAACCAATGGATTGCTAGAAAAATGACACCTGTCACCATGTGTCAAATCTAAAAAGGTTGAAAAACACTAGTAGAGTACCCACATGTAACACAAACTTAGCAATAATTGGTGATAATGTATCGATTACTAAACTATACTTTGCGTAATAGAAAGAGCCTTGTGGAACTCCTAATCAGGATTACTTAATACTTATATTTCAGACATTCAGTGATCTCTTCTAAACAATAGAAAAATTATCATCCATAACCAGTTTTTACACTATAAACCTTGCTTTAATAACATGTACAAAAAAAAATATAATTTGAGTCCTTTACCTTCAGATGTAAAACAAGTGAAGCAATTCGCATCCTTGTTAAATAAAAACAATAATTACTGTAACAACCTTGCCAATTATTAATAAAGAATTTATAGACATCTAAAATGATGATTTAATGAATAATTATATAACTGTATCCGATGAATATTAATGATATTAGTTAACCACTTTCGATAGATTTCTGCCTTTTGCGTTAGTGAAAAGGTCGATAGCCTGCGTTTCCAGCGAATGATATAATTATTTCAGCTTTATAACAGGTAAATAATTGAGCCTGTATCAATACACTGTCGTAGGCCATGGAAAACTCTATATTTGTAGACTCAGGTGATTAGACTTATCGATTAAATAGACGAAAATAGAATCAACGTATTTCGGACATTACAACAAACACGTTTCACGCTGTAGTAAAATACAGTTATTAATTATTAACAAAAAAGGCAATAAAACTTCAAAAATAACTTTGCAATGCGAAAATTAAATTTATAAATATTTTTGTAATTACATAACCGTTCCAAAGAAACGTGAAGGTGTATTTGTGCGAAGCTCGTTCGATTTGCGCTGGTCATGGGAAAGTCGAATGCATTTTTCGCTTTTGAGATGCAGACTCTGTACGAAGAGATAGTAAAGCAGAAGCAAAAAAAAAAGTAACGTGGAAGAACCGAATCTAAGCAGCTTGAAATTTTTAATTTCGGGTTCATCGAACTGTTGTGCATTACACAAAATCTCCTTGAAAATGTTGCAATAATAAAATATAATTATTTTTCTACTTCCGTCCTTTGCTTATTATTTTTGTTGTTATATTTTCACCAATCTTTGAAAATTTGGTTTAACAAATTAGTAATTAAGTTTGTTTCCAATTGGAATTTAGTTCAGGATTGTGTGAAGAGATTTAAAAATGATGAAGATAAGGAGTACAATTACACAACAGAAAAGAGATGCGTTTTGGATGTACGACCTCTCTTCGGACCATTTAAAGTAATCGGTCGAGATTACGCTCAAGAGAGCAACGAGACCGTCGCGGTTCGCCGACCGAATCGTCGATCAAGCCTGTAAAAGTCAAAAATAACAAAAGAGAGAGAATCATTTTTTAAGTGCCATTTATTTATCGGAACAATCGGATTTCGCATCGAGACTTTTGCCTCCAAGATCGATTCGACCTGGAAAATGTCATCGACTCCTTTAATGAATTATGCACGCAACTTCATTTCACTGTTAGATTGGACCGACAACAAATAAATCCCGATTTACATAACACAAGTCTGTGGGTAAGTGCTATTTAATGGACATTGATTGAGGTCAGCCTCATTTAGGATTCATTAAGATTACAAGAAAAACAATGATTTTACCTCTACTTTTATCTCTAATTCAGTTAAAGTATAAATAAAATACAATAATTACAAGATTTGCACAAATTTTTGCTCCAACGTTTTTTCGATCCGCGACTTCCTGGATTTTATAAAGAAAAACATATTATAAGTTAAAATTGGTTTTGTGAGAAATATAGAATTATGCAAGTTTCACTTTCACTCACATTACAAACCAAAATAACTTTCTATACTGTAAAGAAGTATATAATCATTTCAGGAATATTCGTATTCAAATTATAGCAAATATGTAAATTTTTAATTTAATATTAATGTACGTTTTGTTAAACAGGATTCACAAAATTATTATGTAAAAGCAATATTTATAGAGAATCACAAGTAAATTTGCAAATTGAGTAAACTTACGTAACTGACGTTGAAGAAAATGTTAATGAATCTTTATGTGACTTACCGATTGAATATATCCTTGAAAAACTAATTTACAAGTTTTAAACATGAAAAATTTTAATTTTTAAAAAATTATTACAATTTTCTTAACGTCAAAATTTTAGTTTTATTACTAATATTTTTATATTTATGAATTTATGATGAATACATTAATTCAGAAAAATATTTTATCTCATTCATAAATTACAATAGATTTTCAATTAAAAACCTCAAATAATAAAACTAGAAACTCATGTTTCTCGGTAGAATTAGAATACAGTGAAACAAAAAAAAAATAAAGAACGTTTCTTTATGACTTTATTTTTACCTCGGCTGAGTTTTTCCTCTTGCAGCGGATTAAATTGCGTGTGGAAATTTAATAAGCTTCTGCGGAACGATTTTCTGCATTTCGCTTTCGTAACAGTTCCGGATTTTCCAGTGCGTGTAAACTGAAATGCAGCAAACTGAAGAGTTAAAGTTTCCAAAAATGATAATAATAAAACACGGTACTGAAATCGCAGTATTTATTTAAAGACGTTGACTCATCTTGTGCGGTCACTGATAAACATTGAATTAATCCGAGATTAAAATTTATTAATCCGATAAAATTGAACGCAATTTCCTTTTTGTTTACTTGTATGATATTAATATTAATACAATTTTGATAGTAAAATATAAAGGATTATTTTCATAAGCATTTTATAAGAAATATTTATTAATAGCATCAAATCTTATGTTTATCTAATCTAATTTAACGGAAGCTGATAAAATTATAATTATGTCACTGCAAATACTTTAATTTTGCTTATATGTAAAAATTAAAATAATCTATAAATGCAAAATTTATATTTCATAAAAAAAAACAATTATATTCATTAGTCACAATATAATTATGTTTCTATTTTTATATCATTTATCTTAAATCCACTGAAGATGAGACTATTATGATGCACTATCTCATATTTAAAAATATATTAATCAGTTTATTGTAATATAAATTAATAATATAAATATCTAAAGTAAATAATAACTGAATTAATACGTATTTTGTTGTCAATCTTTAGAAACTTGACAGCTGTCATTTCATTTGACTAATTATGTAATTTCACCAGTTCCTCGCTTTGGCACATGGTGACAGCTGTCATTTCAGTTTACAAATTATGTAATATAATATTGCAAATCAGCGTTTCTAAACCTTTTAAGCTTCGTAGTTATAATAGTTCCTCGTTTTAACACAAAATGACATCTGCCATTCCGTATATCATGGACTTAAGAAGTGCAACACTCTTAAATTATAGCTTTAAACAAAAATTTGATTCAAGTAAATAAATTATGAATAAAAAAATCACGGATAGAAGTAATTTCAAGCGAAATATTTTCAAGCTTGATTACCTCAATTCTAAAAACTCGCCATTATGTCTTCTAGGAAAAATCCTAGTCTTTTAGAAACGCGCATTAAAACATTTATGGTCAAATTACGGTAAATTCTAAGTGTTTTATTTGCTTTTTATTAAATAAATTCTTTGAAACCATTTTTTGACAATATCTAAAATAGACAAAAAAATCATGTACTAACTATAGAAGCGTACCAAATATTTGTAATTATGTAACATATTACATAAATATTTAACTAAAACTACATATGTGCTTTGACATATTGTCACCTGTCATTTTGTAACGTATTAAAAATGTTAGGTTTGAATCCTTAGGTTTAGAAACGCTGGTTAATAATACATGAAATGTTAATGATTTTATAGGATGTGCACGCAATCAACTTGTACCTAACAGAAGTTAATTGTTTGTTTGTTGACGAAGTGCGAAGCAAATAAAAAAGTATTTGCTTGATCCACATTTCCATGCGTGTGCGTTTGTACAATAAAACAAACATTGAGTAATTAACTGAAGAAGAAATAAAAAAGGAAAAAGCCTGTCCAACAACCTACAATTTCCAATACAGTTTGGTTGACTTATCACATCCGTGACCTTAGGTAAACTAAATTAAAAATTAAGAAATTAATGAATAAAATGTGTTTTTCTACATTTATAGAAGATCGATTTCACCTTGATCGACCCGAAGCAGAAAAACGAGCGATTCATCCGAACTTGATGAATAATTTGTGATTCATTTCGCCCCGATTGGAAAGCAGGGCCGATGTTGTTCTGCATTTAATTTATATATTTTTTTGTTCAAGTAAATGCGATAAGCGCTACTTAAATCATTATCAAACGAGACGGACGTAACGAAACGATAAAGAAGAGAAACTCGATTCAATTTTTTGGGTTTGTTCACCTTCCTGGCGCGCACGATTAATGGGTGGGCAACAAAATGGTATCCATATGTAAGACAACGAGTTAATTTTAATTGGCGCCGGCGAATCCAGTTCTCCGAAGACTTCCTCTTCTCGACCGAACAAGAAGAAGAAGAACCAGAAATGGCAGAGCAGAGCTCGACGGACACCGACGCGACGAGACGAAAATACAAATTTTCAGAGGGAAACGGTTCATATCTCGCTTCACACATACTCCGTGATACGTTTACCAATACGCGCGACCCATTCAGGAAAGAAATAATCGGATTCAGGGGCTATTGTTTCCCAACGACAATGCACAAAAAGATACAGTAATTCATACATTTCACTTGAATCAATCCATTTTTTTTTATTGATATTTTTCTTCAAATTATTCAAAAAAATCATCAATAGTTATCGAATTTACACACAGTTTCTGTATAATCGTTTTCAGAAATTATGTTTATTTTCTCATCGAATTTCAAGAATTTACCTAAATCTAATCATTTGTTATACTTCTCATCCAATCAAGCTTCAGTATTTTCAACTTTATACATCTATTTAATATTTTTTTCTAAATTAGAATTTATGAAAGTTTTCGACTACAAAATTATTTAGCCGAAAAAAATAATGAATTAATTTAAAGGTCAATTATAAAAAAAGCTTCAATATTTCCAAATTCGAAATGACCATCGATCTCTAATAATTATTTTTTTTACGCAACAAAATCTATGTACAAAAAATTACTAACATAAAACTAACATAAAATAGCATAAATTTATTTAAATACCACTTTAAAATTTGTAGTAGTTAACGAAATGGAACGACCGATGTATTGTCTACATGGGAATAAACTTGGTAAGCTAAAAAAAACTGAGAGTAATTTGATATATGCTGAATTGTTACATAATAAAGTTTATAAAAAAAAACTTAATTAGAGAAGATATCTCGAATATCGTGATTTTATGCAACGCATAGAAAATTATTAGCAAACATTAGATTACATTATTTTTATAATAAATATAATATTTTCAGAGTTAGTTCAATTTCAAGAGATTTCATTTAAAAATACTTTATTGATTGATGTCTTGTGAAATCTCATTTGTATTTCAATTTGAATGTGTTGAATGTATCTATTTCACCATTTATGAAGGTTAAAAGAAGTTGGTAATTGATTTAGTAACATGCAGTTAAAAACAAACACAAATTACCATCTGCTATTCTCAAAGTATAATTTATACATAAAAGAAAATTTAAACCTGGGAACATAAAAGTAAACAATAAATCTCGGCGGGTTTAAAGAAGCGCGTGAGTAGCTTACGAATGTCAATTAAAGAAGAAAGAGTTCCCTCAAAAACTCCATTGTTTTCAGAACCGAAAAGAAAAAAATAACTTTCTATGCATTTTTCTTGTGGCTGAAAAAAAATCATTATCGCCGCGCTGCATCGCGTGTTGGATTCAGAAAATTAATGTTGTATGAATGATGCAGAAAGCATTCACATCTCCATAATATTCAGAAATTCAGGTATAAAATTAATTTTCCAACACATTTCTTTAAAATCTTGTAAGATGTAAGAGGAAAATTCTGTCGAATGTATTGATTACGTCCAAAGCAATTTCGTTATCAAGTTGTATTAAGGAAGACAAATTGAAACGTTCTTTTAGTGCGCTATTAAAACCCACTTAATTTAATAGCGATACTTGTCTGCATTATCGCGTATTTCAGATAAATTCAGAACATTTAACGTATCTTCATTTGCAGCTGTTTATAGCGCTTGTCTTCGCGTGGGATCATCACGAATGCAACGAACCAATGGGGGGAAACAGACATTTGATTTTCTTGAAGAGAAAGTCCTCTGGGTGACTATTTCGAATCCATCCCAACAAACCGTCTGGGTTTTTTATGAACAGATTTCACAAAACACTAAAATTAAATATCAAAACAATGCGATTTTCTTAATTACCAACAAAAAAAAACCCTGAGTCATAAGTTTATTATTGTTTTCTCCTCACATTTAAATGATCAGTATGCAAATAAACCTTTTGTTTGGACGAAAACGAGAATTACAACCGTTTTGTCCCCCTTCAAAGTTCATCGCTACTAAATTAGAAGCGACCGCGTATTTTTAACCGTAGAATTTATTTTTTGAAGCGCGTCCGTTAAAATACCGAAACGCTTCTAGCACAAATCTCCAAAGCCGAATTGGTTTGGATTACATCGAAATGCAACATGCAAACAAATCGTGCACGTGCCCCAATCCGGATTGCATCTCCAAAGGAAGAAAATAGTTACCTCATCGATAAATATAAAAGCGAGGAAAATTTGCATTATCCGCCTACGAATTCACGTTTTCCTTTACCGCAATTGTTGAATAACACGACAGGTGGAAATTTCAATTTTAAAAAAGCAATTTTCCTCAATTTATAATTTTATATCTTATTTTTAATATACAAGGAAATAAAATAAGTGTTTAATTCATTAATTCCTGCCATTTCAAGCAATTTGATTAACCTTGGAAAGTTAATTATATTTTAATTTAACATTTAATATTTCCGTATTACATAAAATTTATTATTCTATTATTATGTAAAAAATAACTTAATAATGCAATCACTTCTCAATTTACAATAGGAAAGTTAAAATTCATATAAAAATAAAATAAAATTATATTGGTTCTATTGAAATTTATAATTTATATAGTTAAATTTCAATAAATTAAACAAAATGATTTATTTGTTTTTAATTTACTTACCAATTGATTCTGAGCAGTTGAAATATCACTAATCCTTCCCCAATTGATGCAAACAGAGTCATACAGTCTGGTGGGTTCCCATCCAACAACTTTGAGATAGTCCCTGACACCAGCAAATAAACACTCCCCATTGGGATTGAACCAGAGTGATCTGACAGAGCCCAGTTCACGTTCACTGGACACTAAATTGTAGTTCTCCAAGTCGAAAAGATGCACAGATCCATCACTGCCCCCTGTGGCCAATAGGAATTCGCGTGGATGGAACTCAACACAATTCACAGAATTCGTATGGTACATAAACATCTTCAACACTTTCCCCATCCGAGTATCCCAGATCTTGACTGCACAATCATCTCCACCAGAAGCAATCCACTGGCCGTGAGGGCTAAACTTAATACTATTAACTTTATCCTTGTGGCCATTATAGGTGGCAATGCAACCTTTCTTCCTGCTGTCCCAAATCCGGATTGCACAGTCTGTACTTCCAGAAGCCAAGAAGTCCCCATACGGATGAAAATCCATAGTTCTGATTGCATCTGTATGACCAGTCATGGTCCTCACTAATTTTGCAGCCTCCAGATCCCATACTTTCAAAGCACCAGCCCGTGATCCAGCACAGACTAGCTCTTCATTATGGTTGAACTGAACACAATCAATTGGTGTGCTGTGTCCGCTTAGACTCATGAAGCAGCTCTGCTTCCCAATAGCCCATAAATTAACCTTCTTGTCATCTCCACCAGTTACCATAACTCTCCCAGATTTGTGCCCCAATGCAAGGCAATTAACATTAGCATTGTGAGCAACTAAATCTTCTGCAAATGAAAAAAAAAACATAGCCAATATATACAATGTTTAATTGATTATTTGGTATCTTACGTAGTTTCCAGGATCTCTTATTTGCCTGTGCCATTTTTCCTAATCCGATAGATTCACTCACTCTAATATAAGTAAAATTGCTACTTGAAGGAAATCACTGTGTTCATCAGCATTCACTTTAGTTTGATAAAACTTTCATTGTATGTTACCACAATCCACATCCACGAAACTTCTTACACTAATCACTAAACTGAAGAAGGAAAGAATAAAAAAAAGGAGGAGGAAGAAAAAAGTATGTAGCAACAGTGGTTTGTTGTGTGTTCAAAAAAAAATGCAGTTTGTTGTCTTCACAGTCTTAAAATTGGTCTGAAGCGTTTCCTTGACATGTTTGGCTCTCGCAGCCTTTTACCATTTCAGACTCACCTCAAAACCGACACACGCAGAAGGTAGATAGATCTGTTGTAAACCTACATCCGCAGACTATATTCAACCTTACCTACGTATTCGTAGAGTGTACTAAAAAACGTAACTGACAGCTCGAGGATCGCTGCATTTCAAATACGATCAGTGCTTACTGCCACGACGATCATCAAAAACGAAAACCCACACGCATTGCCCAACATATTGATGAATCGCAATTGGAAATAAGGGAAGCTCATTGAATCGAATAATAATTTATTTATTATAGGCATTATTCAAATTACTCCCCACGAACACAAAAATTATTACGTAACTTTGGTTGCCTACAAAAACAATTTACTTTAAAAAACCTATATAAAACGCAATAAATTAACCAAATTGATTGATTAAATTATAGAATACTAAATAATTAATCAATTTTACTTAATCTTTGAATTTACAGCAGGTAACTGACATAAATTATGTAATATTGATACTCACAACATGACCATATGGTAGACGTGTCAATGTCAGCGCTGTCAAAGGTCAATTTACCAATTGTCAGTTGAGTTTTCTAAATGAGTTGTGAAAGCGGTTTTTAACATACGATTTTTTTAAATTAAATATGGATTTAATTAAGCAGGCTTCCAGTTTCATTCTGTCGCCTCAGTGCGTGGATGAGTACTTTGTGAAATTTAATTTCTTTGATGGTTAGTATCATTCATGAATACTGGAAAAACACGTCAATTAAATAATATTGATTTTAGTGCCATGCTTCAAATCAACGCTAAGCAAATGCCTAGGCTTAGGCATCATCTTGGGATCAATTCTGGTGAAACTCCCCCAGATTATGAAGATATTGAAGAATAAGAGTGGAGAAGGCATCAGCCTGGTCAGCGTGATGCTGGATTTAAGTGCAATTACCATTTACTCATCCTACAGCTTCCTGAAGGGATTCCCTTTCAGCGCTTGGGGTGACAGTGCCTTCCTTGGAGTACAAACAGCCATCATTGGTTTTTTGGTGTTCTGGTTTTCAAATCAGAAAAGCAAATCAATTATTTTCATGACTGTTTATTGTGTTGTTTCTTACATTCTTATGGGTGGTTTAACCCCAATCGACACTTTATGGACTTTGCAAGGATTCAATATTCCAATCTTGCTAACTGGAAAATTAGCTCAAGCATACACAAACTTCAAGAATGGTCATACTGGACAATTATCAGCAGTTACTGTTATTATGCTGTTTGCTGGCTCAGTTGCTAGGATATTCACTTCCATCCAAGAAACTGGTGATAGCATGGTTATCATCACATATTTGGCTTCATCATCTGCAAATGCTGTGATCTTGACCCAACTATTGTACTACTGGAATGTAGATGTTACCAAAACCAAAAAGGAGAAGAGCAAGAAGAAGAAGCAATAAGCATTATAATGTATTAAAACTAATATCAGAATGTGTGTTTTTATAAGAATACTTTAGCCAAAGGAAATAATAAACGGTTTTTGAATTTGTCTATAACGATTTTATTCTTATTAGATCTTATAAGATTTTAGCAATTTTCCAAATAGTGATCAGAATTTAAATAAATCATGTAATCATATATGCTACCAAGTATACATATATTTTCGTTGCTTTGTTGGCAAAACTGAAAAGAGAAGCAATTACGCCATTTTGTTCGACTTTTCTAGACTCGTGTTTGAAGCCGGTTTAGATAGTGGTTTTGTTTTAATTAAAGGTTTCAATTTTATATAAAGTATTTGTAAGTATCTGACTTCTATAAATCTTATAAGAATTACTCTTTTTACATAATTTGTGCACAATAATGTAAGCAGTAGAATTATAACCTTCAATTGCGCAATGAGGTAACAGTTTTTCTGATTATTGCAGTTAGAGAATGTCGGCTGCACAAATTTTCAATAGAATCGGCCAATTGGGCTTGGGTATTGCATTGGCTGGAGGTGTTGTCAATTCTGCCCTTTACAATGGTAAGTTAAAGTATTTAGGGTTTGGTCTTTTCTAAGCAGAGATTAACTTTTTCAGTTGATGGTGGCCACAGGGCTGTGATCTTCGACAGGTTCACTGGAGTTAAAGGTCAGGTCTCAGGAGAAGGCACACATTTCTTTGTTCCATGGGTCCAGAGGCCAATCATCTTTGATGTCAGATCTCGCCCAAGGAATGTCCCAGTAATCACTGGCAGTAAAGGTTAGTTTTGTGGTTAAAAATATTCTAATTGGATTAATATAATAATGATGTATTTATTTTAGATCTGCAAAACGTTAATATCACACTCCGTATCCTGTTCAGACCTATGCCTGATCAGTTGCCAAAGATCTACACAATTTTGGGTCAAGATTATGAAGAAAGGGTACTGCCTTCCATCACCACTGAAGTCTTGAAGGCTGTGGTTGCTCAATTCGACGCCGGTGAATTGATCACACAGCGTGACTTGGTTTCGCAGAGAGTCAGCAACGATTTGACTGAGAGGGCGGCCCAATTCGGCGTTATTCTCGATGACATCTCCATCACTCATTTGACTTTCGGCAGGGAATTCACCCAGGCTGTTGAATTGAAACAAGTCGCTCAACAGGACGCCGAGAAGGCTAGGTTCTTGGTAGAGAAGGCCGAGCAAACGAAGAAAGCCACTATTGTGTCTGCTGAGGGTGATGCTCAAGCTGCTATCATGTTGGCCAAGGCTTTCGGAGATGCTGGAGAGGGTTTGGTTGAGTTGAGGCGTATCGAAGCCGCCGAAGACATCGCTTACCAACTATCCAGGTCGAGGCAGGTGGCTTATCTTCCAACTGGTCAAAACTTGCTTCTCAACGTGCCGACAACGCCAATGGCCTAAGCGAACTCTGAACAATTAAATAGTGCAGTGCATTTATGATTTCAAAGATTAGTAGCTCTTAATTTTTACAAATTACTCAAATATGGCAGGAACCACAAGGAGAAGAAGTCCATTTGTTTTACATTGGCTTTATGTGGATCATATGATATTGTATATTATTATCGGAACATATGATGGCATGGATTATTTTTTTACTTTATCCTTTCTGCCAAATACTTTGGGAATTTTGTTTATTTACGAATTCACGAAATTTACTACATCGTAAGATCTAATATTCCTAATGTATATGATACATTTGTATGTAAAAGAGAAAAAAACATCAAAAACACATGGAACTGTTATTGTTAATAAAATTACTTTTATAATTACCAATTATTTATTTTCTTAATAACCGATTTAATTGGTTTTGGTTAAAATGCGAATTCAATATTAGCTTTTAATGATTCAAATATAAAAGAATTCCGATACCGGGAATCGAACCCGAGCCTCCTGGGTGAGAGCCAGGTATCCTAGCCACTAGACCATATCGGAGTATTATTTGAACTACTCCAGATATCTGGATCTTTCTGATAACCTATTTTTAGTAGTTCAAATATAAAATTCTTTCAATACCGGAATTGAACCTGAGCCTGTAGTATTCTAGCCACTAATGCAGTTTTTAAACTTTTTTTTATCTTGAGATACCCTTAAACCTATAGTTAAATTTTTATTGCATACTTGAATTATATGTACGATTATAAATAATTTCCGTAAAATACAAAAAATCTATATACAACCATACTCTTAATTTATTTGTAACAAAAATTGTAATTTTATAATATTGACACTACTTTAAAATTTTCCAACCATTGGAATCGATTAAAAGCTTCATCTGAGAATGCCTGGCAAGCTAGAAATTATACCTTATATGTCTCATTCGACGAAATTTTCAATTTTCCACCATCACTAATTTAAAAATTTTTGATACTTGGAATCGAACAAAATCTTTATTTGTCAAAACTGTGCATCCTAGTAACTATATCCTATTTGATACATTTATGAAACTTCCGACTAATTCGATCAAATTTCCCATGTCCATTCACCATTTTAAAATTTTCCGATACCGGGAATCGAACCCGAGCCTCCTGGGTGAAAGCCAGGTATCCTAGCCACTAGACCATATCGGATACATATATGGTATTTTCCGGGTTTTTCGACCAAGTTTTCAATTTCCACGGTCACTTTTAAAATTTTCCGATACCGGGAATCGAACCCGAGCCTCCTGGGTGAAAGCCAGGTATCCTAGCCACTAGACCATATCGGATACATATATGGTATTTTCCGGGTTTTTCGACCAAATTTTCAATTTCCACGGTCACTTTTAAAATTTTCCGATACCGGGAATCGAACCCGAGCCTCCTGGGTGAAAGCCAGGTATCCTAGCCACTAGACCATATCGGATACATATATGGTATTTTCCGGGTTTTTCGACCAAGTTTTCAATTTCCACGGTCACTTTTAAAATTTTCCGATACCGGGAATCGAACCCGAGCCTCCTGGGTGAAAGCCAGGTATCCTAGCCACTAGACCATATCGGATACATATATGGTATTTCCGGGTTTCTCAACCAAATTTTCCGTTTCCATAGTCACTACATTAAAATGTTCCTATACTCGGAAACTTCATTCCTCTAAATATCTATAAATATTTTTTTTCGTATACCTATAAATTTGTAATTCCGTTTTTCAAACAAACAAATATTAAATTTTATGTTATGAAAAAAAAAACAACTAATTATGTATCGAAAACATAAAAGTAATTGAAAGTACGTTTATGCAAATTATGAACGTTACTCATTGCAAATAGAAAATCTTGAAACGCGCGTTGAAATCTTGCGAGTTTAGTTGATTAGAAAAGGAAGAGACGAGATGATTGGAGATTTACGAGGAGGCAGTGGGCCGGAGTCGCAGTCATATTAAATACCCCCTTTGAAATAGGTAATGTAACGGATTTGCGGAATAAATATCGCGGTAACTCCTCCATAATCCTCCTACACTTTTAACACGACAAATAAATATACACATTTATGAAAACGTTGAAATTATATTAACAAATTACCAGATTACATATTTCTTTAAATCCATTAGTAAGTGATAAAAATATAGGTAATAAAAATTTACAATATGTTATTTATATTTTCTGCAGCAAATACTGTTAAAATAATAGTAGAATTCGATGGAATATTAATTTGGTCGTGATAACAAATAATAGCAAATATTTATATCGTTAAAAGCTTTGGTTTAAGCCAATATTTTAGTAAAGTTTCTTGGAATTGGAGAAGAAATAAATGTTGCTTTAAGACACAGCTATCTTATATATTACAAAAAAAAAACCTGAAAAAATTGGAAAACATTTGCAGAACCTATGTATGATCTAAAGATGTGGTTTGGAAATGAGTGTATGGACTTATGATATTAGGGTTGAAATCGATTGAAATTCTTCGTTATTTTGCATTAAGAACGTTCGACCATTAATTAATACTGTGATAATTAATTAATTTCATCAATTTTTGATGGGCAATTAAGCGGGGTGTTCGATTTATGGGGGACCACCAGGTCGAGGCGCGCCGCGTCTGGATATATATGGACGGTTGTCATCGTCGGTTAGTTCTTTCTCTCTTTGCGGCCTGGTGCAGAAAATACGATTCCCGTGCTACGGAGGAGTTGTCCGGGGGTTCAAAGGTGAGCCACGGCCGTTGTTTATATAGGTTTGGTTGCGGGTCTCGCCGTTTGCGTGGGCAGGAAATTGGTAGGTTCGCGATCGGCCGTTCCGCCCCCCTTGTTAGGCATTTTAATTACTTCGTTATATTAATTTTATATTTCAATTTGGTTTATTGCCTGCCGTCCGCGCATAACTCACCAGAGCTGTTATTATGCGCGAACCGTTGGGAATCTTACCTCTTCCTCCCTTCACATATTTAACAGCATCCTTCAAATAGCAACAGATCGACTCGGATCGGACTTTTTTTCCGGAATCTGTTCGAATATTACGGATAAACGGATGACACTCTTAAGAAGATCTCCTCTTCCAGTCATAGAGTGTGTGCGCTCTGTCCACTCTGCGAATAAGAGGAAAGGGTTGAATGCATAGAACGAACACATACACACAAAACCCATTCATGGTCGAGTTGAATGGCTCCGGGATTGAATGGGAATGGTTTCTTTTATTTCGTCTCTCTCTTTTTTTTACGTTGTTGTTCTTCTTGTCCTTTCCTCGTCTATGAATTAATTCCGATGCTCGCGTCGGATAGAGAGACAACTTGTAAATCGTTTACGAACTTCATTTTCGTTCTCCAATATTGCCATCTCTCGTTTTATCCCCATGTTCTTTGGAGGGTTGGATCTCTTTCTCTCTGTTCTTGCGATGAGGATTGTCGCAGGTGTGCGCGTGGGTGCCCTCGCCCGATGCTACCGGAGATAAGCTCCGGTTTCACATTTCCATACACATTCTCCACTCGGGGCACATTCATTGTATGTTTCGTGCCACTTAGATTATGCTGATGGGACCCCCGTCTAATCTCAACCAATTAAAACCATCTCATTGCAATCCAAACACCTGAAAACACACATACAAACAGAAAAGATAAGCAACTACAAATCCCAAAGATCTACTCAACACGCTCAAGTACATTCCTATGTTTTCCCATAAAAAAATAATTCTTAAAGTAAATATCATCTTCTATTTCTTACTATTACTACTTAATAATAAATAATTCAAGCTAATTTCCTATTGCTTTCAAAGTAATCTTAAAGTCTATAAATTAATTTTTTATTTAGTTTAATCCACACTTTATCAAATATCCAACATAAATTTTACTCAAAACAATATTTAAGAAAATAACATTTTGCATTGTCGATAAACACCAAAAGGGGTAACCGAAATAGGGTCGTAATTATATAACAAATAAAATGATTTTAATAAGTGTAATAATTATAAATATTATAAATTATCAAGATTTTATTTTATTTTACCGGTAAATATTTTAAGTAAAAACCGGTTAAACATATACATTTTGTTACTTACTAATTGCTTTTAAAGTTAACATTTCACATAAAATTGTTGGTATTATCATGTTAATAATATATCACTACGATTTTTTAAACTTAACCAAAATTACCGGTTTTTGTTGTCAAAATTTACCGGTAATTTCGATAATTATATTGGAAAGTGTATTTACTATATTTTTTTCAAATTAAAATAATTATGCTACACCGATACAGTTTGTTATAAGAAATATAGAGGAAATCACATCAAGTAATGTAAGTATATGATATTTTTAGAACTGTTATAAAATTAAATCTAATTGAATATTATTAGAGAATTTGATAAGATTAAAAACTAATATTTGCTTAAATACTAAAGTTGTATAAGATTTTAGTTAACTAATTGGTCATCTACTATTGGGCTTTTGTTTTCGCACCGGAAGAGGCGTTTTCTATGAAGCGATATTCAAATGAGAATCGGTTTCTTTTCGTGTACGCTTTGCTTTCGAATTGGTATGAAAATCTTCGTCTCGGTGTTATTTATTTTTTTCTTGTTGTCCTGTTTGGATGGTTGACCTGCAGGTCGACGAGACATGTACACGTGTCTTCCCAGAGACAGTCGGTAGCTGGGGCCCCTGCTGCTCTGACAAATGTGGTCACCGATATCCCAACCTAACATAACACGACATCCAACATTTTCCCTCTTCCACCTCTTACTCTCTTCCACTCGAAGATCCTGACCATCGTAAGTACGTACATACGTACACATACATATCTACCCGGTATCGGCCGAAGGAGAAGATAAAAATCCGCAGGCCATTTTTCACGCACGACACAACGACATTTTTCCACCCGAAATCCAATTCGATAATTCACAATTTCTCTGCAACGTAAATTATGCCCAACGCATCCAGCAAAAAAAAATACATTTCATTAGTAATACCGGTCTCCTTGATTGCGGATGGCATTCCTATTCTGAAGAAGAAAAAAATACAAAATACATGTTTCTGTATTCATACTACAATTTATTTCAGGAATTATTTATGGAATGAAAATACTAAGTTAATATTTTATTTCTTGCGATAATTAGTATATATTATTATAGTCGTGTCATGAAAACAGAATAATAAGAAATTTAAAACTGGTATTTTTTAAATTTTTTCACATGAAAGAAAATACAGCAATTTTCCAATTATGAAAATTTGGCGAGAAATATTTGTTTTTGGCGGAAGATGAAGGGACTGAAAGACCGATGCCCTAAATTAATTTTTGCTTCAAAATATTTTGACATCTCGTGAAGAGAGGATGCGGCCTCTTCAAAAAATGTGAGACATACACAAATTTTTGTATCCTCTTTTTTTTCGCACGCATCAGGAATCAATAAGCGACAATTACGCTTTTGTCGGCGTAAGGGCACAAAAAGGGCCTTTCGACGGCAATTTGTCTCCTCTGCTACCTCCACCGGAATCCGAACAAAACCCTGAAAACTTTAATATTCAATTAATGTGGGGCCACCCTGTAATTAAGGCGCTAGCCTTAAGCGCACATGCAATTCTGGTAACAAACACCCGTGTTACCAATATCCTCTTCTTCTGCGTACATCGAAACCGAAGGAGCAACAGCAGCAACAACGAAAAAAGGTATCAACGTTGGGCCAAAACGAAAATTGAAGTGTGAAAGAATGTTAAATAGTGCATTCTCAATTAACTGAGTGGACGTGCGTGAGGATAATTCCGTTTCGGACGCGTTTATGCATTTTCGGGGTAATTTTTTGATTGTGTCTTCTGTGCCACCTCGCTCACTTTCGGACGCGAAACGTGCACCAACGAAAAAAATATAGATACGTCCACTCCATTATACGGATCCACTGAACTAATGCAATAATTATATGACCCTTTCCTAATTTGACTATCTTCAAAGAAAATCATCTACGAAATCCGTGCCCCACAGCCACCACGAAACGAACAGCATAATCTTACATAAATAACGAATAAATTTTAATGTGACCATTTATTTATTATGTAGACACATTAATATGACATAATAGAAGACAACTGTAGATATTCGTTTGTTTGTGTCATAAAATGTCATAAAGTTGATAATAATGTTTTAATAACGCATAAATATTAAGTTGCGGAAACTCCATGCAAGATTTGGAACTTACAAGAATAGTGTAATAGTTTTTGTAAACTGAAAGCAGTTAAACCAATTTTAATTTGAAGTGATGTGTTACATAATGTTATACCGGAAATATCAAAGATAAGTTTATATACTCGTCGAAAATCTGCAATTTTGTGCTCTATGGTGTAAATCTGGTTGCATATCGATATTTTTAACTGACCTATAAGTTTTTAATCGCCGGTTTGAATATTGTATAGTTATGTTCAAGCTCTTTGTTTTAATGCACCAACAATTATGTGAAATAAAAGGGTTTGAGGAATAAAATCGAACTGAATATTGAATAAAATAATCATTTTTTATTTTTTTGTGCAGAAAGGGGTAAAATAAAAATTATAAAAAATGGGCTTGGAGATGAATGATTGGCTTCGGTCGTTAATTACGAGGGAGCTATTAGGGGCGAGTCTGTAGAAGGAATCGCTGGGAATTAATTAAAGCCATTTGGGGAAGTTTCGACTGTTCGAGAGAGCGCCCATCCCCCGCTCGCACGACACACGTTCAAAACGCAAGAGCGCGCGATCTTTTACAGCTCATTTGCATTCGTGAATGGGCGGCGGCTGCCGCCTTCACCTCCACCCGCCCCGCGCGCGCGTTAACGCCTCTTTGTTTTTGCTTTTGCAGGGAGACGGGGGCGGCGATTATTCAAAGATTTTCGGGGGGGGCAGCAGAAACTCATCCTCCTTTCGAATGTTCTCCGTCGAGGAACTTTTTTAATAATTATTATTAAACTGCTGAGCGAAAAGCGAAGAGAAGAGATCTCTCACCCTTCCGGTGGCGATGCTTCTCCACCCCGTCGACTCCTCACTTTTTTTCTTCGCTTCTTATTCTTCTTAATATTCTTATAATATAAATTACACGACGGCGCGTAATTAATTCCAGGCGCGAAATTAAACGACCCCCGCACGTCCCCACCCATTGTTTCGGGGATGGAGGTTAGATGATGCGAAGGAGTAGGTCGTGCGATCCCCTTTCCAACGAAATAAAAAGGACACGACACACGTTAGTTTCTGCTTTTAATTACGTTATCCGCGGGGAGCTCCAGGGACCGCGGCGGGGGTTCCCCATGGCCGTATCATTAAATATTCGATCAATCAGGAATCATTCCAACAACACCGCCGCCGCCGCCACCACCGCCGCACACAACCGTTTCATTAATTCTGCACACACATACACAACAGAAAGACCCGCCGCTTCGACCCTCCAAATTACATTTTCTGTTATTTCCTCTCATGCTCGTTTTTGTTCGATTCACACAACACAAAACACCCGAAAAAGGCTCCAATTTTTTGGAACTTTTTAGTTTACAAAACCGAAAAATTGAGTTTTTTACGCAAATCAAGAACAACCACATAATGTTCATTACGTTACATCAACAATATTAATTAATTATGACTCATAACACGCATTGTGTAGAAGCAGCATTATAATTGTAACAATTAACTTTTTACCTACTAAATTTTTAAATAATAATAACAAACTTTATGATTCTATTAAATACATTTCATATAAATTTAAACATTTTTTTAAATGAATGATAAAATAGTGGTTGTTGTAGAGTTTTTCTTGTGAATGCAGATACTTGTTGTTTTGAATTGGAGAACTGCGATATGTCTCATATTCTTCGTTCTGGTAAGAGGCCCGGGGTTATTGTACCCTATTGTTAGAAACATTCTTGGAATGTAATTACAATCAGTGCGGAGGCAAAAGTGAAGACGGTGGGAGGAGGAGGAGGAGGGTGCCGGATGGTGGTGCTGCGATGGTGTTTTTCGTCAATTATAATTGGGAAACGTTAATAGAAGCAACCCACAATTTCGTCTGTCCGTATCACGACTTTCGGAACAATCACACGATGCGCCTCGCAATTCGGTCATGAACTGCACACACCTCGGTGTATATCATCTATATTACGATGGTCCTCCCTTCAGCCCCGACACAAGGCGAAAACTGTAATGCCTATCATTACAACGGCGATTGGCTCTTACTTTAAAACTAAAACGTTTTTTAGAACACCGTTTCGTTACGTACGCATACGGAATTCTGGGTGCCGGGGCATTGTGATGTAGAAATTGTGCTTCGACTGAAGAATAATAATAATAAGAAGAAGAAGCGTTCTGCAGCACCTTTGGCATCATCATCATCGCCAATTGCGCTGCGAGTGAAAAAATTGCAAAGAGATGAAAAGGCGTATAAACTGTATTTGCGGGAACGCACGTCGTGTAAATAACAATAATGGAATGGAACGGAATGGAACCGCATGAAAGAGTTCAAGAAGAGGGTCGCAATTACGAGGCGTGTGTAAAAAGGGCAAATTGTAATAATGCCTATGTATATATACTCTTCCGCCGATTCCGCCGCCTCTTCGGACCCGCGTAATGCATGTTCTCGACGTTGTACCATTTTGATTGTTCGCCCGTTTCTTGATCGAGTATCCACTTCTTCTTCTGGGGTTGAACACGCGATCCCCGTACCTCCTGAACCTCCTACTTCTTCTTAACCATAGCCCATCACCCCAGAAGGACAAAACCGCACCGAAAATATCTTATTATGTTTTTTTTCCACCTAACAATTTCATGAGCTTTGTTCTCACGAGTTCTTCCGCAGGCGCGGCCCGCGAAAAACAACAACAATTTCCATCATCCATCTTCGCCAACAATCAAACAACAATAACAGAAAACCCGGAATCATGTTGCAGTCGAAAGGCCAACCACGCACGACTTCGATTTCAGTTTCACTTTTTTTTTATCGGTAAACACATATTCAAGCACATTTCCATTTCATTCAAGAAACTACTCGTTCCTAAATACTATTTTTTTGAATTGTTCCAAAACTGAAATCATCAATAAGTATTTATTCTCGAAGTCCATATAATTACATAACATAAATAGATACAATTTAGAACACATGAAACAAATACACATTGTTAAAACTCATTTTATTTTTATTGAACATTTTATAAATTTTGCTGAATTTAAAATTACAAGACTGAATTTTAATATTATATAATAATAGTTTAAGAGTATTTTTTTTTTTTCATTTAATAATTATTTATTACAGAATTTACAGGTTGATAACATTTTTTGTGTCTCGTTTACATTTTTTTTTTCGGCTGGGAACGAAATTGCGTAACGATCTCTCTCGCTCTCCCGTCTTCTTCGTCCATTGTGTTTCGGTCACCGGTTCTTCTTGGTCCTCTCCTTTTGTGTTACGTGTATGTGTGTATTTATGAAATGACATGTAATTTGGTGAGACCTTTGAGAAATGTCCGCATCCGGTGTCAACAGGTTCAAATATATTTTGTACTCTTCCTCTCGTCGATCCAGGCTCTCCTCCGCTTTGGCCCCGGCATTTACTTTAGAAAAGAAGAAAAATATATAAATTACTTTTGCCACACAAAAAAAAATATATATATAGACACACAAAAAAAACATAAATTAGAAGGTAGATTACGAACCTAATATTAGGCATTAATGGGGAAGGCACATGAGATCCGTCATTCGATAACGCATTCTATTTGATGGGAGTTATAGTAATTTGTTGGCATTTACAACGAACAAAAGAAAAAAATTAGTAGTACATTGAATGAGTATATAATTTTCTAGCTATTATTGTTTATTGTACACTTAATTTATCAAGTTCATTGTTAAACTTACCTAATTTAGGTCGGTTAGTTTTTTATAAGATATATAGCATTTATAACTATTACAACTCTGTAATTATAAGACTTAAAACTGTCAAATGTCAAATTTGAAGCTGTCATATTAGTTTTACTGTCATATGTCATTTGAATCTTATGATATTTGAATAAAATCAAAATAATTGTTGATTTTGTATTATTTAAGAAGAAAAAACAAATTGTAATTGGAAATTGCCAGTGATAAAACTGCCCTTGGAGTGTTTAATGCATTTTATGTTTTTAAACTTTACTCGTTTTATCCTTGCGCCGTTTTCTTCACTCCTCATTTAGCCGTATGACAAATGGGCATTCCTGCAAAAAATATTACGCGCTAAATCATCGGGGCCGCTAATGTCACATTATAAAACGGGAGGAAAGTATTGAGCGCGGATGGTCCGAAAAAAGGGACGAGACGCCTTATCCTTTTTGTCGATATTAATTTTCTTATCCCATCGCGTTATTATACGAATGTGATACGTATACACACACAAACGCAGAGAGAGGAGATTCATGCACTCGAGGGTTTGGGCGGTCATAAATTGAGTCCTAATTTAATGGACAAGTCATCGTCCTGTTATTTATGGCCGTTTTTAACGGCTGTAAAACATAAGTAGCTATTAGGCACCAGCAATCTTCACCAAACAACAACACAACCACCACCAAGGTGGACGAAATTAAAACGAGAGGAGTAAAGATATAAAATAAATCAAGCGAAATCACATATTCACGTTTATTGAAATAAATATGACAACTACTTTTGTTTTTTTTTCAGTTTTAGCTCTTTGTTAACAAAGCAAAATTAATAGCATTTCTGAAAAAAAATGAGAATTTATTATAGGAATATTTATCATGATAATTTGGTTCATAATTGAAAATTGAAAATCAGTAAAATTATGAAATATAATTCTGAATAACTCCATGGTAACCAATATTAGTTTGTAGGAGCAATAGAAATTCTAGCAAAACAAAATCCAAAAAATTTTCATCCCTTGCCTTCTTATACTTTCGAGACAAAGTGTGTAGACAACATTATTTTAATGAATAAATAAATATAATTTCTCTTAAAATGAAATTTATTTGATATCAAACTACAAAAAAAAATTGCCCAACACGTTGCTTAACTTTCGGCAAAATCCAATAAAAAATAATGCATTAATCTAACAATTTTTTAATTTGTTGCTTAACTTTCATTAAATTTTAATAAAAATAATACATTGTGAAGTAAATTGAAATTTACTTCGCTTTAAATAAAAAAAATAACAAAAATTTTATCCAAATAATAAACGTTGCTTAACTTTCGTGATTGTAAAGTGGTTAATCAGAAAAATCAACAAATTATTTATATTTATTTGAGAAAACCAACAACTTAATTTTATGTAACTTTAGAGTAGTTTTCATTGTATAAAAAGTAGAAAATATATTTTTTTTATTAATGCCTCTGCTACAAGGTGTACGTGGATCGGTGGTATGCGTGCGATGTAAAATTGATAAATGGTCGTTTCTTTATCAGATGTTAAAGGACATTAAGTAAATTTACGTTTCGCCGGTATTAAATTTCTTTTTTTAACCGTAATACGAGCATTAGGAAGAGTGGCCTCTTAGGGGTCCATCGCTCCTATAAATCTTACGCTCGGTCCTTCACAATGAGAAATAGACCAGATCCAAAAATAGAAACGAGAATGCTTCCGTAATACGGTCCCAGCAGTTTATATTGTTAACCATTAATATATATAAATGTTCTAGACGGAGATCTTCTATCAACTACTTATAAAGTAAACTAGAAAATTTTCATTGTTAAAAAAAATAAATGTTGATTCAATTTTCCGTTTCCTTAAAGTAATAAAAATTAAGTATTAACAAGTTTTTAAATGTCAAATGTCAAAAATGAATTTGATTGATTTAGACTGAACATTGGATAAAGTTTTTCAAAACTGTAATTAGGATTGTATTTGGAATTGTATTGAGGGTAAAATGGTTTTGATTATAGTATTTTTATTGAATTGCCAAATTTAATGTACGTTGAAGTGCAGTTTACCAATTGCATAAGTATGTAAGTTTTGATAAATTGATGGATTGTGGTGTGCAATCAAGGCAATCATTTGTCTCCTGCTTCTTCTGCTGCTTGTTCTTTCTTCTGTTCGTGTTCTCCGGTGGCAAGCAGGGAAACGTTGGAAATTGTCGGCTCAATTATCCTCGTTATACATTATAAGTAATTAATCGGAAGGCAATTATGAAAATTACGGCTCGTGTCCATCATCGGGGCCCCAAGGTGGTGTCATTGCCGTATAACCCGTATGTCCGTTCTTAACCACGAACCGATTACCCTCAGGCCAGACACGAGGAAGAGAAGAAGTACGCACCGTCTGTCGTGCCGAACGTCGTTGCAACTTGCCGTCCCCGCATTGAAATGCCGCCTCTGACGCTGCTGCTGCACACATACACGACCACAAAAAAAATACTATTACGTAACAATAATAATGAAGGTAATGGTAATAACAATGGGCAGACAGGAAGAAGGGGGAAACCCATGGTCCCAGACGTCGAGGGAAACGCGTCTAGAAAAACGAAATTCCTTTTCAAATCCGAATAATTGTTGAACACGTAATTATGGGTTTACCAGATTTACACAGCTTTTGCATATTTTGTGGTCTAAAATTAATTACATAATTCCAATAAAAAGTCAAAATTTTAAATCCAAGAAATAACAACATAATTAATAAAATTCACATACGAAAAATTTATTCCCCTAACAAAGAATCATTTCCAATTCTAAAATAATTCTAATTAAAAAATAAGTAAATTATTTTTGTAATTTTACACGTTTATTAATAAGATAATTATTTTTAGGTAATTTTAGCAAAATTAGTTATTTTTGTGTCTATTTTTGTGGATTATTGAAAATTGGATATGATATTGATGTTACGTATATTTTGATAGGTTTAACTTTGAAAATATTTGCGATTTAATGGATATTTACCATTAAACTTATATTGATAAAATTCGTCTTTTACGAGTTGTTTATTAGGGGGAGAGCCGTTTGCGAAGTGCCGCTGTCGCTTCTGAAAGTTCGTCGTGTATGTGAGAGTTCTCTGCCTGCTTCAAAGCGATTTTAATTTCGCGACGAAACTTTCTAATTACGAAGCCAAAGTTTTCTGATTAATCACAGTAATTAATTAGTTCTCTAAATGCAGAGAGAAGGTGCACGGAGAGCAAAGCGTGCTCTCACTCTCCTCGCCCTTTTCCCTTCCGTCAGCGACCTCCATAATTAGGACCCAAAGTATAGAAAGAGAGAGAGAGAGTAGAAAAAAATAAATAAAATAACTAGAATCGCTAGAAACATACAGTCTCCGACGTCGAGTTGCTCTTTTAAATTGATCACATCAAGACAAAGTCTTCAAAGGTGTTAAAGCCGCCCGCCCGCCTCGGAATGCTCAAAGGAGGAAATCTTGCATTGATGTAGTCATCGAAGGGGCGGCCAACCAGAACGTGAGTATCGCATCCTCCTCCACATCATCATAATCATCATCATCTTTTCATGACCGGAAAGTTAAAAAGGAAAGAAAAGCGTCTAATTGGAACTTTTTTTTATAGGTTGTTTGTTTTTGCTTTCTCCCCTTTTTTCCGTTGATTTATCTCGATATTTCGGAAATTGGGGCGCTAATTTATATCCGGGGCGAGAGGTGGGTCACGAACCCCATTAAAAATATTTTTTTTTCGAAACTCCCCCAAAAGCCAACATAAATCCGTCAACAAGAAATACGAGTGTTGTTGTATCTCTCACGATATTCAGTATTTCCAACATTAAATCAATTCTAATTAACTGTATGTAAATAATTAAATTGGAATCTGTATTACAATTTTTAAGAATTGTTCATATTTTCAGTACTTTATATAATACTAACACTTCTGAAAATTCTTTTAATAAATAAATGATAAGTATCAATGAAAAATTAAATTAGGTGAAATTTAGAAAATAAATTTACTATTTTTGCATTTATTTTTAATTATTCAAAGTTCAAATTTAATTTAATTTTTTAATTATTCAAAGTTTTTGTAAATTTCTTAGTATAAATTATATTTATTTAAAAATTATTTTTTAACTAATAAATTTTCTGTATTTATATATAATTGTTACCACTTAATTGTTTGTTAAATTTTAAACGATTTTGTATATTTAAATTTCAAGAAAATGTTGATGAAAGAAATGTAGCAATTCTTTCTCTCGTATCAAATCGAGAAGAAGTTGCGCGATCGAAGAACGAGATCTTCGGATCTGTCAATAACGAAACAGTTGAATATTGGCCAACTAAAATAAATGACCATCACTTCGAGAAAATATCATTTATTGTTATCATCGCGTTTTAATTTTTCCATGCCACCTCTCACTCTGCTTCGTTTATTATTATTACACACATCTATACACAGATTTTTTCTCTTCGCTTCTCTCTCTTTGGATTCCGTCGAGAGAGGCGATCCTCGGTCGGGTGTTAAGTCTTTTGTCGGCTGTACACCAGCCAGTCATTAGACTATGATTCAGCGTTAAGTGTTTATGGTTGGTGTGTGCGGTTTGGTGTTTCTCGACTTGTCAAACCGTCGAAAAATGTTTGAAATGTTCGGATAGATTAATGTTCCTCCTCCTCTTCACTTCTTCTTCTCATTTTCATCTCTCTTTCTCTCTTTTAGTATGTGCCGCGCGTACATTTTTATATTTCGTCCACCTTTCTTCTTCATTTCGTCCATCCTTCTCTTCACCGTGCGACCAACTGAAAGACGCTCAATGAGTTGGCGCTTTCGCTATTTCACGTGTGTTACATACCTGAAACGCCAGAAAGAAAGAATGGAAGAGGGATGGAGAATCGATTGCCTACATGATCCAGACGGAGACGGACATCAATAATAATCATCGAATAATAACAACATCGGGGTGGATGGTGAAAGAGAGAGAACCGAACGCTCGGAATGGATTTAATTGGAACGGAATTTGAACTAATCAATCACATTTTTACCTCGAACACTAATTAAGCACCTAAACTCCTTTTTTCTTCTTTTCTTATTCTCTCCCACATCGTTTTCTTTCTTATAAACGCCTTCAGCTAAATCTATTATTAATTTTGAAGAAATACCAGATTTCTTACAACAACAAGAATATAAAATAAATGTTTTTTTTTTAAACTTTAAAAATTTGAACAACAAAAACAATTAGTAGTGAACATATGCAAAAATTTCAGTGATTGAACTTAAGTTAAATCTATTATTAAAAATTTAAGAAAAACCAGATTTCATAATCAAATAATTTGCATTATTTTTTTTGGTATTTAAAAATTTGTTGATTGTAAAATTAAATATCTGAATGCAGTTGGAAAGCTTCTTGAATTAGTTTTTTTTTCTAATTTAAAAGGATCTTTAGTTATAGGAAGGATACTTAAAAGTGCGACTAAACCGACAATGACATGTGGGCTTCGGAGGAGGGTGGATTTGGGGTACACCAATAGCGGTACTTTTAGTAGTCTGGTGGATGCAGCAGCGTTCGCCAATTGATTTTATTCATTACGTTGGGAGGGCGGACGGGGGAGAGAGAGAGGCCGCGCTTAAGAGGCTTTACTTGATAGAGTATCTATTTTAACAATATGTCGGGGCCCTAAAATCCGACGAGCTCTTTTTACCGATTGCCCAACACTCAAAAGGAGGAGAGAAGAAGGGACTTCACACACACACACATACGTATTCGCACAACCCACGAAAGAGAGTGGATAGGAAAAAAAAAACGTAATAGTAACGAGGGTTGAGGGAACATTGGAAAAGAGAGATTTGGGACGAGGGTGTAATTAGATTCTTTTAACGGATTAAATGAAACCCAATATAAATATTCGTAATAGTCTACTTAACGGGGCACGTGATGATGTTCGTTGATGAGATCAGAACCTCAATCTATTCAAATACCCAACATTATTGCTTTAATTGCCAAAAAATCTATATTATTGTATTAAACTACTTCAAATGAAAGTAGATTCAAACTTTTTGAAGAAGTTCATATTATAATTGATTTGTATAAAACGTTTTCTACATTTTCCATTAAGAAATCCATTATAAAATGTCATTTTCTTTAAGGAATATTCTAAGATGTTAATGAATTGGTTAGATCAAATTATGTAGATAATATAACAGAAAGTTTGATTTATATAAATATTGTTGAAATTAATTTAATATGAAATTATTTCATTTATTAAACATATTCTAAAAATTAGTAAGAATTTTTATTGTATATTTTCTAACAATTTTCTAGAGTTTAACATTTAAATTATTTAATAATTAACTTATTATGAAATCACTAAATTTAACTTGTTGCTCATTTAGAAACTGTCAAAGGTTTAGAAACGTGTAGCTGCACTGTTAAGAGTATTTCATCAGTTCCCCGTATTGACGGAAGTTGACAGCTGTCATTTCGCGACTATCATAGGTTTAAAAACGTTTATGTAGTTGTAGTTGAATACTCTTAATACTACTTCACTTATTACTCACTTTAACGCAAGATGACAGATGTCATTTCGAGAAACGCTTAAATATTTGTGGTTGTAAGAGGTGATAGCTGTCATTTCATTAATGTCATTGGTTGAGAAACGCGTAAATAGTTGTAGTTTTTGAAGTTAAGAGTATTTCATGTGTACTTCGTTTTGACGCAAGGTGTCAAGACTGTCATAGGTGATAGCTGTCATTTCATTAATGTCATGAAATTCTCTTCATGTGTATCTCGTTTTGACGCAAGGTGACAGCTGCATTTCGAGACTGTCATAGCTTTAGAAACGCTTAAATAGTTGTAGTAGTAATAGATGATAGCTGTCATTTCACAAATGTCATTGGTTGATAAACGCGTATATAGTTGTAGTTTTTGAAGTTAAGAGTATTTCATGTATATCTCAATTTGACGTAAGGTGACAGCTGTCATTTGGAGACTGCCATAGCTTTAGAAACGCTTAAATAGTTGTAGTTGTAATTGGTGATAGCTGTCATTTCACAAATGTCATTGGTTGAGAAACGCTTATATAATAGTTCTTGAAGTTTAGAGTATTTCTTGAGTATCTCGCTTTGACGCAAGGTGACAGTTGTCATTTCGCAACTGTCATAGGTTTATAATTTTTTATATAGTTGTAGTTATATTCTTAAGAGTAGTTCCTCGATTTCACATAAGATGAGAGCTGTCAAAAATATAAAAAAAAATAATTATAATAAATTATTAAAATTGAAAACAAAGGGCTATTGAACTTGATAATATATATTTTTACAACAGTATTTTTTGTACTCATTCGGAATTCAACAAATCCAGACATGCTTTATTATCTTTTCGAAATATTTTAATTGGTTTCGCGATGCTCTCAACCGATTTGCGTGCATGCTTCAAAAACATCTCCTTACCTCTCCGCCATTCTCGTGGTTCAGAGAGGAATTAAGATTTCCTGCGATCATTAATATTTCGCCTCGCAACATGACAAATGCACTTAACCACGTGATTTACGCACGTGTACTTTATACATTAAAAGAAGAGAAACAAATAAAATGAATAAATATAAACAAGAACTGTAAGAGTGAAAATCAGAAGGTGGGCCACCTAATATAAATACGATACTTCATTACGTATTTCTTGCTTTTTTTATAACCTCCACCCGTATAACATATATATATATATAATTTCGGGGCGGCCAACGTATAATTAATTGATTGTTTTTATTAATATTTTTTTTATCCAAGATGCAAGTTTCAGTGTGTGTTTGTGTGTGGTTCCTCTTTCTCCCTGTGTAAGATGATACGCACATATTTATTATTAAAGAGATGAAGAGGAGAGAGAAGATGAAGAAGCAGAGATGCAGCAGCAACTTGTGTATGGATGCAAGTGTGTTCAGACCGGGAGATATTATAAAACAGGTAGCAGGACTCTTATCTAAGGTGAAATATCTGTTCTTAATTTATGGCCGACCCGTTAAATATTTGTCACAGTCTTCGGTCGCTCTTGTGTTTTATATTGCTGGCATGCTTTAAGTTGCCACTGTTTTACACACGATGCCCAATGGGCAGTCCCCCACAGATCGTGGCTCGGATAAAATGTTACATAAATTATCTTCCTCCTCTACTACCACTCTTACATATGCACACACACACTCCAATACAAAAACACACATACTCTCACATTTTTTTTTTATATAATTTTATTTACCATCATATAATCATAATCATAAATAAAAGAAATATTTTCTACGTTTATTAATTGCTCCGTCCAATCTCCTGGACTACGATTAACCTTCTTTTTTTCTACCAGTCCACACGGAGCTATTCCATTCACCTTATTTAAATCATGAAACTGGTTCATGTTACGCAATGTTAATGCTCGAGCTTTGATTACCTTCGATAATGCAACCCTCAACACAAATTTGAACAGATTTTTCTTTACCAAACAATTTTTAATTGGATATTGAATATCTTTTCTTGAAAATCTTAAATTCCAAATTTTACTACTCAATAAAAAATTGTATCTTAAAGTTTTGATATACCTACTCCTTTTATTAACACTTTGCGGACAAGCGGCGGATATATCCGCCCCATCCTTTATATAGCTTATACAAATTTGTAGCAAGGAATTAGTTAGATATTAAAACAAGTGAGTTAGTAATTAATTACTGTAAAACAATTTCAAAAACATCACAATTACAATAAATCCCTCCTTTTTTTTATCTCTCTCACACACTTTTAATTACGGCTCATTTAAATATTTTTGGAGTGATCTCAAACGATGAGAGGGCATTGAAAAAAAAAATACGAGCGGAACAAAATAAAAAAAATACGTGTAGGACCCCGGAAATCTCTCGCTCTCTCTCTCTCTGCAACAGCCTAGCATTTTTCCTGCGTACTTAGATTTTTTTTAAATTCTTTCTCTCTCTCTATTTTTTTTTCGACGCTCGTTATGCCATACACATCCATCCATACTCCTTTTTTTTTTTCGCTATCGCTGCTGTTTGCTGTGCTGTGCTCTGCACCCTCTGTCGAGTGCCTTTATGGTTTTAGTATAATATGTTATTGCGGCAAAAACCCTCGACCATTTTGCTCCCTAATGAACCGCGTACACTTGAAAATATGTTTCGATGAAACAAAAATAATAATTAGAAAGAAAGAGTGGAAAGACAGAGAGAGAAAAAACGAATGGAGTGCGTGTAGAGAGAGAGAGATAAAAATAATAAAATAAAATGTGTACAACGGGAATAGTGAAGAGTTGGAGCCGCCTTGCAAATTGAGTTATGTCACGGTCACAAAGAAGACTGCATAATTCTTTGAAATAATAAATTTAATATTTGTTTTTTTAGTTTAAAGTATTTATAAAAGGATTGAATCTTATTTATAAAAAGATTGATCTTTTATTATTTAGACGTAAACTTGAAGAAACGTTTATTTAAGCTTCGAAAATGTAGTGTTTTTACATTTTTGCTTACAACTCGAAAAGTGTGCATGTCAGTTTCATTGTCGATAATTGAAATTAAAGTAAAATGTTCACTCTTTAAAACGTATATACTGGTATAGTTGTACCGTGTGTTGTTTTCACGTAATTAACTGTCAAACTTGAAGAATCTTTTGTTCAAAAGCAGTGTTTTTACATATTTGCCTATATTTAAAAAAGTGTGAGTGACAGATTAATTGTTGACCAATCAAATTAAAGTAAAATATTCACTTTTTAATTGGTATCGTTTTTATTTATAAATAAAATAAATTAGTAAATATTATATAGTTTCACATCTGTTAAATATTTATGTCTCATATCACGCAAAGTGTGGATACAGCTTTATATTGTTAATACACATACAGAATAAATGATTATTCGAACCTAGAGAGATGTTTGCTATTTTTAATGGGTCAGATATGATTGTTCGTTGTAGATTTAAGGTTTGTTTTCGGTAATAAACAGAACTAATTACGGTTAATAAATGGGAAGTGATTAGATGCGTAAGTGATTAGACTGAGGTCTGGATGAATTGGTGATTAGGGGGTTGAATCCAATTTCTGGCTGTTTAGAGCGAGAGAGAGAGAGATTCTAGCTAGATATAAATGTGAAACACAGTACCGTATTTAGATAAATTTTAGAAAGTATTGACTTTATACATTCCGAATCAAATAGAAATCTCTACACATTTATTTTGTGTTCAAGAAATAGACTTTTTTATGTACTTGTTATTTAGATACTAAAGTTAATTTTATTAATAAATTGAAGTAATATAGGCGATTGTGTTTATGAAAATACTGAAGAAGAAGTCTTCTAATCATTAAATTGTTAATTGTGTTTTATAATAATTTGTATACAGATTTTCTTGTATTAGAATGTGAAAGAATCCTAGATGCGGTCCTGTTTAAGTCTGTGGAAGTGTAGAATCTCGGTGATCAGGGGATTCCCCCTAGCGGCCGCCCCCGACGCGAAACAATGACACATCTCTCTCTCCGGTCCCTCGCGTAAAAAACATAGTCCTCATGATCAAAGCGACACAATGTAACATGTAATCATTGAGATTACCCCCGTGTTCTGCTGCTGCCGCCGCCGCCGCCGCCGCCACCGCTGTTGCTGCCGCCTCCACCTCCATCTCTTTTCCACCCCAATGCAACGTTGATAATCAGCCGACGGCCGAAGCCGCCGCAGCCGCCTCCATGCACCGCATAGCAGCCAGGCCAAATATAAAAATTAAAGAGGGAAATGAGGGTGCAAGAAAGAAAGAAAGAAAGAATGAAAGAGACACAACCTTGCGAAAAGGCTTATTTCGCTAATTAACGAAGGAGCTACCCTCTAATCATCCAAAAATGTTCGTTTGCCACTAACAAGTGAAAACATTAAAAACAAAACGAATACACACAAAAACAACGCAGAATAATAAGCAGACGAGTGCGGAAAGATTGAATCACCCTTTAATTAAAATTCCAATTAATTGCTGATTTCTTTCGACCTTCACACAATAATTAATTTCTCCATTCATTCATATTACATTACGATACTCATTATTTATTAATACTTAATTTAAAATATAAATTTTATATTTTTTATTACTTGTATTTTCATTAATTTCTTGTGAAAATACTTATTTTTAGCTATTTATTAAAAAAAAATCTATTTTAGATTTAAATTAAGTTATTCACATTAAATAAGTTCTTATTAGTTTATAGATTTATTAAAAAAAATGTTACATGAACAAGAAAAAATAAAAATTTGAGACAAACTTATAAATGTACGAATTTTCTTTAATTAAAAAATCAATTTTAGACTTACATTAAATTATTCATAAAAAATAGATAAATTGTTAAATTACTTTTATAAGAGTACAAATTATATGAAGAAAATTTATTTCACAGAATTTTTCAAAATTTAACTTTTTTAATAAGATTTGTTATTAAATTAGTTTTATAAGATATAAAATTGTAATAGAGATGATGTTATAAATAAAATTAAATTAATTGTTAAAATACAAATTTTCATAAATTTATTACAACAGAAGAAATTTTTAGATTGAAATTATTCACAAAAAAATTAAATTCTCAAGGAATTTAATTAATTTTGTGTAAAAATATTAATTATTTTAGTTAGAAAAATATGAATAAATTTGAAATCAATTGTATTTTATTTAAAAGATCAAAACATTTGTATAAGAAAATATATATAAATTTAAACTTATAAATGTAGAAAACTATTGGATTTTTATAGAATTGAATTAATTTCTTGCTGAAATGCGAATTTTCTTAAATTAAAAAATCAATTTTAGACTTACATTAAATTATTCATAGAAAATAATTTCTTATGAAATAGATAAATTGTTAAATTTCGTTTATAAGAGTGCAAATTGTATGAAATTACATGAATAAGGAAATTGAACGAAATTATGTAATGGAAATGAAGTTATAAATAAAATTGAATTAATTTATTGTTAAAATACAAATTAATTAAAAAAAAGATTTTTAGATTGTTTAAATTATTAAAAAAAAATATAAATTCTCAATAAATTTAATTAATTTCGTGTAAAAAATATTTTTTTCATAAATTATAAAATAAGAAAGAAAATTGTATAAAATTGCAGAAAAATTCTAAATTAAAAATATTCGTGGATTATTTAAAAGATTTATTTTAGTTAAAAAAAAATATGAATAAATTTGAAATCAATTAAACTTTATTCGTTTATGCAAATTATATGAAGTCATATGAAGTTATATAAATTATTCATAAAAAATATAAATTCTTAATGAAATTAATTAAAATTTCGTGTAAAAATATTAATTTTATTGAATATAAAATAAGAAAGAAAATTATATTAAAATTAAAAATATGAATAAATTTGAAATCAATTAAATTTTATTGAAAAGATCAAAAACTATATAAAATTACATTAACTAGAAAATAATTTGTCATAAATTAATAAAATATGTGAGAAGCTATTGCAGTTGTAGGATTCGTGTTAAATGGCTTCACGGCTGGATACGATTTGAAGTACAAACTGATTTCGATCACCCAATTGGGATTCGGTTGGCTTTTGGAATCGATGGAGAAAGGAATACGCGCAGCATGTCGCCTATATGGATATAGTTCGTCATCGTTCACTCTTTTTTAGTAATAATAAGGGAAAGTGTTTTTAATATGGGGGACTTGAAGTTGAGCTCCAAATATATACGTGTATGGTGGTATAATCAATTACGAGGCAGGGGGGTCCCCAGAGGGGACGATTTCATTTCGTTCTCTGTACGTGCAGAGAGAGAAGATTCAATGCGGAGGAGTGAAAGAGAGAGAGAGTATAAAAAGGGAGTTCGTGAAATGACATCCTCTTTTTAGCCGGCTGATCCGCGGTTCCAATTAAACCCAGTGGCTACCCGAACAATGGCTCCATCCTACCCCCAGTGAATTATTAGCAGCTCCGTAATCTCGACTATGCACTGGCCCTTTCTGCCCCCCAACGAAACCACCCCATCATCTCTTACCCACCCATTCGTTTTTCGAAACGAAAAAAAAAAAATATTTATCAGAGAGAGAGAGTCTCGAGGGTACAGAAAACCACCGCAACTGCAGCAATGATTGACATCCCACTTGAGGTTCTTTCGATTTCTTTATCATTATTATTTAACTTTTGCGCCCCCGATATAAAAACACATATCTGCAGCAAACCGACGTTATTAATACAGGTCCACGTTTCCTCTCCACCCTCTCTTTTAATATCTGCTTCCACACGGGGGGTGGTGGTGGTGGTGGCTGCTCCGCCACTCGTAGTACCATATACTCACGTCAAATTATACTGCCACTTCACATACCGCAAAAACGTTCCGCCGTGGCCACTTCTGCAATCCTCCGACACTTCAAATAATCGAAAGCATTCCACCGTCTCCACTTCCAAAACTCTCCAATTATTTTCTTTCGCACAAAATCCCCGAACGAAACAAAACGAAGAACCAGAAATTACTTCATTTTCTAATGACTTAAGCTCTGCGACTCTGAATTACGCACCCCAGATTACGTTGCATCATTAAGACGATCCATGTGTGTTAATGAGTTCTTTCCGTTGCGCAATTCCTTCGCGTATCTGCAACAGGATTGACCAATTTTCAGCTGTGATAATGAAGATCTCTCGCAATCAGAAACGCATTTAAAGGCACTCCTCTCTCGCCTTTCGCATGCAAATGCAGACGTATTTGGCGAATCCATCAGATTTACGAAATTATCGCTTATATGTGAGACTTTCAAGTGAATTCCCAAGAATAAAATACAAAAAACTTATTATAATTGTAAATTAGTGTTATTTGCAGTTATAAATCAAAGTTATAATTGAAAAATTTTCATCCAGTCTTCACATTTTAGTTTGTGACTTAAATGTCATTCAATTAATTTAAGTAAAACATAAAAAAATCACATTTCTTACTTCTATCTCGACGAATAGTAATTTCTAATAAACAAGGCGATAATGAAATCTAAGCTATTTTTTTAGCAAATAAAATGAATTATTATTATATCATAATTGACTGAAATGTAAATATGAAAATTAAAATTATAAGTGAAATTGGATTTGTATATGTTTATCGTTTCGAAATTTGTAAATATGATTTTCAAACTTCGAAAAAGGAATGAATATATGTATTTTGCTAAACTGAAATATACCATATGTAAATTATAAAATAAACTATAGACAATAAAATTTTGGTAGAATTTATAGTTTTCTTGTAATTTACTTTATCATTTAATAAAATAGTTTTTAACCGGTATTTCTCTATTTTTCATGTATTTCTCTAAAAAATCGTGTTATAAATCCAAATAAAAATGCAGCTAAAACTGTAAGGAATAAAATAAATCTAATTTGATTTTTGTAGAGTTTCTTGTAATTCAATATAAAATTTGAAGTTGTTTAATTTTTTATTGAATCTCTTTTAGCAGTAGTGCATGATAAAATAAATCTCATTTCACATGTGTAATTTTTGTAGTTATCTCATAATGGACTCTAAAATTTTTAAAATAATTTTGTTAATCCCTTGAATATAGGATTAGTAGTTTCTACAAATTATTACTACTGTTTTGATAATAAGAAATGTAATTTGAACAAGTATATGTGGAAATTAACGTTAATTCTTCAGGGAATATATGACAATTTGTAGTGTTTTCTCGTATATCACAAATTATCCATCAAAGTTTTATTCTCATATTAAAAAATTAAGAAATTTTATATGAAGACATGGAAATTTAAGCTAAAACTATAAGAAATAAATTTATTCAAAGTCAAAGTTGTTTTTTTTTGTAGAAAATCTACAAAATTTTATATAAATTTTTAAATATTAATTTAAAATATAACTTCTTTCTTCTCTCCGAATAATTTCCTATATATGAATTACAGCCAAAATTCATGTATAAAAAGTTATAGATTTCTTATTATTATATAATTATTTAGAAAAAATGTATATACTATTTTTTTCAATTAACATAATCTGCTCTTTACTTTAATTGAAGCTAAACGGGAAGTTTTATTATGCGTAAAGTACGTAATAGGTAAGGTTTCTTGTTTCGAGTTCTTTTGATCTGCAGGCAGCACGTCGAAACCGCCCCCAAAGACCGAGAGACGGGTGCATTGTGAGGAGAAAGAAGTAATAAAAAAAAGTAGAGAAAAGGTGGTGCAAGGATACAAAATATTTATTCGCGAACACTTTATCGCCGTCGCGGCAATTACGAAAATTAATAAGATATAATTGTGAGCGCTAATTAGCAATTAAATCTTATCGGCGAGAATCTGTTTGGTCATCATCGGATGGTAAGGCCCGAGCGAAGCCTTTTGTGTGAGCACACCACCATCGTTCAGTCGGAGGTGGGCATGGCTCTTCGCACATTAATAGATGTTTCTCGATTTGAAATTTTAAAAAAGGAAAAAAAATACACGCAAAATCAAAGAGGGACTAAAGGCAACAGGGATATCGAGAAAGAAAGCGAATGCGTTTGTATTGTTGTTCTGTGCTCGTGTTTATGCGCGACATCAGATGTTAGATGTAAACATAACATTGTTAGTCAATTTGTAGCTTATTAAATAGCGCTCGGGGCTTTATGCGCGCGCTCTATACTCGACATAGGTGCGCGCTACATAGTATAGATGGCAGGACGATATCCTTGCCGCAGGAATCCTGCTAACCGCATCAGAATGATATAATAAAATTATACAAAAAAAAAAACATTCACAATACAAGAAAAGTAATTTTCAAAATTAATTTCATAATCGTTAAAATTTCCTTAAAAAATTATATTTTCGTTATATGATTTAATAATAAACGTATTTCAATTATCAGATAATTTAAACCATAACAATTCAATAGATTAATTATTCACAATTAAATTTTTAATAATTTTAATTTGCTAATTAATTTCTATATAAATAAAATTGCATTAGAAAAGGTTTTATTTTATTCTCGAAATATTTTCGCACTCAATGTATTTTCTTCAATGAATATTATATCGAATTACATAAAATTGAATTCGTATCCTGACGTACAAATTAAGACGTCTTCAGTCCCATTTTTTCTCTCGCTTTTTTTTTCTTTTGAAGAGAACGATGCAATTCAATCTTCTTGAATTTCAATGCACTTCCTTTTTAGTCTTAATTTATATGACACCGCGAGTGCATGAATCTTCCCGGTCTTTCGTAATCTACGATAAATTACCTGAACGAATCCGAAGATCGTCCGCTTTCCTTGCCCCAACTGTAAGCTGCGAGGGCCATGACCTAAAACACAACAAGAAATAAAGCTTAGACAAATTTTAGTAATATATCTTAAAATTAAAAAAAAAATGAGCAATTCAAGACAAAAAATAAAGTTATTACTTTTTTTTTTTTATTACTATATAAATTATTAATATTACTTATCCTTAACTTGTCAAGTAAATTCAATTGCGCATCATGTAATACTTGTCAAGTATTTGATAGGTAGTGGTAATACGTAATTTATATTAGATGCTGAGCTTGTGCTTCATTTATTACTTGACAAGTACTTGTAAATTATTTATTTGAATTATTTATTAGTAATGCATAAATTATTGGATGCGTGTAATATCCATATCTATGATAATAGTTTGCATCGCATGTAATTATTCTTCATCTAGTACTTGGCAAGTATTTATGTATATATGTTAAGTAGTCGCTTTTATTCAAAATAATTATAATAGTGTACTTAGAATGTAATAATACTTCACGTAGTACTTGGCAAGTACCTGTACATACTTACTTGTAAAGTAGTCGGCTTTAAGCCAATTATATTTTCTTTCGCTTGTACAAGTATACTTGTGTATACTAAATTGTTAAAATAATAGACTTTTTCAAACTAATTATAAGTAATGCTTAATTTATATTGGATGATGTAATTTTGTTTCATGTAGTACTTGGCAAGTACATGTGTATACTTAATTGTTAGGTATTTATAAATAAGCAAATTTTACTGAAGATTACATTAAAAAATAATTTGCTTTTAATTTTTGTGTAGATTTTCGGTTAATATCATTTAGTGATTTTATATTTTCATTTAGATGGTATTTATATCATCAATAAAACTTGAAGTAAAAATAAAAAATATTAAATTTTAGCAAAAAAAAAAATGAGAGAATATATTTTTATTGAGCGTTAAGTGTGTGATAATGAATGTTGAATAACACTTAATATCTTAATGTCGTGTCGTTAAGTACGTGTTTGTACTTTAAGTAGTAATTATGAGAAATGAAGGATGCGACAGGAATATAACTGCTTGGCATTCAAGTCAACCATAAACGAAAATCGCCTCGATGATTAAACGATCCGCCATTTATAAAGTTAACGAAACAATATAAACTGAAAAAAAATGATGAAGACAGGAAATATGTTTTATGTCTGAGACATAAATCAAACATAACTGTTGCAACTAAAGCATAACTCATGTACGTGTACAAGAATCGACAGCGAAAACATGGTGTGAGCTGCATAATCTAATTGGAGCATTTGCCGAAGAAATTGTTATAATTAATGTAAATCGGTTTCCTTGCATTCGCCAACGACAACGACAACGCATTATGCTATCAAGAAGCTCGTTGAATACGAATTAGGTCTATTCAGTTGGGTAAATGGTAACGACGCTGCAGAATAGGATTGTATTGCCGATGTCAATTAATGATCACACAAAATTCTGAAATTTTATGTAGTTTACATGTAATTAGTAATTTAATTAAATATAATGATTCAAATGAGTAAAATAATAATACATATTTGTGATTAATTGTATGGTATTCGTATTTTAAATAATGTGTAAAGTTGATTATATGTAGACCATATGTTTCGGATCAAGTTTTGCCACAGCAAACAGGAATAATTGCATTCATTTGTTTTTCTCCTCGGCGTTGTCATGGAAATGAGTTGTACTTTCCTAAGACCATTTGTTAGCTCTTAGGTTTGGAGATGGCTAATGCCTGTTTGAAGAGTAGAGGATGGATCATATTTTTGAAGTTAATTAATGAGGTTTTGAAGTGATGAACAAAGGGGTGGTGTGGGTGGAGCGAGAGAAGATTGCTCGTACGTGTGTGCGTACGTACGTACGGACAGACGGACGGACGTGCATATGACATGTGTGAGACGTCACCTGTGACGGGGGCCCACGGGAACAGCTGGCAGCTCACTTCGTTTTCTTCTTCTTCTTCTTTTTAATTGATGGTCGGTGAGCGCGCAAACAGCCAAGTCACTGACAGAAGGATGAAACTTCACACCTTCTCTGCTGATGACTATTGTTTTAAAGGATCTTTCAACGCGCGCGCACACCTCGAAGACACCATCATCCATAACCATCCATAATTTCGAGGAGTAGGACGTAGAGCGGTCGTTGCACGCGGACGATCAAAATATTTAGGGGACGGGAACAATTGGATGGTCAAAATATGCAACAAGTATAGCAGACGTGTGTGCATTCTTCGTCGATTGCATTGTGGATTATCCTGCTGCTGCTGCTACTGATGTTGTTGTTGTTGTTATTGTTTCGTTCGAGATTGTGGAAAGTGGTGCGTAGGTTGTTTGTAGGTAGGTTAGGGGTAGAGACGCGCGCCGCGACGTCGACGTCGTCTCTTGTTTTAGCTCATTGGGCGCCAACCGGATGCCCGGCCAACGCTACAATCGATACCGGGACCCGACCAATCCCGTTCCACTACGAAGCCAGCCTTCTTTTGTCTTTGCCAGAGAACAATGGAGGATCCGATACGTTTTTTTTTTCTTCACTTCTTTCTTTCCTTCTCCACTCTTCAGTTTTGGGGGCTCCACGTGCACACACCGCATTACCCATCTGGACATGTGCTCCGCATTTACCTCGTCTATAGAAGATACCTCTTAATTAGTTCATCATTATCAAAGGTAGTCGAAGCCATTCCAAAATCCATACAATCTAAAATATCATTGTATTTAAGTAATGGCTCAATTTTAACGAAATACCAATTTTTATAAACCTCAACATTAAACTCGTTATTATTACCTAACCCATTTTACTTACTAAATTTATATTTGCTATCAATACTTCAAACATCTATAAAATTTATTTTTAATATTTATTTTTTTATAACTAACTACAACAAAAAAACATAAAATTGAGTTCAGTAACATATTTAATAAGTCACGAAATGACAGCTGTCACTTTGTGTCAAATTGAAGTGTTAGGTAAATGGCGCGGTTGAAAAACGCTGGAATAAATATAAAAAACTAATATTAACAAAACAGAAGTAATGGAACAAAACTTATTCTAATGAAATTCTTTAATTAAATGTATAAAAATTATATAACAAATTTTTACATCTCTAATTTGTGGCGAAATGTTTTCGAAGAATCTCACAAATATTAAAAATCGTTTATTGATGATTTTAATTGCTAGTTTACAAAAGTCAAGCAACGTTTATTGAGAGATTACGTAAATTAAGTAACTGTTATTGGCATTATATGAAAGTTACGCAACTTTTTTTTAACAACTCACAAAAGTTAAGTATAATCTTATTAAATATTTTCGAGTTTTCATGGTACTAGTCACCAATTCAAGTTAAATTCGCTTAACTTTAAAGAACTAATTTGTGGTAAAATATTTTTGAAGAAAATTAGGAAAATCTCATTAATCCATTAGTGTGAAAGTTTGGGTCATCCATTCAAGTTCAATCCGTTTAACTATAAGCCGTTTAACTATAAGTAGAAGTTTTTAAATTTGAAGCGGAAAAAAGTGTTAAAAAATCCTATTATTCTATTAGTTTTGAAGTGGCAGTCATCAAGTTCAGTTCGCTTAATGTTGTACAATGGATGAAAATGATATAACAAATGTTCTTCTTGTATTGAACATGTGGTAAAACACGTGAATCATGAGGAGATAGCTATCGGCACTTTTGTGGCGGAGTGTCTTCGAAGGACACGAGGAAGACGCGTTTCTGCGACCAAAAACAATGGATATCGGGGGAGGGACTCTCTTGTTTTGGCCTGAGAATGACACGGTCCATTGTGGCCGCCTTTTGTACACTCGCTACTCTGTATCGATTTCATCGAGATACGACCACCACCACCATCGCAGCCGCCGCCACCACCGCCCCAACCTCTTCCACCACAACCACACGGCCGCCCCCAGCCCCGGCGCACCACATTTCAACCCCTTCTAGGAACGCGAAACAAAACACTTCTAATGCAAATTTTACGTGCATCGACGATTGTTATCGCATACTTTTTCCGCATCTCCTCCCTTTTTCCGAACCAATTTACAGCCGTTATTTGCTTAATGGAAAAGAAACCTGTTGATGGCTCTCCTCCTCCTCCTCCTCCTCTTCCTCCCACTGTTTAATTTTCAATTATCCTCGCCTCTGCGTACAAACATACACATTTCGGAGATACACATTGTGTGTTTGCTCGTAAACAAAAAATATATCATATCATATAATTAAAATAGGGGGAGAAGACAAAAACTTCTTGGAGGCATCGAAACTTCGTAGACTTCGCCATATTTAATATATCGCTAGTTTTTAACTCTTCTCTTCTCTCCGCCAGAGTCAACTCGGCGAGCTCCAAATAAAAGGGAAAAGTTTTGTTTCAGAAAACTTTATTTATTATCATTTGTGGGCGTCCTTTCTCTCTCATTCTCTCTCTCTCTTATTTTATCGTCTGGGGCCACCCGTTCGTACCATTCTTCTCGACCGTTATTTATCATCTTTCTCTTTTTATACATTTTTTATTTGTACAAATCTTAATTTGATGCCCTGATTTATAGCTACTGTTAAATAATTACCCATAAAAAAAAATATTACTTCAAACACATATTTCAACCAATATCTTTGGTAATTAGTAAAAATTTAAGATCAGAATATTAAAGTTTTTGTTTGATTTATTATAGGCGGATTATTAAGAGATATAAAATTTAAAGAAACAAGGACAAATTGTGTAATTATTTTCGCGTCTGCTAGTTATTATTATATTTCTTTTATCATCTCCTAATTCTTACAGTTCGAGTAGTAGATGGACGATGAAAGATGTTTAATGATTGAGCGATCAAAGCGAAACAATTTACGAATAGAAAGTGCTTAATGATTCCGAGTCGATGTTGGCGCTCCGGGTTTTCCTTCCACTATTTTTATTTTTATTCTTTTTTTTTTGTCTTGAGCAATTTCGACAGATCACTTGAGTAAATCACGCACATGCTGCTCTCGCCAACTGTTCCGTCTGTTAATTTCCTAAATATTTTCAGTCTCGGTAACGTATACACACCGAGCTGCATTGTACAATTGTTACGAAACATGCCAGAATGATTTCTTTAATTACACTTCGCCGATCGCAACAATAAAACGTAAACATACAATGTGCGGGTTTCATTGCCACGCGAAGATTAATTATATGTAAATAGTTTGAAAACCGAAATCAGGTTTTCAACAAGGTACACTTTTTTCTTCTGCTTTTTGTTTTGAAAAAAGAATAAAAATATTGAGGTGATTTGAGTTCCATGATTATTGATGATGATTCGAATTATTTGTGTTTCAAGTTTTCTTCGATGATTACAATAATTACAATAAAATTTAATAAAAATTAATTAATGATAAAAATAATGTATTTTTTATGAAGTGAATTCAATAATTTAATTATATAAATTTATTACAAAAAAGGAAATTTTATTGACAGATTGGGAATATCAAACATTTTATAAAAGTTATTTTTTTGAACAAATGTAAAGCAACTTTTTTTGTAGATTGAAAATTGAATATGATTGAAAATATTATAATTCGGTACAAACAGAATTTATTTTTGTTGTAATTAGAAAAATAATGATAAAAGGAATGTATTTTTAATAATTTGAATAAAATAATTATAAATTACAAAAGTTATACAACTTTACATTAAAGTTCACAGAAGTTAAGAAATGTTTATTGATAGATTAGAAAAGTCAACCAATGTTAATTGACCAGAATTACCATAAAATATGCATAGTTTTCATAAAATGTTAATAAAAATGACGCAACTTTTATTAACATTTTATGAAAACGTATTTTATAGATTAAAAATATTTGATAATTCTTGGAAATTCTTCAAAATTAAAGTTTTAATTTGATCCAAACTAGAATATATTAATTATAAGAAGTGAAGTTAAGTGTTATTTATATATTTGTGCTTTAAAATTTGCGAGAGGCTGGATAAAAGCTGTTGGCGGGAAGTAACTGGCCCGCGGGCCATAGATTGTACAAGAAGTGAAAATTGTACAAGAAATGAAATAATTTATTAAATTTATTTATTGTAGAAACTTCTACTACTAAAAAATTACTTCTACTAATGATTGAACCTTGACTATGATTAAAAATTCAATGTTCGTCAAAGTCAATGATCGTTAGTAACATATACGTCGAAATATATACATATATTTTTTTATTCGTCTGCCTTTAAATATTAATATTTCCATTCTAATGCTCAGCATTATTATTATTACCATTATTATAATTATTATCGGAAAAAACGCACACACAAACGCTGTCGGGTCCCGCATTAAAATTATTCACGATATTTAGTTATATAACGGCGATAATATTTTATTTTTACGGGCGCGTCGTTAAATTTTAAAGCTTTCAAATAATTTTCAACGCTGCAAAATCTTAGCTTTACGACCAGACCGGAGGATTGAATTATATCCCGAACACACATACATACACTGTCCTCGTCCTCATCTTCTCCCCGATTCGTCCTTTTGTCCTTCCTGTGCAGCCGATTTCCATACTTTATTAGCGTTGTTAGTTTTCATATTTAATAACACTGAAAAATAAACAATAAACTTATTGAAATGTTCATGAGTAATAAAAATAATTTATTTTCAAATTTATCTTTTTTATTTCAAATAATGATAATCAATATTTTTTTCTAAAAAAGTGTTATTTTTATTCAACAAAAGTGAAAATTAAAATTTCCAAATTATTTAAAGAAAATTATTTAACAAATAGTTTTTTAACAGTAATATGAAATGAAAAATTTGAATCAAACAACAAAGAGTAAAAAAGAAAAATGCAATTTTACTGAAAAAAAAATCTTAAATCGAAATGAAAGTAAAGTAAAAATATAAAGATATGCAACATTATTGATTCTATATCAAAACTGATCTTTTACATTGAGGATTCATGATTAAATTTATAAATTACAAATTTATAATATGTAAATTTTCCTAAAAATTTAATATATAATAGTTTTTCAAATTAATTATGTTTGTTGTATGAAACCAAACTAATAAAAGAAAAATTAAACATTTTTTCTTTTAAATAAAAATAAAAATCTCGAAACTTTCTTTTGATGTAAATATTTAGATGAAAATACAAAAAAAGTTTCAAGATTTTTATTTTTTAATGGATACAAATGTGTTATTACATTTTCATTTTCGAAATAACGATTAGTAACTGCAAGTAACGATTTTTAGTTATTGACTTAATTGAAGACAAATGTTTTCTGCTTCTTTTTGTGGATAGCTCATATGATACAATTTAGTCAATGCTAAAAGTCGACAGAAAAATATTAAATATCAATAATATTAAGGTCATCAATCTTAAGATATGAAACTAATTTAAGTAACGATTTTTAACTTAATTGGGGACGGGAATTCGTCCGCTTCGTATTTTGGATATAATTATGGTGTGATATTGATTGATATTAGTGGAAGGAAGGTGGTAGACGGCCTGTTTTTTTGGCGTTCGCACGTGTGATTTCGGTCTTCGAATGAATAAATTAAGTGCGTGGAACGGTTCGAGGAGAGAACCAACCACTACTGCTCATGGCGCAGCTCGACTAGTTTGTTGCACCTTGTTAATAACGCTGACTTTGCATATTGCTAGCCTTTTTATACATACACACTCGCTGCTATATGTATATACAGACACACACACATATACACATAAATGCGTGGATATAGAGGGAGCGAGAGAGGAGAGACTGTGAGGTGGAGAAGAAGGCCTTTCGTTCCTCCAGCACGTTTTTAGGAACTCCATTAAACACCGTGCATATGGCATATACGAGACCGCGCGTTCAATTTTCACATTATCGTACACACACACACCACGTTCGCATACTTTCCGTCCTCTTCCTCCACCTGACACCCATTCTTCAGCCAATATCATTTAGATACTCGATTTTAGAAGGTGGCAATTAATCACATTCCGAACGGTCATTTAATAATAACTCCTCTCCTCCAACACTTCGTCTTGCTGCCGCTTTTATTTCTTTATATATATTTTTTCTTCTCCAACTCCTTCTCTCCATTTACTCCCGTATCATTCCGTCTCTCCGCTTTATTTTTCACGTTCCGTAATCCTTTTCATCGCTCCTCTCAATTCTCCTCCCTTCATTCGCAGACCCTTCGAAACGTTTCCTACCCATGCACTTTTGTATCTTTTCTCCATTCCTCCTTCACTTTTTCGTTTTGTTTGTGCACAATTATTTCCTTTTTTTTTCCACTGCCTCATTTTCCCTTTTTTTTCCTCATCCTCATTCGCATTTGCATAATGGCACTCGATAATTACACGTTTAATTAAGAAATGAAGAAAAGACGTTTTCTTTCACAGAAAAGAAAAACTCGATGCCCTTCCAACAACAACAACACAGAATTAGGTCAATGATATTATCTTTAATGAAACAATATTTATATAATTTATATTATTTACAAACTTTATATTACGTAATTCCTAAATCTGAATTTTCTCAAAAATAAAATACAATAAAATATTTAATCACAAAAATAAATTCAAAACTTGCTTACAAAGCCTTCCTTAATTGAAGTTCATGACCTCAAGAAATCTGTAAATGTCTGTAAAAAAATCAAAAGAGCCTTGAAAACAAAACAAAAATGGTATTATGTATAAATAATGACGATTATTAAGATTAACTAATTATTTTAAGAAGAATTAAATTGAATTTTTTATATTTTTATTAAATGTAGCTATATCTTCATAAATACTTCAGTTGTTAAATAATTAAGATTTTTAAATGTAATTTTTGTATTTCTTCAATTATTAGTAAGAATTATAAAAATTCTACAGTGTTTTCACTATAGTTGTTGGAAAGTTTTAATAAATAAATTAATATTGAAAATAAATCATTGTTGATTTTCTTCTTTGAACTCACAGAAAATTAAATAAAATAAAATATTTTTTTTATTTAGAATTATTTTAATAAATATTTTTTTTTTATCTAAATCTTTGTAAGTGCTCTCACTTTCTCTGAACTCTATGATTTATTTATTTGATTCAAACTTTTAACAGCGGACAACGTTTTCTTTTTTATTTTATTTTTTTTGTGTAGATGTGATAAGCTTCCTCATTTTTCGGCAGATTCTCATCAATTCCATAAGGCATATTTGCATAAGGAGACAATTGAGAAGGGATTTAATTGCGGCCCGCTAGAGGAGTTTCGGGTTGTCGCCGAAGATTAGTGTAAAACGACGGCGGCGCCCCCCGTCGCCCCAAGAATTATGGAGCGCGACGGGGGGTCCGTTCCCCCCCGGGTCTCGCGCCTCGGTCCGCCGCCTCCCCGGCACGGCGAACCTCGCCTTAAATATGATATTACATAATTACTCGAACACCTAGAGTGAATTAATTTCGAGTTTGTGTGTAACGCACGTAACGCGCACACAAAGTCGTGTTCTTACCAGTTGCCTTCTCCTCCCTCGTTCCTCCATTTGAGGTTATGTTTTATTGTATGGGGGGAGACGGGACGTGCAGGTAGCGCCGAAGAAAACACGGAATTAAGCCACTTAGTCTCTAGCTAACAAATTGTTATCTTATTATGATTACATTAAGCCCGCAATCAATTTACGTGTAGGCATGTTGTCTGAACTCCGGCGCTCACCTCACATGAACATCCACCTGTTTTCATCATTGCTCCTCCATACAGTCCTGCATAATAGGGATTAAAGCTTATTTGACTCGAAAACAGTTTCGACATTATAACAATCATAACCAACGGTTATCTTTTCTATAGACATTTCATTATAAAACACTTAACTCCACAGCAATATATCAAATCATTCACACAATTCAACAATAATAAATCAAGTTCAGAAAATTTTCTAATTCTGATTATTGCACATTATAAACTTAATACTTTACACTTTTTTAATAAATTCTTTTAAATTGAAACAGAGAATTTTCAAGTACAAAAATAATTTCAAAAGTTTATCAAAAATGAAGATTCATAACTTCAATTTATCTTATTGCGGACGCATATGTATCTAGAGTAATGACATTTTCAGACAAAACTAAGATTTAATGATTGCGCCAACAAATACAATCATGCATAAGCGTAGTCTCATCTATAAAGGTCTTGGCGGATATATCCGCCATTCTACATCAAAGGCTTAATATATTTATTTTATTGTTGATTACATTTTGTATTGCTTTAGCGACATCTATGATGAACATTTGAACTAAAATTTAATTTATTTTAGTACTAATATTTATTTAAATTATACTTTTTTTTATATTATTACATCAACTATTAAGAAAGTGTAATAATTAAATCATATTTTTATGTATTTAACTTTAATTTGACTGAAAAACACGTTGTTATTAATTTTTTTTCATTTATATTACACACCACGTATGTGTATGTATATAATTTTTTTTAATCTTCATCTTGATGTTGTAATTGAATTAGTTATTTGAGAGACTCTCTGCTGCTGGCAACTTTTACACCATATATATCCATCTCTAAATGTGACACACTAATCACACGGTGCACTCCAGGCGCGCTGGATTCAAATTAAGTCATACCAGGCATTAACATTTACGGAGCCGTAATTGCCATGCAAGCCTGTACACACCGGAGAGCTTCTCGCTTATTAAAATTCAAATGGAAATAATACTGGGAAGAGGAAGATGGATGGATGGTTGTTGGATGGATGGATGGATTGTTGGAGTCGAGGGAATGGAAAAGGCGCGATGTTGCAGGAAAAGAACTTCTTCGAATAGATGTACCATATTTCCTCGATTGGGTAAGAGTCTTCAACAAATCGTTCGCAAATTACCCAACAATTATCCTATTAACTCTCAACAAACTACAATATTATTAATGTATGTAATTTACAACTGGTATTAATTTTTTAAGAATTTTCAAAGAAAATGTAAAAATTTAAACATTTGTTAGAAAGTTTTCTTAAGTTTTAATGAAATTACTATCTATTTGCTAAAAAGATTTCTTCATAACTAATCTTAAGTTTTAATAATGTTTTCAAGTTTTCTTGATGAACTTAGTGTAAGTTTATGAATCTTTATAAAATTAAGTAATATAAGATAATGTTCAAAATCTTTAAAAAACCATAATTTTTTAAAGTTTCTTTTCGTATTTGCTTCAATCTTGTGCTACTTCTTTATTATTATTATTTTGATGGAGAGGCTTTTGCGGTGGACGTGGTTGAAGTGAGTGTGTATAAAGAAGGGGATGCGGTCCGTGGTTTCTGGCCTCAAGTAGTTTTCGATTTCCAAAGGAACGAAAGCCAACATTTCACAGCCACCACCCTCCGTACTTACATAGTTTGTACTACAGAAGGGGGAGTCCAAATCGAATAAATCCACCACCAAATATTCAGTATATTAAATACATTATTTCTGTTTCAAATATTTTTATATATTAATAAAAAAAATGTGTTTTTATCTCATTTTTTTTTTAGTTTATTGTTTATATTATAATAATTATCTATACATTTTATAATATTATTTAATTTAGTACAAAATAATTGTATTTTTCAGGTAATAATAATATTGTAATAATAAATGTGGATGCGCCGGGTATTAAAAAAATATTTTTTGTTATTTTCAAATAAAACAATTTTATTAAGATATTTAATTAATAAATTGTCAAATTATGTTTTTTCTTTTTAAGAATTATATGTAAATGTTGTAGTTGTAATGAAGAAATATCTTCGCTTAATTTGTATATTGATATCGTTCTAATTAGACGACGTCTGCAGATACTGAGCCGAATGGAATTGAGCGATTTAGTCGATTAATTAACTAATTAATCCCAGACACAAAACAACCACATAGAACTGAAGGTAATCAATTGATCAAAGAAGGAATTCTAATAATATATTACCACTAATTGAATTTATCAATAAAACAGTTCTATTCTGTCTAAATGCAATATCGTTTTATTTTGTATATCAAAAAATGTTAATAATAATATTATAGTGAATATATTTTAATTTAGAATATTTTTTAACTTGAAACTCGAACAGAATTTTTTTTTGAAGAAAAATTTCCAAAATCGAAAATTAGTTTAATATATGAATTTCGAATAAAATTGTTCCATTTTAATAATATGTTTAGTATGAATTAAAAAAATGTAAATAATTTATTTTTGAATTTTGAGTAAAAGAAAATTATTTAAAAAATTACCACGAATTGAATTTTCCAATGAATTGATTCATTCTGTATATTTGTAAGACATTTAGTTATGGTTTTATTATGTATTTAGAAAAAGGTTTATTATTTACAGTTGATGTTTAAATTTGGAACATTTTTGAACTTAAAACTCGAACAAAATAATAATTCAAATTTGGAAAATATAAAAATTCGAAGGAAATACAATATTTCCAAAATTGTATAACTAATTATTTTTGCTCTTTGATTTATTATTCTCTTTGTAGTATGTTTATATATAATGAAAAATGTAAACTTGAACTAAAATTAATAAAACTTAATGGCAATTTTCTTTTAATAAAAAATCAATTTAATAAAAGTAAATAATCTAAATGTATGCAATATTTTATTATATGTAAATTAATTCAGACTGAAAAAAAAGCAATAGGAAAATTTAACTTGAAACTCGAATAAATAGACAATCGAATTATCCAAATATTTAATTGTATAAATTTTATTTAAGATTAAATTTTAACAAATTAATTTATATTATTTCATTAAGAAAAAATTAAGTAGAAATTGGAAATCTAATTGGTTTCAATAATTTGTAACTTCTTAAAATGCATTCAATTTATGTGAAAATTTAAGTTAAAAGTTTCTGAAATTTGATAAATAAATTGTAATTGCAGTTTGTAGAGTGAAATTGAAAATAATGTGTCGTTAAGAATGTAATTTTCTGCAAATTTGAAGTGTAATTGCGATGCAACTACCGCAATAATGTAGACTATTTCAAACTTTTTTTTTAAAAATTGTTTCAGGTCCACATGCAGTTGGGGTGTAGTTATGTATATATATATAGTTGTATATGCATGTAATTGCGGTTATAATTAGTGGCGGGCATAAAAGGTAATTAACAAACTAATTAAAACTAATGAAATGACATGCGGACATCAAAAGGTCCACCGGACCCGAAGCTCATTAATACGCACTGTTGATATGACTAATGAAAACGCAGCAGCACAACAATGCCTCCATTTAGGCAATTGGATGTCAGGTAAGCGCAAATGATTCCTGATCACATTATGTAGCAATCCGCACGAGATAATAGACTAACTACTCTATCCTCCCGTCTCCACGTCCCTCCATGTAAATCCATCTCTCTCTCTGCTGCTGCTGCTGCGACCACTGCCCTCCATAATACCATACTCTCTCGTCTCCTCTCATCTCTCTCCTCTCCTATAGGTTATACAGTACGTGTATGTTGATGATGATGATGATGATGTGCATGCATGTTGTGGATGCCTACGGGCCGAACTCCACTCTCCTCTCTCTGCTCTGCTGCTCTCCGGTCAACAACAAACGCACACTACAGAACATCAAATCAAAATCACATACAAATACGTATATAACACATCAACAAACATACAAACTCGTTATTACCTAAATTGTTCGAAATTCGAAATTAATTATCGAAGCCACAACAGCAAACATTACATTTTTTGAATTACAACTTAACAAAAAGAAAAATAGAGTAAATAATGTTGCATAAGAAATATGGGTCAAGCTTTGCCAATTTCAAGAGAATGAATAATTAAGAAAAGGTAATTAAAGAAATGCACAATAGGCTATCACTAATTAAACGATGTTTCCAATTAATAAGAATCATTTCGACTTGAATGCAATCAATCACTTCTATTTACGAAAGTTAATCTTCGCTAAATAGAATATCGTTAATTCAGCAATTTGTAATAACATATCCTATACAGCAGTGTTTCTCAACCTTTCTTTTTTTCATTTAACCACGACTTTCTTCACTTAGCTTATACTTAGCATAATTTAACTGTATGCTCAAAAGTAATGGAAATTTTTTATTTTGATGTTACTTTTCAAGTAAATTCTTTACAAATGTTTTTCAACTTAATTTTGAAGAATATAAATAGGATGTTTAGATAATTATTTTGAATGAAAATTATTTATTTCTATAATATAAAAATTATAAATTTGTATTAAATTGAAGTTAATAATAGAAATAATGATGATTTATTAAAATTAATTTAAATCTGAATTTATAATAATCTTATCTTAATGAACTAAAACAATTATTGTTATTAACTAATAATTAACATAATAGACGATTTATCTAATTACGTCATCTCTACTGCATATTTGGTTTATTTCTAGGTAAAACGCTCATTTTGAGACGAAATCAATTTATCGTTCGCTTTGTGCAAAAAATATTAATATTTTTTGAATGCGTTCAGCAATTTCGATGAAACTTGAAATAGTTACATACTAGAGTATAGATAACATAATGGTTGAAGCAGGATTTTAAAATATCGCTTTGTTTAAAAAAAAATAATAATTAATTTTCTTGATTGAAAAATTATTTTTTTTCTTCACAGGGTATAATTTTATTAAAAAATCTGAGAACGTCAAATCACGCAGGAGTTCCTAATTAATATGAATGCTTAATTTTTAAAATTGGTTTAGTGGAATAGAAGTTACAGCACTTAAATCTTTATGCAAATTGCGTTTTGTATAAAAAATATTTCTATTTTTTTAATGCGTGCAGAAATTTCGATGAAACTTGAAATGATTAATTCTTAGAGGAAAAATAACATAATGGACAAAACAGATTTTTTAAATTTTGAAGTTGAAGTGATAAACACAATATTAATGTGTCAATAGTTTTGTTTTTGTTTACTTTTGGGTAATTTACTAATTTATTTAATTAATCTACTGTCCAATTTGGAATACTATTAATGTGTATTAGTAATTATTAATAAATTTCTAAAGAAAGTTTAAAATAGTAATATTCGCACTAATTGGGTTTAAATTTAATTTAAATTGTCATTTTGTTAGGTTAGAAGCCTTAAATTTGTGTCAAGTGTACAAACTGTTATTGGTTATTGCCAACTATGAAATAAAATAGTCATTGCCTTTGTGGAGTTCAATTATCACTAATAGATGGCAGAATTGCTGTCTGATTTTATAAGTTAGTATTTTAAATGGATATTCTTGCTTTAATAATTTATAATACGCCTTCCGTTTACCGGTAATCTTGATGTTATCTGAATGTCTTCTTAAAACCCCTTCTAAATTGTTGTCCCGGGAAAAGTGGAATGACATCCTAATAAATAGGTTTGTATTAAATTACAGTGTGTAGAGTGCGTGGAGGGCGGTGGGTTTCCTATAAAATATCCAGTGTTTCGTAGGGGGTGCGTGATATGTGTGTGTGTGTGCTTGTGCGAGATGGAGTGAGAAGGTCGAGTCCGATGTTGGTTGACCATTAATATTCAGCGGCTTGACCAGAACAGGAAATTAGACATAACTAACCGCCACTTGTTTCGGACCCCCCGACCGGGCCGGGAGGGCCGAGATTTACGTGGGCCAAATTAAATGAAATTACTGGAGAGAATTTCATCTGGTCCCAACGTCTAACCCACACACACAGCACACGAGGGGCGCTATTTATTTATTATTACATTCGAAAACGGCTATTAAAGTTAGAAAAAAAGAAAAAGAAAACGAAATAATGGTTTACGTTTCTACGGAAACGCTGGTCGAGAAGGGAAAAAGAGATGCGTGGAAGGTGCGAAGTCACGGCCCACCGTCATTAGTCCAGATTTGGGACGCATGCTTTTGGGTTGGAACGCTGAGTCAGCTTGCTCCTTGATTAACTTGTCAGTTGTTTTTACTTTCCCGAATACGGTTTTTCCTCGCGCCCACAAAACGTAAGGATAAAACCAAAACTAAAACCGAAGCTAAAGAAGAATATTTAAAAAAAAAACTGCTGCCAGTAATTATTACAAGAGGTGTGCGTGTATCTGTAACGTGCGTTTGTCTCTCCACAATTTCCCAGCATTTTAATTAACGCGTTCTACGCGAACGGTCGCTTTCAGCAAGAACTCCTCTCTATTTATCTCTATCTCACTCGCTCTTCTTGTAACCAGGTGATTACGAATTATAAATTGGGGGCTGCTGCTGCCGCGGCGGCGGCGGTGGCGGTGAAATTACTCCGGAGGCAATGATCTTGAAGTGTACATTGTAACGTAAGCCCCCGCAACTCCAAATCGGATACAGACCGCACTAATTAGAGGAAATCAGGATTTCGCTGCTGTCTGTCGCGTAGCAACCGAACCGCAAGCCCGTTTACGTATTCGTTACCCGTCGCTCCTCTTTTTTTTGTTATTATTATTATTATTAGTACGCTCCACCTCCGCGACTGAAGCCAACCCGAACAAACAACTTTTCAATGCCTTTTTTTTTTTGTTACCAAGAAGGATTTTCACTATTACCCTCCTGATCACGTCGAGGGGTTGCACACCTCAAAGAGCATATTAATTGATCATCAAAACTTCTACAAACCGATGATGCCACGCAGAAAATTCGACATAACAATGTAAAGTTACGCAAGTTATAAAAGGAATACTTGCCATTTACTTCAGTCACCATTATTGAACCAAATTTAGCCTCTTTAGTTAATTAAGTTTTTCTTGTAATTAAGTAATTATTTATTAATTAATTAAAGAAGCCAAATTATATAAATTATTATTCAATATTTATACTAAAAAATAATTGTTTTTTTTACAATATTTTATACCAAATTTTACACATTTTAAAATTTATTTCGTATAGATAAATCAATTATAAAAGTATTTTAAAAATGTAAAAAATATTAAGAAATGATTTATTTTCTCACGAACGGGAATGTTAGAAATGCGTTTACAATTTCATACGGAAATTCCGATTATCAACTAGTTCGTATTTTAATAAAAAGACGAAGCGCGTGTAACGCACGAATCGAGTATTTAGAGGCGAGTTTACGCATTCAATAGATTATATTGTGTAACGAGAAATAGACGTGATTGCATAACAATTCATACAATTATAATGTGTGATCTTCTCTTTATCATCTAATCGATGTAACAAATATCAAATTTAATCAGATCAATTATTTTATGTAGTTGAAATCGTTTTATATCTTTCTTATTATTTTAATTTATTTTTTTTTGTATTAAATTGATTGGAAAAAATTGATCTGAAAAAAATAATCAATTTAATAAATTGTTTTTATAATTAAAGATTATGTAATGATTAAATATTTTATTGTATAAAAAGTGAATGATTTGTGTAAGGATGAGAATAGAAACGAGTTGTTCGTTCCGTGAATCTATTACACGAATTAGGTGTTAAAGATTTCAGAGCTCGAGCATGGACGTGCCTTCACGTACGACTCATTAGTTACGAAATAAAACTGGTAGCCGCATGTAATGGCAAGTCCTGCTCAAAAGGATTTATTTATTTATTCATCCCGGCTCCGATCCTTTTTCTCGTACGCCGCTCGCCTCGTCGAACTCCTTCCTTCCTTTCGTTCCCCGCGCATGAAATATGCCTGGTAGCAAACAGCCTTCCTTTTATTTTATTAATATTAACACATAAACCACGGGACAGGGCATTTAATATCTGGGGAGTCCACCCAGTCGGATGCTGGCTTTTTTTTATCTCGGATATCAAAGATTTACATTTACACGAACAGCATTTTTGTCATTCCTCTAGCTACGAGTAACTAGAGTCGAGATCGTTATTAGTTTCCTTTTCTATTTTCTTTACAATCCTTGCAGCACGAAATTGTAGGCTAATGATGTTTTTATTTGCGCCTGAAATAGTAATGAAGTGGGCGCGAAAATGATGGAAATAAACAAAGGTGGCGCACGCAAACCGAGGATAACAAAAGGGTAGCGCGATTTTATCGAATCTTTGTATATATATTATTTTTTTTTTATTATCGTGCGGATTGAAATATTGCAAGCGATTTGGGGGTCGTGTGGGATAATAGATGTAACACAACAAAATAAAAGAAGGTTTCGACGAGGAGATTTTTACGCCTCGATAAAGGCAGTTTCGGGAAAATCTCCTAATCCGAGGATTAATTAGTCCTTGAAGCGTGTTGGGAAAGGAAACAGAGAGAGAGATGCAGGAGCGAGATTAAGTGAAAAAAAGTAGTTATTGTTTATGCCGACAGATGGTGTGTGTGTGTATGTCTGCTGGTAGTAAAAGGCATATGTTTAAGTGCGTAAATATTGTGATTAAGTGATTTTTTTTTCGTAAAGTTGAGACTACTTGTTTGTCCCGTCTTCGTTTCCCTTCTTCGATCGTTCGATGGTCGTAATTTCGGATACTACCATTTTTACGGTGGTTCGTGGAAGCCGATGTTGGACCTTGGTCGTAAGGACGATTAGTCAAGCGGAGATGTGTCAACTTTTACGACTTCTCCGGAACCCACCTGATCTTCATCCTCATCCAGCAAACGTCAAACGCCCGATTTTACGCCGCATAAAAATCGAACCTAATTAAAACCCGTAAGGCAACAATGTGTACGCACCTATATAATTAGGTATACCAGCACCACCATCAACCACCTCCGGTTTTTTTCTAATTAAGCTTTTCGGACGGCCGGAGAGAAACCGCGGCTATCAATCAGGACTCCTAAGTAGTACTAGTAGTTTATGGAAACCACCATCAATCCAGCGCCGATGGTAATGGTAATAATGGTACGGGATGGCTTATGCGCTCCGGACACGGTTCAAAGATAAATTCGTCTCTAGATTGGGTTCCGCGCCGCGTGATTTGTACATGTCACGGCGGAGGTCATCCAAAAGGTGTTAATGACCATTACCGAAGGAGAAGGAGACCCCCGCCATCCTACGCCGCCATCCGCAGACATCGGCTTCGGCCCACGTGAAATAATTAAGATATCACTCAAATCGTTCCTCTCGCCAATAATCGATTTACAACCTTTCTCTTTCACTTCTCTCAATAAAAACAAAACAATTTTATTCCTTTTATTGAATTTAATTCAAAATATTCGAATATTTTTTCTTCAAAGAAAATATTAATAATTAACATATCAAAATATTTAGTCAGTTTTTATTTTGTATTTGGCAACTTGCTCAAGTACTTTGTTAAGTTTTGTGAGGTAGTTATTATTTAGTATTTGACATCTTGTGGCATACCACAAATACTTCTGCAAGTTGTCAATATTCAATATTAAGTTCTTATTTTGAGTTTCCCAATTTGCACAAGTACTTGTCACAAGATGTGAAAATATTCAGTGTTTTTTTGTTTATTTGATAACTTGCACAAGTACTTGTTATATGTCACTATGCTACTGTAATTGATACTCAATGAATCTAATGACAAAAATAGATTTATTTAAATTTAAATTCCAATAATGAAATAAATTTTTGTTTGTAAATATTTAAATTGCACATAATTTTGTCTGTCTAATATTTAATAATAATAGTTTAGTAAAATTAGTGAGAAAAGAACAAATGTAATTTGTTTGATTGAATTTAATTTAATTTCGTAAATAAAAATGACCGTAACCGGAGGCGTAAACTCGTAGCCGAACTGCGGTTATTCACACACGTGTATAATATATAATATAAAGCAGCAAACAAACAAAAAGAGGAACAGGAGAAACAAAGAAAAAGGTGAAATAATAATGATAATAATATAAATGTGGCGGAGGACAGGAAACCGGAAGTTAATCTGCAACTGCACGTAGATATATCGACCGGTAGCCGAGCGGAACTTCCGGTGGACCGGAAACATAAAAAAAGAGAGAACGGAGCGACGTGGACGCGCGAGAGAGAGATGGGAAAATTTGCAGGTTTAGAATTTTCCTCGTTTCATTTAGCATTTAAATATTTTTCTGATCTTCGAAATTTATTTTATTTCCTGTTTTCAGTGTCGCGCACAATGGGGCCGCCCATCACCTGTAAATGATATCTTTATCAGATGGGCTTTTGGTCATAGGTCGAACGGATCATCGGGCGTACGGCGATCTCTCCAACTCTTTGCACAATCATAATTTGTTCTTCGTTTTTCCTCCACCTTTTGTTCCTTTCTCGCAAGTTGCAAGTTCAAGGACCTCTTTGACAGATCGCGTTTCCCTTTAACTCGCTCACATCCGATATCTACACGACTTCTATTCGCCACTCTATGCTTCATGTGCACACTTAAATAAATATACAAATAAGCCACTTCCTTCGATATATAACCTTCCTCGCATCCTCACCATTGTGAATTGAAGAAAATAAACAACAAGATTCTCTCGTTAAAAGGAAATAGAAGCTAAACGGAAAACTTGAAATTTATAATTTATTGGCACGCGTCAAGGGTCTCCAATATTTAGGGCTTTTCACATTTTATGACCGCTAACAACTGTTTCTTCTGAACAGTTAACACGTGTTTTTCATGTTAACACGTTTTTAGCCCTTTAACACAAATTAGTAAAGAAACTAAAAAATCAATAGATTAAATTAATATTAAATTTTTTCCTACAAAAATAACTGTAAATATTTCGTAGTTTTAGAAATAATAAGCTAAATCCTTTCTCGAATGGTTGGAGCAAAGCAAAAGGAAGAAGTGAGATAAATAGAGAGAAATCCCTTTTTTTTTTTCCCTAAATCCGAATTATTATTCTCTCACTCTTTCGCACATCGTCGTTCCTACCTTTGGAGAAGATTTACTTTTTTTTTTTGATCCGCCGCCTTTGCGAAATACCGAGAAAACCGAACCGTGCAGAAAAATCGGTACTGACATTTTGTTTTTGGAGGAGGAAGAAAAGTAAAAAAAGAAAAACTTGAAGATGTAAGATGCATTGTTGTTGCACGCAACGGACTTTGTTGGATGTGTGTGGAGCGGCAGAAGAACCCGAACAAGAAAAACAACGAGCTTTATTTACATCTCGCAATTATTGGATTGCTTTCCGCATCGTTTCGTTTTTCGTTTTAGTATATTTTTTTTTTTTTGGGGTGGATGAAGAACCATTCCGCAACTTCAATTAGTGCCAATCGGATGGTTTTCTTAGTACGCGATAAGGAAAAAAGGAGAACAACCACAACGAGATTCGGTAATTGAACTACTTGATGGACACTCGTTGAGGTTTTTAGTCCTCTCTCTCTTTTTTTAATAGTTTTGGATAATCGTTTTTTCCTTTACTTCTTTGAGATCGTTGCGCAAATGACGCATGACCAGACGAAGGAAACAATTGGATAACACTTACTGCTTTTTTATTACCCAATAACATTTAGTTTCGTTTTCATTGCTGGCTATAAGAAATACCGAACAACCTTATTAGTGAACATTCGAATTATTTAAATCACCAAATATATTTACAATTTATTATAGAATTATTTTAATTATATAATTTTATTATACTTATTACAGCAAATTTAATGAAATTAATTATAGACTAATCCAATCAAATCAACAATTACTCAAAATAGTTATAATTAATTTTCCTAAAATTATTTTACCAGAAAAGTTTTGAAGGAACCACCAGATTATAACATCAGTTTCTTGGTGATATTTGTTCATTATCTTTAGAAAGTTTAACTCAATTGGACAGAATTTTGTGAAAAAAGACCTGATTTTTTTTTTCCTTTCGTTTTAAAACCTTTTCAAAATTCGCTCTTTTTATTCTAAGTCATCGAATTATATTAGATAATAATGATTAGATAATAATTAAAGACAAAATTTCAATATCAAAACTGTAGAAGATTACCAATTTTTGAAGTTAACATTTTATGTATGATTTATAAATGATTATTTAATTTATGAAACATTACACAAACATCTATAAAAATAATTGGTCTGATTTTTAATCTAATTACAAACTTTTCTTTTCTGTTTTCATAAGAAATATTAATTGTTCGATTTTAATATTTCTATTTATTTCAAGAAAATTATTATTATTTAAAGTTAATATTATATGATAATATTAAAGTTTTCGTGTAATTTAATGTAAAGTCATAAGAATGGAAGACTTCAATTGGTTATTATCCAATTAGTCAAATGATGAAAATTACGTTTTATTTTTTGAAGACTTTTAATTACATAATTCGAAATCATTACTTTTTTCATTCATGTTTAATAATTAATAATGAAGATGAAATATAATGTTGCAATAAAAATATTCATATTAATAAAAGGTGTTTGAATATTTCCATTAACTTTTGATTGGAGATTAATGAAAACAATTGTATTTGATTGCTACCAAGGATAAATGTTACACAATATGTGGGAATACAAAGAAGTTGAAAGATGTCATCTCACAGGAATTTGTAAATAAGGTTACTCATTCAATTAATTTTAATTAATTTTTCCTTAGAACAAAACCGTTAAAAAAAACTATATTTCTAATCATTATATATTTAGTGATAATGACTATTTTCATTTAACTTTATGTCGAATTAATCTTAAAGAAATAAAGAATTTTTGAAAATAAAATTTTAAGAATATTACAAAAATATAAAAAAGGTTATTAATTATTTCTAAAAATAAAATTTATAAATTCCTTTGAAGTAAATTTTGAAATTATAGATAATATAGTTTATTATGATTATTAGAAGAATCTATTAAAAGATATTTATTACAAATCTAAAAAAAAATAAAACTAAAAATAGAAATAATTATTTTTTAAGTTTGATTATCAAAATTATTTTCTTTTTAAAAATATATCATATTAATAATAAATAATGAAAATAGAACAAGTAATAAATTAAAGTCTATTTTAGTAAAGAATTAATTATAAAATAAAACTTCGTTTGATCATAACTTTGGTCTGGTTACATCTTAGAAACTAAATCTGAACTCACTAATTGTAACGGGTGCAATTAATCTACAAACATCACTTCAATCTAATCACAAGGTCCGTCCACTAATTGGACCGACCGCCTAATTATTATTTGTTTTTCACCCCCCAAACACGAGCCTAATTTTATAAATTTTCCGCCCTTTCTTTCTGTACGATTTATGGTCGACACCTTCGAAGAGATAAAAAAAAAGTAGAAAGTAGGGGAATCGTGTCTTCGTTTTGTGTTTTACTCGTTTTTTTTTTTCAGGTTTTTCTTCGGTTAACATAATTTGTAGGGCAGTTTAGATGGTTGTTAAAGCAATTAAAGATATGTCGTGAAAGTGGACTTGATCCGATAAAGAGGGGAGTAGTCTGCATGCGTTTGTGTGCATGTATAGGTGTATGTATGAGCAGGTAACGCGCGGGTGAGAGGAGATAAATTAAATTAATAGCCTAGCAAGCAGATAGGCATCGCTGTAATTGGAAATATTCTGCTCTCCTCGCGCTTTTCTCTCTTTTTCTCTCTCTCTCATCCACTTGCGTTGCAGCTCTCTTCCTCTTTTTTCCCTTCATCTCGACCATCCGCGGCTCATGTTTACGTGTGCAGCGTATGGGCATTATGCAAGTATTACAAATTCCTGTAGTGGAGATAATCGCAGAATCAATATTTATTGCCGCGTCCGGCAGCTGTTTGCGAAACAAACAAATAGCACCGCTGCGGATCGCTGGTGGAGGAGGGTGATGGTGATAGGTTCGAACGTTGGAGATGGAGGGTGAAAAGGGCCGAAAATTCTGTATTTGCGTGCGACAGACATGCTTGCTGTGTGTACTAGTAGTAGTAGTAGTAGTTGCAGTAGTCCCCAGACTGGAGAGCGCCAATTTTCATTGTTTTCAAGGGTCATGGGTCTGGGTCCGCGGGGGGTCCCGGAAGCAAGGGGATCTGACGACGGCTGCAAAGCAAAACCCTTTTCCCCAGATTTGGCCCAGTTTCTTAACCCGCCTATTAAACAGAACATGTGCCATATGAATATTAATCCACTGGAAAATCTAAATAATTTAATTCTCTTGCCTCAGCCAAACCGCGATACGTCATAAAACGAGAGATGAATACAAATAGAGATGAATCGAAGCGAGAGAAAGAGTCCGAGCCGTGCCCAAAACACTATTATTTTGTTCATTGCGCAATCGGAACGTTCAATTATGCAACGCGATTGAAATCCATCATGCGTTACGAAAATTTAGAATTTATTTAATTTCGAAATCGTCCCATGTTTCAGTCTTCACCTTCTACACAATTCAATATTTGCTAATAAATTCAAAAAAAAAATATGTAACAATAAAAACATTATTCGCATTAATATTTCAATTATATAATTTATTTTTTTCAATAAGAAACTATTAAACAAACATCAATCAAAATAATTTGTCTAATTTTTAATCTAATTACAAACTTATCTAATGTTTTCTTAAGAAATATTAATTGTTCGATTTTACCAAGTCCATTTATTTTAAGTATCGATTCATAAGTTTTCAAGTTTTAGAAATTGATTTTCAACAAATGATGTAGAAATAATTAGTAAAATTTATAAAAAAAAATTTAGTAATCAAAAATATAATATAGTTTAATTAAAAATAATCTAATTATTAATTATTTTTTGAAAAATAGTATGAAAATAATGTATCTTATAATAATTTTTCTACTAATAGTTTTTTAATATAAAAGATAAAATACTATAAAATATTATATAATTTTGAAACATTTCTTGTTTTATATTATTTTACAATAAGTATTGATGAATTAGAAGTATTGCAGAATTTATGTTGAAAAAGATTAAAATATTAAATTTATTAAAAATATATACATATTTATTAATTGTGTTTTGAAATCTGATGTTTTACTAAACTTTTTCTTAGTTTTTGCAAAGTCCAAAATCATTTGCCTCAATAAGAATTGATTTTATGTTAAAAAAGGTTAAAATATTACAAATTATTTTATTTCTGTCTTAAAATTATATGTTTGTAAATTGTTGTTTTGCGAAACATTACTTATCTTTTTGCAAAGACCAAAATATATTACTCCAATTAAAGTGTAAATATTCCTTGTTTTAAGTTATTTTGAAATTAGAATTAAATTTTTGTTTAAAATTTTAAAATATTAAATAAATTTTACCGTTTTTCTATTTTAAAAGTATTTTTTTGTACAATAAATTATGTTTGGAAATCAGTTTCCATTTATTATTTTAAGTTACTTAGCAATAAGAATTTAATTTTTCTTGAAAAAGTTTAAAATATTAGATTTTTTTCTATCCTAAAATTAAATATTTGTAGATTTGTGTTTGAAATCTGTTGTTTTGTTAAACTTTTTCTTAGTTTCTGCAAAGACCAAAATCAGTTTCCATTTATTATTTTAAGTTATTTTGAAATAAGAATTTAATTTTTCTTGAAAAATATTATATTATATATTATAAAAATATTATATTTTTTCTATCTTAAATTTATATATTTGTAGATTTGTGTTTGAAATCTGTTGTTTTGCTAAACTTTTTCTAAATTGTTGCAAAAATCAAAATCAAAATTGTTCCAATCAAGGTATAAATATTTTTAGTTATTTTGCAAAAAGAATTTAAATTATGTTGGAAAACTTTGAAATTATATTAAACATGTTTTTTTTAACTTAAAATTATATAATACATTTGTAGATTGTGTTTGGAAATGTGTTGTTTTGCTAAACTTTTCCTAAGTATCTTCAAAGGTTAAAATCAGTTGCTCCAATCAAAGTGTAACATAATGTTATGTTTCCTGTTAGTGGATCCCGGTAATTGATTCTTCCCCTTCTCGTTTGATACCAGATCTCCATTCGCGATAGACCTTAATTGATTCGTAAAAGCTTCTGCAAACAAAGTCGAAGAGGAGAAGAGTTCGCAGATCCCCATCTGATAATCCGTCGGCAACATCGAAGTAAGCCGGGGTGGCGAATGCGTTATGTTAATGTTCTTTGAGGGGGCGCCATCTCTGGTAACGTTTACGAGCCGCACCTAGCCACCGCCGCCCCCCCAAAACCGATAATGTTGTCATGAATCACAGGTAGATAAGGACGAGGTTGTGTCGGAGTAGGATGAGGATGCGTTCTGCTGGTGCACATTTGATAATTTCCTGCGATTACGAGCGCGCATAATTGGGGAAGGGCTGACCGGAAATTGAGGGCGCGCATGTGGCCGCTTCCACCCGGAAATGACGCTTGTCAATTGGGTGTCGTCGAAACGTCAAAACCAAATGTATCCCGTGATTTGTGTTACGTTTGTCGCCTCGCAAAATTTGACCATCATCCATCCAATGCAAGAAAATATTTTAACATCAACGCTATAAATAAAATCACACTAGATACTAGAGATAAATTGAATTATTCATAAGGACCTAGAAAATATGAACAGAAAATTTGAGAGAGCTCCTGTTTTGTTCCATTATTTTTCGGTGTGAGGAGAAAACATCAAAAAAAGAAGGAAACCCCGACAGGAGGCTTTAAAATTAACACATTCCAACAACCACTTTGTTTTGACACGACACGAGATCCTAATCGCTTAAACGGTCCAAACAAAAATCGGGTCTTCGGACCAGTTTCGATTTCACAAAAAAAGAAGCAACGAAAAGATGAAAATAATTAATGTAAAAAAAAAGAAGCAAAAATCGATTGATTCGACCATTAATTAAGGCAAACAGCCAGTCTAACTAACTAAATTAAATTTAGTAATTAAAAAATGATATTTTTTAATTAGTATCGAATCCGCAGTAATTACGTGTTTATTCCTCGACCTCGCGTCTCGTTTAACTTAATTAGAGCAACGGAATCGATTGTTTCACATTTAGTTTTATTTCTTTTTTGTTCAGTGGACGAAATCAGTAGTGACAGCTGTCGTGTTCTTTCGAGGCAACTCACTCACTGCTACTACTTAAGTCTCCTTTTTTTTTTCAACGGGTATTTATCAAGATCGGACTTTTTTGGTGGATTTCTTGTAATAAGATACTTTCGAGACGAAAGATTCAGAATATTGTTGAGATTATTAAACCGTAAACTCTTGTTTTTTTTTTTTAAATATAAACGAAGAGATGAGCGAAACGAAAATTTAATAAATTACTGAGCAAATAGACGATTTGTAACTTGTGGAAATTACTTACAGAATCAATGATATATTGCTTCATCTAACGGCGCGTAAAAATGAATGTTAATGCGAGTTGGGAATTAGAAAGAAATTAAGACATCGCATCAATGCTAACGACGGTCATGAAATGTGACGCAACGCAGCCCAAAGTCCGTAATTTATCTTAATAATTTTAATAGCAAATGGAACATATGACTAATAGGCTTCGGTTCCTAATTTCCTCTGCTCGACCATTATTATCTAAACGCGAAACAAAGCGATTAAGTCTTTTCTTCTCTCTTTTTATTTTAAATTAATTACTTTCCACGGTAATTAAGACATTGAGAAAGTCGTCTCAACACGTGCTGTAATCTCATTTCAAAAGTTTAGTTTGGATGCTGCAACAATATAATTTTCATCATTATTTCATAATTTTTATTTATTTATTTATTGAACCGACAAATGTTAATTAATGTTTCGCTAGATTTATTTTATAGTTTTTTAAGTATATTTAATTACAGACGTTATCCCAATAATATGTTAATGTATTAATCATCCGTCCAGGTGTTTTTCCAGATATTATTTGACTTTGTCGGATGTCGGTATTAGTTTGTAGCTGAAGGTAACCGATGGATGCGAGCCCTTTCTAATTGTGAACGTGACATGCAAAATTTTGGGTCCGTTTACCTTGATACGGTATAATTTTCAGCCATTCCCAATAAGTCGAGGTTCTCTGAAAGTTTTTTTCTTTTCAAGCTGATGTAACGTTACGTTTCGAAAAATATTTTGTCGGAAAAAATCATAGCATTTTCTAAAATTTATTAATAATTATAATTTAAAGATTTTAGTTCTATCTGACAATTTACCGACAATTAAAAATATGAAAATCTAAATTGAAATATAAATTGCGACAAAATATTAAAGATTTTCGACACAACATACAACTTATATCTAAAATATACAAAATAATACGAAAATTACTAAAAATATATTATGTTTCTTACTGACAATATTTTTTAAATTATACATAAAAATTCTATTTCATTGATAATATCGATATCCGACAAATTACCGACAATTTATAAATTTTCGATAAATCCGACAATCTACCGAAAACTTATATAAATTTCACTCTAATAGCTTTTTTTAATATTAAGTTTAATATGAAAACACCCGCTTTTAATTTCTTGCAGCTATTAAATGTATATTCCACGATATCCGACAAAATATCGACAATCTTCTGACAATCTGAACAAATGACAAACTAAATTTCAAACATCGTTTTCCGACAATCGAATACAAATTACCTGATGCTAATGATATCGATGGTTTATTGCAAAGAATGCACCGAGTTTCTGAAATTATATAAGTTTTGTCCAGAGGGCACTCCATCTCGTTGCCAGGCGACGTTTGTCCGAGGAATGCAGAATGGTTGTTACATTAATATTCATAAACAGAATAACGTAATTTCTCACAAGTCATTTTCCATTATTGAACCGGAGCTGATAAAGTCCCCTCTTCGTGTCTGCAAGAAACGACCTCACCCCCCGTTTCTTGTCTACCCCCTTTTCGACAAAAGACGGACTCCCGGAATTAATATGGGTTTCGCCGTAATTACGCAATCGGAGATCGCGAACGGTCATCGTGTGGATTTGTAGATTGGAGAGAGAGAGTTGGCGTGTTCTACTTTAATTTCAGACACTGAAAGAGAGAGAGAGAGAGAGAGAGAGTAGAAAAAAATAAAAATAAATAAAATGATTTCCATATCGTAGACTCACGCTGTTATCACTCAATCAATCGTTGCTGGACGTTTCTTTGCTTTAATTTCCAGAGGCGATTTCCATCTCAGATCATTTACATCCAATTTGACGGGCCCCGAGGATTTCCATATTTTCACTCCGAAACCAAAGCTCCTGGTCTTACTCCTCCCTTTATTATTATATTTTTTTCTCCTTCAAAAGATCAACCGATTACGCGCAGGTGGACGAACAAGGATTTATACATACAAAAAAACCCTTCCAGCTCTTCTCTTCTAAAAACGCGTTTCAAACTCGGAAAGATTTACAAGTTAATTAATTTACTAATCCCCCCACCCAACCATCCAATTCAGTACGGCACCGTAATTATTATCATTTTCCGTTTGGGATTTTCGACCGTTTGTTTTCAATTGAAACGGCAACCGAAATTTCCATCCGTCCCCAAAAATATATTCGAAGACTGGTAATTACTTAATTAGAATGGGGTTCCGAGTTGTGCGTCCCCCTTTTCATCCCCCGAGCAGAAAATAATAAACACAGTTGAATCAACCCCACCCCACAAAAATTGATGAATGCAGTTTGCAAACCGAAAGTTAACTGCCGCCCCATTTATTCCATCCACTTTATCCGGAGGATAAAGTCTAACTTCATTTTGGGAGACGGTAAATATTAAATTGTGATTACCATTAGATGAATGCGTTGTCACAATCTGATATTTCCATCTCCGAAACGACATTAGTTCAAATTTCGTGTCGCGGTAATAACGTTTTGTGCTTCGGCGGCGGCGATAAAGTGAAATTGTTACGTAACGCGAGCAGCGCGTGCGGCGCCGATGATAATGCACCTAATGAGGCCAGAATTGAAGGGAGGGAAAAAATGAATTTATCGAACTATTCCACTGCTCCGAATTACTAACTTAATTAATGCACTCACTAATTGATGCCACATTTACATTAATTAATTCGTTTAGTTTTTTATTTTTACCAAAAATAATTTATCAAAAACATCAACATTTTTACTTAAAAAAAATACAAAAAATTTAGGAACAGAAATATTTATTTACTTTTTCGTAAAGTGAGAATTGGTAAAATGAAAACATATATTCTACTTAAAACATAACTTCTTTCATAAACTTTTTGTAACAGCTGTTTATTGGTGAATATTATTTCAAATTTAGAAATATTTTTCAATTATCTTCTTATTTAGTAATAATATTGCAAATTTAGGAGAAATATTTTCAAATTATTTTTTTTTCGTAAAATGAAAACCGATATTCCATTTATGTCATCAATATTTGTTCTATAAAATGTTAACTTTACGTAATATACCAAAAATTTAAAAAAGGAATATTAAAAAAAAAATTTCGTAAAGTAAAAATTCGTATAATGAAATTTATTTATAACACCTATAATTTTTGTATATTAATATTTTAAAATGATTATAACGTTTTTCGTTAGAATTCGTTTTTTCTAAGATTTTTATAATTATTTTTTATGAAATAAATCATGAAAATAGTTTTTAATGATGCAATTAATATTTAAGCAGATCGATTCGATGGAACGACCGTGATAGCAGCACCTTTTTCTTCAGGCCTTATCGTACACATATGAATGTTGTATATATATATTGTTTTTTGTTTTTTTTTGTAGACCCGATGCGATTATTCAATCGTTATTGTTGCACACTATCTGAGGCGACATCTGTCACGCACGTAATGTATTAGCGGCCGGAGGAGTTCTGAGGTGGTGGTGCAGTGGTAGCAGTATAGTACATCATAGCCTCTGCAGCACATAGCCTTGCTCACACATACAACATGTGTTTTCACACGTGGAATTATTCATGCCCTATCGGCACACAACATCTACGGCCGATTACGGCGCGGACATTCACCACGCACGGAACGACATAATTACGTGATTAAAGAATCCGTCCATTATTTAATGCCCTTTCTCGCTCTCGCTCCCTCCAACCATTCCAACCGCTTTCCGTCTCCCTTCAACCTCTCTTTTTTTCGCTTTTCGTTCCTCCTCCATCCCGAAAAAATATTCAATCTGCATCGCGTGGAAAGGAAGAGAATGGTTCAAGTGGCGCGCCGAGATTAGGTGTTGATATACACGTTTTTTTTTTCTCTCTTTCCTCCCCCGCCTTTTTACAAATTGGTAATTTGCATGTTCGAGGAGGGTGTCCTGGAACCAATTAGCTGCCCCCGAATGTAAGAAACCGAGTGCGAGAGAGAGAAAAGGTAGAAAAACGCGTGGTGTGTGGACGTAATGAAAGGAAAATTCGTGTAATTTTATGGTAATGTCCATTACGAGGCACACGTATACGTCAACTGTCAACGCGCTTTTCGTCCGTGACGTTTACATAACCTTTAAGGTTTCCCGTGTTAATTTATGACTCGCTTAACACGCCAACTTGTCAGAAGTTTCATTTTCATCGCAACAAAATATAACTTTTTTCTCAAAACGTTAAATCCTCACAAAGAAAAAAATAACACATTTTCCATATGTAAATGCACTGAATTCTCGACATATTTCTTAATATTAATTATGAATTTTTCTTTCATAATTTTCAGGAATCAGCAAAAATATATTGCATCCACAAGGAACAAGACAAAATGTTTATCAGTCGCACCAACTGAAACTTGTAACCAATGGATATAGTAGTTGGTACACCTGACTAATATTAATCTACTGTTATACATAAAAACATGCATGCAATTTCAATAATTTATTTGTCGCAAGATTCTTTTTTATGAATTGTTCTATTAAAATATATTATAAATAAATATATTATACAATAATTTGTATAAACATTAGAAAATTTAAACTAAATTAAGATAAATTTAAGCATTTTTTAGTGATAATTCATATAAATTATCTTATGAAATATTAAAAAAAATAATTAATAAATTAGTAAATAAAATAATAATTATTATTGCACGATAATGTATATAAAATGTGTAGATGTAGCTTCAAACAATTTTTCATTTTGACTGTTAAAAAATAGATGCCAATTAATAACCACAGTATGAAAAGAAAGAAACTCAATTAGCAACATTTTAACAATTACATAAACAACATTTTTTGATTTGGTGTTGTTGTTTCTGTTGTTATTATTGATGAGATGTGCAACCAAATAATAAAAAAAACAATAATAATAATAAATGTAAATGGGATCGGTGGATCTGACATTTCAATTGGATAATTTTGCAACGTCGTTAATTAAAAGCGCACAGTGCGGATGGAATAGAAATCACTTTTGAGTATTGCTGCGAAAACCGCACCTCGATGATTTGCTAAACGCTCCTCCATCTGACATTTGACATTTTCACCGTAGCGAAATTAAAAAAAAAAGATTTTTAAACTAATATCAAATGAAATGTTCATTGATTTTTTTTTTTGTTTTCAAAACATTCAATTTTATTTACTGACATTTGACAGTTTACAAATAAAAAAAAGCGAAGCGATTTTGAAACAAATACAATTCAAATGTTCATTGATTATTAATTTGTTCACTGTTTTCAAAACATCATGAATTTTTAAATTATAAAATGATAAGTCATCAAATAAATTCAATATAAAATTTGAATTATTACTTTTTTATATATATTTTAAATAAAGATTGTTTAAAATAATTGTTTATTATTCAATAATTTCATATTTTATATTCAACATTTAAATTTCTAAATTTATCAAAAAAAAAATATTCATATAAAAATGACAAAATTTCAAAATATTATTTTTATTTAATTAAAAATCATTAATTTGCACTAAATTGTCAATAAAAAATATTTACTCCACTTGCATTATTAAATTTACAAGAACGAAAACTATAAAAAAAATTAAACAGTTCTATTTGAGATTCGATGTGTTTGATGTATTTATTCACTTGTCCCTTTGCAGTTGAAATAGGTTTGAACCATTACTGAAGTAGACAAAGTACTCAACACTCCCTTTAATATTGTACTAAGTGGATATACCAGATACTTATCTGCACTACTCTGATCTTTATCGCTACTTAAAAATATGTTTCACGAAAAATTCTGCTATCACCAATCACTATTATGAGGACTTTTCTAAATCTCTAACTGCTTGATAATAGAAACTTAAATTTACCGACAATAATACTGGAAAACCTTAGAAATTTTACATACAAATTATTTTCGTTAGTCGATGAAATATTTGTTAAGAAATTTGTACATTAACTTTAACTTATTTTGAAACTTAAGTTTTTGCTTAACTTTAATTAACAATCAATGCAAATTAGTTAATTTTATCATCTATTTAAAAAAATGCTTGCTTAACTTTCATTAACACTAAATTTGTTTTTTTTCTAATAATCAAGCGCAGTATTAAAACTTAATAAAATTTAATTAATTTTAGGCTTGATTTTAAATTGACGATATTATCCATTTAATTAATAATTATTGCTTAACTTTTAATTAGGAAACACGTCTATTTGACGCAAATATGTTAAAATGAAATTAATTTAACAAAAGTTTTGTTTTATTTTGAATTGTTAATAAAAATAGATGAGATTATTAAAAAAAACTTTTGAAATATTTAACTTTTATTTTTCATCAAGTGCAGTATTATAACTTAATATCCATTTAAGTAGAATAACTTTAAGGTTTTGCTTAACTTTTAATTAGGAAATTTGATGCAAATATAACAAAAAAAAAAGATTTATTTTGTATTATTAATAAAAATTAATGAGATTATTTTAGAAAAATGTTGAAAGATTATTGATCGCACCTTCGAAAGAAGAATGTGGCCTAGCAGAACCATCCTGCATAACGCGCGAATCATCGTGTTTTTGGGTTCGTCGCTTGCACCGACGTTGCAGTCTCCATTGTATTTCTCCCCACACGCCTCATTTATTTCCCTTCATAATTTCGCTACTATTTCCCTGTTTTTTTTTTGTCCTCATCCGCACGAATCGATTAGGAACGAGGACGGATGCAAATCGCGCGAACGCCATAGACCTGTTTATTATTAGTTTTGCATTTGCGGAACCGCAATAATAATTATCGGCAGAATTCCTATGGGAGAGAATTCCGCGAATGCCATTCCTTCGACCGCTCTCGCAGCAAAAATGCCCACAGCATCCTCGCATTCTATATAATTCTCATTCTGAAAACCCTAACTGTTTGAAAAATAAAATTAGTAAATCGAAACGAGAGAAACGAGAATACATGCTGCGGTAAAATGTGTTTTACAGAGATAATTAAGCGCACACGAGTCCTAATTATGTAATTCCCAGACGGACGAAACGAAAATTAATCAATTTATTATTGTATCCGCTCTCTCTCTCTCTATAATTCTTTAACATCGTTAAGCTATAATTATCATTAGATTAGTGCGACGTAAAAATGTGGTGTACTTCTTCTCGCATTTGATTTCTCGGTTGCTCGTTTATTATTTAATTTTACTCTTTTTCTCTCTCTTAATATTTTCGTGCCGCGTAATGAAGATAAAATAAATAATCGTCCGTAAATAGGCTTCGCTTAGCGGAATTTTTCCAGGCGTTATGCAACGGCGAGCGACGGACGTATTCGGGCCTCGGGGAAAACCGCATCTAAATATAATTCGAATCGAGAGAGAAAAAAACATGCATAAATATACATTTTCTTCTGCAATTGATTTTCATTGTTTTTCTTTAATTTATTCATCAAATTAAATAATTAAAAAAAATTACGAAAATATTTTTAATGTTTCTACACCGCATCTAAATATAAAATTAATCAATTTATATAATATACATAATTTCATGTTTTTCACACAGTTTATTTCACAGCTAATTTTATAATTTATAAGAAAGTTTAGCAATTCATCATTTTCAATTTTCTATAATTATTTTCTTTCTTATTTCAGTAAATTCACCTAAGTATAAAATAAATAAAGTAATTTATACAAAAATACACATGTTTCATGTTTTCTACAATTGATTTTCAGAAATATAAAATAAATTGATTTTCCACCATTAATTTTCATTGTCTACTTTTTTTTAATTTATTTCAGTCAATTCACCCAAATTTAAAAAAAAATATACATTTTCAATTTTTACACTTAGTTTAAGTTAAACTACAAAAAAAATATATAGAAAAAAATATTTAATATTTTTTTATAAATGTAAACATAAAACTGTTAAACAATTTGTCGTGAAACATCATTGTTTTTGTAATTCCTTTATTATTATTATATTTTTTTTTGCATGCATGTTCGTTTGGAAAGGATCGTTTTTCTCTTTCGTAACACCGCCGTAATCCTGAGTCCGGTCGACAGAGGGAGGAGAATTATCCTTTAAATCCTTCGTTCCCCGAAGCTCCGGCGTACATAATTCGCTGAGAACATTACTTTTTCTTTCACTTCAAACATACCGAACGCTTCGTTTCAGTTAACAAATAGAATAAAATTAGTTTAAACTTAATTAGTTTTTTTTTTAAATTAATTTAATTATTCTATCAATAATATTAATTTACAATTAATTATTGAAAATCCCAGTTTATGTTTGTTAAACTTGATTGCACTTTAGTTTAATTATTTTGATTATTAAAAATGAAATTAATTTAATTGCAGATTGCGTCAATATGATAATAAACATTTCAATAAATTGATAGAGAAAACAACGTTATATTAATTAGTTTCGAAACTAATTATTTTAATTAATATTTGTATTATTTATATACACAAAACAGTTTCCAAAAATTTAATTTACTGAAAATTAATAATTTTTTATTATTGAAAATTACGTTAAAAATTCGATTTAAATTTTCAGTGTTTTAATTTTTTTCAGTAATCCCAATATTTTTATATGTGCTTTGATCGCATAATAATTTAATTACAAATTAGAGATTTTTTGTGATATGAATATTAACTATTTTTCAAACTTTTCAGTCTCACGGTATAGTTACTACAATTAATGTTCTTTGTTGGAACAAATAAATAAGTATAAATTTGAATAATTCTTAAAATTTGTAACGTTTCTGTGGTATTAAGGATAATAAAAATACAGTTGGAAAGTAAAGGTCTTGATTAGTGTTTGGAATTGTGGTTAAATCATTTATTTTTTCTTCTAGTCTTCGTTAATAATAATTGGATCGCCAACAAAGTCATTAGGAATTAATTAATCAATTAATCAAAGTACACTTAAGCTCTTTCTCGCCGTAAACACGGTTAATTTCGTTTGTGGTCCGAAAGTCCGGTTAATTCGAATGCGTGTGTAAACTGAAAACAGAGTTAATATGCTTGAGCGTTGCCAGGGGCAACGTGAGAGAGAGGGCAGTCAATCTCAATTAATAATCCGTGTGGAAAGTGTAATTAGAGAGAAGAGACGAAGCTGAAGCAAAAGATGTTCGAGCAAAAGAATGAAATTTCGTTCGTCCTTTTTATCCTTTTCGAAGTTGCAGTGTTTCCTCCTCGTCGGTGTTCCGAGGTGATAACTCCCACGCGCAAAAATGAATGGGATCCGTTCGCTCAATGACAGAATAAATATATCACCGTTCCGAGCTATCAATAACCGATGATGACTTTCCTTCTTTCTTCTCGTGCGCGGGGGTTTAATACGAAATTCCTCCAGGAAAAACAGTCCTCTCTCTTTCTACCTGGGGAGTACACAGGTAGCTGCAGATGAGGAGGATAGAGCATGAGAAATGGAATCGCATTTAAGTCGCCGACCAGTCTGGCGTGCAACGAAATTCGTAGGAGGCTTTCTGGGAATCCCGGATTAGGCGCTACCTGGACGAAGGGACACCCGAAAAAAAAAATAATGATGGAAAAAAACATGAGAATCAACAAGAAAACGCAAAAATCCAACTAATAATCAAATCAAATCTTCGAGAAATTAAAGAAGTTGAACTGGTAAAACTCGATGATGTACGTTACGTGTTGTTTATTTTATTTTTTTTTTATAAATTTTATTTTCGCTTACTGCTTCTCATCCCGTGTGATTTATGGCCTTGGTCTCTCCGACAGTCTCTTTCTCTTTTCATTCGTCTCTCTCGCACTCGTGTAGTGATTTTTACCTAAACGCAGCATCCGTGCAGCTGTGAGAGGAGCCCAGGTGTTCTCTCTGCTCCCTTTACACCCCTAAAAATTGTTAAGGACAATGAGCATGGAAACTAGTTTTGATTTTTGATACCCCCATTGCACACAAGCCCCCACATGCTTTTGCGAATCAATGCGGAGAACGAACGGAAAAAAATATATATGTGCGCATAAAATCGTCCGGAATGAAAAGTTACAAAAATCCATCAAATATTTTTTTTTTTTTTTTATTTAACCGAACTGGGAGTGAAGAGAACGCGTTAAATTATATTTATGGCGTCATTAATGTGCGCCGCTCTTTCGTCAGGATTCTCTCGATCCTTAAACGCTCCTCTATTAGCGATGGCAGTTTACGAAACTCGAGATCCTTGATACGTGCAAACACACACACACTACCTCGTGATTTATGGTGCCGAGTCGTAAATTACCAATCAACCCTTCTTCTTATAGGTTTTATTTCACTTCACACCAATTCGCTAAATACTTCTACATCATATCATTTTTTTTATATAGAATTCCTTTTATTCTATTTCGTACCTGACCTTCTTTTTAAATATAATTTAATAATAATTCATCTTCATTCTTTCAACTTGAATACCATATTTTAACACTCTTTTCAATATAATTTAATCCAACTTCAATACAAAATTTAGTTTTCTTACCTAAAACAGGATTTTATCAATCATTTTATTACTTGTATCGTTTAATGAAAACATCATGTAACATTTATAGATTCTGTACATTTTACACAAAATGTTTCAAACATATTTGTAAATACGTCTACAATCATATTATTTGTATCTGTTGAAATTCCGTTTTCAGTAGAATTTATTCAATTTTCACTAAATTTTGTACAATTTTTAAACACGTTTATAATTTTCTAACACATTTATCTTAATGGAAATTTTAAGTAATATTTACAGATTCTAACATTTTTCTTTTAAATTTAAAACATATTTCTTATACAAATGTGATTAATTTTCGAACAAACAAATATATTAATAATAATGGAAAACTTAGAAATATTTTTTGGAAAAACTCTGGTATTAAAGTTTATTTAAATGCAAATTTCATGAAGTAATAATAATAGGAATAGAAAAAAAGTAGAAATAGATCATTTAATTATAATTATAACATGTTTGTAATTATAAAAAAAAACGTAGAAATAAAAAAAATATGCTTATATTTATATAAATAAATTATTAAGATTAATTAATTTTTAATATATCATAAAGTTAATATATTTAGTCACCTTTTCTCATTGTAATCATTGTATTCAAACATATATAATAGCTAGAAAGGGTTGTGGTTTTACCTTATTTAAATTCAAATTGTATGAAATTCAATACAAATACTATAAACACTAGTGTTAATAGTACAAAACATAATTTCCATAATTTTTTGGAATAACTAATTTAGATATGAATGAAACAAGTAGAATTTTAGGATAAATTATAATTCTATTGTCGGTGTTTTATAAAATATATTTTCAGACAGATTTATTTAAAATATTTCATTGATACCTAAAATTTTTGGGAAATGTACGAATATTAATTACTTTAGTTGTCACAAAATAAATTGTCCCTTTTCGAATTTTTACCTACCTGCACTTTTCTTAAGAAAACATGTGCGTATGAGGGTGAAAATAGAAAACCAAGATTGCATGTGATTGAAAGTAAACATAAAATGAAAATGCTTAGAGCTTTTTGACAAATTGATATAATTATGGGAAAAAAAATAGTATTTAATCCTATTTACAAATCAGATTTATTAAAATACAATAGCTATACATTTTTATAAGGAAAAATATATAATTTTTGATTTTATTTTATTATTTTAATTTAATTAATATAATAGAAATTTGCAATAATTTTATTGAAATTTCTGGAAGTTTAATAACAATATTTAATATTCTTCAAACAGTTCATAATGTAATCTGTTGATAAAGGGCAAAGGGCCTTCATTACCGAAGTCACCGAACCCCCACAATACTTACAAAAGCGGAATGAAAAAAAGAAGTTGTAAATAATTGAATTGCGTACAAACAAATGAAACGAGTGAGTGAGTGAGAGAGAGAAACAAAAAGAGAACGTAGTGCGCAAAATTGAGTTATTCTGGGCCGTTTGTTGATCGTTTGTCCGGTCACAATTAAACGCACCGACAACAGAGAAAAAAATAACATCGCAGGGGGTGGTTTTTTGGAAAAAAAAAACGCTGAACCTGAAAGGACACAAATGGAACAAATGACGCGGGGAGGTCATTGTTTCGGCGACGCGACCACCCTCACCCGCAGTTTGAATTTCCCGCGCCCCCGCGGGTAATTAACATGTGAAATATTACAAAAAGCAACAGAACGTGCTCGAACACAGAAAAAAAATATGAGAGTGAACGCGAAAAATGGAGAGAGAAACAAAAGTGGAATTATTAATCTTCGGGCAAAGTTCGGGAGCGAGATTGGCCTGTCAGGCCGTTACAAATAGGGGCGAACGGCGCACATCGCAGAGACCATCATCGGCGGTAAATCATCCACAAAAACGCATTAATGTGCGCTTTTCCACACTCTCGGCATACACCGTTTGAAACGGTGTTCGTTCGTTTTTTTTTTCTCTTTCGTTGGGGATGCAGGGTTTCCACGGACCCCCAGAATCTCATCGAAATCCATTTAGGGTCCGAGGGATGAGCAGATGAAGAAAGAGGAGAGGAATATGAAAGAATTATTAATGACAACGGGAGAAATATTGGATTATAATTAAAAAGATTTACTGGACACGGGGGTTGGTCAATCATATAAATCACCTCGCAGCCTCTGGGACCACTGTTTTTCATCCCTTTGTTAATACGTTGCCGTGGTCATGCTTAAATCCCATCCACAATATGCATCTGTTTAGTACTACTTGACAAGTCGCGAGTACTAACTTTTTTTAAGTATTATAGTAATTAAAATTATGAATAAATATACATAGTCCTTAATCCTTATTTGACATGTAGCAAGTAATTGAAGAAATTATTATAATTTATTTGTATATTTAAATCTTCAGATTAATTTCGATTAATATTTACGGAAAATAATATTTACTTGACAAGTATGGAGTAACAAGTAATTAAGTTCCCTATTACTAATTGTAAATAATTATGTATACTTAAATCTTAGATGTTTTCTCTAAATTACTACATCAAAAATGTTACAATTAATTTGTACTTGGCAAATACTGAGTAATAATTCAATTTACTTCCTTACATCACTAATTTCTTCACCTTTTAATTTGAAATAGTCTAAATAGAATATAATTAAAAATGAATACATTTTTATGAAAATTTGCTACAATTAAAATCACATCTTTAAATGCACCCTCCGTGTTTCGTATATGCGTTTTACTCTTTCCATACATCAATTCTCTCCTTTTCATTTATTTTCTTTCTCTCTCTCTCTTTACATGTGTAACAATTTATTGCTGCATTAGTGAGTTGCGTGCTTCCAGTAATCAAAGCGATGCCCAACGGCTTTTACCGTCAGTAATCTAATTACATCATTACGGCCTCCCTCTCTCCCCCGCCCTTCCCATTTATAGACGTACACTTTTAACAGACACACGCGCTCGCCCTTACGCAATTACTGCTTCTTTAATACGTCGAGACAAGACGGTGTAGGGCGGCAAAACACTGGATTCTTTCGGAAGCGATCCATCAATCAAGCGAAAATTCCGTGTAATTAGGCTTTCAGCAAAATTTCATGAAAACGCTTCGAACAACGGTAAATTGAATAAAAAAGAGTTAGAATATAACAAAAAAAAATGTATAATCTATATAACGATCGACGAGGTTATATTGGATATGGATTACATCCAGGGCCGGAACTAATGTCAATGCATGTCTGATAATATTGAATCTTGATAGTTATTATATAATATTTTATAATATTAGTAACTATATTAATAAAAGTTGGTATATATTAATTGAAGCTATCAGTTCAATTATTATAAATGAAATAATACTAATAATTATAGGTTAAAACATTGGATTATTTAGAATCTACAGTTGGTATGCGTGCTCGATGACAGTTATAGTAGATGACATTTAATTATGTAATATGTGCATTTAGAATTGTTGATTTACAATGTTTTTGTGAGTATTTTCAAGATTTAATGAGTTTCGTCCTGACTCCGATCCTGATAACTTCCCGTATTATATTATCTTCGGGGATAGAAAAAGAAAATGATTAAAAAAAAAGAAGCGAGTGGATTATATAGAAAAAAAAAATATTGTCGATGATGATCGAGGAGGCGAAGAAAAAGAAGTAGGAGTTGCGAAGGGACGAAAGGGGGAAGAGACAAAACGACGGCGCGAGAGAGGAATTCCACAGCTGATAGCATCTTCTTTCTTGTGGCCGTTCTTCGGCCACGTCGTCCCCGTGTCGTCTCCGACGTTGGTCTCAACCACACCGCTCCTTCTATCTCTTTCTCGTGAGCATCCGCAGCTTCCCGTCGGATGGAGAGAGATAGCGGCGTTTCGGCGGTGCGCGATTCATCCTGGAATCGATTTGATTTGAGGAACGAAGCAAAGGTGACAGCTTGGAAATTAAACCACCTGTGAGCGCAGAAATATCTTCGGAACACATTATCGACAAGTCATTACATCGGAACGGCAACGCGTCCGCATCATCGCAACAATAATAATAATAACAATAATAATCATCATCATCATCGCCGTCATCGAAACTACGACGACGACGACAACAACAACATGGGCGACTCGATCCGGCAGCGCACTTTAATTGGTCAATTGTTTCACAGCCGACTGAGAATTCACCCCCTCGAACGATGGGATAAGATATCACATAAGATGAACAGATAATGGCATCACCTTGACAACGAAGATATAATAAAAATAATCATAAGATACTCGATACTCTTTGCATATTTAAAGCATAGAGTCTATATAAGTTTTAAGCACATAAATGTTACTAGGCAGGTGTACCAACTACTTCAACTTACTCTGTGATTAATAAAAATAGTTAGTACATATTAATACCACATATGTTCAAAAATTGCACACACCCTATTCAAATCATGAATAAGTATGTTCATAAAGCACTGAAGTACTATCAAATAGTGTTAGTTTAGGGCCCCCAAATAATGTTGTCTAAGAATTTTTATCCATAAAAATATATATTCTGCTACACCCTTAACTTCCTGTCAAGATTGACTTAAAATGGCCACAAACAGTGTTAACCTCAAAGTTATCAATTGCTAATTTTCTATATACAAAAATCTCTCTTTTTCGACTTACAACCAAAGTTTTTTTTCAATAATTAATTATTTTTAAAATTACGTATAATAATTGTTAAAAACATCACGCATAGCATGGATGCAGCAGAACACATTTAATTCATAATAAATCCATATAAATTCCATAATTCCCGCGGTTTATCGCCGCTTTAATTACAAACGTGCCGCAAAAAAAATATTCACGTATAAACCGCAGAAAATAAAATATTTAGCGCAAATTAATCCTGTTATGGATAAATAAAAAGGAAACACTCAATTTATGTAAATGCGATGAAAATTTCCACCCTCCCATCATCTCCGTTTCCCGTTCAATCATTTCGATTTAATCCCGTCGATTGAATCGCAAAAATTAACTTAAGGGATGCTTTTTATTTATTTATTTTATTTTCATTGAATGCGCAATAGAATGGAACGAGAGTGCCCCAATTTAGGCTATCTGCTCTCATCCTTTTTTTTTTATTCCTCCTCGATGTGCAAATGGTTTCTTTTCATATATATTTTCTTTCTTTCTTTATCTCTCTTCTCGTTGTTGCTCGTAGAGGGAGAAGTCAATAAAGACAGTCAGGGTAAACGCGTGCTTGCTATACACTTTCACCCTGCTTATTCTTGTTTTCTTTTTTTTGTGTTTTATATTCACTTGCGATAATTGTGCATGAAAATGTACAAACCTATTCTTCTCGTTCAGTATGTCACGTTGGATTGTCGGATTGTGTGCACAACACCCAATCCCGATGGAATAAAAGCACCGATTTATTATGGGCACTCGGATTAACAACCCTTTTTCACCCACTTTATTATTATATGTCCATTATGCGGCCGCCCCTAAACGTCACGCGGCGCAGCAGCGATTTCGGCAATTGATGGAATCCCGATAATTCGCTAATCAAGATCCACCAAATTGGTGACTCTCGTACCATGCAGAACGTTAGTTAATTTCAACCTTGCCCAAGCATCATCATCATCATTACAATCATGATGCGCGCGATGACTGCGAAGAGACGCCGCAATCGTTTGATGATGATCATTGCGGCGCGTCATCCCGGAACACGGATGTTATAATTTGTTACGCTTGGAGATGTATGGAAATGCTAACTGACTCGATAAATGCATTTTCCAAGTTCATCATACACTCTATAATCCCACATATTATTATATAAAAATCAGAAACATATCAAACCTTTGCTATAACACACACACACACACATATCAAAGCGGATTGCGCAATTACGATCCACCATCGACGGATAATGACAGGTTATTAATATAATAATCCACGTTGGCAGCAATGCTCTTTCCCCCATGTCAATTTGACGTTTAATACGAACATATCAAATGACGCATTGACTTACACTGATGTATCAATACTTTATTACACAAAACTATTCAAAATTTAAAAATAATAATAATAATAACAAAATATAACAATTACAACAAACATCATGGTCAAATCTATCAAAAAGCAAAGCTGTCAAATAATCCATTTAGAAAAAGTCACTAAAAATAATTTCAATTTATTTAAGGCATTTGTTTCTTTTCTTATGTCAATTTTATAAAACTGTCAAAAATTATACAAATACTCCATTAAAAAAATATTAATTAATAACAATAACAAGGATAATATATATTAATAAATGTTCCTTCCCTTGTATCAATTTACTAAAATTTAATTTTTTTCATTTAAAACTATTCAAAATTAAAAAAATAATAATAGTAAAATATATTATATTACATGGTTTACAATTTCAAATCTGTCAAAAAGCAATACTGACAAATGGAAAAAGTAGAAATAATTTTAATTTGAAGGTTAACAAATTTTAAAGGCAATTGTTTCTTTTCTTACGTCAATTATATAAAACTGTCCAAAATTGTACAAATAATCCATTAAAAAAAACATTAATTACGAATAATAATTAATAACATTAACAAGGGTAAATATATATTAATAAATGTTCCTTCCCTTATATCAATTTACTAAATTTAAAAAAAAAATAAGTCAAAAACAGTAAATTTTATCAAACTGTCAAAAAAATTAGAGATAGTCCATTTAGGTATATAATAATTACAAAGACGCTAGAATTAAATATAAAAAAAAGACAAATTTTTAAATTTTAAAACTGTCAATTTTAGAGACAGTAAAATTAATTTATATTAATATTTATAAGGGTTTCTTCCCTTCATTTTTGCAAATGTTAAAACTGTGAAAAAAGTATAGAAAAATTCTATTTAAAAAATGTAAAACGCAAGAAATAATTTTATAAATTATTATCCTTTTTTGAAATAAATATTCCTTCACTTTTCAGAATTGTTATAATAATATTAACAAATAATATAAACTTATATAGAATATAATTTTGTACAATTAATTTTTGAATAAAAGTAAGAAAAATTATAATTTTGAAATTAAGGGTTGTTAATCATTAATTAGAACTGAAGCTTCCTCTATCATTTAATCTTTTTCTCATATATGTGTTATATAAATCGTCTGGTTTTTATAAATTAATTAATCGTGAATAATTCCGTGATGTGTGATTATGTTGTGTTCACATATACACATACACTTTTTTTCGGGATTTCACGAGGCAGCCGGACGCGGAAACACGGCCTGTGGATACGCACGCATGCAACTGGAGGTAATGTCCCCAATCTGAATGTCAAAATGCTCTCTCGGACATGTACAGGCAGACACACATAAACACATTGAAGCGTTAACCTTTAATCACATCTCCGGCAATATTCTTTTTTTTTATACACATATATTGTTGTAATAATGACTCTGCACACCGCCGACAATGGATTTGTTTTCTCGTTCGAAAAGTATTACGTACAAATGAGGAGTTTGCAGATGTTGAATACATATCTTTACGGTATTTATTTATAGAATCGAACATCTTGAAAAAAAAAAACTAAAAGATTAGTATAAGTTACTTCAAGTTAACAGTAATTTAAAATGATTATATTAAAAGATTATTTATAAAGATTCGATGTTTGCACCACCGGAATTGCTTTTCAATATTAATAATGATCATTTTTCATATGTAAAGTAGATGGCGGATATATCCGCCATTCGTCTGAAAAGTTAAAAAGACGTTATTTACAGCTAGTGTCAAAGTTCAAATATATATTTATAAGTAATCTGGTGGTGTCGAGTGCTAAAAATAAAGAATTGTGATAAGAGATGGATACCTTTAACGTACGTGCAGTTGCAAGTTTCCCAGAAAAGTGGGGTAATTTAAATTTCTCGGAGTCGTAACTATCCGATAATTATGCTATGCAAATACGATTTATTCTTATGTAGATGTTGTCGTTATCTCGAGCGAGCGGGCATTTGTATTTTAATAAGTAAATCCGAATCGGTATAAGATCTTTGACACTTTTATCAGGGAACTCTGGGTCCAACGGAGGTGGAGGAGGAGAATGCACGAAAAGGTGGTAGGAAAGACGAAGATGGAAAGAGTGGTAACAACAACAAGAAAAGAAGTGGAAATAAAACGTAACGTAATAATGTAAAGCGAGAGCCTGCTTTGAATACAAAACGCGAGTTGGTAATATTTTAATATTTCAACGTATGTAAATCGTCGGCAAGTGAACGAACGAACGAACGAGTCCATCCATTTTTATCCATTTTTAAACCATTTTCATCCACACTTTCTCCCTCCAACCAAAAGCTACGACTTCTGTGCACAATGAGCGGCGTATCGCAAACTCCGATCTCACCGTATATAAATTCGTTTTTAATTTCAATTCCCAATTGAGGAAAACGCGTTGGATGCATCGCATTAATTGCATAAAATATAATATCTGTTTCGCATGTCCACAAAATTATCTACAAAACTATTGGACACCGAAAAAGGTCATGGGTCAATGAATAATCTCACAGTTTTATTTTTCCGGAAGCCCTTCGGCCAAAACAAATAGGAAGGTTCAGTTTTGGTTTTCAGGACGGGAAAAGTCGCACACGAAACGGGGGGACGCAGGAATAAAAAGGATACGTTATTAAATCAGGAATTAATTGTGCGACGCGAAATCGCATTAGCGGCACGCAATCCACCCTCGACCGTTCCGTGCGACAGGAATTACTTCACATCTGAACTCTTCTCGAAAATATGGACTCATTTTTTGCATGCGAGAAATTTTCTAATTACAATAAAAAAAAACATTTTTAATTGTTATTACTTTTCTTCATTTTGCAAAAAAATCCAATTTCAAAATTTACCAAATAACATTAGACTTCAATATTAATTACATAATTAGAAATAGTTGATTTAGTTTAGTTTTATTTAAAAAGTTTTTATTAACCAAAAATAATAATTTATATCTACAATTATTTTGCTTATTAGAAAACAGAAAATTTGTTCGGAAACTGAGGTACTATTTGTTTTGAATTCCAAGTTTTCTGTTTACTCACTTTGTTACTAATTTGATCAAATGTGAAAATTAATTCTATATTTAAACACGTCGTTTATCGAAAATTTAATTCAAAGATTTATCATTTTCTTTTTTTTATACATTTTTTTTTATTAGTACTATCTAAGATTTCATAACTTTAAGAAATTCATAACTTAATTCAATTCGAGAGTGAAACAAACTTTTTTTACAAAAATTTTAAATAGTCTCAAATAATGCAATTGAAATTAAAAAAACTTTTAATTTTTTATTCCTAATTCATTAAGTTTTGTAAATACTAACTAGTCTCACCTTTTATATAACAATCGCTTGGAACGTCGTCTGTAATCAAAAGAAAAAAAATATTATTAAATAATTTAACATTTAATAAGATTTACAAATTTTGAAATTATTTTAACGTTTTATTATAAATTTATTAAATTTTGTAAATAGTCATTAATATTTTGTATGCAATCATTTTGGTACTTCAGTTCAAAAGAAAAAAATAATTATATTTCAATAGTTAAAGTCCATTGTTAAAAGGTCATTTGCTTTTTAAATCCGCTTACAGAAATATCAGAAGGGTGCAATTTCTGTGCTTGCGAGATATAATTAAAAAGCCGATTATTGGGGCGTCGTCGTTGGGAAATGAAATTAAATAAAAATTAAGTTGCGTGGAGCGGAGTGTGTCCTCCTCCTACTTCTCTCCACGCACAATCGGACCGGGCAATGAATAACTAAGTGCTTTGTAGGGGTTTTCTCGATCCACAATAATTCTCCAACCCTTTTTTTTATTTTATTTTTTCGAGCGGATTGCGTACGCAACACATATGTGTTGCACAACACTAAATATTTTAATTGAATGAGACCGAAAATTACGGGTGTTTGACATACACGGGACGACGAAAGGGAGAGAGAGAGCGGTTACGTAATTGCAGTGCAATCCGTGCATAGGGGGAGGCAATGCACGGAGGGGTTCACAATCTGCTGGGATGCGTGATTTCGTGTATTATACACAACACACACACATATTTTATGTTCCAGTACTGTTTAAGCCGTGGGAAAGACGCCATCCCACCTGTCCACCTTTTCCTCCTCTGCCGCCTCCGTCGCCGTCCCCGGACATGGAAATACCGCAGCAACGTCGATACGGATACAACACAGGAAACGATGGCGCAGAGATTTCGTGAACGACAAAAATTACTCCACACACGTTTAATTACACCTAATAATTATCATTTTCCCTACTCGCATGGGGAACGAATACGACGTATGCATGTAAAGAGATGTTTTTTTTTATTGTTTTGTATTTGTATTCTGTTTCTCCCCTCTTCATCGCCTGGGAATGAAATATTAACGTCGACTATAATTTACCACAAATCAGGATATGCACTTCATCCACTTTACCAACTAAAACAATACGTAACAATAACATATATAAAAATGCTGATACCAATCTTATTTCATTATGTAAAACAATGTAAAATAATTACACTCAAACCAATTTTTATACGAAATTTTAAAGAAATACATATTTTTAATCAAAATTGTATAAATCCACAATTATTATCAGTATTTGATGATAAAGTCAACAGGATTTCACATCGATTATTATTTCATAATTCCCGAGAAAAAAATAAAACAAAAAAAAAATCTAATTTATTTTGTAGTAATTTATTTCATAAAATGTCCACAGTTTATTTATAATTTAAATATATGTATATTAGATGAAACACAAATTTATTATTTTTTAATATGTAATCATTATTTTAATGCATTTCAAAAATTTGGATAAAATCAAATATTAATTGCAAAGTTAGTATAATAAATTATATTTAATACAAAAAAAAACTAATTTGTTAAACTGAAAGTTTATTTATTTTATCTATTATTAGATACATTTGATATTTAATAGAGTTTTTTCTTGTATTTCTTGTATTTTTACAAATGTCAAGCAATTAATTAAACACTAAAGCGATTGAGTATGTTTTAAACAATAGATTTCAATAGTTTTTGTATTGAAAACTTATAAAGAAAAGTATATGAATTAAAAAAAGCATAGTTTAAAAAATTGGAAAGCTAAATATTATATAAACATCAAAGGATTAATTATTATATTTTAATAAATCTTTGAATAAAATTGGAAATATATTTTTTTTTAATTATTTGGTTATATTTTTTGATATTTAGTTGTTAATGTACATAAAACTATGAATTATATTTTTTTGTATTAATTTTCTTAATTATTTCACACATCCAAGTATGATCACTTATACAAATTGCTTAACTTTCGTCGTAAACTCTCAAACTTTGAGTACTCTGTAAACATCATAATTTCAATTAAAACTAATGCTTTATTCATTTTTATATTATAAGTATTCATGAATAATTTAGTAATTTTCCTTTCATTTCCGTTTGATTATCAAATTTGACATCTTATTTACATAAAAAGTTCATTTGCAAAAAGTTAAAAAATAAATTGTTGAAAATTCTTGAAGATTTTTTATTAATTTGAACTTGTAAAATATTTATTTGTATTTTAAATTTAGTTAAATTATTATATTATAAATTGGTTATTTTAGTTACATGGTATTTTCAATTATTTTAGACAAAATTTTGATTTGAAGTTTTCAACCTGCAAATACAATAAAAATGTAACAGAATTTTTTTATTGATTTAGTTAAGATACTAACAACTTAGTATTATAAATTAGTTTGTATTTTTGTGTGTTGTTATTTGATCGATATCGCGTTTTCAATTAATTTATTTTACAAAAAATAGCAAATAAATTGTTAAAACTTCTTGTTTTTTTTTTGTAATTTGAACTTGTAAAACATTTATTAAAATTCTATTTAGTAATTATTATATTATAAGTTGGTTATTTTAGTAAAGTTACATCGTATTTTCCATTAGTTTAGACAAAAGTTTAATTGGAAGTTCTCAACTTAAAAACAATAAGAACTTTTGAATTAGTTAGTATTATTTTTGTGTGTTGTTTTGTGGGAAACGTACTGAGTATGTTTGTTGCATTGGAGAACTGATGGTATTTTCATCTCAGCTTGTATATTAAATGGCACACGGCTCGAGGCACACACCACCTCACTACATGCCGTATAATTCATATCAAGCGGTGTTAGTGACAAATTTACTTGAGCATATCACCGGTGCTGCAGTCCCCGGTGCTTCTGCTTCTGCTGCTTGCTGCTGCTCCTTCTCCTACGTCTCACTTTACTGCGGGTAACCCGAGCCTAGGTTCAGGTTCTAGGATTACAACACCGCTGAGACCCGTATGTGGGCCTTCACTGATATACATACACATTCATACATTGCAGACCAGAGAGCTCGGACACATCAATCCTCCTTCGGAGGGCCAAGAAAACAAACCGAAGAAGAAAAGTCCGGAATCGAAATTCACCCCATTTTTTTTTTACCATTTCCGTTCGAAAACAATGCACGAATGAATCGATCGACGAGAGAAAAGCTAAAACTATTTTTTTTTTTGCAGAAGCGGAGATGAGGGGTCTCTAATAGATTGGGTCAATCGATTAAAAATAGGATCGGAGCAGTAATCAGAGTGAGTAGCGACTGTGGGTGGCTCTTCGGTCCACCAGGCAAGCGTAGTTCCCCGGTTGACCACGAAGCTGAGAGCTCTTGTGGTCACCTGCCCGGAACCGGAAGTTCAAACTAGCCTACGCCGCATATACTCTCCGTCTCCTTCCAACACACCAACAACTCTCTCTCTTAGATCCATGCTCAACGCTGCATATAACAGTTCTATGGGAATCTCGATTCCACAAATTCCGCTTTTAACGCACGATCCTTATCCCATTTCCGCGCTCAATATGGGAACCCGGGGGTAATTAAAACAACAACAACAGCAACAAAAATTATATCCACACTACGTGATTACGCCATATTTAGTGCCGGTGCGCGCAGCATTACGATTCCGATTTGCCGGAAAATCGAATGGAAGAATAAAGAACCGTTTTTCAACAAGATCGTTACCCCACAATGCCCACAGACTAATGAACTAGATTACAATTTTACTAAATCAAAATGTACACATTCTTACTTTAGTTTTAAATATCATTAATTAAAAAAGATATAAAAATATAATAATTAGCTTAGAAAAAGTTAAACTACGCATCGAAATGATAGCACTTGAATTGGTGACAATACAAATTTATACTTTATTCAAATAATATATAAAAAAAAACATTTTATTTTATTATGTCTACATTTTATAAGTTTTCCAACTAAGATGTACATTTTTTCTTATTTTTTTTTACTTTAATTTTACTAATTAAAATTAAGTGTCTTTACAAAATATTAAAAAAAAAACTAATATTAAAAGTTATTTAAAAAATGTATGAACAATACTTTTCTAATTAAAATTAATAAAATTCATTTCTATGAAAGATTTGTGAGGCAAATCCATTATAAACGCGTATTTAAAAATAGACGTCTCGAAATATTCGATACTGAATGTCAGAAATGTCAAAGGTGAATCGCATCCAAAGATTACCATTTCATGGATTTATTTGAAATTTATTTATTTTACAAAATACGAATGAAATTAAAATCGATTTTTCATATACAGTTTTATTATAAACTGTGTATACAACTTTCCATTATTTGATATATATTTATTATGCAACACCAACAATTTTACTTCAAGTGTTTTAAATTATAGTTTTTTATTTTTACTTAATTTTACTAAAATTGCTATAAACAACATTTATTAAGAAAAATATAAAAAAAATATTGATTCTATCTATAAGACTGCAACAACATTCTTATTACGCAACATACAACTTTATAGTAAATTAATTTAATATGTTGAAATTTTGGACCAAATGACTTTTATTTTTCAACCTTTCGAACTATATAATGAAAATTGTTGATTTTTTTTTGATTTATAAAATTTTGATGAAATGGAAAGTGTTCAAAATTTTTTCTTTAAATTTCTAAAATTTGGACGAAATAAAAAATGTTGACTTGTAACATTTTGAACTATATAATTCCATCTTTATTAAGTAATAATGTTGAATCAAAATTGTTGAAATTTTTTGCTTGAATTTATAAAATTTCGGCGAAATGGAAAGTGATCTTTTTCAACTTTTATGACTCCAATAATTCTAAGATTTCTTTACGACGGAATCATTTTCAAAAATTCCTTAAACGGTGATGTAACTTCAGGTAGATTGCGTAAATCATGGCACCTGCTCCAATAAAAATGTACGTCAAAAGTTTCAGTTTCAGGAAAGTCAATTTCACTAAAGGAAATATTTTACTTTATAATTTATTGTACTATAAAACGCAATTGTTCGATAGACCTGCGGTCTAAAAACCAAAAAAAAAAAGTAAATTATATTAGTTTATTGTAAAAATCTAAATATTTTACATTCATAAAAAAAATATATTTTCTAGAACAATTTTTGAGTGAGAGAAAAATACGAATTCAGTATTTTGGCATTGATCGATGTTCTTATTTACGAAGTTTCCAAAGCGAAATGAAAAATAAAAAAGATATACAAAATCATTTCCGTTTTTCATTACTGAAATGTGACAATAACACATTTGCAACAGGCGATGATATTTATTTCCTGGATGCGAAAATGTACACCAGAATCATTAGTATTATAATATTTGGCAATGAAAGTTTGCAATTTTATTTCAAACGACTTTACTTCAATAATACATTTATCTATTTCAATATTATGCACTAAATAAATTATTCTAGAATATTCATAAATTATTACACAGGAATAAAATATTCTACAAGATTTCTTAAAATTTAATTTTAAGCGATTTTTTATTTTAAAATCATAATCTTGGCATTATAAGAAATTAAATATAAAATGTATTTTTGAGTCTTTCTACCAATAAATTTGAATTATTTTGATAACATTAATTTTCTCTATTTGCAAATCACTCGAGGCTAACAGTTTACGATGTGATATTTGCATTTGTGGGAACTCATTTTTGCTGCTCTTTCTGTTGCATAAGTAATTACGCAATAGGCTTACATCAACTAGTTTACATATGCTGCTGAGAGGAGAAGCGATATTTTACGCATTTCACATCCAAATAATTTTAAAAAATTCTTTGTTTTTCATCAATATTTGCCAATAAAATTGATGACTATTGCTTTACATTGTAAATTTTTAAAAAGAAACAATCATTTTTTAAATCAGTTCACAAATATTGTTTAATATTTGATTTAGTTTTAAATAAACAGATTATATTATTTAAAGATTTTGAAATCCGTAGATTTACAATTTTTTTTAAAACTAAACTTTTAACCATGTTCTTTTCTAATAGATTAATCAAGTTTTATGTAAAAGATCATTTTAATTCTAGTATTTGGTTACAAGAAGTAATAAATTATTTGAAAAAACGTTAACGTTGCGTAATGATTAATGAGTAAATTAAAATACCGGACATAATTACACTAGGAGTATCGAATGATAAATTGCAGATGGAATGTGCGTTGAATGGTCGGTTGAAGCACTTCGGTAAATGAGTAAAGTCTCAATTGTTAGAAAACAATACGAAAAAAGATATTACCGCAATATTTTTACAATTCTTTTAGTAAAATGATAAATTTATTGAAAATTGTAAAAATGATTTAATTTTGTATTATGTAATGTTTTCGATTGATTACAAATTTTTATTTACAAAAATGTTCTGAACTGCTCAAGATTTTTCAGGAGAACAGAAATGCTATAAATAATTTCAAAATAAAAGTAAACTTTAAAAAAATTGTTCAATTAAGTGTCAGAGATGTGAAATTTTATGTTATGTAATATTTACATAGGTATAAAAATATTTATTTAGAAACTAATATTATTATACTAATATTTGATTATTTATTACTATTTTTACATAACTTATATAAAAAAAATTACTGTGAATAAAGCGAAGGGATAAAAATTAATTTTTAAGAAGACACAACTCGCATACGAGTTACGATCTTTGGAGGCCGCCCATACCTTTTTTCCTCGACAACAAAAATCGTCCTTTCTTTCTGTTAACCTCAGCTTCTACCGCCGAAGATGCGGCATTTAAAGGACATTATAAAGTGTCATTAGCACGGACGTGTGTGGCTATGAGAAAGTATAAAAAAAAAGGACGAAAAATCTGTACCCCCATAAATATATCCACATGAGCTAAAACCTCCCCAAAACCTATCCTTTCTCTTAGACCGAAACCAAATTTATTTATTTTTATATAAACACATATTATATTTTATTCGATGTTGTTCCCTCACGGTATTACGTCGACCCCCGTCCCGACGTCGCGACGTGTAATTTATTGAAAATTGAATTTTTTTTTCTCTCTCTTCAACTTATAAACACTGTATTTTTTTTTTCTGTCTCTCCATTTCACTCCGACTCGTTCTTAATTGCGATTGATTTTCTTTTTCACTAATGCACGGTATATAGAGGAGCGAAAAAAATAAATAAAAACGTGGAACGAGGGTGAATGTGGATAGAGTGGGAATAAAAAAAAGAACAAGAAACATCTCTACCGCCACCCCCGATGGGCGTCTGGTATGAGGGGGGGTGGTGGATCGCTAATCGAGCCGACGTCGCGCATTAGGCTAATGCAGAAGTTGCGTGAAAGGCCCACTCTTCACGCCATTAATTAATACGGTTCACGTGCTCGCATCGTAAATTGTGTTTTAAATATTTGCCGTTCCCTTCGTACCCTCTACCCACATCCAGCACGTTATTCTTAGACCTTCCAACAAGACCAATACAGAAAAAAAAGGGAGAAAATTATTTTTAATTAAATACAATAAAATTATGGAGTTACTTTATAATTCATTAATTTTTTCGTCAAATTTTTGTTTAACTCGGAAAGTCAATCTCGGCGAGTTTGTTGATAATTTGTGACTCTGGGAATAATCATGGGATTGGAGATTGATGCAGTTGTAGAAGAATTGGTGGATGATCATAGAGCAGATCACAAAGATATTCGAGCTTCATAAAGAACAGGAAACTGAAGCAATGAGATAAATTTCATCAGACGATGTTCTGAAATTACCTGAAATTACCAAACATCACTCACTTAATCAGCGTATCAAAAAAAATAGAACAAAACGAACAATATTGGATAACTTCTTAAAAAATAACAGTCATCACATGAATAAAATTTACTTTTTTATTCATATAAATACTTACAAATAATAATAATTTTATAATAAACAGCAATTATACCCACAAATTATTATATAGACGACATTTCAGAATAATACAGATGATTGTGAGAATTGCTTACTTTTTTTTTTACAAAATTATGAATATTATTAAAAAAAATTATGTTCACAGTAAATCCAAACAATTTTAAGCTAAAAAGTTATATAAATATTTAGATTAAAAAATTACCTAATTATTTAGTATTGTAAATAATTAGAATAAGCTCCAAATATCTTAACTAAAGAAATATTAAACCTTAGTATAAAATAAATTGCGATTTCAATATAGTCCTCTTGCTGTAATCATAATAAAATCTAACGTTAAAATCTTACAAACATTTAAAAAAAAAATCACTGTGATGGGTAACTTAGAACGATTTTCATATTTGGATTAATTAACATCTAGATTAAAAAAAACTGAATTTAATTTTGCAAACAATTAGAATAAACTTCAAATATCTTTATTAATTAAATCTTAAACCTTAAGTAAATTACAAAGTTAAAATCTTAAAATCTTACGTTAAAAGCTTACAAACATTTTAATCAAAATTCTCTGTGATAGGAAACTGACAATCTAAAAAATAATCATGTATTAACTTAAGTTTAATTAATCAAAATTGGTAAAAACATTTAGACTTGTTAAGCCACACTATGCTTATAATTTTATGTAACTTAAAATCACCAGGTTTCAGAAGAATTATTTAAAACAGAATTATTTTCATTTTAGTTTTAATTATGCCAAAACGTAACAAAGCTAATTATTATATAAACTTAAATTTGAAACACGTAATATGTTAGAATTAGTCAGAAGCAAATATTCATACCAAGATTTTTATTATTAAAAGACGAGCCGCGATTTTCCTACCCATGGTCTAAGATATTGTATGTGATGTGATTAGTATTATAATAATTTTATGAGATATAAAATCATCAGGTTACAAAACAATTAATTAATTAGGTGATGTTTCGTGCTATCATCGTCAACATCAGTATTATTGTCGTCCTTATTTTGAATTGCGCGCTTTTCGAACGGGTGCGTGCGTGAATGTGTATATGTTGGACTCCCTTTTGTTTGGTTCATAGACCAGGAATCGGTTTTAATTAATAATTAATCGCGACCGTTTTATGTGCATGATTCCAATTACCGTCGAACGCCCGTTTCCCGTTTTGTGTCTAAATCCCAATTGGCTAAAACAACACGATGTTTATCCAAAACATGAGTCGAAACGCGAATTATCATTTGCTGTTAATGCTTCAATTCGCGGCGTGGGCTGCATTCAATGAATCCAAATGCATGCAATATGTACAACGATTAAACTGTATGCAAAACATCAATTTTCTTACCTTTTAGTTTTGATTTATTTTAGTATAATATTTTATTAAAAATAATTTGAATTATTTTGTATAGATTTTTTAAAGAATTACAATTACCAAAATATGTTTGTATAATAATTTTCTGCAAAAATTCAGTTTTTTTTAAATAAATAATTTAAAAAATTATAAATAGAAAAAAAATAGTACATTTTTCAACAAAACTAAATATTTAAAAAAATTTTTAGGAAATTGCTTATTTTGTTATTTATTGTATAGAAATTTTCATTAAAAATTAATAGAAAAAATGTAAATAAATTTTCATTAAATAAAAGAAAAATTATTTAAAGATATTTTTGTAAAATTTGTAGAAAATATAGGTTTATTACTATAAAATATTTTACTATACGTATTTTCTACAAAAATATAGATTGTTTTATTTGTTTTTGGTTTAGAGCTACAATTCTACAGTATATTGAGTTTGAATAAAGTAAATATTAAATTCTTATCTGCAGGTAAAATTTAAAAAAATGCAGCTAAAATTTATCAAAAATAAAATAATGTTTTTGATGTTTCTATTTTAAACAATTTAAAAATATATATAATTTGATGAATGCGAATTTTGAAAAATGGAAATTAATGCCGGTGATTAATATTCATTTTTAACCGGAATCACCGCAAACCAGTCACAACTCGACTCGCTTTACGTCTTCCGCGCGCGTAATTCAATATCCAACGGCTATTAAATAATTATTTTCTTTTCCACTTTTCAAATTTTCCTTTTTTCATGAAATTTATATATAAAAATACAAATAATGGGATAATAATGGTATGATGACGGTGAGATGATTGTGCGAGTTGCGACGACGGCGTCGCGACGCCGTCAGGGATTTTCGGGGCAATCTGTGGTACGGCCCATTAGGCTCATCAGTGCGTCAGCCTGAAAATTTAATGTCTTTCTCCGCCACACGCAATTTCACCCGATGTTTTTATATAGCATTTGCTCTTCATTCCGGACGCTATTTTTAAATGAAAATTCTCTAAAACGGATCCTAATTGATAGCCGTCAAAACCATCTCTTCCGTACGAAAACACCGGAACGCGGATATTTTTACATCGCCAGAAAGAGTTTAATTAAGACTTTTTTTTACACTCTCAAAAGAATGCACACAAAATTTATTTTGTTACACCTATTATATTTTTTTAATGAATTGCAACAAAATAAATATTGTAACTTACAATTTCAGTTATTTTCAGTTATTTATTTATAATTTATTTATTAACAATATTTCTAACTATTAAAATATTACTACTTGCTTCAGTTTTCTGTTGTAATTTTTGAATTTTTCAATGAATAATCGAAAACATATTTGAATTTGAATGTTTCAAAACAGTTTCTACCAAAAACAATTTAATCTCATTATAAAAAGATTGAAAACATTTCTGCTAATAATAATACCATCAAATTTATTTCTAAATTTTTCAAATTATTTTCCGTTAATTTCAAATGTTGAATTTTGCAAATTATTTACAGTAATTTTTTTTTAATGAATGAAGAAATTTCTAGTTTATTAAATTGCAATAATAACTATGAACTTACAAAATAACCAATAAAACGGAAAAATGCAAATATTCTACTGTTAATGAAAAATATACATTTCCCAAATTGAGTATAATTTATAAAATTGGAAAAGAAATCATTTATAAACTGAAGAAAATGTGTTGAAAGGTGACCGTGTTTTGAAAATATTCGAGCAGAATGTTTGGCAACAGACGGTTTCGGAATGTTTTTACGTCCAACCCGCACCGCAGTTTCACTTTAACTTTTAACTAATTTCCTTTATTTATTTTTATAATCCATATTTATGGTGGTCTCGGTGCGTTAGTGTGACAGAGGAAGAGGCGGCGGCAGCGCGAAGGACGTCGCCGACCTTGGAAGAGCGTGAGCGAGAGGACAGGAAGAGGGACAAATCTGGTCGGTCGCATATAGTCTAGGATCCGTATGGTTTCACGTGCTACAGAGAGAGACGGACGCATCCGTCGTGTCCTGTCCAGCGACCCGTTAATTTTTCTCTCCGACTTTATGGCCAATAAGTCAAATGCGCATTTTAAAAACGCCAAAAACCGAATCTACTAGGAACCCATTTCGAGGCGAAACGAGAAGATAAAATTAAATTTTAAAAAAATAAAGAGGATGAGAAGATCAACGCAAATACAGCATCGTAAAAATTGAGCGCGGGAAATTTGAAATTGTTATAATCTTTTTTTTTTTCCCGGTGAGTTTTGAAATATTATTAATTTGCTTAGTGGTCCGGCGGAAAGATTGATAATCGCTATAAAAAATTTACATTTACGCTCACTGATTTATGGACGGATTTTAATGTTTGGGCAGTAAAAAGCAGCAAAAATAACGACAGAACTACACGATTCTTCTCTCTCATCGCGGCCATTTTATTTATTTATTTATCTACACTTTTGTTTGTTCGCTCGTTCGTTTATGAGTGTTTGCATATTGTATAATACGCGCATTCGGTTTTCGTCCAGTTTTGTCTCACCAAAGCTTTTTTTAACTATTAGTCGTAAATTACTGACTGACCACACCAGATTGGAGATGCTTTGCATTTTCGTTTAATGATTGATATTTTTTTAAATCCGCATAATAAATATATTCATCCATAAAGGACATCCCAGCAGGACGAAAAAGATCTTTCAACTATATTTATATTTTATAAATTTATTTATTTTCTATAAGAAAAAAAATCTTTTCGATGGATTTACCTGTGCTCCGACCAAAAACTAAATACACGAGACACAAAAACGCACGATAAAATCACATTTCTATTACACTTAAGTTTTAAAATTTTAAATTTTATATCGAAAAGACAAAAGATTTCTGTCAGAAGTTTGAGAAAATCGATTTGAAATAAAAATATTGAAATGGAAATATCAAAATAATAAAAATAAATGCTTTAATTTAAAATGTTACTTATTTCCAAAATTACTATTTGAAAACATTGAATTCTTTTAAATCTAAAGGTACTTAAAAATTGTTTACAAATTTTTGGCAAAATTGCAATAGATAGTGTGAAAACTATTGCAAAAGAACAAAAAGGTGCTTAACGATTGTTGCCAAAACATATAAACTTGAACAAAATTTTTAAATTTTTCTATAACTTTGTGGAAGTCAAGTTTACCAGTATTTATTTTATTACTCTTACTCTTCGGTTATTGGGGCTGTAAATTACTCTACAGACATGTTGAGGGTAGAAGTCAGGAGCGAGGGCGACGATCCGGTAATAAACCTTGGCCCTTTACAATTTTCAGAAAAATGAAAATAAAAAATTTGGAAAACTGCAATCGGTTTTACTGCGGCTGCATAAACGTCATAAACCGACCCAGCTTCCAAGTTTTTTTTGAAATTCAGTTACCTAAACCTTCAAACAACCAAAAATAAGTATTTTTACATTTGTCAACTATTTGTTTTGTACTATGAACAAATAGTTGCGGTTGAAACTTAAGAGAATCATTATTATTATTACATAAAGAAAGAATATTTACTTAATAACTTCTTATATAATGATTTAAAATTTTACAAATCGTAATTTATTAAAATAAAAAAATAGAGAAAAGTTGAGATTTGTAATTTCAGCTCAAACTTAAATGTTTCTGGAAGTAGTAAAAAATTATCCTAATCATATTTACATTACTTTTTACTACCAACAAAATATTACAAACTAATTTGTCAGTGGTTGTAAAAAAATAAAATAAATATGGAATGAAAAATTCAACAGAATTTTCTATTTCGTTTTAAAAAAAACTTAAAAATTTAACAATTTAAGAGCGGTGATAATAAAATAGGAAATTTTATTTTATTATGCAGCCCTTTCAGTTTAAGCCGATATTTTAGTAATAAAATATGTAGGATGCAGGTAATATTTTAAAATTTTCTACATACTATTTCTCAAAAAAAGCAATTTTTTTTAAATAATTGCAATTATAACAGTTTAATTTTCAACAATGGTTTATAAATTAATTTGTTAATATAAATATTTTTATACTATTTGACCTTGAAAATATTTTTTTAACTGTTTAAAACCATTGAAAGTTTTTTTCTGAACTAAACTTTTTGAAATTAGTGAATACTGTAATACAAAATAATACAAATTTTCTAAAATGTCTAAATAATTTGATGTAAATAAAATAAATAAAATTATATTATAATTATAACAAAAATTCATTAAAATCTGTATTTATATTAGAATTATGTACAAAAATAGACGTAAAGATAATCTTTATTTTATTTATACATAAAAATAGAAATAAGAACTGCATTTAAGGCATTTACATTTCAATATCATTCTATAATTGTTACAAAAAATAAAAATTCGTCAAAAAATATTTATGTACAGACAAATCATTGAATTTTCTATAGGAATATAAAAAAATCAAAATATTTTAATTAGATAATGTGATGTGCATTTTCAGTTGCAATCGGATATCTAAACTCCATTCATCGTCAATAGCGAATTAATTCACTGAATGGTTCACATGGAATACCGTGAAATCCGAAACCGTGACGCGATTTATACATGTGTATAAATTTTTTATTGCTCAAGGGGTTACGTAATGCATCGTAATAAGGGGTTGGGGTGGCTTCGCTAACGCTTCGATGAATAAAACAAAAATGCGATCGTGATGGAAACCTGGTTACAAAAATAAATAAATAAACAGATTGAAGCGCGCTAATTGGTCAAAACATCAACAATAACTAATGACATATCATCGCCGATTGGCCGAGCGAAGCAGACCTTCGATCCGCGCGCGAAATGCAATTTCGATATTAATAAATATTTGCGGCCAGGTGAAATATTCACGATATTAAATTTATTGGATGCAATTAGCGAGAGCTGCACGGATTTATAACGAACTTTATTATTAATTAAAACTAATTTATTTATTACAATAAAAAAAAATAATAATGACACGCACCGCAGTTCGATGTATATTTACGTTATTAATTGATTATTTTTCAATTATTCAATGCGGATTCCAATTAAGTTTCATTTCGTATTAATTATTCGGTTTATTTTGTGCAAATGGAAATTAATTTTTCATTTCCGTTTATTATTGGAACAAGATACAGTTAGAAAGCGGTTAAGGTCCACAATGCCAAAATGAATTATTACTAGAAAGTTCCCTAGCATTTCGAGTTCTCCAACACTAAATCATCCTTATACTAAGAATTTTACAAAAAAAAAAACGGTGGCGCCTAAATTAGTGCTGCACTTTTTACTAAAAGTTAAACATCGGATGGGTGACCAGACTACAAAGAGCAGCATCATAATTACATAGTATTAAATATAAAAGTTCTGAAAACAAATTAATTTTCAATAACTCAAATAAATCTGTGAAAGAATATGAAATTAACGAAAACAAAATTATTGTTTCATTTTCATTAATTAATAAAAAGACATGTGAGAATAAATAAAAATAAGGATTAAATTATTATCTTTTTTAATGCAAACAATAATTTTGAAGCGATTTATGTAATTATTTTAAATTGTGGTTCAATTAAACAAAAAATCTCGTAAATTTGCTGAAATTTATCGATTTCCGCAACAAAAAAATGATCGTTTCGCACAACAAGTTGAAGGAACTTGGGTCAATAGCACTTTAGGATTTATGTAATAATCGTAATTGTAAATATATTTTATTTATTTCTTCTTTTCTTTTTGTGTTGTCCGGCAACAATGGAACTTATTTTCTTCCGACTTGTGGCAAGGTTAACATGAATGGTTCATTTTTGTTGTGCAAATAGATATTTATGACTTTATTCAGTTTTAGATCATAAATTTTGTTCATTTGACTCAAGTTTCTTCAATAGCATTTAACACTAACTATCGCGTCGTAATTTACTTACTAAAATATGCAATTAATTATATTTTACTACAAAAAAAAATTTACTCTTGTACTTACACTGTTTTTTTTTTGCTTTTTGGGGATAAATAGTGGAAATGAAACAACATAATTAAATTAACTTCTCAATCTCATATATTCACATTTTCGTTCCATTGACTAATGTAAACACACTGTACATTGAAAAAAAAAATGTCAAATAATAATATAATAATAATATTTATATACTGGGTTGTGGAGAATCGGGGAGGACAAAACTTAAATATATAAATGTTTCACGTCTCTTCATCAATATGTACAAAGCTTCAATATTCCTCTTTCCTCTCCCTCACTCTCCTTCCTCAATTTCTCTCTCTTTTTCCACAATCAGTGATAAAATTCGCTCGATAATAAAAGTTTTTCCCGAAATTTCGCTCCGCTCTCTTCCCGGTTCCCATGGGCCCCCAAAAAAAGGGAGAAGAACGGGAACCGACGGCGGAAGGAAAAAAAAAACTGGTTTAATATTATTTTTTTTTTTGCTGGGGGAAAGGGGACGCCCAGCCCCGGGAATCCTTAACAAAGAACCATAGGACCATCAGACCGCTGGGCGTCCCCTCTCTCGCCCCGTCACACGCACATTTTAAAATTAAAAATAAAGAAACATACGAGAAAAAAAATAGGAAATAAAAATATAATATATTTATACATAAGATATTTCTTGTTTAAACAAATAATGTTGCGAGATTTTCCAACAATTCTCTCTTTCCTCTCCAAATAAAATTCCATTTATATATATACATATATATCATATTTTTTTACGCATTTTGTTTCATTTAATAATAATAATAATAATAAAGAAAAAACAATATTATATAACAGTCGAGATCACGCACGGCTTTGTTTGTTTGTTTTTTTTTTCGATAAAGAAAAGAGAAATCCTTATTTTTTTTCGTATATATATATATCACTTAATTTTAAGGAGTAAAAAATAAATAAATGCGTTAGAACGAAAATAAAAATATTACATAAATCGAGGAAACAAAAAAAACATATCATATGATCGAGGAACGAAGCTAAAATTAATAATAACCATTGTACATTTCAATTTAAAGAGAAGAACAAAAAAAACACATATTTCCATCGCAATTTCAGAGCGCCTTGCGTTTTTATTAATAATATATTACAGTGGGAATCGAGGGGGCGCTTTGCAAATTGAGAAGCGGAAATCGCAAAAACCAAATTTCGTGTCGTTGAGAGCGCGGTGGACCCGTGGCGCGCACATTTGCAAAATCATAGAAAATACTGTGGCTAATATTTTTTGTGTTCTATTGTAAATGCGCGCGTGTTGAGGTCGAATATAATATAAATATATATATATATACCCATTTTTTTTTTCTTCTCGTTAAGTAAAATCAAATATAATAACTCCTCTTTTCTCTTTATTTTTTTCTTGTCTCTTTTAGTTTACTAATTATATAATACAAACGCGCTTTGCTCTTGTTCACCTTATAAATATATTATTTACACGGAAAGGTTTGTAATTGTTAATTTTTGTCTTGTGTTTTTGTGTGAAAAATTTCCGTTTCTATATATGTATTTATAATATGTCGAAGGTTGTTGAATTTTGTAAGGAGAAAACATCGCGACTTCTGCTCTAAAAAAAAAAAAGGGTTTATGTTTTTCTTTTTTGGAGTAGAAGTCGGAGCGGTGTCGTTTTCTGCTTACAATTTAATTTTCGTGAGGAAAATCATCAACGAGTGTGTGTGTGTGTATGTGTGAATTATGAAATACTTAAAAACACGGATTGAGTGGATCATCGTTCTTAATACTTAGATATTACGTTTCTTTATTTTTTTGTCTTGCGTTAACTTGATGATGGTTGATGTCTATTTACACGTTCACAGAGGCGGCACGTCCATGTCCGGTGCCGCGAAGAGCGGCTCTCACATATGCGCTAAGGGTGCCAGAGGACCGGGGCCCATCGGGTCCGGCGACGCACTGTACTGTTGCATGTGCTGGGTAGCGTCTGTGGGCAGGTACATGGAGATCATTTGTCTGAGATCACCTTGGGGTTGCTGCTGGGGTTGACCACCGGGTTGGGAGGTGGCGTATTCGCGTTTGACGCCGCCGCCGGCACCGGGCGTCGGCGTGTGAAGTCCTCCTGAGCTCGGTGACACCGGCTCCGATTTGATGCTGGACCCGGACGGACTGTGCGAAGACCCCGCTTGCTGCATACCGTAAGGAGATCCGGCGGAATTTGGTACGGTTCCTCCGTACGGCCCGTAGCCGCCGTTCAAGTAAGCGTTGTGCTGCATCTGACCCATGTCGTAGCGCGCGTAATTCGCACCCCCGTACTGCTGCTGGTACGCGCTGGGGTCGTGCATCATGTACCCGTTGGGCATATATCCATTAGGCATCTGGTACATATCTCTTGCTGTCACTTGCTGCACGGATGAAGCTGCTGAACGCACCGGGTCCGACGACGGTAGCATGCTCGATCCGAGTGGGTATTTGTCCTTCTTCAAAAGAGTCTTCGTCTTCCTCCTCGGTCTGTACTTGTAATCTGGGTGCTCCTTCATGTGCACTGCTCTCAACCTTTTAGCTTCATCGATGAACGGCCTCTTTTCGGACTCGTTCAGAAGCTTCCACTCGGCTCCCAATCTCTTCGAGATCTCAGAGTTATGCATCTTCGGGTTCTCCTGGGCCATCTTTCTGCGCTGTCCCCTGGACCATACCATAAACGCGTTCATCGGCCTCTTCACCCTTTCAAGATTTTGGTTCTTGCTCGAAGAGTTGTTGTTGTTCGGTGTTGAGCCACTTCCAGGATGCTGCTGCTGGTGTTGCGAGCCAGCGGTCACCGGGTGCTGCTGGTGATGGCTTTGAGTTTGATGGTGGTGCAGCTGCGGTGCTGGTGCCTGATGGTGCAGCTGATGGGGATGCTGCAGGTGCTGCATGGGCGTCTGGCCCAGAGCGCTCAGCGATCCGTATGCCTGCAGCCCGTGATGGGGTGGCATCGTGGCGTGCAGATTTCCTCCCTTGAGGTCACTTTCCATCGTCAACATTTCTTCCGTCGGCGCGAACAGCTTGCTGGCTTTCACGAGGGTAACGCACTTGGGAAAAATTGTCACGGAGTGTAATTACTATCTAAACACAAAAAAAAACACACAACCGACACTTTAGAATATTTATAGTAATAAATAATAATGGTACAGTTCGCGCTCGTCGTGTCGCACACACCGTCGTGAATGTGTATGCCTTTTCAGAACATCAATATACGTGTGTTTGTATCTGTGGGTCCGCACTTGCCGGCGTAACTCAATGTTATGACGCTCAACAAACGTTCGGATTCTATTCTTCCGGAGACCGGGCGCACCCCCACCATCGCACCCCGTGATTGACAGCAACGCCTGCCATCTTAGCGACCGACCAATCCAATCTCTCCATTTCGGTCGTCGGGGCGTGTTCTAGGGTCCTGTCTACCCCCACCGCTCCAACGTGGCGCTGCAGGCTCGCGCGGTCGATCCGCGCACTAATTACACCCGCCGACGATTACTAATTATACCTCGCGGGGATTTTTACCAACACAACATACGAAGCAATAATTAATTAATATAAGCGCATCATTTCGTGCTTAAAAATTTTCTAATTAATTCGACCAACCAGCGCAGCGAGAAAGAAAGATTCCTGAAAAGGAAACACTTCTTCCTCTTCGGTTTTTTTCTACTCCTTCTTTTTTCGCGCTTCTCAATTAATTAATTATTTTCACCACTAATTATACAAATCAATAACGCAATTTAATACTATTCACCACTAATTATACACACAACAATCTTTTAGCTACCGTTAATTGAGAATATCACTAATAGCGCAATTTTTATTTGAAACCAAATATAAATATTGAAATTTTTATATTTTATATGACCAAAATAACCAAAAACTTAATCCAATTATTTAGATTCAAATACTGAAATCGGTAATTAACAATTTTTTAATTAAACTGACCTTCAATTTTTCAATTTAATAGAATAAACCGTTTTTATTTTCAGTTAAATTAACTATTTAACTCATCAGCACTGTACATTTATTATCAAATATTATCAACAAATTATGTCATTAACATTTTCAGCTTCAGCTAACGACATGATAATTACAACAACGTTTACTTAGTCACCTTTCTCAACAAAATTGTTACCTTCTTTTATCTAATCTTGTTTGAAAACAATTTTTGCTACCCATAATATTGTATTCACTATTAGAAATATTACAAAATTATATTATAATGAGATTCATGTTTGTTTATTTATGAATCATTAATTTTTGCTGGATTTTAGGATAACGGCTATTAAAAATAAATATTTGTCCACTTAGATATGAAATTTTCATTATTTGACTTTAGTTAAATAGATTGGTGTTCTTTGTTCATCAATTAACAGCGACAAAAAAGAAACAGGTTAATATAAGCACACGCACGATTGAACAGTAAATAAATAGTTGGACTTGTTTTTTTTTTTGTTCTTGTTGTTGTTGCTTATTGCCGCTCGATTGTTGAATAATAATCGACGATACAAAAGAACCTGCCTTCAGCGCTCTTATTGAATACACGTGCTTTACTCCATTGATACACATAACAACAAGTCCATTGGATTAGAGCTTAAATATTTGTGCCTATCGAATATCGCACTACACAACACTACATCTTTTCATTATTTACTTCTTTTATGTAACGTTTAATTCTACACAACAATAATTTCAAAATAAATAAATAGTTTCATATTTGACAAAATTTTAAAAATTACTGAAACTATTTTTTCAGCATTACAAACATCATAATAATTATACTATAACAAATAGAAATATTTATGTTTTAGGTAAATAAAATAATTTGATTAAATTTTATATAAATAATGTTTATCGAATTTTTATAGAAATTTTTGGAAATAATTTTCCTTCAAATTTGACTATTATTAATATTTTTTTTCAGTTTAAAATTAAATAACAACATTTTACAAGTTCCATTATTCGATTTGCAACAATTTGCTTGAGTGAATGTTTTGAGCGAGTTTTTGCTGTTAAGACAATCGTTAAGTTTATTTTAATCACGCCCATCGCGCTTAAAATTGTCACGCCCCATTTCCAATCTCCTGCATTAGCAATTACTAATTTGGCGAAAAATTTTTGAAATCTTTAAAAAATATAATTTTTAAATATTGATTGATTTGCAAAATATGATTTTTAATTATTTTATAAATTATGAAAATATTTACTATAATAGTCACATATTAACAAATGAAAAATTAATTTCTATATAAAATTATAACTAATTAAAGCAATAATGTAAATTAACATTATTAAAATTAATTTTTTGACTGAGAAACTGCGGTCAAAATTGAAAATACATAGAACTTAATCAATTAAATTCAATTTCAAAATTGAGATTTAGTTCTTAATTTTTAATTATTTTTTGATTGATAGATATTTATTTTTTTAAACTATTTTTCTGCCTTACTACTTTAAGTGCGTTAACTGCAGAAAGAAAATGTTGAAAATAAACGCGAGGAAATAAATGTATACGTGGCAATACAAAATACTGAGTGCCTTTAATGTGTTTTTATTTACATTAAGGTCGTGATAATATTTTGGTTTCGATCCGCTGCCCAAAGTTAAATGCATATTTATCGTCCGTTTGGGGTAGAAGAAAGGGGTCGCCTCTCCGGCCAATTACGTTTTCATCGTGATGATGGTAAATATTATTATTTGTTCTTGTCGAAGAGCGTTGAGGGGGTTGATTTGCTACGATGCTCACGAGGAAGGGAAAGGTGCGCAAAAAATTAGTGAATTATTTGCAGGTGGCTTTCTGCAATTCTCTCTCCTCTTCCACTTAAACGGATCCGTTTTATCGGGCACCTGTGCTGCGACAATGGGGATTGTTCGCAAAATCGATTTGCGACGATTTTTCATATCCATATATTATTATTGGCACCCCAGAATCGACGTTTTAATTGATTAATGGGGGCTCTCTTCCTCCCCTTCCGAGAATGCGAAGCTCCGAGCGAAATTTTCTTGCAGGGTGCATGTATTTTTTTGCTTCTTTAGAATGAATGAATACACGCAAAAAAATGGGAAAAGTTTCCGTTTCTTGCGTAATTAGTTGGATTATTTATTAATAATTACTTTGTACTTGAGGGTGGTTTGGCGCGTGTGTGTGTTTTTTTTTGCTCTCGTCCCTCTCGCAGATCCTAGATACAACACACACGAGTGCATATTAAACATTCTTTCACGTCGTTCATTGAAAATGTATTAAAACCAAACAGCCGTACGCGGATGCCGAGGGACGCAATCTACATGGAGCGGCGGCAGATTTTGCACGCGCGCATACGGCGGGGATTCCCCGCCCCGCGCGCGCGAACTTCATGCATCTTTGATGGCCGACCCAACAATGAGACTTGTATGCACAATTTGCCGTGTTGACATAGTTTTAAACTCGGAGCGTTTGAACCCCGAGCTCTCCTGATTACAAACCGGGCGAATTTCCCCGCAAGGATAACGGGGAAAAGCTACACAGTGCACGGACACTAAGCGAAAAAAAAAAATTAAACACAAACATCTATATTTACATATAACGTCTGTTCGATGATACGTACACAACTTTTTACGATGTCTCTCTAACAGCAGCAACATCCAAACAATTCTTAATTCCACTAATCACCCAGCATACTTCAGCTCTATTTATTTGATTTAACTTGATCTCAATATCAGGACATTATCTGTTTTTTTTTTTAAATAAAGATCACTTTAAAAGCAAATAAATATCTAAACACAATTATCTAAAAACAATTTACAGAAGGAAAAGCCCGTATAGATAAGAATCGCCGGAAACTTTAAGTAGACATAAAAAACGTAATTTTGCAAATAATCATATATTTTTTCCATACATTATTGAACAAAAATATTTAATTACGTATTTAACTTTTAACACATTGCATATTATATGAAATATCTACATAAAGTATGAAAAAAAAAAAGATTTAATTACGTTGCAAATTAACAGCTGGGAATCCAACGAATTTCATTTAGTTTTCAAGCAAACGGCGAAATTATCGTGTATTCCGTTTTAGAAATTATTTCTATACGCCTGTAATTGCTTTCATTGAGTCTGCGAATTCGAATCGTTAAATATTATAAAAATATCTTCGTTAAAATTTAGACAAAATATTAACAATTAAAAATTATAATGTAAATTGCATTGAGAAAAACATAATTTTTATTCCAGCAAAATTCTAAAGTTAATAATTTTCATATTATAAAATGATAAAATAAAATTATTAAAGTATTTTCAAAATATGAATGAAAGTAAGTTGATAAAAATGAACATTGAACTTTAAATATTCCAAATAAAAAAAAAATAATAAAATTTTATCGTGAGATAAAAGAAATCTTAATCCATAAAATATTGAAATCGGAATATTTAAGGAACGGAAATATTTATTTTGATGTCAAGCAAATATTATTATTAGAAATAAAATATTTGTTATAATTATTGATTTAATAATCATATATTTGTTTTCCGAGAATTATAAATAAAGTCAATATTTAAAATAAAACAAACATAGACACATGTATGCTGATATTTCGATAAAAATTTAATTTTCTATTTTTTTCTGTTTAATCCAAAATAAAATAATTTAACTTCAATTTAATATATTAAATGATTGAAAGTATATTTTAATATAAACTACTTAAATTTTTACTGCAAGTAAAAAATATAACATAAAAACAACAAAAGCAGCAACATTTTTAACAAATTCGATATTTTTTCCAATTTTGATAATAAATTTAAAAAAAAAATCTATTTAATTAATAACAAAAATTATTAAAAAATATTACTTTCCAATTTTATTATTTTTATATAAAAATGTTACCAAATAAAATTGTAATATTGAAATTGAAATAGACCAAAAAAAAAAAGGAAATTCGTGCAATTTTTGGAGAATAAATTCTGGGAATATTTTTTGTAATATTGTAATTTTATTGAGTAAATAATTAAAATATATATTTTTAAATCTAAAATGTATAAATTATTAATTAATTAATGAAATTGTAGTATTTTTTCTCTTATGTTGGATGAATTAAGCAAAATATTATTTTTTTCTTACGTTATTTTGCAAAATGTATTAAAATTATTGATAAATTAATTATTACAAGTAATATTTAAATAAAAATATTTCAAGTATTTTAACTGTAGATTTTTTTTTAATTTCTAGATAATATTTTACAAAATTACATGAAAAAAATGTTGGATCTAAGAAAAATATAAATAAATCAATGATTATCAATGAGAAAACAGATTGTGAATCGCATCCTGAGGCCAATGATTCCTCCTACATGTATGATTCTTGCTTTCTACACAAAGGCATATTATGTTTCTTGATTGAAAGTAATTGAATAAAAGTCGGGTTCGAGCCGCGGACTCGAAAAATCGGTTTCCTAGAAAGAAACTTGCACCGCTTCAGGGGGATGCAAAACGGAAGAAGAATAATAATAATATGGAAAATGGAACAGGAATTAAAGTAACAGTAATTGATAATGTTTGCGCGCTTCAGGATCCGTTGAACATGTCTAGTTGTCGCTCAGAGTTTCATCGGGTGTGACCAACCATGCTCGGTGCCCCCGAGAAATTACTAATTGGATTGTTATATAAAGGACTACAGCCTCTCCTGATTACATTTCACGACGAAGCGAAGCGAACGCACACGAAATTTCTATATGCTACTCTACTTTCATTAGAAACCAACTAAAATCTGCAATAGATGATGATTATTTGCAGCACTCATGGTCAAATTTTAAACAAAATGAAAAAAATATTATCTTAATGCTATTCACACTTTCAACAAAGCGAAGAACTCTTTACTACAAACAGTTTCAGTCTCTTCATATTTTTATCGCACCTGCCTCTTTTTTTTTGGGTAGTTCCAACAGTGTCAATTCTGGTTACAGAGTGGCAGTTTTCGGGCGACCATAAATCGTCTCCGCTTTCCAAAAATGGATTTGTTTTCGGTGGCTTCTCATTCAGCTCTTTGGAGTTTTTAATATTTTTATTACGTTTGGGGTTGGATGTTGGTTCGGATTAACCAGTTCCATTAAAAGGACCAAGATTATGGCTGTAAAATCGAATAGCAGGGATTATCATAATCGAAGCTACCGGACAACTTATCAATAGTTCATTTAAAACTATTTTTTTTCTTAAGACTTTAAGTTTACCCCTGCAAATTATTAAAATAAAATATACAATTAGTTTAAGAAAATTAAATTCACATTATTGTAACTTACACCCCGTTATAAATATTTTACAAATGTTTACCACTTTGGAATAATTACAAATTTCTTCAATTTACTTTTTTGTTAAATGAAAAAATATATTAATTATGAAAAATTAAGTATATATTTATTAAGTACTAATGAATTATTGAATTTTAAATATTTGAAATAAAATTTTTCAATAATTTAAGTTTACTCATCGGGTTTAATGCGATTTCCTAAGCGGTGTCGTAATCCTTCTGTTCTCCGAAATTCCATCATAATCCAAGATTACTTTACAACCTGATTGATTCCACTGAATCCTTGACCAGGTGCCACTTTATGAGGGGGTGTTTACACTAAACGCCTTTCGAGCTTCAAGGTTTACAGGTGTTTATATTGCATCCACATTTCAACTGAAAAAAAAAACTAAAATCCACGAAAACTAAAGTACGCTTTAATTTGATTATTCGCATATTAACTGAAACTTTCTAGTTAAACTCAAAATTAGTTTAATTTTTCATTTCAAATTTATGTTATTTTTTGTCGTCAAATATTTTATAACATATGGATTTTCTTTGAGATTCATGTGTTGGGTAGAGGTACCTGTTATATAATTTATTGTATCTTTGCCTGCGTTTTAAGCTTTATGGTTTAGAGAAATCGTAAATTAAAGCATTAGCAAAACAATGTCGTAAAAGTTCAGAAATTATTTTTAAACGACACTGTGTAGCAATTAAATTTTATTTTTTCTAAGCTTAGGATTATTGAATTCTCTGTAACAAAATTTTCTAAAAATTATTATTTAGTAATGCTAATTTTTCTGAAAGTTTTTTTTATTTTATTAAGTTTTAATAAACTTTAATTATTTAACATTTTTATTGGTCACAATTTTTCAAACATTTTTTTCTAAATATTTTCTTTCCCCAACTGTAAAAATAATAAATTTATATTTTTTTACTTTTATTTGAGTAATTTATAAAAAAAAAGGCGTAAATACAAAATAATAATAAATAACTTTACAATATTTCTGTGAAATAATTGTATAGTACAGTTCTACTAATTTTCTTATAAAAAGGCACTAATTAATTTATATTACAAATGTAATTTTTCAAATATTTTGTTTACTAAATAAATTTTTTTTTTTCCAAAAATTTTGCACCGTAAAACACTTAATTTTCTTAAGTTATAAAAATTAATAAAAGGTAAGTTCTATGAAATAATAAAAATTTTTGAAGATTCATTAATTTTAACATTTTTTTCTTAAACTAATTATCAATTATCTGTAATTGTAATTTTGTATTTTTGTTAATAAAATGATTGGAATTTCAATTTTGCAAATTTGTTAATTACGTAAATGTGTCGCAATTTGGAAGGTCCTTGAAGTCAAGTAATTTCTGAACGTTGTATTAGATTGAAAACTGTTAAGGGAGACAGGGAAAAAAGTCAATATCTAAGTGTACGTATATATTTTTTGCTCTCCGTCTCCTTGTGGGGACACGCCGTATAGATACGCTTCCGGTTTTCCTTTTTGGTCGTCTTGAGTGTAGAACACTCTTTCAGAGAGAGCGGCCTCTCCTTCACGTGCTGCTTTTTATTTCTCTTTTCATCTCCTCTTCTCTTTCCTCCTCCTTCCACTCTATTATAAATCTCTCTCTCTCTATGCGAGAGAGTGTATCGCGGCTGCTGTAAACCGCCGCCCCCGGAGTCCGGACTATATCCGGAATTTGACAGCTCGACCTCCGGATATGACGTTATCAGGACTTTTGTGCCCCCAGCAACCTCGCGCTGTCAACAATCTCCAAAAGACGAGGAGCGAAAAAGGAAGAGGAAAAAAAAAAGAATAAATAATACAAGAAGATGGTCTTCCTCTCTCTCTCTCTCTTGAAAATGGAAGGCATGTGTGTAACATTATTTACACCTACATCACACACACCTTCCGTCCGATGCGGAGAGAAAAATGGAATCCAATCGGAATCCATTGTGTTTCCGAAATTAATTTCTTCGGAAAAGAATGGAATATGTGGAAGAAAATTGAGAAGCAACGCGTTATAAATGATGTTTGCGCCCGAAAACCTTTCATCATCGAATATTATTTATTGTGTGTGTACGTATACCGTCTTCGTCATCTTGGTGGAAAGAGGAGCGAGGAGCGAAAAACATTGGGGGCCCCCAAAAAACGATCATTATTTATGGTTGCTATCATTAAAAATTACCGTGGCGAATTCAAGGTGTTAAAACCGGACGGACACCTTCTCTGAGGGGGCCTTAATGAAACGAAAAAAAAAATAGGAAAAAAAAAAGTTTCATTTCTGAGGAAAAATCTTCGGGCCCAGACAGTTTGGCGACCGAAATTGTATTTATGGAGGGACACGGCTCCCGCTGGGAATCGTAAAAATCACCTGAAGTCAATCACCCTCCGCGTGTAGACGAAGAGCAAACAAACCAAAAAGAAAATTAAAGAAACACCAATGGATGGATTTACGAGACATTCCGGTGTTGCTGCGAGAGAGTGTGGATAAACGCACAGAGGATGATGATGATGATGGTGTTGGTAATAGCGGTATCCTCGACGCGCCAACGAAAACGCTTTAATTTAATAAGTAAACTTAATACAATGATTACGGTAATAATGCATTGTTATTACGAATTACGTGGTCGTCGTCTTGGTTGCCGTATCTTCTTGTCTCGTCCCGTCTCGTTCGTTGCCTCTAAATTGTGTTTATTACCGGGCGAACGGACGGACCGAGGATGGCAGTTGTCACCAGGGTCTTAGTGGTCGGATGGTCGCATGCAACACGCCCGCACACACGTGACGGGTTAAATTGACCAAGCTCCCTCTCTTCATTTGCTTTGTTCACCCATCAACAGATTACCCACCGAAAAATGAAAGAGAAATCCATATCAAAACAGCTACGTCCACAATACAACAACCTCTTCAACTTTAAATATTCTTAACTTAAATAAGACAGTATCTTTGAATTTCAATCCATTTTATACCAAATATAATCCGAATAACATTTCAAATGTGTTAGTACTTAGTTTTAATTTATTATTACAAAAAAATTGTCAAATAAAATTAACAAAATTTTAGGTATTTTCAAATATTTTAAAACGAGTAGTTAAAATTATATAATATTTTTTTTACAATTTATATAAATTACGTTTTTATTTACAAAATAATTTTAGAAAAGATTAACTTATAAAAAGTTTTGAAAATTAATGATAACAAAGTTGGTAAAGTCAAGAACGGCAAACAAATAAATAATACTAATTATGTAATCATGTATAACAAACAGTCGTACCGTCTAGTTACATAAACAAAGATATGAAGTAATTATGATGTATACTTTTATAAGTCGTACCGTCTATTTGTATTCCGATTACCATGATTTTTGTTTTTATGTATTATAATTACTGAATAAATATTAGATCTTCCAAACTTATTTATTTTTTATCATTTTATTTTTATCTTTCCTTAAGACTATTAAAATTAAATAAAAATTTTCTCTAACAAAAAAAAACTACAAATTAAAATATAACTCATTTCCTTTATTTATTACAAAATCTAAGTAAAATCAGTGTTCAAAATTTATTTTTATTTTACAAATAACACAAAGTTAGATATTTGCATTAAATAAAGATAATTTTAATGATAATCTAACTTATATGATTTGATTAATTGATTACAAACTGTGTAAATTATAAAAATTCAAAAAAGTCGTTCACACAAATATCGTTTATACCAGATTTCTCAGGATTTGTCCCAATTTTTAGTTAGATTTATTTTTGTATTAGTTTTTTCATTCCGATTAACATGATTTTTGGTTTTATACATTAATTACTAAATAAATATTAGATCTTCCAAATATTATATAAATTATTTATTTTTTTCTGTTTGCTTTATTTTTTATCATTTTATTTTTACTTTTCCTTAAAGAGTATTGAAATTGAATAAAATTTAATTCTAAAGAAAAACAAATCTACATGTTCCAAACAAATTAAAAAATAACTCATTTCTTTTACAATTTGATTATTATTTGATTACAGCGTCCATTCTATTAATAATTTAAATAAAGTCATTCACACAAATATCGTTTATACCAGATTTCTTAGGATTTGTCCAAATTTTTAGTTAGATTTATTTTTGTATCGCTTTGGTCACCCTATTCATGTCACAAGTTGTTTAACTATCGTTAACAGTTGTACACTCCGATAGATGGCATAGCGTAAGTTTAAGTGAAGAAGGTACGAACTATCCCGACGATTTGGTATATTTACTCATCAATTATCTGGCGATTACGTAATTAGAGTAAAAACAATACAAAAAGGAAAACATGTTTATTCTGCAAAATCGATATAATAATTTAGTTAATTTAATATTGAAAAATATCTAAGAAGGAAACACGTTTATGTAGTATGAATAACAGTCCAATTTAATCTTATTAATGTCATAAATATAGAATAATTACAGATTTAATTTATTTATAATAGAAATTTATGTAAAAGCTATAATTTTATTATTTTTTTAATTATACATATTTTGTACAATTTTTATGAATGTTTATTATTAAATAATATTTGTTTTGTAATCAATTTAATTTTGTATAAATTCCATGTGTTTTGGAATGAAATTTTACTAACTAATTTATGAGAATATAATTAAAATCTAAAATCATACACAAACATCTTGTGCTTGTGAAAACGAATGAATCTTTCGTTTCGGGCAGTTTTTTTTTTTGCAATTTACCGGTCTTATTTTTCCCATTTACCGAATTTTCATGTTTTTCTCTCACTCTTTCTATCCAATTGCTATCTGTGTGTGTGCAGACGGTGCGTCCGATGAGGAGGGTTCATTACCTACTTAAAGCCACACATAGCCACACACACACACACATAGCACAGCATCCCTCGCAGAGATTTAAATACGTGGCCAGGTGTGCAGGTAAGGACCATAGACAGCGGGGAACCAGGCCCTGATTGACAGCTACGGATTTCGGCAACCTTTGACGGGTTCCAAGAGAACCAAGGTCCAGACCGTTCTCTCTCTCCCCCTTTTTTTCTCCACTCATCTCGCTCTCTTCCCATCATAACTTTGATCCTCTCTTCCACACTCACATAAACACAAGCGTACACCCATATACATATATATACGTACACACAAGCTGACTAAGCCAAAGCCAAAAAAATAATAAAACCAAGTCTCGAAACTTAATGAACGCAGGGATTATATTATTTAAACCACACGAGAGTCTGTGTATACAATGTAAGGCTCTCTTTGGCCCTCGCGCACAAAGGAAGCGAAAAAATTAGCAGCGGATATATTTGACGGAGGTGTTAAATATTCTGGTTAGCAGAAACATGAACAGACAAATGCTTTGTATCGGATTGTCAATGATTTATTCAACGGTAAGTAGACCGCTTACAAGAAATATTCAACCAGTTTACACACAGAAATATTGCAGTTTTTTCGTGTATTTTTAAAAAATTTGCACATTGTCAATACATAAAGTAATTGACTCAAAATTAGATAAAAACTTACGTCTTTTAATTCTTCATGAATTATATTTGCAAATTTTTTATTTTTTTTTAAATTTGTCCATGTTATAAAAAAAACTATTATAGTGCTAATAAAAATATTTAAAAATGTACCTGAAGATGTATAAAATGAATATTTAAGAAGTTTAGTAGTAATTTATTTATATATAAATTATGTAATAGTTGTCTTATTATCATTTATTCAATGTTAAATGTTTGAAAATTTAATTCCTATTTAATAAAGTTATTCTGCAAATTAAATTTGCATTTTTTTTAGGAAATAATAGAAAAAAATCAGCAAAATGTAATTGCAATGCAAAATTATGTAATTAAAATCTGATCAATAATTTATTATGTTTTTTTCTGACGAATTACAAAAAATATATTAAAAATGTAATATTATATATAAAAAAATAAACTATTATTTATAACTAATATGTATGAAATTATATAACATCAGACAATTTAGTCAAAAATAATTATCAAAATTTACAAAATAATTGCTTTAATTTTTTGTAATATTTTCCATAAAATATATTTTTTTTGTTATATTACAATTTTTTATTATACATTTTCTATAAGTAATTCATTTTGTAATTAAAAAATGTGATTTTCTGAGTAATTACAAAAATTATAATGAAAATATTTAAGAAAATTTTATTAGATTATTTGTGGTAGTAAGTACAAAATCGTTTCTTTTAATATAAAATTATATAATATTAAACAAACTAGTAGAGAAACATCTAAAAATCATAGGAATTTAAAAAAAAATATTATTTTTTAGTTAAACTCAAAATAAATTGAATTTCATAATATTTACTATAAAAATTAGAATTTTTGTTATATAATACATATATATTAGAAATGTTCAATAAATAATTCATTGTGTTATTCATGAATGAAAAATTACAAAAAAAAATATTTGAAAATTGATTATTTTTAAATATAGTTCATATACATATAAAAATCTATTATTTATAACAGTAAATAGCAAAATAATTAATATAAAATTATATAACACCAGACAATTTAATGCGAAACAATTAAATTATTTTTGGCAATTTAAATTTCATAATATTTTCTATAAAATACATCAATGTGATTTTCAGAAGAATTACAATAATTTTGAAATTTTTTGATACAGTTATATTACATCAGACAATTTAGTAAGAAATAATTAGTAATTGTCAGAATTTATAATATAATTATTGTTTTCGTCAAACTTAAGTAAATTGAATTTTCTTTTTTGTGGAATAAACAAAATTGAAAATAATTTCTGATAATGTATTTAATTTTGTGGTTTGTAAAGATTTATAGTAAATGCAGGAACGATAACATCGAATTGAATAGGATAAAAGGGTTAATTCGATTACGTAACACAAGGTACGTTGTGTATTCGTTTCCAACTCTTATTCGTGTTTAGGAATGACTGTAAAGGTAAGGAAGGACAAACATACAACCAAGTCAAGACGTGTTTCGCCGCCTCTCTCTATCGTGCAGTTAATAAAAGCCTTAACCCCATCTCTCTCCAGCGCACAGACATGAAACTCCTGCAGCCAATTCATTACCATAACTGGCACCATTAACTAATTTATGGCTCTATTTATACCCATTTCGAATGCACAAACACATCCAGAATCGAAATGAATGCTCGCACATAAACGCACACCGGAAAAAAAAATAAAACATTTGGATCATTGGAACTCCGCCGCGGTTTCAACCATCTGCATCGGAGATCATCAGAACAACAACGTGGAAAGAGGAACGAAATAAATAAATAAAAAAACAACGGCGATGACGATGACTACTAGTTAGTAGGTGATGTGCACGAGCTGGAGTGAGAAATGCAGAAGGAAAGAGTCGAATAATGATGGAAAAAATAAAATACACACACAGCATCGCTGGATGGTTCAGCTGCATTGTTTTCGCATCGTCTGCTTTACGTTTTTTTCCCTCCACGTAGGAAGAGTACATCCTTTTTTTCCCATGGCTTTCAGACAAACAACGCAATTACCTTAAAAGTGCTCTCGAATCCGGGGGACTAGAAAATAAACTACCTGACATAGACTACAACTGCACATAGTGTGGATCTGCATGCTCACTGGAGTATGAAAATGCTTACGTGAAATTGGAAAAATATGTTTTTTTTTCCTTCCTCAGCTCATCTTTCTCTCTATTTATATCTGTCTATGTGTATTTTTGAGAAACATATAATAGGGGAATTTACATCCAACATTAATATTAAGATTTTTTACAAGAAATCATTGATTGTAACATTAAATTAATTATTATTTTATAAATATTATAAAATTATCAAAAAAAATAAATATATTAATCACTTTATATTTTGTGTGATTTTATTTTCTAATTAAAATATTTGAAACAAGAAACAAAATTTTTGCATTGTTTAATATTGCGTAAAATTGAAGATTAATGATGCTAAAAGATTTTTTTTTTAAAGAAATTCTATTTACATCAAATTGGTGGTAAATGTAAGGAAAACTTAATGTACCGAAGTTAAATTTGACGCTCTTTCTTATACATACATTTTTTTTTCTGTAGCAATTCAACAAAGTGAGATATCATTAACAGGTACAGAAAAAGGCATTCAATATTTTGACCAGAACTTGAGAAATTTAAAGACCTTTTTCGCGCTCCACAAAAATGCATACAGAAAAGAATGTGAGTCCATTGAGGATATAATAATGAATCGGAGAGAGACCATTTTGTCGCTCCGATTTCTTCAGCATTGAAAACGTTCTACAACAGAAGTATGCTCGTATTTATATAATTGTTTCTTTATTATTTAAAAAAATATTGATATTTGAAAAGCGATTAATATCTTAATAGAAAAACTTATAAAAATCAAGATTATTGTAAAATTAGAAGTCAATAGAAAATATTATGCTATAATCAGAGTTATTACATAAATAAGATAAAGTCGTACCGTTTAATAAAGCAAACAAATTTATCGAATAATATTGATTTGTGTTCATTAAATATAAATAATAATTAGTGTCGTCGTACCGTCTATTTGCATTAGCTTTTTATCTATACATAATTATCTCAATATAAATACAAATTAGTCGTACCGTCTAATTACATTTATACTTATTTACATATAATAATTATTGAATTTTCAGTAAACAGACTGTTATTTCTTAAAACAATATTGAAATTTGATTAAAAAAAAAAATTTCATTAATTTCCTAATTAATTTATTTTTTACTTTTCGTCATTTTCTTCAGCGCAAATTCTCGTTAAATATTTCTCAAAAACAATTTTGAATTTTCTCCAACAATTTAATTAGTTTTTTCTTATTTTGATTAAGCATTTCATGATCAATTACGTCAATATTTTTTATTAATTTTATTAATTCCTTTTTACGTAAATTTTCTTTAAATATTTCTCAAAAGCATTTTTGAATTTTTCTCCAACAATTTCTTTAGTTTTCGCTTATTTTGGTTTTTGGCATTTTATTCTTTGTTAAATTTTATTTTTTCTTTAATCTCAATTTTCATAAATTTATTTATCTATTTCTTATTTTGATTCTACTCAAATTTTAAGGATTTTGATTAATTTAATTAATTTTTCTTGGTGTTAATAGCGTTTCATGGTCAACTTCTTTATTTTTTTCCACCTTCTTTCCTCTTCTTAAGAGTAATTTCAATTATTATATACGGGGTGTACACAAAAGATTAGAATCTCTCTCTTTTTTCCTTCTGCTTCTCCGGCATTATTACGTTTTTTTTTTTCATTCCATTGTAATTTAAACCTCAACGAAAAGGCTCCGGTTTCACATCGGCCTGCATCGTCAAATGAAATGTTGACAATTGCGCGCATTCGTCATCTGCCAATGTTAACGACGACAGTATTATATATCCATAGTATTTAAATAATTGGCAATTGTAAAAGTGAGCAGCTTTTTAATGGTCTTACATGCATACAAAAGCTATGTAAGTCAAGAATTGCATAACGATTAATTTTGCTTTTAAAACATAAAATAAGTTATGGCAAGAAATTATTGGTTTCAATAATACTGAAACCAAAAGTCTAAGATGAACATATGAAAATTTGAAATTAATATATAATACGTTTGTTGAACAGAATTAATTTTCAAAAACCGATGTATTTACCTAAACCATTGATTAATAAACTTTTTTTTATTAAAAACTAATAATTGCTTCTATTTTAATAAGAAAAAGAAAATGTCAGAAATATCGTGCTAATATTAGGAAATTCGAGTTTCTTTATATTTTTGAAATTTTTGCTATTTTTATATATTAGATAAAATTAAAATTAGCAAAATAGTTAAAAATTTACATATTTGACAAAAAAAAGTATTAAAAATAAGTAGATTTAAATTTAAAAATAATGTTAACTATTGACAACATAAATATTATTTTGAAAATGAAATTTTATTAACAAAAATATAATTTTATAATGTGATTATTGATGATTGTTTTACATTAAAAAAAAAATATTAAAAATGAAAATTTACAAACAAATCTTTGATTTTATAATGTGTTTCTTGATGATGGGGTTAAAATGGTAATGTGAATATTGTTTCAAGTTCGATTAGTGAAGTCACCTTAGAGTTTAGGTTTATTAGTGGATGCCCCCATTGAGTGTGTTTTCTGGGCGGTCTCAGGGTAGGCCCGGTCTTGTGTTCTAGGATGTTGAATGGTAATTTATGGTTTTGTAGGCGGTTTTGCGGTGACATGGGTTGGGCAAGAGTGCAAATCAATGGTTTGACATTATCGGAGTAAACTCTCCGCTCTCCCGCCGCCCCATTTAGCAGGTTGGGTGATGTACGCTCCAAATAGAAACCCACGTCGCCCACTCATCCCCCCGAAGGCCTGGATGCTGCTGATGTCCTGTATGCGGATGAGGCACCTATTATGCAAGTGCATAGAAACATAGGTTGTCCCAATGTGTGTAAGAGCGAGAGAGTTGGAGGAGGAGGATGATGATGTTGGTGGTGTAGGAGGATAGTGCACATACGTACGAGTTTTGATATTAGAAAGCAATTTATTTAAAACTAGTTATCGGGACGGTCCGGTGCGCCGCCACGTCCTACATCTGACACGGCCGGAAATGACGTGTGTCGTCGTCTTCCGACAGCCCCGGGCCGCGCAGCTTCCGGTGTCCGCGAGCCCGATAAACGCATTCAGGACACACCGGAAGCGCAAACTGTCCGCCCGAGGCGCTGCCAACTTTAAAATCTATATGTGACGTCAAACGTATCGCGATGATTTTTAACCGGAGGGAGTCCGGCCTGAAAAGGGGGGAATCCGAACCGAACTGCCAACCACCCAACGATCCCCCACAACGGCCATAAGGGCGGTATAGGTAGTATGTATGTGTACGTGTGTGCCTGGGGGGGAAGCTTTCGTATGTGTGTATATATATATATATAAACCACCACTGTGTGCCGTACACACCGGAGTGGGCGACGCTTTTATGTGCCCCGGCTTCGATTATCATTTGTGCTCGGAATCAAAATGGACATTGTATCGTCCCGATTCTACGTGTATTCGTACAGGCCCATAAATACAGGTGGAGTACTCCGGGCTACTTCCTCCCCGGAACAACAACAACAACAAAAAGGAGATAGTTACACCACTGTGTCCTCCTCCTTCGCACCAGCGACTCCCAACCATTTCCATAATGCATTATCACCCTTCCCAATTTTGGCAACACTGACAATAAAAGACATCAACAATGCCCAAACAACATAATTGACAAACAGTTTAAATCAGGTGTTAAAATTTTATCCTCTAAATTTCCATAATATAATTTCAATCTCTCAATAAATTTGATTAGCAAAAATTGAGTCAATTATTCAAAGATCAAATAATTATTAACAAAAACTGTAATGTAAATAATCTATTGTAGACTGTTTTTTTTTTAAGAATGAGGGTTGTGACTGTTGAAATATTAATTACCGCGATTTGAAATATCGCTGGAAGGGTTCCGGATAAATTGAGTGCGGCGTGTAAAGAATGCCCTTAATATAGTGTTTTGGAATGAATGGCGAGAGTAATCCGTTCCACAATAAAAATCAAATATCAATTCGGGAAGGGAGGCACAAGCAGATCACCGCAGTATCCATTCATTCGATGAATGGTCGTATTCGAGGGAAAAATTATAGCAGACGAGAATAATGATATGAAAGATGCTGAAGTTAAAAAAAAAATAAAAAATAAAGTTGTCGTTAACGAAATAGAGGAGGAGGAAAAAAAATGGTGTGTGTGCGTGAGATGAGGAGATGGCCGTCAATGAAATATAAAACACGTAAATCGGTCTGAATGAGGGAATAAAATGTAGGGCGTGGTGGGTACACGGGTGAAATATAACTCTGGGACAGAAATATCTTGTTCCATGTGAGACCACAATGGCCGAAAAGAACAAGGTGAAAAAGAAGAGGAGGGTTTCGCTTCAGGTGGAAGCGAGAGAGGAAAGGAAGAAAGAAATGAGAGAGACGGAAGAGGTTAAAGCCATTCATTCGCCGTTGGCCCCGTGAGTAAGTAAAGACTGGAAGCTCCCGAGGAGGCCCCCCCGTGGGCCCTTTGTGCCCCCAACCCCTGTCAAGACTCGAAAGCGTACCTGATGTGGTCCAGATAGATTTACACGTTCCCGGAACGTTCTCCTCTCTCTCTCACCCTCTTCGCAATTCAGGTATATACCACCTATGTTTGTAGGCTAATTCACTTCACCCCCGCATCTAAAATTCCCAGAGGAGAAACGCATTGTTCGACTTCCATTAACAAAATAAAATGAAAGCAACGAAAAATTATTTAAAAATAATACAGAAGCAAATGAATTAAAATTGATTGCGATGAATATAAATTTGCGAGCGGCGGAGAGGAGCGAAAAATGGGATGACTCCCGCCAGATGATGGATGTTTGAGGATTAAGAGGCGAAAAGGGCGGACGGGGATGATGATGATCTGGGAGCTCCGCTGTCAGAGGACGATGATGTATGGCCACAGTTTACATTGCAAATACTCCTGTTCTATATGTATGCGAGTCGCGCCATTCCACGCCAATCATCCTTACTGGCCACCGCGTGGATTATCCTACATCCTCCAACCTCCCCCAAACTCTGCAAGAAGCACCAGAGCTGAGCCGAGATGAAGAAGGAAAAAAAAAGCAGAAAATACGCACCATCAACGCCGACGCCGAGCTGTTCACATCGATTTTAGATTAAGAAGCTGCAAGAAAAACATAAAAATATGGACCAGAGAACGAAGATTCTCAACGCAATGTCCAAAATTATATACAATCATTTTCAGTTAAAAAAAAATACATTTTGTTTGAAAACATTAATTTATTAAATGAGAATTATTAAGCAATTAAACAATATCTCTTCATTTAAATCGAATAAAATAAGCTTAAAAATAAATATTAAATATATTAACAGATCTTTATTAGATTTAACTATAAATAATTTTCAAAAAATAATAAATTATCTTAACTTTTTTATCTTAATTCTAATAAAATATTAAATTTTGAATATTTATAATTACTATTATTTTTTAATAATTATTGTTGCTGGAAAAAAATAATAATTTTTCATGTATTTATTTATTTACTTATTGAGTTAATGGTTAATCGATTGCATTTAAACTAGTAAAAAAAGGGATGTTTATAAACTTATCAAGAATGATTCCATTGATCGTTTAGTTGAGAGTTGAATGCGAAAAGCACGTAGATAGTAATAATTGGCGTGTTCCAGGGGTGTTCAAATCCCTTTTGTCCCTGAGGCGAGTGTTGCAATGTTATTAACCCTTTGCACTCGTGAATATGTTCTTATGTGATTCCACTCTACTCGGGCTATTATTTCATCTACTTATCTCTCAACTCGGAATTTTTTTTTACATGCGATTTTTTTAAAAATGTGCTAAAATTTCGTAATAGATACACTTAGTGTAAAACAAAATAAAAATATGGAAAAAATATATTGTTTTAGAAAAAAAAAACAAAAATCGCTCAATTTCAAAAAAAAAAAAAATTTGCACAGATGCTTATTCAATTTAAACACAATAATTTATTACTATTATAACATGAAAAATATTTTTTTTTTTTGTCATATTTTTATTTACATATTACTTATTATTATATTATTACTATTCGTGTTGAACATTAAGTAAATCTGGTGGCGGTTGACATTTTTTTTTTTTGGATAAAATTTCCCAATGGAAGTTTTACCATTTTTTATTGATGATATTTTTTGTACAAATTATTTTAATTTGTTGGTTTGGCTGTTATGTGTTTATGGCTAATAGTCATTCGTAATTGAAGCGCTGCGATCACTATTCTCTTTCTCTGTGTATCTGCTGCTATTCTTAACTATGGTATTACAACCATCACATTTTTTTTTGACCCAAAGGGCCTTGCTTGGCTGCGAATCGAACCCGCACTCACAAGATCGTGAGGCGACTCTAACCATTCGGCTATGAGTCGCCTGAAAAATAATTAAATAAAAAAAACTTGAAAAACACTAAATAAAAAAATAAAAGTTTACAAATATAATAAATCTTGAGGAGCGAGAAACACAATTTAAATAAATTTATACAAAAGTTAAAAAAAATACGTTTTATAATGTTGTTGTGTTCGAAGCAGTCACCAATATCCAGGCTTACGGGTGCAAGTGTCACAAATGTACCTAGTGCGAGTACCTAGCACAGTCTTTTTTCTTCTCATCATTTTGGCATAAAATATGTAGTTTACCATTTAGTCGCTCTGCTGTATCTACAGATGATGGTTTGCTCGTCAACAAACTTTAGATGTGTCATTGGTTTTTTGTTTTGGTCACGTTGTGAAATTTTATATAATAAATAAGCATTGACACTGGATAATTCGAGTCCCCAGAAAAATAACTTTCGCCATCATTTCAATGGTTTCCTCAGGAAACAGTATGACGCTGAATAAGTGTCTGCGCGGCCGACACCTCCCATAAATTTATTGTAATTGAACAATACATTTGGCTTATTTACAACTTGTAAGTTACCTCCACGTACTCTTCTGTTGATAGGCTGTGTTCCTGAAATATCCCAGGAACTAAGTGTAGTAACGATTCTTTTATCTTTCCATGCCAATAACATCAAATTACCTGATCTGCATGCAAATGTGTTATCTTCGGCAAATGTTGGTTTTTTGATAGAATCAGGTATACATTTGCGGTTGATTTGAATAGTCCCTGTCAAATGAACATTTAGTTTTAACAACTCTTCTTCAAGTGGCAAGCTTGTATAGTATCTATCGGTGTAAAAATGATATCCTTTACATCCTGGGTTATTGTCTAATAAAATTTGACAAAGATGTAACACAATCCTTGTACTTATAGGTAGGTCAGATCTCACTAAATCTACTGAAGTCAAGCTTCCGTAGTACGGCAAAATTGAGTTTTTTTGACATCCTTTGATACAGGTCGAAAACAAGTTATTTTCCCTATGATCATCTGGGAACATGTTGGTGATGTGTGGTTTGAATATTTATTTCAGTTTCTTGAGTCTTATGACTCAGCCCAAGAAAGGCACGTGAAGTGAGGCCAGAAGATCGGTGAAGACGGTGACTTGCATTTTTGTCGTAGTCCACTGCGTTCCTGAACAGAGGATTCATGTGTTGCGAAGCAGAAGCGAAGACTTTCTCTGCAACTTTCTTCATGGCTTCTGAGATGGTAGGAATGTTAGCCTCTCGATGAAGCTGCCTGTTACTGATATAGATGGATCCCTGAGGCATACCGGATCTGATGGCGCGAGCCCTTCGTGTCACACTTTGTTGAAGGCTTTTGCTATATCCAAGAAGACTGCGCCGGTATGCATCCTCCAGTTAAATCCTTGGGTAATGTACTCAGCAACACGAAGAACCTGTCCCGTGGTGGAGTGACTTTCTCGGAATCCAAACTGCTCGTCCGGTATGATGGGGTTTTGGATTTCGTATTCCTTGAGTCTGGAGAGAATCACCTTTTCCGCAACCTTGGCGAGCTGATTGGACGGTAATTCTGCGGTATGTGTCTGTCGTACGTGGTTTTCGGAAATAGGACTACATCTGCATATTTCCAGATCACCGGGAAGTATCGAAGACGGAGCAACGCATTAATGACAGCAACAAAGTGCATCACCGGTCTGATGCCCCATTTCGTAGGCTTGTTAGGGTTGTAATTTTTATTATTAGCTCATCGGTAAAAAAGAGTTTGAAAAAATCTATAGGTTTTGTAGAGGTATCTGGAATTTGTGGTCCTACCATTTAATCCCCAGAAGTAAATTGAATCCTGTCTGGTACCTGATCCTGACATGTGACGTCCTGCCATGGTCCGAAATTACTAGGTTGTGTTATATTCTGGTCTTCTTCATTGCTGCTTGAACTTGATGGTAAAGGCATGGTTCTCTGTCTTTTAGTAATTATAATATCACTACCACTACTAGAGTCACTTTCTTCACTGATATTACCACTATCTAATCTATCATTTTTAGGCGAGTCAATATAAAATTCATCGTCACTAGTTTGCAACTCATTTTCAATTTCATCTTGTAAAAATCTCATGGGCATTTCAAATATTGATTTTACAAAATATAACGAAAAAACACACCGAAGTTTACCCAATCGTGTTAGTTATAAAACTGAGTAATATTCAAAACGCAAAAATTGTGCACATATAATACTGAAGCTTACTATAGCAAGTAATAATATAAATATTATGTTATCTTTTATTTTTACATAAATATGTACTCAACGAAGCTTTAAGAAAGCAATTTAGCAATATTAGAAATGGGCTTAGGGGATGACAGACCGCTCAACCCGCTATAATGATAAGACATGATATGCCGCCAATACGGCGACATACGAGTGCAACGGTAAAACTCATTTTGCCGCCAATACGGCGACATACGAGCGCAACGGTAAAACGCATCATGCCGCCAATACGGCGACATACGAGTGCAAAGGGTTAATACAACCACCAACCAGATCTTTGACTGCTTGCTTCTCCTTTCGCATTCTTCGTTTCTTCCTTTCTATTCCGATCCTCCACTCTGCATGCGAATGCTCTCTTTGTGTGATTTACCTGTAAATTGGTTCAAACGGCGTTTTGTGATTCTAATTGTGTTTGATTGTGGATGTGTGATTGTGGATGATTCCTTTTTTTATATACATACACGTCGCATTGTGTGTGCGGCGCACACGTACAACATGATAGAGTGAGAGACGAAGATGCATGCATACGCACGCAACGCGCGGTAGAAAGAGAAAGGCAGAATGAGAGATTGAGTGAATGAGTTTTGGCTTTGAATGGGCGCCGCATAAAATCGGCATTTGTATGAATGCGAGTGTATTCTTTATTCTTTATAGCAACAATAGTTGGACCCCAATGTGATTGTGTGTACTACGTGTGTGTACACACAAACGCACACAACTACAATATAATATATATTATTGTCCGTGGATTGTGCACTTGATCTGCGGCGCTTCCACCACTGAAGACTTGCATAATATAACTTAAACAGGTACACCATTATGCTCTCTCGCTAAACTATTCCTGTTCATAGCACAATGACCGAAATTCCTCGCTTTTACAACAAACCCTTCTTGTTCAAAACCTCTTCACAAACATCTCAATATCAATAAGTAACTTAACTTTTTAGCATATATTCAAGAAGAAATATTAGTAGATTTAAATAAGTTATAATAAATTTAAAAAATTCTAAAAACTATATCAATAATTCACAATTTTAATTGAGTAAAATAGAAATAATTTAGTTCAATTTTTTTAAGTTAAGAATTAAGATTGTGAGTACACGTGAACTTACCTTAACTTTGCTCTTAAGAATGTGGTAGAACCATCATGAAATTCTCATGAATATCTGTAACATATCCAAAATGAATTACATAAAATTTATGTTACCACAAATTTTGCAAAAATATAAACAGAGATTAAAATTTTATCAATTTTTTTCAAAATTAAGAAATGTGTGAATTGCTGATGTGGCGTATTTTCTATTCACCAGCTATAATAATTATTAATATTAATGTAGGCGAAAATCATTTAAAACGATTCATTTAAAATACATGCGCATCAAATTAAATTTCAGCATATAAACTGAAACTGAACTGAAACGAAAACGTGTCCGCGGCGTTCGGCACAATGCACATTTTCATTTGCATAATACGGCAATACGTTGAAATAAAAACTAATTACATAACTGCATCCGCTGTGCGACGCGTTTGAAAATCAACGAAAATTTTAAATTTATATAATACATTCTTTCTTCTCTGTTGTTCACTATATTTCCATCAAATTAATATATTATGAAACTAAAAACAGAAAACGCATTGTTTATTTACATTTTTGTTTATATCATAAAATCTGTGGGAGACAAATTGAATATTGAGCTACCAAATTTAAGTTAAATGTTCACTTTTTAAAATAAGTATACTGGAATAATTGTAACGTTTGTCATTTTCATGTAATTCACTGTCAAACTTGAAGAAACGTTTTTTTAAGTTTCAAAAAAGCATTGTCTTTACATTTTTTCTTATATCTCGAAAATTATGGGCGACAAATACATAGTTGAGACACCAAAATAAAGATAAATGTTCACTCTTTAAAACGTATATACTGGTATAGTTGTAACCTTAGTCGTTTTCACGTAATACATTGTCAAACTTTTTTTAAGCTTCGAAAAAGCACTGTCTACATTTTTTCTTATATCTCGAAAATTATGGGCGATAAATACATAGTTGAGACACCAAATTAAAGATAAATGTTCACTCTTTAAAACATATATACTGGTATAGTTGTAACCTTAGTCGTTTTCACGTAATACATTGTCAAACTTGAAGAAACGTTTTTTTAAGCTTCGAAAAAGCACTGTCTTTACATTTTTCTTATATCTCGAAAATTATGGGCGACAAATATATAGTTGAGACACCAAATTAAAGATAAATGTTCACTCTTTAAAACGTATATACTGGTATAGTTGTAACCTTAGTCGTTTTCACGTAATACATTGTCAAACTTGAAGAAACGTTTTTTAAGCTTCGAAAAAGCATTGTCTTTACATTTTTTCTTATATCTCGAAAAATATGGGCGACAAATACATAGTTGAGACATCAAATTAAAGATAAATGTTCACTCTTTAAAACGTATATACTGGTATAGTTGTAACCTTAGTCGTTTTCACGTAATAGATTGTCAAACTTGAAGAAACGTTTTTTTAAGCTTTGAAAAAGCATTGTCTTTACATTTTTTCTTATATCTCGAAAAATATGGGCGACAAATACATAGTTGAGACACCAAATTAAAGATAAATGTTCACTCTTTAAAACTTATATACTGGCATAGTTGTACCGTTCGTCGTAATTCACTGTTAAACTTGAAGAAACGTTTTTTTAAGCTTCAAAAAAGTAGTATATATTCCCATTCTTTATAAATCCATGACTTGTTGAAAATTCTTGTTGTTATGAAATATTTTTTTTTTAAAATTATATTGCATATTTTTTTAATAATATAATTACGTTGTATTTTTTTTTATCAAATAACATAAAATCTATGATATGTACATAGATGTAAAATTTTATTGGAATTTTTGTTGCGGCGCTCGAATAAAACTGACTCCAAAAAAAAAAACGTGAAACATCGTCGAAAATATTTTAAAATATTTGCCCTAATAATAAATAATATCGCATTTATTGTGTTCATTTCGGTGGAAAATATTCCGCGTTTTATAAATATTCCACATACGCGCCCGCTCCACACATGCTGTTAAAAAATATTGCGTTTCATATTTATATTTTTTTTATACCAACCATTTTTCTACGCCCATTTTTTATAAATAAATATTTTATAAAATAATTGCAATTATTTTCGTTTAATACGCAAAAATATTCGCATATCCGCATGTCGAAAAAAAAATAAATATAAATAAATGAAAAATAAAATACTGCACAACATAGTTACAAGTATAAATGGAACAGAGTTACAATCAAAATGAAATAACACAAAAATACGTAACAAGTTTTATTATTTTGCGCAACAATTGCGCCTACCTTTTCCACTGTTTCGGTATTGACTTAATGGTGATTTACTACTTCTTTTTTCTCTGAATCCATTTTGCCAGTTCATTGATTTCGTCCATTCGTGAATGAATGGACATAACTTGTGAGGTGGTGGATTGACAGAGAGGAGGAAAAAGTGCATCAGGTAAGTCGGTGCAGTTTCTTTGAATGCGATGCGAGTTGTGCATGTCGAAAAGGGCCCTGAAATAAAAAGGGAGGATAGATGCATCCGCTTCGAACAAATCAATTTTTGGTGCGGCTATCTGTACCAAAAATACACACGCAGCCAACAACAACATCAACACAGAAGGAAGGCGATTTTCTGGGAAGAAACCTTCTGATCAAAATTCTCGATAAGATGAGGAGGAAAAGAATAAAAAAATATATAGAAGACGTAAATGAATCAAGAAGATGAACGTTTCCGTTTTTCTTACAACAACGCACGAAATATTATCTTTTTTTCTTAATTTAATCAAACAACAAAAACTCTTACAATGAAAGATAATATTTTAATACAAAGTAAATAATTAAATGCATTTATCTCTAATTCAATTTATGTACATTTGCATTTCATTTCCGACTTTATTTCCTTTAATCAAACACAACAAAAATATTTATCCAACAAAAAGAAAATAATTAAAAATTCACATTTTTTTCAAAAATAATTTTTATCTCCAATAATTCTATTAAATTGTATTTCATTTCCATCAAAATATTATAAAAATGGAAATCATTTTCTTTAATTTTTGGTTTTATATAATTTACAGTTAAAAAATTCATAAAAACGTAAATATTATAATTATCTTGATTAAATAAAATTCTATAACTATAAAAATTAGTAATATTTCTAGTATTTTTCTGTATGTAATTTTAATTAATTTTTATAAAAATTACAAAATTTATTGATATTCTCTACCAAACTATTGTATTTCTGTTAATAAATTCCTTATAATAATTGTGTTTATGTTCTCTCTTCAAGGTTGTTGCAAATTATCTAATATATGTTGAATTCATTAGCATTTCCTTGATTATATTGATGATTATTACACGCGAGTAATTTTAACTCACATATTAAACCGGATATAGTCTTATAAATAAATGAGGAGAAATGCAATTATGTTAATTACGTAACGTTCGTTCTTCTCTGATTATTTTTTTTTTTATCAATTGACTAATTGGTTTCGCCCTGGGCCACTCTCAACTTTTGGCCTTTTCTCTTCTCCCGTTGCCTTGAAAGTAAATTATGCCAATTTGCCGTAATTCAAGTTGATTAAGATCATTTAAGAATTGCTAAGTGGTAACTTGTTGATCGCCTCCGCCGCCGCCGCAGAAGGGGTTGCTCTTTTATGCACATTTCTTTTGCGGATCTTTTGCCGCGTTATCTTTTCTTCTTTTTTTCCTATCACGCCGCCACATCCATCCGATCATCAACCACACAAACCAAAAATATATATGAACTAACCGCAATTCATTCATAAAAAGTTTGAATTTTTTAGATATTTTTCAAAAATTTTATATTCAATCAAAGATTGTAAATAGTCCATTAAGAAAATATTTATAGTCATACCTAGCTTTATGTTACCTCTAATAACGAAGTTCTTAATTTTAAGCCCCATTCCCACATCTATCCGATCATCAGGCACAAAAACCAAAAAAATATATGAACTAACTGTAATTCATTCTTAAACAAAATTTGGGATTTTTCGATATTTTTCCTTAATTTTATATAAAAATTATAACATTTTAAGTTTTACTAGACGTAGAAAATCAATAGATTTCGGAAAAAATCAATTAAGAGAATGTAGAAAATTTATTGAATTCAGAAACTTATGGTTTTTTAATGGAAGATTTAAATATCTATGTTAGCAACAAGACTAAATTAAAGAAGTTTTTGTCGAAAAAAAAGTTGATTAAATGATTTTACAAATTCAAAGATTGACCCCTGTCTGCGAGTTAGTTTTTTTTTAATTAATTGAGTTGGGTTTATATGAAGTGATTATTCAATTTTTACGCTATTAAATTTTAAGCTTGTTTGCAGTTTGTATCGGATTACTGGTAATTTATTGAGGGAGAACGGAACATTGAATATGCAAATAGAAAGTCATACTACTTTATTAGAGATTAATAGTATATTTGTAGTAGAAGTTGGGGTAAGAAACAAATAATGATGGAGAAAGTATTTGGTCCAAGAAGTTGAGGGTTCTGAGAGGGTAGAGAGTGGTGTGCAGTGAGTAGCAGCGAGTAAGGCGAGTGGAGCAAGAGTACAGAGGAGAGTATAAAGTCCGTGTGAACCCGGTCACCGGAAACCGCCCCTCAGGTGAGGAGACCGCCTTCTTCCCCCCTGTGGGAAGCTCACAAGTACCCTTCGTGCACGGATTATTAGCCGAGCTTGAATTTCACACACACACATACACATTGCAAGTTACGGCGAGTGAAGCGAGTGAGTGCGAGAGAGACGGGGTGAGTAAAAAAAAAGCAGATTTCTCCATCGAAAGAGTGGAAGAGATGCTGGCCGTACCCACCATGTATGGATGGCTGTACGATTATAATTTTACCGTGCTGCTGTTACACACCCCATCCATTTCCATCCTCACCCTTCGCTCATTTCGAACACGATTTTAACATGTTTAGACATCCACTAAGAACCCCATGAATTTATAATTTCATGCACCATATCTGCACGCAGCGAACAATAGTTAAAAACCATAGGTGCACTACTAAACATGCGAGGAAACACGGCAAGAAAACAATACGAACCCTTCAATCGCTTCAATCCCATTACCATCTTTCATTTCATGCATGCAAAACCATCATAATTTTATTCAAAAATTATTAATGTTTTGAACCAAACAATTTAAAAATCTTTTATCATATAATTTTATAAAAACAAGATTATTTTATAAAAACATGCACAAAAATTGCACATTCAATTACACGTTTCATTTAAGAATACTTTTCAGTTACAGTTAAAATATTATGAAGAATTTTAACGAGGAATTGATGTTTTTGTTCTAGAAATTAAAGATTTTTTTTCATTAACTTTATTTACTAAGAAAATTAATATTATCATTTTAATTTTTAACATTATTTTTATTTATTTTTCATTTTTCCAAGTAAATGAAACAATAACAATATTTAAAGTTTATTTTCTATAGAATTTTAAATATAGAAATATTTATAAAGAAACTAGCAAGAAACTTATTAATATTATTATTTTATACGATTTTTTTTCAATTCACAATCCCCGATTTACACTAGAATTTTGCTTTACATAATTGTCTGATTTTATTAATTTACTATTATTTTCATGATTTTTTTTGTCTATCTACACGCATCCAAATATACGATTTCTATTTTTACGGTTTTATCTATATTTGATATATTTTACAGAAATTAAATTAGATTTTTAGTCTAATTAAAACTAATATAATATTTGCAATTAAATTTACGTAATACAATTAGTATAAGTTACAGAATATTTTTAATATTTTTTATTTATTTTTCATTTTTCCAAGTAAATAAAATAAGAAGTAATGTAATGTTAAAAGTAAATTTTATAATAATATTTAAAGTTTATTTTCTATATTATTTTAATTATAAAAATATTTAGAAAGAATTTAAAAATATCATCAAATTCCATAAAAAAAAAATACATTTTCTCCAAATTTTCATGATCATTTTGTAATAGAAGTAAATCTTTATTTAATAATGTAGTAACAAAATATAAATGTTGTGTAATAAATTAATAAAATTATTAATACCAAAATAATTATTATTAATATTAAATATTTAGAATTAATTACAGTTAAATTTCTAAAAAATATTAATTATTGGTTTGAAACAATAAAAATATTGTTGAGAATGAGAAATATTTTAAAATTATATTTTGTAGATTAATTAAGTAATAATATTGGTTTATTTATGCTACAAAAATGCATTTGTTGCGTTAATGAAATAAATCAGTTAACGTATAATGATTATTGCCTTATGATGTGTGTGAAGCAACGATAATTCACACCTCATTGAAGGTTTCTCCTTCATTGGTTAGCAAAATAAAACCAAAATATAAATAATAATGTGCGTGCAGGGCAGAAACGCACCGTTGGAACAAAAATAAATTTATTATTTCAAATCCCCCTTCTTATGTCCTCATAAAATGCTGTAAATTGCAGCGATTTGTGGCGCATTTGACGGCGGCGTTTCTCCTCGTGTGTATTATTTGCAAGAGGAAAAAAAAATGTATCTGGGGGAGAGTTTTTCCCCCTTTTGGCGCGCCTCGACTATTTATTTATTTGCTGCGACGACGCCCATTCCTTGTTTACGGCCGCGTTTTATGACTTTCTTCGCACGTCAATCCCCATTGGGAATGTGGGGCACCGTTGAAAACCGCAATTAACAGTGTTTGGATGATATTATTGCTTTGGTATTAGAAGATCTGAGCTTCGGCAGCAGCGGCGGCATAATCAGGAGATAGCGGAACGTTAGTTGTGGTGTGCACGATGCATGATTAGAACTTCCTTTTTTTTATATGTTATTATTCGATGGATTGATGGAGGTCGGGAAAAACGGTTGGAAGGTGAGAGATGGAGTCATGGATCATTAGTAAAGTACACCTAGACGTGTGATACATTAATTTGGGCTTGCATGCGCGAGTTATCCGCTCTGAATAGGGAGGCTAATGAAGTCCATGTAGACGGGATGGACTGTGAATTGCTCAGGAGGCAAATAAAATGATAAAATAAAACGAGAAACGAAGAACCCACACACACATACAATTTCACATGCACACATCCATACCGTCACACTCGCACAAAATGTCAATCATTTTTCATTTCCACACCAGCTCACATCCATTGCCAGATAGATGTGGACGGCCACATTCATTCGCATCGCACTCACAAATTATTTTTAATATATTCTACCTCCCTCGTAAAATATTCCACTTTTCTACCATTCCACATTCATCTTAATCCAACTGAAAACACGATGAGCATATCTACTTTTCGCTACAACTATTTCATCATTCATTAATTTAATATTATTATTTTATACGATTTTTTTCAATTCACAATCCCCGATTTACACTCTAGGATTTTGCTTTACATAATTCTCTGATTCTATCATCTTATGAATTTACTGTTATTTTCATGTTTTTTTTTCAAGATTTTTTATTAGATTTCGATCTATATTTGTATCTATTTGATGTATATCACAAATTAAATTAGATTTTTAGTCTAATTATAACTAATATAATATTTGCAATTAAATTTACGTAATACAATTATTATAAGTTACAGTATACTTTCAATAATTAGTAAAAATGTCTATTATAAATTGAAAATGTATTAATTTATCAAAGTATAGAAGACTTCATAAAAACTAACTTAATAATGCAATTTTTGGCCTAATTAAAACTAATATAATATTTGCAATTAAATTTTCGCAATACAATTACTATAAATTACAGTATATTTTTAATAATTAGTAAAATGTCTATTATTAATTGAAAATTATTAATTTATTAAAAAAATAGAAGACTTCATAAAAACTAACATAATAATGCAATTTTTGGCCTAATTAAAACTAATATAATATTTGCAATTAAATTTTCGCAATACAATTACTATAAATTACAGTATATTTTTAATAATTAGTAAAATGTCTATTATTAATTGAAAATTATTAATTTATTAAAAAAATAGAAGATTTCATAAAAACTAACATAATAATGTAATTTTTAGTCTAATTAAAACTAATATAATTTTTGCAATTAAATTCACGTAACACAATTGCTATAAGTTATAGAATATTTTTAATAATTAGTAAAAATGTCTATTATTATTAATTAAAAATTTATTAATAAATCAAACAATAAAAGATTTCATAAAAAATAACTTAATGCAATTAAAAATAAATTTAGTAAAAACTATAATATTTGTTTTAATTTTACTATATTTTCACTTTAACCAACCAATATAATTTACGATTAAATGTAGTATTTCATTAATAGTTCACTGTACAAAATTATTAAGTATAGAATTACCAAACAATTAATTAATTTATTAATATTTACAAAAAAAATTGTTTTAAATCTCAATATTTATTTCACATTAATGAACATTCAATAAATTAACACTGGAAATTAATTTTGATTACATAATAATAATGCACAATAACTTTAATCAAATCTCAGTAATAAAATATTATAAACCTTTCAAAAATTAAGAAAAAAACAAACAAAAAATCATAATAAGTCATAATATTATTACGATTTTTAATCTTGAGTTAATATTATGTTTTGACCCTTTGGCTAGTTTTATTTAATTATAGAACTTTAGATTATTTAATTTATTTTTATTTATTATAAATTTGTTTTTAATTTATATTAATTATATTTGAGTTTTTGAATTTATGTAATTTTGTCCAAAAAAATATGATTATTGATTAAGTTATAAATTACAAAAAATATTTTATTTTACCAACTTTTTAAATATTTTTTAGTTTTTTTCTACTTATAATTTTTAATTAATTAATTTGAATAATAAATGTATAAATTTATAATTCTTGAAATCTAAATAAAAATATTTAGAATTTACTAAAAAAGTTAAATAAATTATTGTATATTTTATGATTTTAGCACCGAACGATACAATATTTGTTTAAAATTTGTAACAGTGAATATAATAGATGAATTAAAAGAAGGAATGAAAACTATAAATTTTGGGATTATTGTATGTAAGTGTGATTAAAATCTTAATAGGATTTGCGGAAAAAAGGGAAGAGCAGAATTCGGGAATAAATTATTTACCGGGATTAGTTGTTGTCGAGTTTTTCCGCGATGACCCTCATCATCATCGCTATCAACTTTCCGGCTACCATCCTGGACTCTCCCACGCTCTGCCAACAATAATACAACAGCAGCCGTAAGGTGAGGATGATGATGAGGTGGAGGAGGAGGATCTGGGAAAGGTACAGAGAAAGGGGGTAACGAAAATAACCGTAATGATATAATATTTGTTACAATATTTTCACACCTCGATGCGGTCCAGGTAAAAGTGGGTTAAGAGAGTACGTACACCTACGAATTACCGGTCTTTGTTCTGCTGTCTCTGGCAGATAATAGCTGCACGGCGGCATTTTCCCTTCGTCCTTCGCGTGTACCTGAAAATCCTCTCTTTCGAGCGCACAACATTCAGGAGGGTAATAATAATCTCTCATTCACTCATTGCAACAAGTTTGTGGCCGATCCACGAGATATAAACGACAATGCAAAACGGGGTTTTCTCCTTTATGCACCAGTTGACACGCACATGAATGCACGTGGAAAACACTGTCGGATAAATAAATAAACACACGTATTGCGCAATATTTGAGGGGTGAGAATGGAAGCCACGAAAACCTAATTACACGCATCTTACGAAGGAAGGACAATAACAACAACAAGAAGGGAGAAAAAAAAACCTAAGTAAATATTATGTTAAATGGTTAACCGAATTTCTAGTTTGGTGGAAAACGTTCGACGTCCGTGATGCGGATCGTTTCGGTGTGTCGGACGGAAAGGACAAACAAGAAGGACTTCGGATTCGTTAATTGATGCGTGAAATTGGTTGGTAATCTGCGGCTCCGATTATAAAAATCCTTTTTGGGTTGAAGATATATTGGGGAAAAAAAGGATGCTTATTCTCCTCCTGTCCACTCGCTCTCTCCGTATGTGTTGTTGTTGTTGGTTTTTTTTTTTTCATCCTTTCGGGGAGAAACGAGCGTGGAGGTTGTTGTTGTTGATGATGATGATGAAGGTATGTGTGTGTGTGCGAGGAACACTCCGGTGATCGTTTTGATTGAGTCACGGTTGTATGTAAGTATTTAATAGGCATTTACACCCTTTTACACAAAGCATCTTTATCAAAGTGGAAGCTGAGTCATGGCGTATGTCAACTAGGAATGCAACCCAATCAACTGCTAACGTTGGAATGCAAAAAACAAGACCCCCGAGCTCATCCTCATCTTCATCCTCACCAGCGACAAACCAACGAACGCACGTACATAATCTAACTAGAAATTAGATAAGAATATTTAATCACAAATTAAATTAACATAAAATTAATCATTTTTTAAACCAAAAAAATAACAAAAACCTCAAAAAAATCAAACATTTAATTTTAATAAATTTCATCCACCGACTTTCAAAATTTTAATAATATTATTATTATATTACCAAAAGAAGTATGTTCAAATAATGAAATATTAAATGATGTAATAATTTTACTGTTATTCAAATTTTAAGGTATATCAGCTGATTATATCATAATATACTAAACATTTATAACGCCATCTACTGATTAGTTTTTATTTTATTCAATGATCCAATAAACATTAATAAATTTGGAATAACTTTGGCTTTATATATTTTTCATTAATCATTTATTTTAAATAAATATGATGATTCAATAAATCTTAATAAATTTGTAATAACTTTGGTTTTATATATTTTTTCTTCTTTCTTCGTATTAATGTGGTCTTTGTGATTGAAATAAGCGAAAATATCAATGTGCAACAATGATCGAATCAGTGCATTCGAGCGTGATTTCGATTTTGATCTTCGATATTATTATTTTTTTGGGTGTTATTCACGGTGGGATGTGCAGGGAGGGTCATCATTTATGACAGGCCGTGACCAAAGAGGAGGGAGACGAAGGGGATGCTGCGGCGGCATGATCGTCATCATCATCAACATCAGAGACCGCCGTCATCATAATCAGAAATGTATTCTCGTGTGCACAATGCAGAAGCAATGAGCTCGCGGAATTCAATTATCTTAGAGGAGTCCACCGTTTTGCCACCGCAGAGTCATCATCACTCTTCTGCCAGATAGCGTCATTGTCTCACCCTTGCATCATTTAGCGCATCAAACTGTCGTTTGTTACCGCCGCACGGAATGAAGGAAGGGCTGCGGTCCCAAATTTGCATTCGTCGTCCTTCGGGGCGATGATGATCATAATATTTGTTGTAATAATAAAATAAATTTCGCCAGAGGATCGCCGCCGCTTCCCCACGTGAGAACTAATTGTTTAATTAATCGACGGCTTCCCGGGTTGCGCGGTAATTACCACCGTTCTCTAGTTTTAGAAGCCGCGGGGGTGAGAACTTCCACACTTTGAACACGCACACCATATTAATATTGCCGCCACTTAACTTAATTCACCGAACGCGAATTTCATTATTTCGGGCGGAATTTTGCCGCGCGAACGCGAATAACGCCCTTCCGCAAAATGGTTTTCGATTGTTAACACCCCATTAAAGATGTATATGCTATGCATAAACCACTTTCAAATACTTACCAACATTTAAAATCTAACAAATAATTATAAAACTATTATTAACAATTACAACAATTTATTATTTATTATTAAGGGAGTAATTATTTGTTTTTATAAATATACTTCAAATTTAACTCTATTTACAATTTATATAATGCTGCTTAATACAAACTGAAACTGAACGTTTGTCAGAAGTATTAGACTTATCTGCTGCCACGTGTACAAATAAATTAGTAGCTCTTCCACCATTAATACTTGTTATGTTTCTTCATTGTTTGTTCATTTAAGAATCTTTTCCTTTGTATATTAAAGCTCTGTACAGGAATATTATATATGAATTTGCGATTCATGGAGAAAGTGTTCTATGAACACGTGAGAGTGAACGTGTTAACATATTTTTTTTATTGATGAGGAACGTTTGAATTGGCTGCAGATGGTCTGTATAGGTCGAAAGATATATTTAGCTTGGAATTAATTAGAAATTCCGCGACGATAAATTAGGAGGGCTGCAGTAGGGCAGCCGCGGCGTGATTTATAGAAAGTGACCGCACGTATCCTACATACTAATATGCCGCAGCAGGATTGGTGTGTCTGCGCTTGTACGTGTGCGGACGTGTACGTATATTTGTGTGGTTGAGGGTATGCTCATATATCTGTGAGTGTGTTGGGTTCAGATGGAATGATATATCTATTAAGTGTGGGCATAGCAGTTAACACATACATAATCTATTAGACTACGTGTATAACAAGAGGTTGTCAACAGCAGTCGGGAACGCCTGAATGTCGACCGAGGTGAATATTAAATCAGACAGTTGATTGCCGGACCCGCCCCCGTTATTACATCATGTGTCACATGTGTGTGTGAGCGTGTGTGTGTGTGAGCGTGTGTGTGTGTGTGTGAGAGAGTCTGTCTGTCACTGACAGTGTAGAACAATAAGACTGATTGAGTTGCGATTACTCTCTCGCCCTATATCCTGGCTAAATATATATGTATATATAGATGTATGCTACGTCTGTGTATATGCATAAACAGGGCTGCCAACTGCTGGGATCGGTTGATGAAGGGGCGGGTCGGGGTTTTCGGTGGGACGTGTCTGAGATATGGGTTAGTCCTGGTGACGTGCAGCTACGCCGCAAGACAGTTTTATTTCCTGCCTCTGCGGCCCTTTGTTCTCACCTACATGCACTTTCAATTTCTATCCTACAATCGGGCCCTACTGACATACTCACACACACACAGTGACAACACTTCTACGAAATTCAATTCAAACGACCCAATTCCTCTTCCATCCCATACTTCCTTCAGTCAAACTCTTCCTCATATCTACATCATCCCAATCTTACGAAACCAAATGACTAAACTTGAGCAACAATGAACAACGATGAAAACAAGCAATATCCACACCATACATGACATGAGACATAAATGTATATCAGTATTACCAATTAATACAATTGTATCTTTCAATCCAACTATTATTTTCCAATGTCAACACAAAATACAATACAATTTTATAATGAACCAATCATCAATCATCAAATCCAATAAAATTATTAATTCGAATTCAGAGATCAATATTGGTATTGATATCAGGTTGTATCATAGATTTTCTTCAATATCACCTATTTCAATAAAATCTTATAGTTGTATTGAAGTGATACATTGCAAACTTATACTGAAAATACCTAACTTTCTACGTCAAAGTAACTTGCTTGAAGATTAGTTGAAAATTCACTCCTCATTTAAACACTACAAAATATAAATCTACACTTTAATAACTTTTCCTAAAAAAATACATTACTAACATAACATAACTTTATACTTTCATAAATCGTATAACTCTCATCAATCCGAAGATGATAAGCTTCGATAGAACTACTATTTTCCAATGTCAACACAAAATACAATATCATTTTAGAATGAACCAATCAACAAATCTTACAAGCTCTTAAGCTTCCAATAAAATTACTAATTTGAATTCAAAGATCAATACAAAATCTAGTATTTACTTAAGCAGTTAGCGCATCTTAACGATTTTCTTTACAATCACCTATTTTCAATCATATTTGGTAGTTCTTTATTAATGATGCATTTGATACCAACTCATAGTTAAAGTTCCTAACTTTATGTGTCATATTGAAAGTAACTTGTAAAACTATCTGAAGATTAATATTTGATGATTAATTTTAGTCCTTAAAAATTTATTTGTAGTCTACAAAATATAACTCTTTATTTCAATAACCTTTCCTAAAAACGATTACTAATGGACTTTCAGAAATTACTTAAGATTTTTTTCAAGATTTATAAGTTGTAGTTACCGAATCGATCAACGTTATTTTTTTGCTGAGTTAGAAATCTCGATTTGATATGTTTTTGCTAAATGGAATTGGCCCTTACTCGCAATACATCAAGAAAAAAAAACGCGCATTATTTTTTTTCTACCATTCCACCTTTTTTCCACTCTCGCAGCCCTTCTTTCTTAGGCTTTTATCCGTCACTCACGCTCACCTCACGTGCACTTTCTCAATTTTCTCACAATCACAATAATGAGTGACAACCGAGATTCCCATTTTATTCCTTGACTCTTTCTCATTTTTTTTTCACATATACATATATTCTCCACTCCGCTCTCATCTTTTAGCCCTTTCACACAGCAATTCAAAGGTAGATCCAAAAAAATTAACTCACTTTGTCGTCGTAGGCGAAAGGAAGGATCGTCCAACATTTTCTGTAACAAGCGGAGAATTATGCTTTTATTTGTAAACTATTCTGTTTCGTTTTGTACGGTAGTTTTGTTGTTTTATTGTGTTGTTTGTTGTTGTTTTTTCAGCTTCCCATCCCTTTTGTCGCCGGTTGCATTATTATTTACGTGCGTTCCGACCAAATAAAGCGCGCGCCCGGTGCACACTTTTCCACGGGCCAAACAATTCAATTAAAAATTCTATTAAATTTAATGAAATTCCGTACCGAACCCCCGCGCCTCCGACACCATCAGGACCCATCATTGTCCTTCTTTCCTTTTCCTTCATCCAACTCCAATCTCAATTATCTTATTACTACTACTGCACGACGTAAAACCAATTCACCTCTACGCTGCTTCATTTTTATCATGAATTATACATCCTCCATTCTACCTACAACTACAAAAATAACTAAACATTTATGAAAAGTACGATATTTACAATCTAAAAATATAAAATACAAATTCTACAATATAGACAAATCAAATAAAGAAGCAAGAAATAATTAAATTAATCTTGTCCTTAAATTTAATAAAATCATGATTAAACATAATTTGCGATAAAGGCTATAAACTTTTGTATGACGAATGCAAATGATTATTCACATTGCATAATCTTATAAGATTGCTACGTCCTTCTTCCATCACTCACTTAGAAACAAAGGCAATTATATAATTGACTTTTTTGTGTAAAAAACTTTGAAAAAAATAAATAAATTACGTAACAATTTTTTAAGTATTTAATATTTTTTAATTACGCAATTCAAACCAATTAAAGTATCGTCTTTTATTAGTTAATTATTTAAGGACTAAAAAATTAGAATTTTGAAAATATGGATTTAAGTGATACCAAAGAATGGTTCGATCGTTAAGTGGATGGTGGTGGTCCGATGACAAGTGGGTGGGAATCATTAGTTTTGCTCTGAGCTCCAGACGATCGTCCTTCTCTTTCCTCCAACTTATAGTTGAGCGACGAGAAGGAGGAAGATGATGAGGAGAATGAGGTGGAGGAGAGATGGAGGAGGAGGAGTGGTGTATCATCTGCGATGACCGCGATGGTAGATTAAACGGATCCAGAGCGACCGCACTGATGGCCAATATAGTGAATTAGATAATTTGATTTGGGGTCCCGACCGTCTTTTGTGCGGCCTGGGAACGCGCACAACTGCGACCGGAAACACTTTGGATGACATTCTCTTAACGCTCAAGATCCACACCAATGCATACACACACACACACAACACATCCATACTTTTTCTTCTTCTTCTTCTCGCATCCATTGTGTTCATTATGAATTGTCTGCTGCTGCTGCTCCTGCTGCAAGAAGGGCCGAAGCAACAGCGGCCTGGCAGCAACTTATTATTATTGCGGCGAAGTCTGCTTTCCGCTAGATTAAATCTCAGACCTAAATCTCTTCTCGCGACTACCGAAGAATATGCGAATTTTTATTGAACGAGTAAATCAATTTGTTAAATCATCCGGGATTAGCATCCGCGCGCTTTCCACTACTTCCGAAAACTTCGACGACCTTCCAAAAAAATATCTAAATTTATCACATTTCAAATATTTCTCTCCTAAATCCAAAGCCAATTGAAAACCAAAAGCATTTAACAATTTTACAACTCACATTACTGAAATAAACATAACTGAAAATATTTTACAATAAGGTTTGAAAAAATTCGTGACACGATATTATTATGATTCGTGACGACACGTGTACTTTTTTTTTTTTTTTTTTTTTTTTTTTTGTCTTATATTTTTATTTACAATCTATTCGAGTTGAACATTAAGTAAATCTGGTGGCGGTTGACATTTTTATTTTTTTTTTAGATAAACTTTCCCAATGGAAGTTTTACCATTTTTGATGATATTTTTTTGTACAAATTATTTCAATTTGTTGGTTTGGCTGTTGTGTGTATGTATGGCTAATAGTCATTCGTAATTGAAGCGTTGCGATCACTATTCTCTTTCTCTGTGTATCTGCTGCTATTCTTTTACTATGCTAATGCAACCATCACAACATTTTTTTGGCCCAAAGGGCCTGGCTTGGCTGGGAATCGAACCCGTACTCACAAGATCGTGAGCGGGCGACTCTAACCATTCGGCTATGAGTCGCCCACGTGTACTTTTAAAATAAAAATTTTTCAATAGTAATTGGAGAAAACCTCAATGATTTTAATTTTAGAAAAAAGTGTTAATTATAGGCAAATATGAAACTTTAAAATCGAATTTTGTAAGTTGACAATTTTTAGAAATAAAGAATTTAATTTAAACTATTGTTTACCTCTAAAAACAAAGATAATTCGTTAATCGATAAATTTTTATAAATTATATTGTAAAGAAATTGAAAAAAAAAAAAAAAAAATTGAATATTTGTAACTTATTTTCATACTTTGAGTTTTACCAGAAAGAAGATCTACTTTTGTGTTCGTTTAGCGTAACGTGATCCTCCATTATTCTTAATATGTTCGAATTGATTTCTGCATCTTCTCATTTTTGCACTCCTTTTTTTTTCGTCCCCAGAAAAGAGATGCCGAGATAATTGTCGGAGTAACTGGAACCAGTCCGACTGCACTTGTGTTACATATTTTTCGTGGTTTTCTGGGGAAATATGAAATACGATCTTTCCCTCTAAGAGCGAAGGTTGGATGGTCATTGATGGACCGTGTCACCGTAAACACTCACTCGGGTCATTTCGCACCACCAACCCCCTACACACAACAAGTTCGCGTGTCGAACGTCAAACTGCAGCATTTCACCCTGTCATAAATACGCACACAAATATCTTTGATTTATTGCTTTCAACACACAGTTGTCATCATTAATCGATAATTTACATTAAGAAATAATTTATAGTTACAATAAATTTAGAAAATAACAATTATTTTTACAAATATGTTCAGATTTACAGCCGTTTTTTAATTGAAAGCCCTTATGGATAAATCTTAACATCTTATTTATTTCACAACATCAATTTTAAACTTATCATATTTCTGTAAAAAATTGTGCATTTTGGTAGATTTATTATTTCTCTTTGCTCGGACAAACAGAAATCTCATCCATTTCACGATCCTGCTTTGGTTATCTATAGCAGATTATTCTCGATACTTACGATTTTTTTCTCTCTTCTTGCCTTCCTCATCCAGTTGTTCCCGTTTCTTCTTCGACGGCTTCGGATTGCGAAGGGGAAACATTAAAGGCTCACGCTGTTTGGCAATCAGAAAGCCATTAGAGTCCACGAGCGGATGGCCCTGACCGATCCCGATGAATAAACCATCCTCATTGTGCATGTGTGTGTATATATATATATATTCTGACCAGTGGCCACCCCAAACGGGGAAGAAAAAGAAGGAGAATTCGAAAGAGATCGTCGAGGAAGAGAGATAATGCCACTAAATCTCATATTCATAACGCAGCAACTGCATCATTTTTTTTTTCTTCATATATATATATATATATATTAGCAATTGTATTTCTCGCTTACACGCATTCATCGTATGTAGTTTAGAGGAGATAGCCTTTTCAGTCAATCTTCGAGTCTGTCGAGATCGAGGAGGGATGCCTTCAAGGATAGATCTTCTACGCGGTATGGAGATTGCCTCGAGATGAGACGGCTGATTTCTCAGGATTTCAATTTATTTTTCCAGCGAATTTCGAAATTAATCTCGCGATCGAAATTTTCGATAATCCTCCCGTTCTGATCTTATGATTTTCTTTTTTAATTACACCCGATCGACATCTACGCTTCTCGATTCGAAGAAATGATAGATTTAAACAGATTTAAACTTCACCAAATTATAATTAAATTTAGTCAAACCAATAATTAGATTGAAAAAAATTGTTTACATAATTCTTCAAGAAAGTTATATTTCAGCTTAAAAATAAAATCAATCATTTTTTTGAATAATTTTTTGATAATATCATTTGAAAGATTTAATATTTTCTTTACTTTTGATGTAATCTTTGTACTGAATTTATATTTGTTTAGAAAAATAAATAATTATTTAAGTAAATATAATATTATCGAGATTTATCGGTACATTTTAAGTAAAAACTTACTAACCGGTAATTTCTAATCATATTTAATGATACAATGAAAGTTTTGGTTAGTTTCAGAGATTCTCATTTAAGAATCATAAATATGCAATCATATTCTTCAAAATTTAAATATCGATTATTTTGCTCTATTATTTCAAGTAATTATACAGTTATCATCGATTTGTAAAATAAAATCTATTTGTTTCAAGTAAATCCAATATTATCGAGATTAACCGGTAAATGGTAAAGTTTCAGTTAACCAAAAATTTATAATCTTGTTTAATCATTTAATGAAAGTTACATAAGTTTTGGTAATAGCTGATTCATTCAACTGAAATAAATTATAATCATTCCTTGACGCATATTCCAAAATCATTTTCATTTTAATTCATTGCTTAGAGTAGTATTTTGAGTAACATCAACATTAAGTATTTTATAATTAGCTAAATTTAATTTTTGGTTAAAAATGTTGATGTTATCGTGTTATTAATATAAATTTTATGTTCTGAAAAGCAAATTTCAATATTTAAATCAATAAAGTTATTCTAGCCTTTTTCTTAAGATATTACCGGTATTTATTCTCAAAAAATACCGGTAATTTCGGTAATCATGTTGAACTAGTAATATTAGTTGATTGATACATTAGTATATATTATTATTTAATCTCTAATATTGAAGTTAAAATAATAATTTGATTTATTGATAATTCATAAAATAGAAAATAAGACAAGGGTTAAACAGTAGTAAATAATTTGTTTATTTCTTCAATCAAATAGTAAATTATCAATTGGATGTTTTGTTCCAAAGTTTCATAGGATATTAGGTATAGAAAATAGGGCGTATTTCCAAGGGCCTTTCGATGTGGCACATACAACAGGTTAATTAGTTCCTTTCTTCTCGCTAATAGTTTTCCATTTATTAGATTTCTATTTGTTGTAGTCCAATTTCATTTTATTGGATTTGCGGCTGTATGGACTTTCTCGATGAGATTTGGAATATTATATATATGTAGGTATGTATGTGTGTGTGTGTGTATATATAATATGATGGTCTGGTATAGAAAGGCGCAGGCGGCGGAGCGCAGGTGAGGTTCATAGTTTGATGGCTTCAATATTGGCCGCGCGCTGTCGAAAGGGCCTTGATATTGGAATTCCTGGGGCCGTGAAGCAGTAATTAAACATCACCCTCGTCGGCCTACCGTACGTACGAACCGCATACGTGTGAGTGCATGCACGTATAGAAGAGAGAGTGTGTGTGTGTGTGTGTACCTGCACCGCGGGGGGTTGGCATCGGCTCTCTGCTCTCTTCATCGGAACCGCTCTTCGATCATTATATATTATATATAGTATACGTAGTGTGCAGCATACAGACAACGGGTTTGTCATTACCGTTCACTACATCACTATATAATATAATGATCGACAGCGTTTTAATTTCGCACCAGACTCGATAAATCCTGATCTCCGCTCGTCTTCCTCTTCTCATCCACGGAACATCTCTTTATTTTATATAATATAATACAGTCTATTTTCAGTTTCAGTCTTTTCTCTCGCATCCCTTCCAGCACGCACGGCGGATTTCACAAATGGATGGAGGATACGCCAATTACTAAACACTAATCACCTCATAAAATCCATTCACAGCTTTTGATTATATTGATCGGACAAAGTGTGCACCTTACATACAAGATTACACAACTGGATGATCTTAATCTATTATATTACATATTTCTAATAACTATATAAATCATTCATCTCAAAAATCATTCATTAAATTTCAAAATTACTTTCTAAAAAGCTTTTTTAGGATTTATCAAAGCTTTCAACTATATCAAGTAAATCAAACAGTTTTACAGAAATTATTCTACTTTATAATTTAAAATTAAAGAAACTTATTTTGGGTTATATCAAAGAAAAATTTAGTTGAAATCCATTAAAGTTCTTAGAAATCCAGAAAACTGGAGTGACCATTAACATCCAAACCTACTTCTTGGTATTTAAAGCTTACTAATGATCAAAATTGTATTTTTTTTCTTTCTCTTTTTCACATGTTACGACGGTATGTGTTGTGTGTGTGTGTGTGGATTGGGGAGGGAAAAGGAGGAAGGTGAGGTGCCGCACTAAATTGTGGCTACATTATGTACGTCATGCTGACGAACGGTGGTATGCTCGAGTAATTAATTATTAGGTTTCAATCCGCCGCCATGACTGGACAGTTTGCCCGTTGCCGTGGCAACCGTGACAGCGGCTACACCTACCGGTTACCTGCCGTACCATCGTCGACACCTACACGAACGGATTATTAATGTGTCACATTCTTGTCCTGACATACATTAAATAAATGATCCACATGGAGAAAAAAAAAAGAATTAAATTAAATAAAAACGAGTATTTGGAGTTTACGAACAAAATATATTTTCATGACAAATAGCCAAAACTCCGTCCATCCAAATCCATTCATTGCAGATGATCCTGCAGTTATACAAATTATAGACATTAAGTAACTAAAGCTTTAAACTCGATTACTTCCTAAATCTGTCAACTCTTTATGTATATATATTTTATCGAATAAATTAATGATTAAAATATTTTTAACTACAGACTAAGTTTTCACTTCACATTTTGGAAATTATTTTCTGAATTCAATTGTACAAATTGTAATTGTCTATCTTTAGTTTTAAATTATTTTATGGACTTCATATTTGTATTTTTGCATATTTTCTTGCGAAAATATTTTCATATAATCTGTATATAAAAATACAAGATATTTTATATTTGGAACTCATTTATTGGATAAAATTTATAAGATTTTCGATCAATAAGAAAATTACATTGTTCATCAAAAAATAGTCTAATTTTATATAATCTGCAACAAAGTTGATCAATAATTCAAAATAGAAGATATTTTCACTAACTGGTAAAATTTCCTAATATTATCTGTTAATAATTAACCAATGAAAATGTTCAAATACATATTTTCATTGATACAAAATTTTTAATATTAAAATCTTTGTCCATATCAAAAGCGTATCATCTGCAGCCAAAAATTATATTCTAATTCTAGTTCATAATATTTTCACGAAAAATTAAATGTTACAATTGGCACTCGTTTTCTGAACAGCTCTTAATATTTTCTGTCTTTGAAACATGAAAAAAAAATACATTTGTAACTCACTTTCTGGACAAAGTTATGTCTTTGAAAAACACGAAAAATTAAATTTTACATTTGGCTTTTTGGACAAAATTCCTAATAATTTTTTGTCTTTAAAATACTAAAAAAAAAAATAGAACTCACTTTCTGGACAAAGTTCCTAATATTTTCTGTACTTGAAACATGAAAAAAATAAATTATATTTGGAACTCACTTTTTTGTCTTTAAAACACACGAAAAATTAAATTTTATATTTGGAATTCGCTTTTTGGACAAAATTTCTAATTAATTTTTAAAACTTTCTTACCAAAGTTAATTTATTAAATTTCTGTCTTTGAAACTCATGAAAAAATAAATTTTACTTTTGGAACTTATTTTCTGGACAAATCTTTTTAGATTTTCTATTAATTGATTAATATTAAAATTAGTTCATACAAAATTAATCAATTAAAATGCGTATATGAAAGAGACGAAAATTAGTGAATGCCCTTTTAGATAGCTTAAGCTTTCCTTCCTTTCTCTACGAATCCCTGCGTGCGTACGAAACTCTGTGTGTGCTGCGATTTTTTTCCTTTTTCGATTTACTACCCTCCTCATCCTCGTTGTATTTTTCATTAGTATGATGAAAGTGACCTGCACCCTCCGGCCGGGACTCCCTCCCCCCATCCACCTTCACCCTTCGTCCTTTTCCCTCTCGCCCATGCGGAGAGATATCAAAAATCGGAATCACGCAATGCGTTCGATTAAATATAGGAGAGAAAACGACATCTGAAGCTCGTTTATCGGATGAGATATGGATGATATTCACCTCTCCGATTCATTATTATCCCCAGTGCCATAATCGAAACGCACGGATCCGCAGTTAATGACCGAAACAAATACACGTAGCCGGAGCATTTCGAAAATTGATGATTGTATACGTACTCTAGTTTACTTTTTTCACGGTCCTATTTTTTTTTCTTTTGGTGTTGATTCACATCACCTGAATACAGTTTTAAACGCAAGTTGATCGTGTCTCTATTCTACAGGTTGACGTATTCTATTAACTAGCTACATTCTTTATCATTATATAATCTTGATTTTACTAAGCTTGATTTTAAAATTACTATAAACAAATAGTGTAAAATTGCTTAGGGCCAAACACGGCCCGCGGGCCAAACTACTGCAAATAAATATAGCTTACTTAATCATGCATTAATGTGATATTTTTTTTTTATATATTATCAGATGTGATGAGATGAGAAATTGATGAGTTTAGGAAAATCACTGGCATCTTTTGCTTTAGCTGTTTACATGGGGAGTGCGAGTTGCGCCGGACCATTCGTACGTTATGCAACGGCTTAACGTGATTTGATTTGACACTAATCCCTTTATCGAATTTGCCACCCCCCGCGCACACACACACACACACGCATCATGCGAATTGAATTATTTTAAATAGCATATGCAGGCGATCTGCCTGCACCGGGAATTCGTTTATCTCTCTATTTTCCCAACGCCGACGCCGCGACGCCCTCCCTTCGCTCCACACCGCCGCCACTCTCCCGCCCCCACCGACTCTCACGATCTCCAATTTAATCAATTTATAAATAATTCTAATGCACTTAAATCAACCGTCCATTCAAGCAGACGCAATTCGATTTGCAACCCCTCCGCACTTGTTGTGAATCTAAATAATTGTAGAACAACTTTGCATTCTTAATGCCGAATCATTTACATATTTACATTTCTGCAACTTCCTTCCTTCCTTCCTCACAAATTGAATATTCGAATATCATTTATGTTTCCTTATTTACTTTTTTACTCACTAATTTATATATCAAATTAATCAATGTTTATTTTCAAGTCTTTTTTTTACTAATAGATGCAAATAACAGCATTTACTAGATGATAGAAATTATATATTTGTGATTTTCTATAATATTTGTTTTTGCGAAGAATGGGGAATGTCCTGCGGAAAGTAAATTAAGACGGATTTTGGTGGATTCGTCCGTGGAATTTCTAATATTTCGGAAGGGCAGGAGGAAGGAAGGAAGGGGTCGAAAGATTGGGTTTAATTAAATTTTCGGCTCGGCTCCGGATTCCGAATTTTATCCTTTCGGCTCCCCGCGCACGGTCGCATTTTCATCGCCGCTTTTCTTTTTCCTTTTTGTTCGCTCTTCCCGGGGCTCAACCAGGCTACGATCTCTGCGTTTTCTAAGATGGGGAAAAGTTGCGTGTAATCCCAGACAGCTATTATCCTTAAAGTAACACGAGGAGTACACATCCTAGGCGTAACAGCGGGTGGAGTAATATCAATATCCGGTGTGTCTTGGCGCTTGTCTGCGGAGGGGTTTGGGAACGGCGCGGGGGTGCCCAGAGATAACACCCAACTTCATCTCATCCCTCTTCCTCTCGTTCACTACATACGGAGAGGATCGAGTCGACACCCCACGGTGAGCTAATCTCACATTGATTACATACGCAATATTAGATAACACTTCCCGAACCCTCATACCGTGGATCTCGACCTCCCCCAGAACAGTTTAACACCTAGGCGCAGGGTCCTTCCTCTCCACCTTTGGGACCGCATCGCTTTCATTCATATCGAATTAAAATTGCCGACGATTAAATCCGAACACCCTCCGCAGCTCACGGGATTTGCTAAATCATCGCAGTAATAAATATCATCAACCCCCCCTTTATCATATCCATAACTCAAAAATGCATTACTCTCCAGCAAAACTAATTTCACACACGCACAAATTTAAGATTCTTAAACAATGCAAATACGAAATTGCCGTATCCTCTTTTACCTCAGTCATCATCCCCGTAAGGAATTCAAAGAACAAGTTGCGAGAATCGCCGCATCTTTATAAAATCGTTTTTCAACTCGATTCTGATTTTTACAATATTTTTTTTTGTTTGTGTTGTTGTTATTTCCAGACCGATTCAAGATGCTTAGAATAAGTGTCGCGCAAGAAAAAGGCAATTTTCTTCCTATCGTTTGTGGACCCACCACAAAGCGAGGATATTCAATGCCGGTGGAATGGCGCTGCAAAAAGGGGCAAACCCATAAAACTCGCTTTCAATAACAGAACAGCAACTCTTTAACCTCCATACAAAACTTTTCTCCAACTCCCCCCGATTGATATCGACACAATAAATACATAAATAAATAGACGGATAATAGAATGGATTTGTTCACAAATACCTCCTCATCATCATTTTAATCATCAAAACACTTCAAACTACTCGTACACGTAATTAAAAATTATAAACAATTATTATAAAATATGTCATTAATTCTTAAGCCATCTTAAATATTACCAAAAGTTATTGCTTTTATAGATCTTAAATTTGTAGTTAAAATTTAAATTTATTAGTTTACAAAATAATTTTAAAATAATCTTAATTATGTTAAATAGTGTTATTTTTTATGAACAAATTAAAGTTAAATTTCTAACATTTAATTTATTTTCAAATATAGCATTGTGAATTAATATTGTTATAATTGCGTTCATTATTAGTTAGTGTATATAGCTTTCGGTTCTAAATCGTGGATTCAATTTCCTTCCATTTGTACTACATATTATTATTATTATTTCAAGTAATATCTATATTAACCCTGCATATAAACGTGTGTAAATAATTTTAGAACCTGCCGAAACAGGAGAAAGTTATCGATTGAAACGTGAACGTGATTTTAATTAACAAAGTTTACATTAGCAAAATATTAATTGAGTAGATAAGAAGTTTCGGCATTTGCGTTTCATAACTAAAGTCTCTCTTCCCTAATTCTCCATTATCAAATTTCTCTTTATTTTTAACGTTTTTCTCTTCCTCTGTATTTTTTTTTAATTCGCTTCTCGAATTTCTCCCATTTTCCCTGCAGCTCGGATGATGGAGTTGAGCCGAAGGCGAGTGTTTGTGTAGTTTTAACGTGTGAATGTGTGTGTATATATATATATTAGTTTGTGTTTGTGTGTGCGTATGTAACGAGAGAAGCTCATAAGCAGTCCAGACACGTTCATTCCTCGAGAGCAACGGCAGAGGCGGAGAAGACGAAGGCGAATGGGAGATGCTGAGGGCCGAAAGAGAAGGCTGTTTGGTCGACACACCCAAGACAAAGGCGTCCACTTCCGCTCCGAGGCGCGTAATTCAATAATCCCTTCATCAATCACACTCACTCGCTTCACTCGCCTCATCTTTCTTTCTTCCACCCATCTTTTAACTCCATCTCTCTCTCTCTCTCTGCATGGCCACCATCATCATCTCGTCTTATTCTTATACTTCACCTTCTTCATCTTCTTTCCCGAGACTAGACACGCACATGACGAATCCCGCCGTCGAGGATAAATCACCCATATATGCCATAACCGGAGGACGAGGAATTAGCCGCTTTCTCCGCCAAATACAATATATATAAGAGAAGAAAAAAATATATATATGAAAGAATAATAATAATAAAGCGGAGCTATATAATTTTTTTTTCCTCCTCGTCTTCAGCATTCCACACCACGAATGTTTATCATATCGGGATCAAGATTAATGGAACCGGAGATGGACAATCGGAGAGTGAAACCGAGAAAAATGAAGGGGACGGAGGCATAAGATTATACATATATTTTTTATTATTCTAACGCGACGGCAATACACGTCTTCAAAAAAAAAAAAGGATTAAATTATTATCCTTTACACTGATTTTCCAACAGGAAACTTTGATAAATTGACACTCGTTTTGTTTCATCAATTTATTTCTTTAAAATCAAAATCTGTGTTAAATTCTTTATAAATATAACAAAACATTTTATTTTTACTGAAAATAAACATAAATTTAAACAAATAATTTAATTTTTATTCAAATAAATTTAAGAGTTATAATTATTAATTTATGGAGAAATAAATTAAATATATTAGTAAAAAATGTGAGAAACATTTCAATCAATTTAAATTTTCAATATTTTTATCATTGGACAAATTCAATAGAATTATAAAAATCGAAATATTGCCAACAATATTTTTTGTGAATTTTATAAAAACATTTTTATTATGAAATAACAATAATAACATTTTTGTAGATATTAAATAAACCAAAATTGATAAAGTAAATGAGAAAATATTAAAAAATTGTATCATCATCACTTATTAGATTATAAACTTGTGAAACTATTTAGAAATTGTATTTAAATCTTTGATTTTGTCAAAGAAAAGCGTGAAATGTTTCTTTTCTTCATAATTAAAATTGATTCTGATTTTGCCAAGTGTAATTTTAGTTAGAAAATTCTAGTTTTATTTTTTTTATATGCTTGAGTCTATTATATAATAAAGTTTTGTAGAATGAATAATGCTTGAATGGATGTCTGATCTTTTTTGCAAACAAATAGAATAGAACTTTAGTAAAATGGAGACGATGTTTGAATGACTTACAATAAAACTAAATCTTTGAATAGATTGTAGGAAGATAAAAGATAAATATGGATAATCATGAAAGGCATAGTTGTAATTGTTTATAAATTGCAAGGGATTAAAATATTGTATAAATAAAATGAAATTCGTAGGGTCCAAGGGGTGCACGATTTATCATCAAGCGTTTCTTTTCACATCGGCCGAGAAAGAATGGACCTGGTGGGATCCGACGGGGGTGGAGGATGAGGTGGTAGAGGCGGAGGCGGCAGAGCGGTGGCGGTGCGCGCGAGAGGCCGTTCATTTGTCTTCCCTTACCTGTCAGCCCACGACCAGGGCGCGCTTTGTATCGGTTACACTTTCCTCGTATATGTACGTAGTACGTATATGTATATGCATGCATGCAGGCAGGCAGGCAGCCCTTTTCCAAAGTGATTTATTGTAATTTTTAACCCTTTAGGCTGCGGCGCGCCGAGCAGTAGCCCGACCCTCCTACTACCATTTCCACGCTAATAATTTGTCTTCGCCCGTAACGAAAATGGGGCTGAAATCTCGGCATAAACAGCGCATTTCAATTGATCCATCCTCCACTCACTACACTCAACCGATATAACAACCATTTTTCAGTAAACAAATCATATTTGCATTTTCAGCCAACAACAATTTTAAGTGCTAAAACCCAAAACATCATCTTTCATCAATAAATAACAATAATATAGTTTATAATCTTATATATATATAATTTATAATCTTAACAACTTTAACATTAAACGTTTTTCAGAAACTAAATCATTCAGGTTTTCAGTAAAAACAAAATCAGTTTTAAGTCCTTCTTAAATCAAAATTTTATTATTGAATTTCTGTTCAATTTAGAATTTTCAAATCTCTTAAATCTACATGACATTATAGAATTAGAACGTTTTTAAAATTAAATATATTTAGTAGATTTTGAGGTAATGTAACTATGTAATATTAATTGAAATAAATTCATTGAATGAAAAGGAAAACTGTAATTGCTTTTCAATTTTGTTAAGGAATCAATAATTTTTTTTTGTTTTGTTTGAAATATATTGAAATTGGATGGAAATGTGTCTGATATGTTTCGTTAAGAAATTGCCTCGCAATAACCATTACCAACTGTTTAATAATGAATGCGTGTCGTCTCGCTGCCAACCGCACGTAACAAATTGATACGCGCGTTCGACAGCTGTCGCCGTTTCGATCGAATTCCAATATCCGTAAGTAAATTTCGGTATTAATTATTTCGGAAGCGAAGTGTGAAGGGCTCGGATCCCGTACTTATTTCTTTTTTACATGGTTGTTGTTAATACAGCGCGGTGGGTGTCTGGTACGAAACTCTCCTCCACATGCTCGATTCCCGGCGTCATTTGGTCTTCATTAATCAGACCCACTACCTGCCAGGTCATATATATATATATATTATCCGGTGCCAAGTAGTCTGAATGGTACACGATCGCTAAGAAAAGGGTAAAAATTGGAGGATCCGAAACTCTTCCATTCCATTTTTCAACGTTGAGCGCTGCTGATCAACGTTCAACCCCTTTTTTTTGCGGATGTGAATTTTAATAAAGGTGCGCCCCTTATTATTTCTGTCTCATCTTCTACCGGTCTTTAATCCATACCCGCTGATAAATCCTCCCTTCATCTCTCTCTCTCCGCGTCTGTCTTTCTGCCTCATTTTTTTTTAATATCTATTTTATTAGAAGCGCGCCCGCTGATCGTGACAATGAAAAAGCCCAAGTTCGATGCTCGTAAAGTATTTGATTTATTCTACCTGCAGGGCGCGATATCGATCGATACGTAGGGCGTCCTGCGATCACCACCGTCGTCCAGCATTCCTCATCATCCGCTTTAAATTATCTAAGGTTGCACCCGTACTGTACGTGATTTAAGATAGGAATGTTTATTAGGTGTACCAACATTAAAATAAAGCCTAATTTCCATCAATCTCCTAATATTTAGTAACGTTAAATGTCACTTATAATTAAAATAATGTAATGCTGCTTCCACACTGTACGTTATTTGAGATATGAATACCTATCAGGTGTACCAACTATTTATGGCTCAAGTTTGTATAGAATGATAGCAGTTTTATAATAACTTCCTTATACTTAATCTCATTTTTTGATATCAAGATAATAGTTCACGATGATCAGAAGATAACCAATAGAAATTGATACTTCATGATAACCAACAACAACATTTCACGCAACATTATATCAACATATTATTACTAAATCCAATCTTCTAATGACGATTGATCACCATTTTTCATGTTACATAATCTTATTTCATTTTAACCAAATCTTCAGATCGTTGTTAGCACATCTGATTTATGTCATATTTAAGCGTAGTGCGAATCATAACAATTATTCTTACAGCTGATTTGTTATAGTGTGGATGCAACATTATAACATTTTGTATAAGATTGAGATAGTTTGAGGTATAAGTTTTGTAGCAGAGAAAGATAGATGCTTTAATTCCAGCAGGTCCATTGTGGGCCATAAAGGCGCAGCGCGCGCCACGCAGAAGACGAACGAATCGAAATTCCTTGCGCCCCATCGCGCGCACCACAATCGAGCGTTGGTCGCGTGCGCCTCTCGCAAATTGGCGCAAATCTTGATTGCTAATCAGAAGCGCCGCGTGTGCATTCCCATTATTGGTACCATTTCCAACTTTCTCTTTCTCCACCTTGTTTATATCTGTTCCTCTCTTTCTCAATCAACACTTTTTTCCTGTACACACATACGTATATCCGTTTGTGCGCTTTCAACCGTTGCTCTCTTTCCTACGCACTTGCCGCAATAATGCAACAATCATTGCAATAATGACATTATAAATTTGCGGTTTTTCATTTACCGTACGGCTAAACAAATAAATGTTCCTCGCGGCGCACCATTTGTTGGACGCACTATTATTCGACGTGCGTTTTCTGCTCTCTATATATTACACATACACACACACACACAAAACAACAACAAAGCCTTTCTTGAGAACTTCCAATTCCATCAACGGAAATCTTCGTTACTACAATCGCAATCACATCTTGCTAACGCACAGAATACTTTTTCGTTGTAAATAAAATCTGTTTGTCTACACGAGATTATTACAGTTCGGGATTTCTTAACTTACCAAAATTAAGTGTACTTAACTCTAAATTTACTTCATATTACATGTAGTGTGAATGTAGCTTAAAAATTGAAATTGTAATAATGTGAAATTAAGTGTTGGAAAATTAGTGTCCTAGATTTGTAAATGTTTTGTAAGCAATTAGGCTTTGAGTAATGGGGGAGGCGGCGGCGGCGGCGTCTGCTATACAAGCCTTCTTTGATTCGTAACATTCAATTAAATTAGCATACACGGGGCAGTCGTGATTTCCGTTTTTTTCCTCGCCTCCTTTCACTTTCTTCTTCTTTCCCCCATTTCTCCTTCATCGAGGGGGTCGCCGGCTTCGAAGGGAAAATCCGTTTTTCAGTTTCGTCCCTACACCGCCACCCCCAAGGGTCCCCGGAAAAACCACCCCCTCCTATTCATTCCAGCTAGAAAGAAAGAGATAGATAGATAGAGACAGGGAACGAGTCAAAGAGAGAGAGTTGGAAAGGGAGAGAAGCTGATGAACGAACGCATGTGGTGGGTTGCGATTGCCGTTCGTATTTTTTATGCGCGTGCCTTATCTCGCGCCGTCTTAATTAAAGCCTTTTGTGCGACTCCGGACTGTCATTACTTGATTCCAGGGGAATCCCCTCTTCCACCGCCCATCGCGAACAACCCTAACTATAATTCTACGTATGGAGAGACGGAGAAAGTTGAAGAGATTGCGAGGGAGAGCGACGGGGAGAAAGAGATTACTTTGCCGCCCGATTTTGCTAAAGAGCAGTTCGGGCGAAGGGAAACCCCACACCACCACCCACCCTGCACACTCTTCCACCACGTCCTGGGGAAAAATATAATCATATCGCCCTTTGATTATACAAATTTCAAAAGGGAGATTCCGTTTCGTTTTCTTTATTTATTTTCTCCTCTCATTCTCTCTTCACTGTGTTTTTTTACTTATATATTCTTCCTTTGCATCTTCAACTCTGCTCCCCTTTTTTTGTTATTATTACTCCTCATTCTCCGTTTGTGTTTGTGGAATTTGGAAACGCATCTGTAGCGATTTCGACCGGTAGTAAATGTCTTGCATAATGAAATCGGGGATGCAAGAATGAGAAGCCGTGGAAACGAGGAGGCCTTTAAGGAAGTCCGAAGCTCGCGTTTCCATGGCTACGTTACGGCTGCCACTCACAGCCTCTATCTTTTCAACAATCCTTCCGAGAGAGCGAAGCGTCCTGTTTCAGTATTTTCAGTCGGCGTTTTGTAACCGACGCCAAAAACCAAAGAAACAAAAGTTGAATAAAAGCAGGAGACCGTCGATGGTATTGTTATCCTCTAAACCAATAAAAAAATAGCCATTATTCTTGAGTAATTGAACGATTTATGATATGCTTTGTCGATATCAAAATTTAATATCTGTAATTATAAATTAAGTACAGATTAAATTTGCCAATGAATTAACTTTCAAGGTCAATTGTAAGGTTCGGTACATCAATGAACATACAAAGCATAATTTATAATCGATATTTATGAATGAGAACTGACCGATCGAGCTTGTTTACAATTTGTTGTAGCACTTCTAAAACTTCGTTCATTATTCGGTATTCACTACCAATACTATTTTCATTGTGCATTGTAATTTCTCACCAAACGTAAACGTTCATTCACAAATAAATGAATCGGGTTACACATGATAAATACACAAAAATATCTGACATAAAGTCAATCAGGAAATGTTATGCATCTTTCCAGTTAAAGATACTTGACAAAAGTTAAGTAGCCCAACGTGGGGCTCGAACCCACGACCCTGAGATTAAGAGTCTCATGCTCTACCGACTGAGCTAGCCGGGCTTATATAATGTCAACTTTTGACATTTTCCAATTTCCTCAAGTCCCTAATGTCAATTTTCCTATTTTGACAAAAGTTAAGTAGCCCAACGTGGGGCTCGAACCCACGACCCTGAGATTAAGAGTCTCATGCTCTACCGACTGAGCTAGCCGGGCTTATATAATGTCAATTTTTGACATTTTACAATTTCCTCAAGTCCCTAATGTCAATTTTCCTATTTTGACAAAAGTTAAGTCGCCCAACGTGGGGCTCGAACCCACGACCCTGAGATTAAGAGTCTCATGCTCTACCGACTGAGCTAGCCGGGCTTACAAAATGTCAACTTTTCACAATTTCCAATTTCCTCAAGTCCCTAATGTCAATTTTCCTAAATTGACAAAAGATAAGTAGCCCAACGTGGGGCTCGAACCCACGACCCTGAGATTAAGAGTCTCATGCTCTACCGACTGAGCTAGCCGGGCTTATATAATGTCAACTTTTCACAATTTCCAATTTCCTCAAGTCCCTAATGTCAATTTTCCTAAATTGACAAAAGATAAGTAGCCCAACGTGGGGCTCGAACCCACGACCCTGAGATTAAGAGTCTCATGCTCTACCGACTGAGCTAGCCGGGCTTACATAATGTCAACTTTTCATAATTTCCAATTTCCTCAAGTCCCTAATGTCAATTTTCCTATTTTGACAAAAGATAAGTAGCCCAACGTGGGGCTCGAACCCACGACCCTGAGATTAAGAGTCTCATGCTCTACCGACTGAGCTAGCCGGGCCTATATAATGTCAATTTTGATATTTACATATTTTACTACATACATTTTGACAACAAAAATCTTGCCAAACGTATTCTTAGAAATCTCTATATATTAATGAAAATTAGTATTTTACATTAAATAGAATTGAAAATGGATAATTTAAAAAATGTACACTCCCAACATTCAGAACGAAATTGTAATCAATTTTAAACCCACAATTCTATATTAAGAAGAACTTGGCTCTTCGCAATTTAGCAAAACAGCCTAAGATATTTACAATTTTCAGTTAATTATCATTCAGCCATTTTATTATTGTCTATTTTAGGAATGCCATTATATATCGACTACGGTCATCATATACCTACCTTCAATTTCTTACACACAAAATTGGTCGCCCAACGTGGGGCTCGAACCCACGACCCTGAGATTAAGAGTCTCATGCTCTACCGACTGAGCTAGCCGGGCATATTATTAAAAAGTTTTCATCATTTATTCATATAAAATCAGAATTAATAATCACTGTTTTTATTTTATTATTTTTATATAACTTGGAAAGTCTACGATGACTAAATTTGGAATGGGTTTACTAATTAATAATAAAATATTGGGATTAAGGTGATTCAAAATGAATATAGAAGATAATTATGGCTATCGATTTTCCAAGGTCCTTGAATGTTTGAGATGATTAATGGATGTATTAAATATATTATAGTTTGGGAACTGCTGCGGCTGTATATAAAATTCACGGTTTAATATGCATCCGCCATGTCGAATGGAGGTTGTCATGCATGAGGACAGGGTAGAAACTGTGGTTGATATGCAGACCGCGATGTTAATTTCAGCTAGAAGAAGAGTCCCTCTTTTGAACGGTATCCGTCAATCAATCAATCAATCAATCAAAAACGTACTGGGTTTCTGTGCAAAAAAAAAAGTTGGTTTCCAGCATATCCTCGGATGATGATGATGCCCTCTGCACGAGCAGAACCACGGCAGCAGCCGTCCCGGATATGTATAAATCCGTACGGCAAACGGTTGTAATCTGTTTGATCCACCCTACTCGGAGACTTATCACCGCAAAGGATCTTCCCTTTTCCAACTTACACCCCCGTATATCTGCACTCGCATATGCAGCTCGTTGTCCACATGTCAATTGAATTTTGCCCATGGAGAGAGAGAAGCGCAAAAAAAACCTATCCAATTCGGGGAAGAGAATAATTGTATTTTTTTTGTCTATAAATCCGAAAGGTCTTAGCCCTTCTGAGCCCTACTCAGAAGTCAATTATGTTCGCAGAAGGTCAATTATCGCCTTGCTTTAAATATGAAATACAATTAATTAAAATTATGGTAATTTCATAAATATTGATGTTTTTATAACATAATAATTTTCAACAATTACTCTAATGAATGTCAATTGTGATTTGATGATAAAAACAAAATCCATAATCTTAAATTACATTTTTTGTGATTTACTTTTAACACCACTTAATTAAATGGTATTTTTTGTTGACAAAAGTTAAGTCGCCCAACGTGGGGCTCGAACCCACGACCCTGAGATTAAGAGTCTCATGCTCTACCGACTGAGCTAGCCGGGCTTATATACTGTCAATTTTTCACATTTTCCAATTTCCTCAAGTCCCTAATGTCAATTTTCCTATTTTGACAAAAGGTAAGTCGCCCAACGTGGGGCTCGAACCCACGACCCTGAGATTAAGAGTCTCATGCTCTACCGACTGAGCTAGCCGGGCTTATATAATGTCAAGTTTTGACATTTTCCAATTTCCTCATGTCCCTAATGTCAATTTTCCTATTTTGCCAAAAAGTATTTTGCCCAACGTGGGGCTAGCCGGGCCTATATAATATCAATTTTGGCATAAAAAATGATATTAAGTAATTTTATCATATTTAGTTTATTAAACTTTTACAATGGATAATCGCAATTACTTTTATTCTCATCACATATATTTTTTTCTAACTAATATTTATTTGATAATAAATGTATTGTATTTTGAAATGTAAAATCTTTAAATTTGTAAATATACGTATAAATGTTGAATAGCTTGAAGAAGAAGAAAAGAAGATGTTTGGAGGACGAACACGGAGTGTGATTTCGTTTGAAGGAGTATAAAATGGTGACAATAATAGTCTTAAGTGCAAAATCTCAATAAGACTCCAGTGGAAAATAACCCACATTAGAGGAGGAGTATAACAAACAGCTCTACTCAACACGGTTGAAATGCTCGAATGAGTTGACTTGCAAGTCACAGAGCGGTGCGGCGCGGCCGTATCCATGACTACGTCGTTGCCAGGGAGACACGGGGTGAAATAGCTTCGGTTAGCAGAGCGAGGATCTGGTCTGGTCCTTCTCCTTCCAGCAGGCAGCCGCCAACATCAGGCATCAGACCCATAGGCTTTTCCTGCGCAAGTAATAATCCTGCCGCTGCCGCTTCTACCGCCGCCGTTGCTTGCAGGAACAGAGCAGAACGCGGCCATCCTCCGCCCCCCGAGAACCCTCAGCCCCAATCCGCACCCTCCTGCACCACCTCCGCCGCCTCCACCGTAGAAACAGGAGCTCCGAGTTTCAGGGAAATTAGTTGATGACTTGGTCTGAAAGAAAGGAACCGAGTTGCAAATGAGTTGCTGATTCATTATCGCCCTTGAATGCCGGCATTGCCCGAGTTATGAGCTCCAGAGCCCCCTGACAGCCCTTGCCCCCGTTTTTCCCACCCTCACCTCGTGACAGCCCAATTTATAATCTTATTTATACACTTTCCGAACGCAGCGAACACGTTTCGCGTTTCACATCCGACCTTAAGAAACCTGCACCAAACCACCACCCACTCTCCCATCATCATCATCATCCAACCCTCTACCTCCCGAACCATCCAAACGCCAGGTCTCGGCGCGGAAAATAAACGCACTCTCGGAAAATTAATAAAATCGCATTCCCGTCAAAGGGAAAATCCCGGGGGCCGGGCGCATCTACCGGAAAAGCAAAAGAACGGCATTTCTTTTCCGCCAGAATTAATTCTCCTTGATTACTTCCGTCTCCTTCATCTTCCATCATCCTTCGCTCCCGGCAATGTCGACATTCGAAACAGTTTCTTTATCTTTCTTCCATTCTCGTAGTCTATAATCTATATACCAGGCCCTAATTCCTCCACCAACTTCTACTTAATCTCCTTGATGTTTTACTATACCATATTCTTTTAGATCATAATTACATTATTTTATTCAATAGAACTTAGTGAAATCTCAAGACACTTTTAAATTTCAATCTTGTTTAATAAATATAATTTTATTGCATCATTAAAATATATATGTGATCAGTATTATAATAAATCTACTACTACGTGACTACTGCATTGAAATTTGTAATATTTGAACACGTTTGATGTTCAAGTCTCAATTGGACAATTCTTTTGCGTTTTGGCTTTCGCGTGTGACTGAATATGTTTGTGTTCGACGAGGGGTGTCCAAAACGCGCGACTTCTTGACGGGCAGCGGATGCATTAGACGGACTTCCGGCGTGAGTGCGGCGGCAACGGGCCGATCGACTGTAACACAGTGGCAATGCACCACTCATGCATATACATACGCTGACTTCCGGATGTGATGTCATGTGTGATAGGGACGAGCATCCGAGTGGAAGAGGGGATTGTGGGGGACGTCGATATGCCTGTCAGATGATGATGACTTATGCTATATATACATACATATAGAGATGGGCTACGTGTGTGTATAAGGGTGAGAGCAACGAACAGAGTGATGATACTGAGTGTAAGAGAGAGAGAGAAACCGTATATATTCACGGAACAACCCCCAGAACACAACCAACTCGCCGAGTCAATATTGATTCATTCACATATATTCACACGAAACCTATGCAAAACACCTTAATACAAATGCATATAGTTAAAAAGTACAATGAATTAATATACAACTGTTATTACATCACACGATAATCATTCTTCCACTAACAATAGATCCATTGTAATTTATTCATGATCATTTATCTAATAACTAATATCCAAATCAATTCATCAAAACTTTACTTTCACTATCTTTTGGACAGTTAGAAATGGATGTGTATGATTTTTTTATTGATTGCAATTTTCTTTTGACGAATGGCTTTTTCCAGTTCAACAAATTTATTTGAGTAAAGTTTACAAACAACAACGAAAAGTCAACGAAATCAAACTCGATAACCACTCGATAAATTTATATACATTGCTTCGTTGCTCTTTTTTTTGGAGGGAGTGGACTAGTATAAAATGTACTTTAGAAAACTTTACCCCTTATGTGTTATTTGTTTATCGTTCTTTTTTTGCATTGACGAGAGAAGAACTGATGGCAGAAGCAGTAAAAAAAAACTTTTCCCCCGTTCCGAAACTGACCCCTGAGGAAGGAAAAAAATAATTTATGCTCTCGATTCGTAGGGGACCTTTGGGCAGTAGTAGTAAGGAAGTATCGGGTCTCGGGAGCAATAAAAAGCGACAGATTGGGGGACATCCACATCGGTTCTAAGGACAGAGAGACGACGCCGCTGCCGACGACGACGTCGACCAGCGGTCGTGTAATTCCACTTCCGGATGTCGTAATGTGCGCCATTACTTCGATTGCTCGTCCTCCTTCCCATCCCTATCCTATCCCATCGCATCTCCTGCTTCCTCTTCCCTTCATTCGTCCTGGGACCAAACCCGACCCCACGCTTTTTCCTGCGTGCGCCCAGCCAAGAAGGACGCCGCCCGTTCCAAACAAATAAGGAAAAACCTTTCCTCCATTATTGTATATTTATTGCTGTAATTACTCCGAAAGAATAACGAATTGCTTCCAGAGAAAGATAGAGAGTTGCAGAGGAAAAAAAACTGTATCAAGAAATATGTCTATACATAATTCTCTTTCGCCTATTAATTTTATTGAGGCTATTACCCATCAATTGACGCTGCAAATGGACCATTTTCTATTCACAGCTTCAAATAAACAATATAAAGGCAAATCAAAGCCTTTTTTTTTTATCAGAATAACAGGAAATCATAGAAAATAGTTGAGCTTGAAAAGTTTTGAAAACAAAAAGGTCTTTTTCATGAGTTTTTCCGAATTGTTCCAACAGGCTTATATAATATATAGAATTAATTCATTTCCTTAAAATAATCTATCGACATCCCAAAAATCAATTGCAAAACCTCTCCTGCTGAAAGAACAGTTTTTACCTTTTTTGGTGAACCATATTCAAACTGATGAATCTAAGTTTTATCAATAGTTATAAATGCATTACCAACATCAGTTTTATTTTTGTAAAAATTTTGCACAATATTCAGATCAATATGTAACCAAATTAGCAAAAAAATATTAATAGTTATTTTTTTGTATAAATATTAATGTTTTTGAAATAATTTCATTCAAATTTTGTAAATTGCAAATATTTATACTATTATAAAATTGTTACAATAAATTTTGTTGGAATTATTATTATCATTTTATAGAACACCTATATTTAACAATAATAAATTTAAATAAAAATAAAATTTACAGTTTTTTGGAATGAAAATTTTTCATTTTTAAAATTACATTAAATACTTTTCATAACTATTTGATTATTAATTCTCAAAGTGTTTTTGCTTTGTGATAAATAAGAAATAAAGTTGATTATATAAGTTTAGAAAAGTTGAAACATATTTCCGAAAAAATCAATAAGTTATAAAATTCAATTATAGTATTAAATTATGAAGTTTCTATTGAATATTAAGGTTTAAATTGATAGAAACTGTTTCGAAGAATTCCGAAACATAGCAAGGCCCATTGTGCTCCTATTGGTATCTTGATTGAACGTATAAATCAAAATTTTTAACGAGGATCACAAATATTTCGGTTCCGTTTTTTCGGAGCTGTGTGGGTCGCTTAAGTGGTCCAAACCGGCGAAGAATTAATAGAGAAAATGAAACAACAACGAAAAAAAAAACCATAATCCAAGATACGATTCCATTGTTGTTAATTCGACGAATCCTCTGTTCTGTTTCCCTCGTCCACCGTGTGCATGTCAATTGCTTTTTACCAGAAATATCTAGTCAAGGAGGCACTTCCTGTTTAGGATTTATTATGTTTTAATTGCGCCTGATACGGATCCCCATGGACCGCAACAATAGGGACCTCTACACTCGCAAACACAAAGGACAAATGAAATTAAATTCTTTCCATCGTATTTATTTCTCCTGCATTTTGTGTGTGTGTGTTGTATTTGTTTGCTGGTGGTGTGTGTGTGTACGAGCTATGTATTTTTTTTTCTCTCCCATTTTTTTGGGCATTATTATATAACTCGGATAGACATTTTTCTGGTGTATCGTTGATTAACGATGTCAGATGCACGGAGAGCGCCCTCGTAAATCGTCTGCACACGGGAGGAGTGAGCGGGAGAAAGAGAATTTATCCCGCATCGTTCGTTCCTCTTTTATCCATGGTAACAGAAAAAAAAAACACAAACAAACGAAATTCACAGACTATGTCCGCGTTCCAGAGGGAAGGAAAGAGAGAGGATTTGCATCCGGGCATTTATTCAATTGCCCGTGATTTCACTATTATATTCTCGACTACATTTGTTGTTTTTGTTGTGTGTTTTTTCCACCCTAAGCCCTATTTAGGGACGATAATAACGAGAGAATGAAACATGATGATGATGATGTTTTGTAAACGATTCTCAATGAGATTTGTCGCACCAAAAATTAAAACTGTTACTCACCATTCATGACTTGTACATTTTCGTAAGTCCTTGGAATCCTCCTGAAAATAATTAATTTTAATAAATTAGCATTCACATCTATGTTGCAATTACAATCATTAATGCAGTTTTCATAAAATCAATCTTTAAAATTTTTTATTTTATTAATTTTATATAATATAAACTGTTTTATTCTAACATTGATATATAATTATGTAAAAATATAGTTATTAAATAAATTATCATAAATAAATAGAAAATAGTTAATTTCCTAATCAAGAAATTTAAAAACATATAAAATAGTAATTTCTAATAATTAAACTATATATAATTATTGATAATTATTTTTTACTATAATTCTATTTTGTATACATAAACAAACATTATCAGATACTAAAAGCTGGTTGGTTTTGGAAAAAAATGGATATTTGAAGATATTTATATAATTCCTATATATTTTATAAACCCTACTTTTATTTTATAAATATATTAGACATTTTAATTAAAATTATAGAATATTCGAAAAATTTAAGATATTTAAAAAATCCGAAAATTTTAACTTATAAAATTATAAAATTATAATCATTTTTGTTACAGGAAATTAATTCAATAAAACTAATATACGATTTTTGTAACTAATTATCATTGAAATTTTAACAATTAGAAATTTTTAACTAGAAGATAAATTGATTTTCTAAAACGCAATAATTGATATTTGAGTTATTTAGAAATTTATTATGAATTATTTTTTTTCTGTAGTTTATGTAAAGCTGAGACATTATGAACTTTTAACACAATTGGAGCTGTTAATTGATTGAAATAAATTATAATTATGTTTTTTTTTTTAAATTATAAATTTAGCATATCTTAATTAAAATGAGCTTATGTAGGAATCTTTAAACATCAATTAAATAATAATCCGGAGGGGACGAAATGAATGTGAAAATTTGCGGTGGACTTGGCTACGGCATGTGCACGTGTGTAAAAGTGAAAATGGGGTTGGTACAAGATGGAAGGAAAGGGGGAAGGTGTAGGTATATATTTGCAAATGCTGATTTAATAGTCTAAATCTAATTGAAAATCAGAATGTGACTCGGGTGATGAGATTCGACGGTGGTGACCTCAAATCCCTGCCGCTGCCCCTTCTGAAAAGGGGGTTTGGTTGAGGTGGGAGGGCGACGTCAAGGGGCGGCGGAGGGTCGGGATGCGGGTCTCAATGGGGGTGGACCAGAGAGGGTGGCTGGTTCTCTCTCTCTCTGCTCGGCCTGTTTACAATCGCATTGAATATTTATAGCGGAGCCAGTTGATGAGCGTAGCAATATGCTTCGCATTTACCAAGAACGATCATCGGGGAGCGTTTTTTTTTATGTGTATATATATTCGGGTCTCCTCCCTACGACCGTTCCCCGGTGCATGCGAGTCCGCAAACACAAGCATCCATTGATTCAATTATAAAACTAATATTTGATGGGGTAATCTTGCGAGTAATTTTAAACGCAAATTTGATCGTCGACGCTTTTCCAACATCAAACAGCAGCAGCATCATCATCACATCATCATCTCACCGATGTTCATCGACACCGCATCCCAACAACGAGCAACGCATGTTTGTTCTATTAGGAGGGAACATCGCAATTTCATTAGCAAATAGTATCCATACGCCAGTTGGAACATACGAAACCTATGTTTGATTTAGTCTTGCACACAATTCATTCAGAATACTAATATTGTTCAAAAACACTTTACTCAGCAAAGACAATATTTTTTAATAATCATTTTATGTTAATTTACAATTTTTTTAAATTTAACTAAATTTATTCCAAATTCTAATCAAAATTTCTATAAATAAAAAATCGCATTTATTTGATTAACTTGGAATTTAAGAATCAATTTAATTTTTCGACGATATTATAAAATTGTTATCAAATACTTAAACGATTAACCGGTTTTACCGTTTTATTAAATACCGGTAAGTTATGACGAGAAATACCGCTAATTTCTTAAAAAAAAAACAGAAAAAGTTTTATTGATATTTCGTTCTTAGAACATAAAATGAATTATATGATATTTAATGATACTTTAAGTAGATAATTAATTTTACATATACAAATACCGGTCAAAATAATAGTCTATTTTTTAATAACAGTTGTCATATTGTGTCAAAATGAGGAACTGGTTGAGAAACGCTGATCTACACTTATAATATTCTTTGAAACTAAGAAATAAATAATTTTATAGAATTATAAACTTTTGTTATTGGATTTATTGAATATAAAATTTATGAGAAATCTGTAAATTTGTAATCTATAGTAGCGAAATCCGTTTTTCCGCAAATGAATGTAAGCTTAATATGAAAGACTTTTCGACGACGACGACGACAGGAAGGATCAAGTAATTCGAGGATTTCATACCGTCGCAGCGTGAAAGAGGAAAAATAAATAAACGCGAAATGAAACGAAAGAATGCCGGCAATAAATCAGGAGTTGTGAGTGAGGGTGGGTAGTATACACACACAAAATATTTTTTTCGGTCGTTGGTAAAGGCATGTTAATGCACATACAGACATCCACGTATATTTCACGGAGGGTATAAAAAAAATGTCCCGAAAAGTGGATAGGATTTGTTTCGGAAGGAGAGAGAAAGAGGAGGGCGTTCCTGTAGGCAATTTCCAGGACTCAAATATTTTTATGCGTGCACTTTGTCTAAACGGAATGTGTTGATATTTTTCATTGCGCCGAATATTTTTTTTGCTCTCCCCCTCAGATGTAATATTGCGATTTTTTACGTGGACCGCAAAGTCAAATCACTTTTTTTTATTATTCTCATTCTTTTACCCTACGCGACGGCAACAAAAAAAATATGAATGAATGAAAGCGTGGAGATGAGGGCGAGGAAAATAAACGTCAATGAATCTCGTAATGCGTAAACACATTTATAATGAAAATATTAGCAGGTATATTACAATATAAATATGTTTATTGTCCAAAAGCAATTCCATTCGAAGTTGTAAATTTATTTAGTTGGTTAAAAACTGTAGAAACATAAAAATTTAATGTGTTTATTTGGAATAAAAGTTTCCCATTAGATGATTTGAATCATCCTTTTCACCATGAATTTGGAATAAAAGTTTCCCATTAGATGATTTGAATCATCCTTTTCACCATGAATCATATTTCGAGTGCATTATATAAAAATTTCAAGTGTTTATTTGTTGCAACAACAAAAGGTTTGTATCAACCCGTGGCTGAAGTTGAAAAAGCAAAGCTCCCCCATCGCAGATTTAGAATCTCTGATGATGATTGGGGCGGGGATCTTTTTCGTTCGAGTGTTTTTAGGATTCGAGTTGAATTTGCGGGCCCGCAATGAGTCAAACACACGTGCCCGAGGGGCGGCGGCAGGAGGCGGCAACGGCAGCGGTGGTGCACGTTCGCCCATGCCACGTGTCCAAGTGGGTGGCCAATATTGAAAATTGCATAATTTAGAATCATCAAGGGCTCATATTTGAGGTCTCTCTTCCTGCGCCTAGAGAGGGATTAGACATTCATTAAATCACCGAGCGTGGCGGAGGGGTGTATGCGGATTCTCCTCCGCCACAGCAGCCGCTTCCACCGCCCCTCAACCCTCTTCTCTTCCAACAATTGTTTCAATCCACCCCTGCGGCGCGGCGTCGTCATTTGAATCATTCAATATGCATGCTCTATATAATTTTAACGGAATCATAAAATTTCAAACCCAATTGGCTTCCGTCAATATTTAGACTTAATGATTCACGTTGAATTATGGAGAGAGAGAGAGAGAGAGAGCGAGCGAGCGCGCCTGAATGGAATTCGGCTTCGCGCTGAAAGAGTTTAAGTTGCCTGAAACGTGTGCGAAAGGGGTGCTTCGGAATTTTCTATTGATTTTCCGACCCGTTTGGAACTACCTCTACCTGTGCAGTAAATTAGTTTACACTCTATTAATCATGTAACGTGAGCACACTGTGCACTGCACGATAGTAGAGTGACACGTACAATGCTTATTTCACTTAAAAAAGAAATATATACAAAAAAAATGTAAACATATTACGAACACAAATGTTCAATTTCCATTCACTTTTACTTTCGATTAACGCTCATTTAAACACAGCGAATTGATGCATTCAAAGTCCTTCAATAATAGTAATAGTATTTGCATTTCATACCAAACTAACAATTACGAAATTCATATTAATGCCAATATTATATTATTTGTCCAAATAATTTCGGTACAAAACGTAATTCACCATCAAATTTGTATTTTGATTCCATGTGAAAAGTATTACAGAATATTTGTGATACTACTACCTCAATATACGTAATAAGTGATAAAAAGTGAATTTGATTTAATTTTGTACACGTGGCAGCTGTAACTTTTCTGGTTAATTTTGTTTAACAATATTTATACATTTTCTACGTAATAAACACATTCAAGATTGCTTTCTTAACAAATTAATTCATGATTAATTTATTAATAAAAAATTAATTTTATTAATTTGTATATAATTTTTTTTGATAAAAATGTTTATATAAAAATATATAAATTTCACGTCTCACAGTTTGGAAATCAATCTTTTAATCAAAACTTGATAATTTATAAATAACTATAGTAAATAGTAGAACTTATACGTAAATAGTTATAGTAAAGTATTTGGGAAAATCATGAAAAAAAAAGTTGATAAATTACATCTTAGAAATTGAAAAATTACATAATATTTAAATAAGATAAATAAGTGAAATTGAATTGCTTAAATCCGTTGTACTTATTTTGCATAACCGATTATTCATATATATATTTTTTTTCATCCATTCATATTAAATTTCTTTCACTTCCATTTTCTTCTTTCTGGCATGCGTTTGGCGTGCCAGAAACGGCGAAAAGTGTAAATACCGTCTGTTTTGTTTGTCGCCCGTCGAGGATCGATTGGTTAAATGAATCGTAAAATTGGCGTTTAGATTTCGAGGCGCGTAAATAATATAAGAGCCGATGGGGGCGGCGGTAACGGCGGCGCGGCCATTATCGGTAACTGCTTTGCATAAAGATCCGCGCGCCCCAAACGCGAGACGGCGCGAGCTCGATCGCAAAATAACGGCTCAGAAATTATTCATCCCCTTTCCCAAATTACTATTGATTTATTGTTGCCCTTATTTGCACGACGAGTCCGTACATAAGAACAGCGAGAGAGAGAGAGTGAGAGAGTAGAAAAAAAAGGAAGTAAAAGGAAAGAATGGAAGAGATCACAACCAGTTGAATCTAATTGGCGAGACATTCGCATTTCCTTAAGTGGAAATCAATTTACGATGCTATTCTCGATTCGAGCATATTGAACTGTTCTCCAAACTAAAAGGAACTTTTAAAGGACGACTTGTGCCATTTAGTAATACTTTCTATATACATTCAATTACATAACCAATTTGGAAATTAGTTTTTCATTACAATATATAAAAAAACATTTTATAAATTTAATTAAAATATGAAATTTCTCATTACATATTACATAAATTTGTGTATTGATACGTTGATGCGTACTGAAGCGTTCTTAATAATCAGTAAATCTGTAATGAATTGTAAGGGTTTTCTTTGTGCCGGATGATAGGTAATCCAGAGATACGATGAATTATTGGATTCGGTGAGGGTGTGGAAAAGGGCAGAAGCAATTGGGCGTTAATTATAATTAATTAGCGCAATAAGTTATAGAAATGTAATGTAATGGTGCGTCGTTGCGGCGGTTATTGGCAACAATGGTCCGGGGGAGACTAACCCACCGCCCCCCTCGATCTGATAATCCTGCATCGCGCAAAACGGCGGGGGCGGCGGCAGCGGCGGAGTCGGACCAGCGGCGGCTGCAGGGGGACGGTGCGGCCGGGAAGTAATTATTAGCACTCTTCCGGTATCTCACTAAATCACGCAGATAAACCCGGAATCCCAGATTTATCATTCATTATGACAAATTACGTTATTAAATACCATTTCTCTGTGTCCTGCACACATACCCAACGCACGTACCCACGCTCTGAATCCTGATTTATCTCGGTTCCCATGACGACCGTTGAATTACGATTACCAGCGAGAGAGAGAGAAAAAAACAAACAAACGAACGCCGCGAATCTCCGCAGGTTACGCAATTAAACGTTTGCACAACGCATCGATGGTAGTGCGTAACTCGCCCTTGTAATTATAACCATTGTATAGGAATACCCACAACATTCATTTTTTGCAACATATTATAAATATTACTCAATCTACTTTTCATTTAATTATTATTTCTAACCTAGCTTATAAATACGATTATTTTATTATTAACCATCATTTTAAAAGTAAAAAGAATGTATTGAGACATTGTGCATAATTTTAACTACACAATTTTAAAAACAACTTTACAGTTTGTTAAATATTTCAATAATTATAATATGTATAAAAATCATTAAATAATGCATTTATAACTATAGGCTATCAAACATGCGAAGATTCATATTTGTGACTTATTTGGTTTAAATGTAATTGATTGCCATATTTTAACAATTTTTTTGATATAAGTTTTTGAAGAATCTATTCAAGCCAAAACTATAGGCTATCGAAATTTATATTTGCGATTTACCTAAATGTTGAAAATATTTTTTGAATCCTTAAATTTTTAGATTTTCTCTATTTTTTTTTTATAACTACTCTGTAGTGGCGAATCTTGGCATGATATCTTCAACTGTGTTAGTTTGGAGCCTCCAAATAATTATTTACTTGATCTTCAAGAATTGACCTTCCTCCAGTTAATCACATTTTTTATTAAATAATTGAAATACTTATTTTGTAACCTCAGCACATTCCCCAAGTTATAATTTAATTAATAGGGTCCCAATATTTTGCAATTTTGCGGCAATCAATTTATTATTAAAAATAAATTATTATGGTTTAGTGCATTGGAAATGATAAGTCTTCAATCGTCTATATATATTTTTATCTCTCTCACCATAAGGATGGGAGAAAAGTGAGATGCATTTTGCTGTTTGTCGGAAGGCAATTCAAAGGTGAATGGGATCGAAAAGCGCCGCCGTCTCCGCAGCCGCCTCCGATCGCACAATGGGCATTACGGTATGACGAATACGTACAATTGACATTTGTAACGCGATCGGTGATAAAACGGAAAATGGTGGAAAGAAAACCCACCCCCGGTTTGAGAACCAACCTGTTTATTTTATTTCGCACCTTTTGCCAGAAAGGCACTTTCGCTTACTATCAAGCCTCCCTCGAACCCAATAAACGGAACTCCGGACTAAAGGAAAAATGAGAGCAGAGAGACGAGAGAAGAGAAGAAAAAAAAAATGAAGAGAAAATCCATTAGCGAAATACAGAAATTTCCAGAGCTTGTTTCTCGCGAACACGCGTGTGTGTATACAATTTAATGGGGGTAGTAATTTGAAGGGGTCACCATTGAAAATGAATGTGTGTGTGTGTGTGTGTTTGTAAATAGCTTTCTGCTCCTGACATTTTGCTCTGAATTCTCTCTCTCTCTCTTTCTCTCACACTCTATTTCCTCTACATGTATTTATCTCTCTCTCGCTCTCTCCTTCCTTCCAACTCGCCGCCGCCCTGTGTCTCGCTTCCTCTGCCGCCCCCGCAGTCGCCGCGGTTCACTTTTCGTTTTCTGATTGCGAAAGCCCTTTTCACTTTACGTCCCCACCGAAAACCTCGGTCCCTGCCAAAAAACCAATTTCACATACAACAAAATCAATTACGAAAATTTGTCCCCCCAAAAAAAAAATAATAATAAAAGAAATACAGAAAAGTGTTTTCAAAAATTTGTTACATCTTCTGCATGTTTCAATAAAAACATATAATAATTACCAAAATGTTTGTGTAATGGCTTACAATTACGGCAATGAGGCGAGGGCGGCGTAAGCAACATCATCATGCACGGCCCATTAACTGGTGACGAAGTTGCATCTCCGTTTCCGGTCAAAACAGCGCGAAAACTCCTATTTATAAATAATTTTGCAATCCTAATTAATCAACGATCATCATAAAAATTTATTATAAGCTGTTCGTTCAGAACGGAAACAATAAATAAATTGCACGTAAAAACGCATCATCAACATTATTATTTAATTCGCCGTTAATGCAGCACGGCGCGGCCCTAATGAAATTCCATAAATAATCGGACCCAATTGTTCGCGTTTACAAATTGAATTTATTAAATTATAATAATAGTAGTATAAAATGTGATGCAGCTGAAACGAACGAAATAAACACCGGACAGCGCGACACTAATTTTACAATGAATTTAGCGAAATATTTGATTTACGAGTTCATAATGTTGAATGTTTAAAAAAAATATATAAACGAAAAATTAGTAAATATCCAAAGTGTATATAATGATTTTTAAAAACTTTTCACATTTATTTAAATTATTAAAAATCATTGCAAAATAATTAAATTAAATTTGTAGGTTGTAATTTTAATATAATTTCATTTCCTCTTCATTTCCCATAAATATAATATAATTATAATATAGTTTTTACTCTTTTTTATTAAAATTTTGCTTATAAAAGTTTCAATTTCAATACGAAAACAAATTTAATATTTTTACTTACAAAAAATGATTGTATTAAAAATTGTTTAATCATTAAAACTCTTTTTTTAAGGAATTTAATTTTTTTTAAAATTGTTACAAAAAAAAACGTTATTAATAACAAATTATTCAATTTATCCATTCCTACCATTAAAAAAATAATAATTAATTTAATAATTTCTTTTAATGAACGCAATAATAATTGTGAGTTTTTGTGTTTTGAAAGTGGTTTTGTCGCGTTGGGAAACGTAGCAGAAAATTGGTGGGATGGAATCAGGATGTCGTGGGAAAAAAACAAAAGAAATATATATATATTGGAGAGAGGGATGGATTTGCCACGTGGCAAATGCGAGCGAGTAGAAGTAGTGAGTGTAGGTTGCGTCTCGGTAGGGCAGAGCGAGCAACCAACCCCCGCAACTCATACCTTCGGACCAATCACTGGCTAGAACAAAAGGCTACACTCACGCACAAAAGTTTCTCCCATCCCAAGCCAGAAACTTGCCGACGGGCGGAAGAGGCTTGGAACTCGCTCCGCACTCCTCTCCACCCAATCCCTCCTCCAAGAAAACCCAAGAACTATTTCAAACTTCTTTAAATTTGTTTTATTAACTACCAAAAACAAATAAATTAAGAGAAAAATAGTGTGTTTGTGGTTCTGTTAATTAATCCGGTTTGCGGCATACGCGAAATAATTGTCGCCAACCCTTTTATACGAGCCACCCTCCCCCCATCATCGTCATCACAAAGGGCGTCAAATTGATTTGTTTCACTCATCATCATTACAACAGATTAATGCGGATAGAATGACTCTCTATGTAAATACACTTTCGGCAAATAAATTGCGAACGGCAACACTTGTTGTCAATATTTATTATTGCCGGCCGAAACAATGCCTCCCATCCAGATGGCACCGCAAAAATACGAGACTCTAATTAACTTTTAACGAATTACCATAGCAACAACAAAAAAAAACAATAAACAATGTCATCGTCATAGAAATAAACCAAATACACTAGTCATTATATAATATATAAAATATGGTAACCACATAATTTGCTAAAAAAACTTTTGATTTGTTATGTTTATATGTTTTAATTTTATGTGGATATTTAAAAAAATACACAAAATTAAGTAAAAGTACATTAATTTTCATGGAAAAAGAGAAAATTTAACATAATTGAATATTGAATTAAATAAAATATGTGTGAAAAGTAAATAACTCGGAGATGGCCATTGTGAAGTGCGGGGCTTTATTTATTTTTTAATGGATTTAACGACGGGATTACTCGTATATATGTCAGTGTTACCAACTGATGAGCATTGTGTCCCCACGGTAAAAGCGCGCATCGAATTAACAATAGCCACTCTCTCCCGCTCTCTTTCTCTCTCCTACCCACACGCAGACATACGCTGCACTCTTAATCCTCCCCTCATCTAAATAAATGCAAATGCCAAGTTTTCAAGTGGCTCTCCGTGTTCACACTGCGACCCATTACAACTACTACTTTTAGTAACGGATATCAAAATATGAAAGCTGCATAATGTACACGAACTTAAGGATTACATGATATGTTTATCATTTTCAATTTATATTCCTGTTAACCCACCCACACACAATATAACGAATCAAAATCACAATTTACATCAATCAAAAACAATTAAACCTCCACTGTTTATTATAAAAATCCTAAATTTTTCAAGTTTTTTTTTTTTTTTGCTGTGACTCGTATTACATAATTTGTGGGTGTGAGGAAGTATACAGTTCGATTCGCGGATTGCGTCTGGTGCTAATTGACAATTTTCTGTTTATTCTAAGGGTTGCACACTTCCAATCTTGTCGAGGGTGTTTACATCGACAAGTGCCCCATTGGCGATTATACACGGGCGCCTCCTCTCTCTCTATTTCTCGCTGTGTTTGCCAATAAAATACGTTCAGCACTTAAAGAAAATGTTTCTTCTGAGAGTCATGTTCGTCCTGACCCTTATTTCTTTTTTTAAATTGCAATTTAAAAATAGATGGATTTAACACCCTCCTGGTACTTGAATGTCATATATCCAGCTTTGCCTTTATTGTACTTTGTTGTAATATTATATAACTTACTATCGCTTATGCAATTTATTGTATTGTATTAATGTAATATTTTATTAATAATTTCTGCAAAATTTAAATTTTTCAATAAACATATTGAATATTATTTAATAAAAAGAAAACAAATTATTCAAAGTCAAGTTTATTGATCATCTGTATAGATATTTGAATAAAATTAATAAATTGTAGGGAATCATTTCAATTAAATAAATCTAAACTATATTAGAATTTATAGAAAAAACAAATCAATTATTTAATAAAAAAAATCAGTAAAACTTTATTTTACTAAAAAAAAATAGTATAAAAGATTTAACTGTTAATTTTTTGACAATATGATTGAGTCTTCAACTATGGACAAAGTTTCTTACAAATAATGAATTTAAGAGTGAGAAACTTTTATCTTCATCTTAAGTTAGTTTGAAGATTTTCATAAACTTTATAGAAGAAATTAGTCTTTGTTTTTATCTCAATAAGTGTTTCTTAGTTTTGTTTCCAACTGCGTCGAAATTTAGAAACACTACTAGAACTTCGTTGAACTTATGGAAAGTCAACTTTTATATCTTATAACAATTGTGTCTTCAACTAAAAGAAAATGAAGAAACTCGTGAATTTTGTTCCTTTAAAATAAAACTATCTAACTTAATTTTTCCTACTTAGTTTTGACTTTAGCTTTAATATTCTGATGAACTTTGTTATAGGAAATGTGACATATCTCATACTTTATAGATTGTGATGATTCTTTATTTTAAGTAATGAAGTCACGAGATGGCAGTTTTAGTTTGCAACTTTTTTCTTTTTTTTTTTAAATATTTTCAAAGTGGATGGATGGTGATCTCGTAGCTGTATGTTAGGCACTCACATATTGAGGATGTGATGGGAGGTAGAGAGGTGGTTGGTGGCACATGAAGATAGTGGAGGAGCTTCTGGTGGCGCGAGATACGACTCCGCGGCGGCGGATTTCGCCCGAAAGCCGGGGGACCATTTCAAAAGACTCAAAATTACTTTCGGGATAAGAGGGATTAGGTCGGGGCGGGCGCTTGTTTCGATGCGAACGGCATTAGACAGGCCTCGGTTCACGCGGCCAATGGCATTAGTCGCGAATTGCAGATTCCACTGATTGATTTTACTCTCCACGCTCGTACCAAAATCACCCTCGCTCTCTCTCTCATCCACCTACCAACTCACTCACCCTCATGCATTTCTCCGTAAATCGCACTCACTCTTTCACCATCCACGTCGACCCCTTTTTTTTTGCTGGGTATAATGTGTGTTACGTAAAGGGACCCGATGTGCGTGCGAACCACCCCCAACCCCCTTCCCAGACAAATTAATTGCTTTCTCTTTAATACTCCAAATGGAAATTGTCCACCAATCTATTACTTTTTGCGAGTCCTTCTAATTATATCCATACTCACCTAATAAAATCATCATAAAAACAATTCTTCAACTTACCAGAACTATGAAAACAAACATTATGGCAAAAATTTCAGTCTTGATCTTCACTCACTCAATAAACATCAGAAGATACACAATTAATAATAATTCAGAATTTGACATTTGACAATTAACAACTGTCATAAAGATAAAGAAAATAATTTGTTACTATAGCAACAAATTTAAACACAAATAGTCAAGATGAAAAAAATCGTGAAGTTAAAGAGAAACTTTTGCCTCTTTAAGATCGTCGTTAAAGTTTTGTGAATAATTTAATAATATAATTTTTTTAAATACAAACCTTAAAGAATTATTTAAAAATATGTAATTTAATAACTAAATGTTGGTTTTAATAAAGTTCCATGAAAATCATTATGAATTAAATTTTATTTATTTTTTTTATGTGTAAATAAATTTTGAATGCTTCGTCTCGTTTAATATAAAACGTTATCGACCAATTAACTTTATGATTAATGGTTCATCCAAGATCACCCTTTCTGTCACCATTAAAAATTCCTATAGACCGTACAAACACCTTAATGGCGTTCCATAATTTCCAGTCCATTTCGCATCAACTCTTTTCGACGTGTTTTGTTTTTCTCCGCTACGTTTTTTTTTCGTTTCTTTTCTCTTCAGTTGCGTGGGGGTGTGAATTAATTTATCTCCGGTGGTTGTTGTACGCCGGTTCTTTTTTAAATTTATTTTTCTCTTTCTGCATCCCCGACTCGTAACTACTGAAATTAATTTCTAGAACCACACATCCATTACCCCGTTGACATCAATACACGCAGGGGACTAATAAATTATGCCGCCTCGGACAAGATCAATCACCGGTGCTTATTTTACTCCTTCCAGTTACTTCCTTTTTTTTTCCACTATTCTCTTCTCTTTACGTCCACGTAAGTTTCTTCTCTCTCTCTCTCTCTCTGATGGCATTATTATTATTGTTACTTTGGGGTTCGTGAAAGGACGGAAAGTCGGCCGTTTCGGACGGTAATCCGTCAGGAGTCATCAGCGCCAACGATTCTTTGACTAATTTACCCATTTGTTTGGCTCACGCATTCATCTCTCGGACCGGGCGTTTATAAATGCAACTTTAATGTTCTCCAATCCCTCACGAAAGAAATAAAGACTTTTTTTCTACTTGGACGTATTTATGAAAGAACGTATATGTAATAGTCAAAGAGCAAGGAGGAATGTCAACGTTCGTAATTAGATTTAATCCAGCCATGACTAATGTAAAAGAACTGATAACAATGAGTTACGATCATCGATAATTCAAATATCTACTAAAAATGACCTAAAAACATGATGAAATAAAAAACAGTAAATTAGTAAAGGAACTAACATCGGTGTCTTTGACAACTTATATAAGTGTATACCAAATTCATGAATTTGACATTTCTCATACTATTAGCAATTTGCTGTCAACTACTTGTCAAAACTGTCAAATATATCCCATACACCAAGCAATTGAACAACAGTAATAAATAATACTGAGATATACCAAAAGTACTTATCAAATACTTGACATCAACTTCTGTCATTGGCGACTATCATAAGTAATATTGAGCAGAGTATCACTTTATACCAAAAATACTTGTCAAAACTGTCAAATATTTGACATACACCATACAACCTCTCTGTGTTTATGTAATTGGTAACTATGACAACTGTCAGAAGTAATATTGTCACTGCTCAATGTTTAAATGACTTTCAACCAAAAGTACATGTCAAATATACCAAATAGATATACCAAAAGTACTTATCAAATACTTGACATCAACTTCTGTAATTGGCGACTATCATAAGTAATATTGAGCAGAGTGTCACTTTATACCAAAAATACTTGTCTAAACTGTCAAATATTTGACATACATCATACAACCTCTCTGTGTTTATGTAATTGGTAACTATGACAACTATCAGAAGTATTGCTCAATGTGTAAATGACTTTCAACCAAAAGTACATGTCAAATCTGTCAAATATTTGACATGTCTCATATACCAAATAACGCAACTGTCAGTTTCACTATTATCTGTATCTATGACAACCATAATAATAAATAGTGAGTAGTAATCATATTAATTGATATTGTAATAACTTTAAGAAGTATTATTATTATTATTTCAATAATTTTCATTTCATTGATAAATAAAATTACTTCCGGAAAAGTAGATTATCCGAATAAAAAAATATTTGCATCATCAAATTGTTGCTGCACAATATTATATTTTTTATTACTACTTTCATATATATTTTTAAAAAAATCTATATATTGTGAATGTTGTTATCCGTTTTTTGATCAGCCATTTATATTGTTATAATGCTTCAGTCTATGTACCCTTTATTATGATTTTTTTATTAAATTTTATTTCATCATTTTTATTCGGATCCTCTCGCGTTTTATTATTATTTTTATTCATTTTTTTTTGTACTCCCATTTTGGTGCACAGGCCCGGGCTTCGATCCGACGCGAAACTGATACCTAATTAAATCAGTCTCGTTATAGCATCCAATTATTTACTGTTCAATGGGCAACAATTTCAGCGATGATTGCGCGAAAAACGAACCGAAACCCATTGTATAATTACATTTAGTTCGAACCTTTTATTCGCATAATATATTCCCCGGGTATATTTTTGTTACGTTATGTACATGTTATATATATACTTATGTACACGTATATGTGTATATAGATTATATTTTTATTAAGTGCAAACAATAGGTTTTTCGGGACGTTTAATTACCGAGCATTTCTCACGCTCTCTTTTACAAGAGGACAATGCGACCATCGTTCGAGTGAAAGCCAAAATAAGTATATTTATTACGTTTATTACCCTAACATTATATATTTTTTCTTCTTGTGTTGTAAACATGGTGTATTTATAAGCTATAATTAGGATAAACGAGAAGACGAATTGCACAGGTAGATCAATCATTATTATGGTAAATGTTCGAAAACTACGAACATTAAAATTGAAGAAATAGTACACATTATATAATAGTATTTTTTTTATTCATAATCCGGAGAAGAATTGCGTAAGGAGTGCGGATAGATCAATCATGATAGGAAAGGGCGGAGTGACATCGGTCGAGGGCAACTTCTTTGGGCCAGAGCCACTTGCTCCGTAACTAATGACACGTCCAGGGAGAGGTTGAAGAATGATCGCTTCGGTTTTGGGGGGCGGCGACGGCAACGCTCCCAGATAAATTTAAATAAATAACCTCGGAGACAGGACCGGGCGACGCGCGAAGAGCGATGTAGTGGGGTGAGTGCTGTGCTTTAATGGGGTAGTGGGTGGACAAGCTGGGAGAGGGCCGCCGCCTCCGCAGCCTCCTAATTCCTTAGGTTTCCCCCTTTTCACCGGAACTTCCGCCGCGAATTAATTACGAAAAAGCGGGATGCAGCGGAGGAAGTCAGGAAGGAAAAATTTGCAAATTAATTGACCTTCCCGCAAAAGCCTCCCCGAAAAAGGGAGGAACGAAGAAAATATGAGCGGAGGGGTGAAAGTTCAGGAATATTTCAACTTTTCCAGGCTCGAACATAATAAATGTTCTTCGTAGGAAATCCAGAAACCAACAAACGTTTATATTTTCATCAATCTTTTTCTATATTCAATAGGATCATTGACTTTATACAGCAATAAATTTATGATATTATTAATTTATAAAAAAAAGATATATTTTTTAAAAATTTTATTTTCAATTTCATTCAGTAAATTTAAGAAAAATTCTAAAATAAAAACTAAACTAAAAATTTGTATTAAAGAATTTCATTGGTATTAAAGAAATTATAGTCCTGTATAATACTGAAACTGAAAGCTGCAATTGCGATGAGTACAAAAAACACTTTATAAATTATTTATAATAAAAACTTGTATTTCGTTAAAAATAAGCGATTAATAATGAAACTGAAACTGAACAAATTTATAATATTATTAATTTATATAATTTTTAATTTAATTTAATTTGATTTTTCAATTTTGTTATCTAATCAAAAAATATATTGAAAAATAGAATCTTTAAGCTATTAAATTACGTTTAAAATACAAGATTACTTAAAGTATTTGGTTCGAGATCTGAAATTATGTTCGAAAACCGAATTTCATTTGTATTAAAGAAATGATAGTCCTCTAAAATATTGAAACTAATAGTTGGTACATCTGACAAATTAGTGTATTTCAGAAGTTAAAAGTGAGCGATTAATGATGAAACTGAAACTGAAAATGTTTCATCGATTCCTATAGGCAATTGCTGACCTTGGTTAATCCCAAATAAAGTGGTTCTTTGTGTTGCTTTCAGCGGGAAAGGGAGCGAACAATGATAAACCGAAATTGTTGTTTGCCGGTATTATCTTCTTTAATTCTTCGCGCTGCGGCGGCGACGAAGTCTGTAGTAGTAGTAGTAGAAGCAGTAGTAAAAGGAACCGAGTTCATTCACAATTTGCCACATTAAAAATCCATTGACACAATGAGGAGGCATAAACAATGGGGCCCGGGCCGCGGAAAACAAAAAGCTGCATCCGACACATTCGCCGGCATCTTTTGTTGCCGCCGCCAATGCCGCCAACGCCGCCGCCGCCTCCGACGTCGACATTTGTTATCAAATAATTTTGTTGTCCGTGAAATGTTCCCGATTCAAAACCAACAGGTTGCACCCCATTGTCAACGTACGTATACACTCACTCGAACACATATACATACACACACACACACACACAGTGAGAGAGAAGTCCTTAATAGAATTACCATAATAATATTGTCATTCTTATATTTAGCATAACAGAAAAACGGCGGGAACAACCCTCATTCACGTTCACTTTTCCAATTGTCGATTGTTGCGTAAACACATATACACATGCACGCATACACACACTCCTTCCCTTTCATCGGCGGCTTTTACATTCGACGCCTTTTTTTACGGCTCGCATCGTTTTTCGTACACAAGTGCAGCAGCATTGACATGACCACCCATTATACTGAAACCATTTTAATAGAGTTTGCATGCACCATTCACTTTCCACTTCATTATACACCAATCGATAATCTTCAGCACAATCCTCGAAATAAAGCACAAGCAACCTCAACGTCACGGAACGGCACAATCAAATCAATTGTTACCTCATTAACTGTTGCATCAATAATTAGTATTGCCAAAACTTAATGCAATTAAATTATATAATTTTAGGAGTATTAATTATCCTAGTTATCACGCTCTGCGTAACGTCAACGTCACATCAATATTTGGCAAGTTATCAAATCTTTTCTATGTTGAGTTAATAATATAATAGTTTATACTTGAATCATGCCAAAATTCATTTAAAAATAGCATTCGTTTGAAACGTAGAAACTATATGAAAATATATCTCAAACAACGAAAATAATAATAATATTACTATACCACTTTAGAAATAATGGTTGTAATATTATTATTACTCACTCAGTATATATCAAAATTTCCATGAATCTGCTATGTATTTTATATCCTTTTTTATTTGATATATGCAATGTGCAGAAAGTAATTAGTAAGTCGGACAAAGCGGAGGATCATAAATCAGGGACGACGAAGGGGGTAATAAGATAAATCTCTTGAAATGTGCGCGCCTTGAACGTCCATCCCCTTTCCCCTGCCGCCACCCCTCGACCCTCCGTTTCGCTGTCCAATATTAATAAAACACGTGGCTTCCGGTGATCCGGTCGCCGTTCCGGCATGTTATGGGACTGCGGGTCCAGCGTCCCTTTGATGCATTGCCCCCCCTCCCCCGGAAGCGATTAGCCCCCGGCCTGGAATGACCCATCGGTATCTCAGATCGACCATAAAAATATTAGTACTTCCTGTGTGTTCTGCTTGAAGACTGAAACTGCTCCGGATTCGACCGACCGGACCTGGGGTGAATTTCTTTTTTTTTTTTTGTCGGTGAAGGGGACAAAATGCAAGATTGTCCTGCATAAAATCGCAATTCTTTAATGTCATTAACAATACGTTTTCAAATATTTTTGTGAAAGACACTTCCAGTACTCCCAAAAATATATAATTTAAATAATGTAATAAATGTTTTTTTTTAACTAATAAAGTTTCCTTGTACCATATTTTGTGATGTTTGTAGAAAATTGGTTTTTAGGTTTTTTTTTTATTTGTAAATGATTACATTGAGAATTGGAACTAAATTTAATCTGAAATGAGCTTTAAAAAAAAGTAGGTTGGATGTTGAATGTTATTTGGAGCGTGGAAAAAAGAGGTGAAAAGGTGGAATTTCCTTTAAATTAACCAGGAGACAAGAGGCGGTCGGAAAAAGGAGGAACGAAAGAAAGAGGGAGAAGCATTGGAGAGAAGAAAAATGTATTTACAAATGGAAGTGGTAGTAATCTGAGTTGCATGCTGATTGAACCGTGCGGGGGGGTTGAAGAAGGATATTTAATATTTGCGAGGCGTAGGGAACAGAAGTAATAGCGGATTTGGACCTCGATCACGTCTCCGGTGCGGAGAAGGGCGCCGTCCCAACCACCCACTACCCCCAAATATATGTGTGGGGGCTGCCGTGTTTTATATACGTTTGCCGCTGCTTTCGGGGGAAAACCCAGAAAAAAAATCTGAACCCTGCGAATACCAAAAACCTTCCACCCTTCCACATCCCCCCTCGAAACACCACCCCCCCAGGGCCGGCGGGGGTGGCTTTTTATGAGATTTTTTTCCCATACTCCACACACCCCTCCCTCTGTCCTCGTTCACAACGTCTTCTTCTTATCCTTTCTTCTCCTTTTTTCATCCGCCACCAGAAAAATCCCCGGCAATCTCGACCAGACAGATGTCTTGCCGTTTTATTGGCTCTCTTCCATGCACTGAATGAAAATCTCATCCCATCCCAAATCAAAACAATCGACTCTCTAATCGGTTTGTCGGTATACATTATTAGCGACATCTAGTGAAAAATGAATAACCATAATCAATTTACTAAAAGAAAAATTTCTTTCAATCAACTTTTCTTCTAATTGTTTTGATAAATAAAATTCAAAGCATCTTTAATATTTGAGTAAAAACAATAATCTGTTTTGCTGTTCAACTGTATTTTGATAAAGTATAATTCACGAATAATTGGATTAAAAAAAAACCTAAACCTAATTTCGGTTCTAGAACATTATTTTGTTTAATTAGTTACAAACTACTAATCTAATTTAGTACTAGAAACTATTTCCCTCTTAATTTTTCAGATAATTTGAATTTTGACTAATTATATTTTTTACCAATATGAGGATTGGTTTATCATTTGAATTCAATATTAAAAAAAACTCTGAAAATGCATCAAAATTGTGAAGGATTAATTAGAATTCTTAATATATAAAAAAGTAATAAATGGTTTCGGTTTTCGAACAATACATTTTTCAGTTCATTCTTGAACGAATTTCATGTTCATTATCACACTTGCAAATACAGAATATAAAATTATATGATTATTATACAATTACAATATAAACTTTTGTCGTATGCTTCAACTAAACACAAATGCAGAAATTGTGAAAATATTCGTGACTGAAAAAGCAGCAACCACGTGTATGTTGGAAGGCCAATTAGGAGAGAAATGCAGGTGCACAAAAACACAAGTAATTTGTTGTTGGTTTTCAAAAATAATCTTTTCAATGCACAAACACACGTGCATATGAGGTTTCGCGAATGTGCGTGTGGGTGGGTGGGTGTTTTGTAATCTTGTAGATCTCGCATGTTCGCAGCTTGTATGCACGTACATATATACATACATATACACATGCACACGTTTCGCGTCGCTCTCTCAGAAATAATTACTGAGCGTTTTATTACCTAAGTAGTTATTAGAAAACGCAGCAGAGCTCTGTCATAAACAAACACAGTGTGTTCCAGTAATTATGCACTTCAATGAATATTACCCCCACACACACACGTACGCACATGAAAATATGCACACACGTACAGAGCTAATTAGCTAATTTTCACTCGCTAAACTCGCCGTTGTTCCATTCTTTCATTCGAGTAAAAAAAATTGAACAGAACGTTTACATGAAGAAAACTGAAAGAGTGAGCGAGAGAAAAACAACAAAACAAAAAGGACAAATAAAAAAAAACTGGGGTATTTCAGCTTCAACAGTTGGCTGCATGTAATGAGCACTTTTATTTTATTTTCGTTTTGTTTCGTTGTTGTTATGTGCGAGCGGCTGCGAAAAATAATGCATGTTATGGTAATTTGCGTTGGAGCGAATAAAACGCTGTTTAAATTAGTTCGCGTTTAAATTTGATTCCGTTCAATTCAGGAGTTTCGCTTAGTGCGAAATATAATTAATAAAAACCACACTCGCATCCCACACATTCTCACTCCCACGCATTTATTTTTTTATTAATTTCTCACATTTTTCATGCTGAATTTCTTAGAAATTTTATCATTTAGTTATAGTTTTTTTGTAATTATTTTTATATTATTTTCAAGAAAATAAAATTATTGAAAAATACATTTTGATATAATAATAAAATATGTGTATGAAGTAAGATTACATTTCTAGTTTTCATTGGTTTAATAATATTTTATAAATTAATTTATTATAAATGTAAGCTTTTTTTATATAATTAAACTTAATTGTTTAAAATTAATTTTTTTAATTGATATTATTGTATTTATGGTTGAGATTTAATAATGGATGCAGGAGGATGTCAGGTCCATTGAAATCGAGTTCTTTCTTGTAAATGGAGGTATGTTGATTTTTTTTTGTGCCAGGGGTTTCGGTCGACGTAATTGACCTTGAACGAGGTTCGAGAGAGGGTCAGCTCGAAATTATGCAATGTTCTTATGATTATTTGGAAGAAATGAGGGATGAATGTTGTCGAGGGGTGAAATGCTGGTTCGTTAGTAAGTAGCTGCATCACGATGGTCGAGATGAGATGAGATGAGATGGATGAAGGAGAGAATGTAGTTGGCGCATTGACCGATTGCGCTACTGTTGCGAGGCGTTTCGGCTTTTCAGACCGCCCTTTGAACTAGGAGTGGCCTGTCGGATCTGGAGCCCCACTACCAACATCATCCGCCACCACCACTACCATCGACAGGGCAGCCACCTCCTCTGTCCCTCTTGATGATGCTGTGGCTGCTGCACACACGCAAGAAGCAGGGCCGCCACACCAACATCACTCGCACCGCGCGTTGTCCGGCGACGGCAATCCTACCTAAATCTAAACCATCAATCCAATTCGTAAGCGACATTAGCAACAAACTGGGTCCAAACTAAAATATTTCGCTCTTTTTCTATCACACATATATTTATTTGTTAGTTACCCTTGAAGGGACGCACGTGGATCGTACATGGTTCAAGGGGTCGGAAACGGAACAATGGGAAATCCCTTCGCCCTCAGACTCGCTCCATATCGCTCTCAATCCATCGCCCTTTCTCTCTCTCTCTTTAGCACGTTTAAATACTCGCCAGATTTGTGCACCTGGTTTTCGCCTAATTTAAAGCGTCGCGTAAAATGTCCCCTCGTGTCTTCTCTCTTCAACCGCTTTCCACCCAGAGTGTGTCGTTACGTGCCGGAGGTACAGTGCCGGCAAAGCGGCGAGGTCGAAGGTCGCGCGCGGCTCCTTCCTAGGTTGTTCAAAAAATTGAATAATCGCGTTTGCGATTTCCGGTTTAGACCGGAGACTGTGCCCAACAATGGCCGCTGCCGATGCAACAATGGGACGAAAAGGGCCAGGCGCGCACTTCCTCTCTCTCTCTCTCGAACACACACGCTCCCTTTTCGTCCCTATTCCGTCCCGACATCGATTACCGATATATACGCGAACTCCAAACTTGAAGCTCTGTCGCATTGCCGTACACAGAAACCTCGGAAAACACCGAAAGGGTTACCCCCCTTCACTAAACTTACTTTACAAAAACTTTCAATTACCTTTTAATAAGCAACACAACTTCAGAACTAAAATCTGCACAATTTTAAACTTAACTATTTATTTTACAAACGTATACTTAATAACAATTGTTCAAATTAACATTTAAATAATTCATCTAAAGAGAAATCTTAAGATAAACAATGTATCTTTTCAATAGTTAAACAACAGATTACAATTATCCAAATTAAGATGAACAGAATATACTCATAGTTGTATTTTATATATTAAATAATTAATAATTTTTCTAATTAAAATTTGTATTTTAAAATTAGGAAAGTTTTTGTTTCCATAAATCAATATTTTATTGAATTTAACAATTAAGATCCAAAATTCTGGAAATGATTCATATTTTGTTGGATTTCAAACCTCCATAATTATTTCTTAATTTTAAAATTTCAATTAATATTTCGAAAAACTTGTTTAAAAAAATTAGTACATTTTCTATTTCTTATAATTTAACATGAAAAATTACTGTTGTATCGATTTGTCTGAAAATTGAAAGTGCAATGAATATAGAATGATAATCGAAAATTGATTACGACCTAGGATTAAAATCGATGGGCGAAACGAAAGTCTAAACTTTGCACATTCGACTATTTGACCTTTTTTCCCACCAGTAGTGCCCTTTCCTCGACGTGCGGTAAACGTTAACTAATGAATACGAAACGCGGCGGTATTTATATATTATGCTAACGAAACTTAAATTGGATTGAACTTTACGAGCGATTCGAAAATGCGCAGCGCTGCTTACATATAAATGCGTTTGTTTCGAGCATTTATAGACATGAAGTGAAAGTCGTTACGCAATAGTTTCGCATACAGAGAGTCTGCTTGATTAAGATTTTGGGATTTATTGTCCAAAATAAAACGTTTCCGTTTCCGGAAATTCATGGGAAATCTGCATCGGTCCGGCCCTGCACGAGTGCTGAGAATGGTCCGTATCTAATCAACCCTTCTAATGAATTGCAAAACATCACTTTACATATTCATATGCGAGTTTAATTACGACTCGCACAGACAGATAAATTTGATTAACTGGTGATTAAAGCAAACATTAAAATAACTTTAGTATTTAAAACCGATTTTAATAACAGAATATTAATATTTCAATAAAAATATTTCAAAATTGTTTTCATAAATTTGATACATTAAATAAATTATGCATTATTAAGATTGTTATTTATGAAATTATTATAAAATCTTAATTAATAAAAAGAACAATTATTGATAAATATTTGTAATATTAAAGAATTAAATTTTTGTAACAAGTTAAATAATTGAGTTATTTTTTTATTCAATCTGTTTTCAACTGTTGCTGGCGCTTAGGGAATTGAACTTTACTGCAGGTACTACAGAATTAATAACAATATGATATACAAGCACAGACGGCAAAGAATGAAAGAAAAGTGTATCACAAAACACAATTATTTGCGTAACAAGTTGAATCTTTTATGTTTGCGTTTCATTGTGGTGCGTGCGACAAAAAACTGTAGATGCGAGATGCGTAGCTTTGCGAGGGGTGAGATTTTTGGAACCGCTGGTATAATTTCGTTGAAGGGAAATTTTTCGGGAATAACCAACCCTCCTCTTCGTCTCGGCCCTTTTGCACCGTAGTCGTCGGGGTCGCGATGTCACCCCGTGATTACGGTGCGGTTTCAAAACTAAATCCCGAAGCACACTTTTAAACGCACCCTCCGCTTCCCGAAACCATACAGCTTTATCTCTAATACTCTATCAAATTGGATGGATGCAATACGTACAACGAGGGAACAAAAATATATTTTTTTAATTTATAGTTTTTTTTTTTAATTTCGTTTTTATTCATGTGTTAATATCATATACTTCAAAGTATGAAATAGATGTAATAGTTTGATCCAAGCAATTTAGTATTTAATTTTAACTCGACTGTAAAACTCATATGCTTTTCTATCATTTATATATTTTTTTTATTAAGTAAAAATTTAGTATTTTCAATATTTACAGCTAAATCTAAAAAGTCAATTACATTTCTAAATTTAAAATACAATTTAAAATTATAATATTTTAATTCTTATAAATTCAATATGTATAAAAATAGTTATTTTATTGTAGTAATTTAGTATTTGGTGAGGAATAGTCTGGTTTTGTGATATTTTCTTATGGTCGTGGGATGAAGAAAAGAAAAAGCTTAATTGGCTTTCGATAGTGCAGCGAAATCCGCTCCAGCCGCTGATGATGATGATGATGATGATGGGAATGCAAAGAACAAAGGGCCTAATAGATTTCGAGGAGTCTTAAACGCTGCCAAAGCAATTATACTTTCGGAAAACTGGAGGGGCCCCAGTCATTATCGACAATTAGAGCGCAACGCTAATTACTTTCTTATGTATATATCTATATATATATACATAAGTATAGTATATATAGAGTGAGAGCTACGTAATCTCTTCTAGTGCCTTGGAAACATGGACTCGTTAAATAAAATATAAAATAAGTTGGAAGAAAATAAAAATGAGTCGACGATGACGGAGGAGAAGGAGAAGGTGGCAGTCGGCGGAAGAACGAGACCGAGAAGATTATTATTCTAATGAACGAGATTTATATTTTTTATTTGATTCTCGGACGTGGAGCTAATGCGTCTTGGTTAATGCGGAAAGAGTATGAGAGATCACGACTCGCTCTTTTCTTCCTCGAAAACATTCACACACCTGGAGGACATAACGCGCTCGAACTGGACATTTGTCTTTCGCTCTTTCCAATGACACGCAACATTAGGATTTGGAGAACCGTTGCTTGCGTGTTTCCGGTTATCATTAATATCCACGCACGCATAAATCATCATCTTCACATTCCAAATTTAAATCGTTTAAATCAACGTAAATTTCTATATAATTCGATTTCTATAAAATCATATTTATTGAAAATTATCTTCAAAAATAAAGTGGTAAAAAAACTAATATTATCGTTTCTCGTGATCTTTAACTCGATGTAACAGGATACTCTATTTTTTTTGTTCTTATGCAGTTGCGTTGTTTGCTGGAGGGTGGTATTCGTTACGTAATTGGACGAGTGTTTTTGCGGTTTGGAAATTGGTGAGTCTGAGGGTACGAGGAGGGATAAACAATGAATGAAACTACTTTCATCTGTGCGGGGCGGACCGACATCAAACGGATCCCGACGTGGGATATGAAGGAACAGTTTAACAACGGACGGATGAAAATATATATAGATCGAAAAGGATCTTCGCCTGTCATTATGTATTCGATCCAGGTAATTTGCTGAAACAAAATATGAATGGTGAATCCGATACTTTGCATCCGTCCACGTGGGAAATTGTTAAATGAAATTCTTAAGCAAAAACGCGGCAAACCTTCCTTTTCTCCTATCAAGTTTAGTTGTTATTCTATCTAGTTCACTCATTTAGAATCAGAAATTAAGTAGTTTTTTCGACTTTTAAGTAGAATTTTTGAATATTTCCTTCGATTTATTAAAAATATAATTATTTAGATTATATAATTTAAAACGATGTCATTTACTGATGACATGCGACAGTTATGTCATTGAAATGTCACCTTAATTTGTGGTAGTAATTATAGTTACACAATCTCGAACGAATTATGTAATTGCACGGAGAAAAACTGTTGGTGACTTCTGGTGTGTACAGTGACGAGGGGCGAAGTGCGGTGAGGATAGAGGGAAATGGGCGAAGGGCATATATCTCGCATAGGCACGGTCCAGGTGGCAGTTCGGAATCACAATTGTAATGCAAATTCCACCCCAGGTGTGCCGAGGGTCAGGGGGACATCAGTTTGACAACCAGAACCGCCACCTCCTCCTCCTCGTCCACCTCTTCCTCTTCAGCTACCTTTCATCTGCATCACCACAGCATCTCACCTGAAATAAAAAGAAATAATTATTGAAAGAAATATATATATATAATTATATCTAATAATTATAAATTATTTTATAGCTAAACATTATTTTTAAATTTAATTTCTATTTTCAAGATTTTCATCTATTTATTTAAGATTTTTAGTATTAAAAAAAGTAGAAATTAAATATAAATTTTGGTAAAATTCCAATATATCTTTAATTTGAAAAATGTAAATAACCACAATAAAATGTTGAAAATGAAAGTTTGGATAAATTTAATTAATAATGGGCGGATATATCCGCCTCTACTTTACGTTGTATAATTTATAATATTTTGTTTTTTTTTTCATATAAATTGTTAAACGTGTATCAAATATTTACAAACAGACTAAATTAATTAAGGTTGAAAGAATTCGTAAAAAAAATGAAATAAATGTTCCAATTGAAATTAAAGTTTCTCCATTAAATGAAATGGAATTGGAAAGAAATAAATTGTATTTGATAGGTTATGCATATTTCTTCACTTTTGACTGGAAACTGTTATACGAATGAGTGAGTGTGTGTATATACGTTCCCATCCTTCGATAACAAAAGAAGAGGAATGAGTCACAAAGTCCCAGTTTCGAGATTTTCTTTCTCCTATATACTTTTTTTTTGTTTCCCTCGACAGGGGCGACGTCATTAGCACGCACGCGCTCGCTTCCGGTTCCGGTTCCGGTCGTCGCGCCCTCTGCCTTCGCGTCTGCCGTCTCCTTCATCTGCGTGGGGAGGCGGCGGTGGTGAGAGGTTGGATCCTGCTGCACCGAGGACTAGTCTAGGAGGACTCCCATTACTCCGGGCAGACTTAAACTCGCTAATGCAGTTTGAATATTTTTTAGCAGTTGATTTATGAATGTCTGAGCAATAAGAGAGTTAGAGAGAAAGAGGGTTTCTCCATCCCCCATTCTGCATCCTAATTGAGTATTCTTGTTTGCCGATTCGCTCCGCGATTGTTTTTATTTGCCGAAGCCACCTCGTGACCGCAAAACCATCGGGATGATATAACTTTCTCATTAGTGCAAAAACTTTATCGCTCACCATGCTAATTCCCATTGTGAGAAAGACCCTTCACGTCTTTTCAGTTTTTCAGATCCACTGTACAAATTCACATCCAAACTATTTAAATTCAATCAAAATTTTAATTATATCTTATAAACAAATTATATAATTTAGTTTCTTTAAATAAGATGAATTCAAAGAAAATTATGTACATTATTTTCCTCTTAAATGATTAAAGTCGATAGGATAATATTGTGAAGATAAATCTTCACGGATTATTAGCATCATGCGTTGCTTAACTTTCGTAATCTATTTATATACATGAAGTACTCTACGGAATTGTAATAAAAATGACTACCCTATTTTTGGTATGTTCAGTGAAAATAAAACTAGTTTAATCGTGTAAATTGGTGAATGAATTGGAAGCTAGGAAAGGAGCGAGGATAGTGGGTGCAGGAATAGTGTACAAAAAACGGAGAGGGAAATGCGGAAATAAAACGAGGAATATGGTCGGAATGTAATCCATCAGCTATTGCATGTGGAATGGAAATGCTTCAATATTGACAAATGATTCGGAATTAAATGGAAGGCTTTCTGCTGGCGCTCTCCACGCCTGCCAGCCCATGCCCCCATCCCCCCCGCGTTCTCTCACACACAGCAGTACGTTATGTACACTTTTTTTTGTTCTTTTCGCTTGCATCATGTTGTTGCTGCCGCCTCCAACATTTTCGCCCCTTCCACCCCCTCGTCGTGTACACGTATATTTATTTAGCGTAAGCGCGCTTTCGGGGCAAACTCTCTCTCTCTCTCTCATCAAATATTCAAGCAATTACATCCGAATTTAAGTCCCGGGCTACGCTGCGAAAAAAAGGGCGCTCGCCCCGTGCAAACACACGAAAAAAATGTTTTTTCCCGACGTTGATTTTTCGAAAGGCCCTCGCGTGTGCATTCGTCCGGTGCGCACACCTCAATACCTGCACAAGTTTGCGTTTCTCCAACAGCGCCTTTGATCAATTCACTTTGCGCGTTTTCCGGGGGCGCTTCGCCACCCCCCATTTCGCGCAGGTGGGCCGCATTCCATTTCCTTCTTTCCACCTCGCGTTTTCATACAGTCTTTTTTTCTCTTTCTTTTCTTTGCGTATTTGTAATCTCTCTCCTTCTGCCCCCTTTTTTTTCCACCCCATTATTATTTGCACCCAATGAATATTTCATTTCCCATCGTCTGAATCAAATAATAAGTTAGTTCAAGACTTCTCCATTAAAGTTCCACCAAGACGACTTCCGACGCCTCCAGTCTCCTCTTCAAAAAAAAAACAACGAGTCACATTTAACACAGTTTTCATTAATTTTCATCTTTCAGTTTAATAATTACGAATTCTATTAATACTCATTTTTTAGTTCCTCGTTTTGACACAAGGTTACAGCTGTCATTTCGCGACTGACTGAAAAATTTCAAATAATATTTAAGTTACTTTAAATTTCCTGATTTCCTGACATTCAAACTTTCGTTTTTGACATACAAGTTCATGTGTTAAGAGAAATGTGGGTCAATATTTAAGTGGTGGAATATATTTAATTTGTCGATAAAATTGTTAATTGCAACCCTTAATTATGAATTTGCTGAATGAATTGAGATTTAGCTTATGGAATTGAACTGAAAGTCAATGGTTAAAATGGAGTCACACAAGATTGCGATATTGAAGCAGCGTTGCTATGGAAAGTCTTGCGTTGCTGCGAGACGGGAGATGTCAAATTTCACGTCACGCGTGTCCGATACACATATTTCTTGCGCGAATTATGCAAATGGGGGAATGAGTGAACGAGGAGAAGGTAATTTTATGTAACAAGTTTTGGTTATAACGGAAGCATGTAATTTAGTAAAGTTGCGTCGTACAAAAGTAAACTTAACAATTAACAAACTTTCCTGTGTATATGTAAACCCCCCACGTAACGCGCCGACGTTGACGTCGCCGTCGTCTAAGTCTCAGTCTCCCTTTTCGTCCGCCATTTAAAGTTTCCCATTTTAAGTTTCCGAATTTCAGAAAATTAATTTCCGAAACAAAACCTCTGCACCAAACCGAAAACCCGTCCCTTATTAAAATTTATTACGTCTTCTTCCCTCATCCCGTTTCTCATCTCTAGAATGTATTTTTTTTCTATTCTCAGCAAATCCAAGTTCGTGAGAAGTTTGCTACACGACGAAAGGGGTTTTGGGAAAGGTCACTTGTCGACGTTTCTTTTTCATCATCCCCGGATCATTGATTTACGCTCTTTTTTCCCCCTAAGTTGCATAAAAGTTGTTTGGAGAGAAGTTGCGTTTCAGGTCGCGGGGTCACGCAGCAGCCACCGTCATCGTCTGGAGCTCACATAAACTCGTTCCATCCCCCAACGACTGGGAACGAAAACCAGTCTCTTTTCAACAATTAACTCGTTTCCATCCAGCTTCTTCATCCCAACATTAACGAAATCGATTACACTATGCATGTCTCGTTTAATACAACTAATCACAAGAGCTTCGTTCTTTGAGAACAAAAGTATAGTTTTTTTTCCTTTTCTGTTCCGAATTGGGGATGGAGAAACGTTTTTCTGTGCCTGCTGAACTCGGTAGCCTGTAAAAACAAATCGCACGGGGGATCGGCCCATTCGAGCGTATGCTTGGAAAATATAAATCAATATTTGGTTTGTGTTCTCCTGCCAAAACAAACACCATGAATTATTGGAGAAACGATCAAAAAATATATATAAAAACCATATCCATATAAAAACTAAAAAAGAATAAAGAAAAATATGGGATTTAAAGATCTCAGGAATACTTTTATATAATAGATGGATTTTGAAATGCCGAAAAAGGTTATTTCTGCAAATAAATCCACAAATTGAACAATTTATGACAGGTCTATTTATTTATCACTTATTTTCTATAAACTATATTAAACTCTTAACAGACAGCATTGTTTGAGTTCAGTCACCAAATTAAAGCTGAATGTTCTCATTTTAAAACGTGAGCACTGCTATAGTTGTATTGTATGTTATTAAGACGTACTTCACTTGAAGAAAGGTTCGAAAAAGTATTGTCTTTACATTTTTGCTTATATCTCAAAAAATATGAGCGATACATAAATAGTTGAGTAACTAAATTAAAGTAAAATGTTTACTCTTTAAAGTGTGTCTACTTGTAATTTAGACGTGATTTACTGTCAAACTTGAAGAAACGTTTTAGTAAGCTTCGAAAAAGTAGTGTCTATACATTTTTGCATATATATCGAAAAGTATTAGCGACAAATAAATCGTTGAATAACCAAATTAAAGTCAAATGTTTACGCTTTTAAACGTGTGTACTGGCATAGTTGTGTCATTTGTCAATTAGACGTGATTTACTATCAAACTTAAAGAAATATTGCTTTGGAAGCAGTGTCTTTACATTTTTGTTTATCTCTAACAAAACAATTAATTCATTATCATTTATTAAAAGTTTGTGTTGTTAATGTTATATTTTACTTGAAGTTATATAATATGTAAGGTAAATAATTGAAATATGGTTGAATATAAATTGAAAAAAAATGTTGGTATATTAATAAGTTTGCAGGAAGAGGAAAAATGCGAGGACATTGTTGACGACTTCTTAGTGTAGAAGTTTCAACGTCGTCAACCCTTTCCGTATTGATTAGGGCGAGATTGTCAGCGTAGATGTATTATGTACATGTGCAGGACGGAGTGAGAGATATTGAGGTGGATGAAGAGAACGCGAGAGAGAGAGAAATCGTGCGGATGCGAAAGGCATTGTCTGGAGCTCTCTCACACACACACACACACACACACACATATATTTGTGTATATATATATAATTCTGTGACAGGCTAACTAAGTGCGTGTCTGTCAAAAGCAGAGCCAGTGCTCAGTGCCTAGCTATCATTGGAGTTCCGGACCATTACACACTCACACCATTGTCTCTCTCCTGATGGACATATCCATGTCTCCGACGTGCCGTGATAACAACTCCATAATATATCTGTTACAGACGGGAACCGAACGGTTAATCGAATCACGAATTCATACGCACACACGATTAATGGACCCACCATGGTTCATCATTAAACGGTGGATGCTGCTCTCTCCACACGCCCATCTCGCAAACGTGACACAATATCGAAAAAGAAAGATTTAACACCAATTCATACCTGATGATATAAAAAGATTATTCAACCAAAAATCATAATTTCAACTTATTTTGCTTATCATTTACCGTGTATTAAGAATAGGGCGGATATATGGTCCTCGTGTCTATCAATTTAAGTTTTCTAATTATTTAAAGATTTTTTATTCTTTAAACATTTCAATCTATCATCGTAAATAAATATTTGTTATTCAGATTACCTCATCCGTTCGCCTGCAGGCAGATCCTTTGAGGGATTAATAAAATAATAAGGACAAAAAAAAATGGTAAGTGAATTCTGACTAAGGTAAACCTAAAGGTGCATAAACATTCCCATGTAGGTCCTTTTCCCCTTTTGTTCATGGTATTAATATATATTTTTTTTGCGCGTCGCGTGGAAATGTTTTCGGGGGTGGGATTAAAGCGGCAAAGGCCCCGCGGCGTTCACCTGAAAAACCTATGCAAACAATAACCGTAATTTGTACGTAACGAAAACAAACAGGAATGAAACGGGGTTGTTGGTTGGTTGATGGTGGTGCGGTGGTGGAGCGCACCTTTTCCGAAACAGGATCCTAAACAAGCATCAGATTATAATAATGCGAAGCGGAGTAGAAAGACGAGATGGATCTCATTGTTGCGTTTAATTTTTCCGGAAGGCTATTGCATTATTTACCATGTCTGCATTTCATATTCTACTCTTTTTTTTTTTTTCGCTCATTTTCCTCCCCATCTCTATCTATCTTTTCGTTCGCGGTTCTTGACAGATGCGAACTAACGAAGCATTGAACTGTCGCTGATATCCACAATTAAATATAATCCGGGATTGAAGCCCTCACGGAAACTGAAACACGTAATGACGCGTGGAGGAGAGTTAATCCCGGCTGCGCCGCCTCCACCGCCGCCGTCATCCCCCTTGGATCCACGACCTGGGTCGAATCCCGAAAACCCTGGAGCGGCGGTCTATATCGTGTTAGTGCGATTATCACGCGTGATTCTCTCGCATGACGTTGTCTAGGGGGTGGCGGCGGTGAGACGCGGACGAAGGGAGATGGGCGCGTGTCGGGACTACTGTCTGTTGGACCAACAGTAACCAATACACCATTAACTTGGGCCTGGGGCGTCTCATTTTTGAGCTTCCTCTTCCCTCCGTCCACCTCCCCCGTTCACTGTTCGCTGTATCCAATTTATGAGCGTCGAGTGGATTTAATAAGGGAAGGTTTCGCAGATTATTGTCACGCGACACGCCACGTGGACACTTTCCATACGCTACGTACACACGCACACTCGATACATTTTATTCTTTATTTTTTTCACTTTCCCACATCCTGAATTCATTACACTCACTCGCTCACTACTCTCTCTCCTATCCCAGCAGACTCTCACTCCGCTTCGCATCATCATTATTATTATTATTGTGCAATCCACCCCTTCGATCCCATAAAAAAATAGAAACGTGCATCGATACACGATGCTTACTAGTTTTTTTTACGACGTTGATATATTGTTTTGGCAGCTGTCAACATTACACAATCAATTTTTTGTTTCGTCAGCCAGCTCAATTATTTAAAATCTTTCCACCCAAACTAAATTATATTAAAAAAAGTCTCTTTGTTTTAACAATTACTTTCAAATCTTTGTATAACTTATTCAGTAGTCTTCATCCATATATTTTTGTCATTCAACAAACACATAATTACAATTTACTCAGTATCTTTATAGGTTATTAGTTTTGACATATGTCAAAATTTCATAAAAGTAAATATCTATCAAAATATTGCTGTCATTTTGTAATTAGTGAATTCAATTAATTTTATAATAAACAATACCGAAAGTCCTGAAGTTATTAACAAAATTATGTAATTTTTGTTTTTAATTAAATGAATTTTATAGTGCACATTCTTGTATGTAAAATTTAATCTTTTCGGACATCGTCACGATGAATCAACGAATTAGCTACTTAGTATGATTAATTGCTGGTCCGAAACGGTTTCAACTCCTTCTCACGTTTTCGGACAGATGTCGACATTTATTCGGTCGTTGTTTAAATGTTTGCGGACGCCCGTAATTTCGGTTTTATTGTGGCGCATTTTGCGTTTATTTCGTTCGCTGCGGTCGGGAATGGCGGTAATTATGATGTGGAAGGCATCTGGTTGGATGCGGCATAATGAGGATTGTAACAATTACGGTGCCGTTTTCGCACGCGATGCACGATGCACGACGTGCAGACGTGAGAGGAAACGAGAGATGAAGAGTGAAAAAATAACAATAAAATATAAAGATGAAATGGAACGGCGCAACAATGATAGTAATTATAATATCATATCGAATGAAAAAGGGGAGCGGTGGAAAGAGAGAAATATGGATGCAGATGGGGTAGAAAGAGAGGTTTTTTTTTTCGCCCTGTATTTATTTTCGAGAGAGCGAATTGCATAACGAAATTGGGAATGTGGGAAAAGCGGGTGTAAATTTGCACCGTGCTGAAGTGCACATACACACACTCATCCACGCCTTTTCATTGCATTATTATTATTTGGAGGATTACGTTTTTTTTTTTGGTTTTCACACATCGTTTATTAGCTTCAATTTGATAATGCCATTTAATCCCTTAAAATAATTTTCACATTAAAAACTTAATCGTTATTAACACCTCTTAGTATTAAATATATTAATTTAAAAATTTATAAATTGAATGTTTATCTTTCATAAAATTGACTAGTATAAAAAAGTTATTGATAAGGGTTACTGAAATTAATATTTAATTGATTAATAATGGAATGATTAAAAATCATTATGAAAATTAAAGAACATAATTGTGAACAATTTTGTTCACCAAATATAATTTTAGGAAATTATTACGTTTTTGACAGTCACCTCTAAAATTTTATCTAAATGCACGTTTGAATTCGAACTATTATCATTAGTAGATATTTCGTTATTAAATAATAAATCTATGAAAAGCTGATTTTGACAGGTGTCAATAAAATGTTGTTGATTTTTATTATAGCAAGTGTATGAGATCCTTGAAATTAGATCATATTTTATTCATATCAAAATATTTTTTTAAATTTATGATTTTGACAGTTGTCACTGAAAACATTACTCATTTTAATTATAGCAAGTGTATGAGTTCAAAAGCATTATGTAAATAGTATAATTAGGTAGACTATATTAAAATCCTTAAAATTACATAATATGTTGTTCTTAAAAAAATAATTTTATAAATTTGTATTTTTTGATTTTGACAGTTGCCAATGAAAACATCACTAATTTTAATAATGCAAGTATATGAATTCATAAGTGTTAAGAAAATAGCCCAATTGGGTAGAATAAATAAACATCCTTGTAATTACATCATAATTTTGTTTAAAAAATATTTTTGTAATTTTATGATTTTGACAGTTGTCACTGAAAACATTACTTATTTTAAATATAGCAAGTGCATGAGTTCAAAATAGACTATATAAAATCTTTGAAATTGCATATGTTCTTAAAAAAAATAATTTTGTAAATTTGTATTTTTAGATTTTGACAGTTGTCCATAAAAACATCACTAAATTTAATGATGCAAGTATATGAATTCATAAGTGTTAAGAAAAGAGCACAATTGGGTAGAATATATGAAAATCCTTCAAAATATTTTCGTAATTTTATGAATTTGACAATTTTCAGTGACATCTGTCAAAACCTTAAAGGTATCAAATGTCACTGAAAATATTGCTAATTTGAATCGCGTGCAAGTGTCGATCAAATTAATTATGGTGATTTCGCGAATTAGGTGATGTATATGGGATTGGGAGAACGCCTACGTTCGTTATCGTTCTGGGGATTCGGAATGGTTGAAAAGTTGTCGCAATCAATCTTCTTCGCTCGTTATACGGCTGTGTGTGCGAGCTGCAGAGTTGTCTTAATGTGTGCATCGCACATAAGCCTAACAAGGCCTGACAATTATTCCGGGTAATTAAGCCTTGCGGAACTTTTCCCGGAGTCGCTTTCAGCTCCCGGTAATTAAGAGAGTTAGTTCGGGTGGGCACGTCCCGAAAACCGAACCCCAATCCATCCACCCATACGCCCACCAGAAGAGAAGGCCAAGATTTCTTCGTTCCCATTTCTCGCTTTTTCTCCCACTTCTTCATCTTCTTCCCTTCATCCAATCCACCATTGTCTTTGCGATTGACACGCGCTGCACTTTACGCTCCTGCGATAAATCTCCACCTCATTAAATCCGATTTTCCACACCCGCAATTTCACACACACACACACACACACATACGCTCACGCACGCCCTTAATTAAATTCCTTCCGGCGCGAGCAGAAAGCTTAATTACAATTTTTTTCCTCGTTACTTCATTAAACTTCACCCTATTTACTAGTTTGCTTTACTTGTTACAATCTTTTATATTTCACGAATCTTTTCATCCACTTAATTATATACCCTATAGATTTATTATTAAGAAGATACTAATTAATTTACAGACAATCAAATAAGTTTTTTTTTCGTGTAGTTATTTCTTTAATTGATGAAATTAATATGTTTGAATATTTTGTTAAAGTTTGAATGAAAAAATATGCCAGGACACGCACAAGTGAACAACAAACAGTCGAACGAAGTCAAACAGCGAAACATTAACAAGCGGTTCAAATATGCTGTAGCCTGTGTGGAACTAGTTTTAAATGCTACAACAACAATGAGCATATAGCAGCGTACTGTACTGCCACGATAAGATCACTCCTGAATGCCATTGTTGTTGACATGCAAAACGCGTTGGCACATACAGCCAAAAACAAAGACCACCCCCGACGACCGGCTCAATAATTACTTAGGCCGATGCAAATTCGAAAACAGAAAACCGAACTTGCATTTTGCCGCCGGGCTTAATTAACAAATTAAATCAAACAACAACAATACCAGCAAAAAAAAATGTACAACATATTATTGAATCGGAAAATGTGTATTCTTGCGCGGGATTTTCGAATGAGTTTTTCATGAGGTTACATTTTTGTTTGCTCTCCTTGATGGGAGCGGCGGGGGGTGGGCGGTTATGCTGGAGTTTGTTTTCCGCTTTGTTGGAATATGATGTAGGGAGCGTGTGTGGGTTTCATGTAGCGGAATGAGATCTATGATAAATTTATAACGTCGACGGGGTGGACTGCGGTCACTGTTTTATAAAACGCGCGCGCGCGCCGTCGCGACGTCGACGTCCGGTCGTCCGGGGGTGGGTGGATGCTGCGACTTCACCCCAACTCCGTGCAAAAAAATAAATGCAAACACATCATTCTAGCAAAAACTGTCAACGTTTTTAATTAATAATTTTGTTGTTATTAATCAGCGGTTTAGGCGCACCTCATTATTCCCCCATAATTCACGGCGCAAATGATTTATAGGCGTATCGGAGCGTCGATTTTGCACCCGACCACAAAAAAAAGATTTTTCATCGCTCCGGACTCCGGTTTATTAATCCGCAAATTATGGATCACTTGTTATTATAACCCGAAACGCTACGTTGATTCATGTCCTTTCACCTATTTGCATCGCAGTTTCGGATACCAAAACGTAATCCTCTTCATCACTTTTCACATACATCAATCCACATAAATATACACAACATTTGTCCCGACATATTTTGAAATTTACAGTTAAGTTACTTTAATTTATATTTATAAACTATTTTATAGTTTCATGACAAAAAACAAATGTAATGGGGCTTTTTCTGTACCATCTAACCATTATTATTATGATTACATTAACTTTTTGATGTATACATATTTATTGAAAATTTTGGAAATTTCGGATGAGCGGCGGATATATCCGCCACACAACTCTAATGGCACAGTCATATAATCTTAGTTTTTGTTATACTATAATAATACACAGTAGTTTCACTTTTGACAATAAAAAAAGGGCAGAAAGACCTTGGATCAATAGCACTTTATAACAGATGTTCTTCTCAGTTGAAAAAACTGAATATTTTAACATAAATATGTTTAAAAAATTACAATATTAAGTTGATATAAATTGTAATAAATTAATGAAAATAAAGAAAAGTAGAAAAAAATATTGATATTCCCGGAGGTATTAAATTTGGGGCAACAAGTTGACCCAGGAGACAATAAAATTTGATTGTCGTGAATGAAATCGGCGACGTTGTCAAAACAAGTTTTTTTGGCCCTTGCAATGATTATGATGATGCAGGATGACGATGATTTTTCCCCAAGGGCAGCGAGGGTGATTCCTGCAGTATTCCTGCTGTACGTGTATGTGCATGTGTAAGGGCGGTCACCCCGGCAACCCAACTGCGGGACCACTAGGGCACTCACGCACGATTATAGCTATTAAAGTGGGATTTTACAGCGGCCGTGTTGAATTACTATACTTACATTGCTTTCGACTACGATTTTCGAACCCCAACCGAAAGAGCGGAGAGAGAAGCTTTAAAACCCCAACCCCACTTTAACGCATACACATATCCTCTAGCAGGGTGCTGCAAAATCTTTAGGGCCCCTGGAGAAAATCAATTCGAAGAACATTAAAGCTCAAATTCGAACATTACTTTAAAACAAAATAAAACCGATATGCAAATCTGCATATCTATGTTAATTGCGACGCTTTCCACTTTCTTGAACCAAAATTATATTATAAACCATGCATTCATCAAAGATACTGGTCGCATTAATATGTTTGCTCAACTTTTCGGAAAGCAAGAAAATTTTGGCAATCTGCGCGTTACCCGCTTACAGCCATTACATTTACATGGAGAGAATTTTGGATAAACTATCAGAAAGAGGTCACGAAATCACAATGATTTCTCCTTTCAGAGTCTCCAATAAGAATTTCACCGAAGTATACTTGAGCGGACTATCCGAAGTTTTCAAAGGTAACTTAAATGTACATATAAAAGGCAAAAATTTATTTATATTATTTCAGAAGAAACCAAAAGATTAATTAATTATGGGAAACTGTCGGTGATTTCCAATATATTGAAAACCTACGAAATAGCTTATTGCTTCACGGAATACACCTTTAAATCACCTGAAATCTCCAAATTTCTAAAGCAAACCCAACACTTCGATGCAGTTATTTTGGATCAATTTTTACACGACTCGTTTTTGGGATTCGCTCATCACTTCAAATCTCCGGTTATTTACATGTGCAGCTTTGGCACTAACATTTGGAGTAATCACTACGTGAACAATCCGTCACCTCTCTCCTACATCCCACACAAATTTAGCAAACACAACGGGAAAATGACTTTCTTCCAAAGAATACAAAACATAATCAATTATTATTTCGAGGAATTTTACAGGATATTCGTAGCGTTCCCTAAATTCAATAATTTGATGAAAACTTTATTTCCTAACGCTCCAAATCTCAACAAACTAATGTACCAAGACCCTCTATTATTGCTAAACACACATTACAGCGTAAACGAAGTTGTGCCTACGATGCCTAACATGGTGGAAGTCGCTGGTGCTCATTTGAGACAAAATCCTATACCTGAAGACCTACAAAAGTTTCTGGACGAATCTACAAATGGAGTGATTATATTCTCATTGGGCACTCTCTTACGCACCAGCTATTTGCCGAACCCTGACATCTTTCTAAAAGTTTTCAGAAAATTAAAACAAAATGTCCTTTGGAAATGGGAAGGCGACCAAAATTTACCAAAATCAGAAAACGTTAAATTCGCAACATGGTTACCGCTGTTCGATGTTTTAGGTAATCCATTAGTTTTTTCTTTATTAATTTTACTTATATTAAAATTTAGGTCACAAAAACGTGAAAGCTTTCATTTCACACGGTGGTTTATTAAGTTCAATAGAAGCTGTACATCAAGGAGTTCCCATTGTAGGAATTCCCATTTTCGGAGATCAAAATATCAATATTAAATTTCTGCAAAGCAAGGGTTTAGCAATCTACTTAAATTATCTTACTTTGGATGAAACCACTTTGGAAAATGCTTTATTGCGGATATTAAGTGATGATCAGTAAGTACTAATATTATTTATATTGGTGATTTATTATTTATAATACTTTACTTCAGGTTTAAAATAAACGCGTTGAGGAGATCCGAGTTGTTCCGTGAAAGAGATATGAAACCTTTGGATAAGGCGGTTTATTGGATGGAGCATGTTTTGAAGTACGGAAAGTTGAGCGAAATGAGGAGTCCTTCGATGGATTTGAGTTGGTATCAGAAGGAAATGCTTGATGTTGCTGCTTTTCTGATCATTTTATTAGTCTTTGTTGCATTTATAATAGTTAAAATTTGTAAAAAGTATAAGATTAAAGTGGATTAGGTTATTGTTCAATATAAAATTAAGATTCTTTTCTGAACTTCATTTATCTATATGAACTAATTCAAACAAAGTTTGTATTAAAAAATATTTAAACTTTATGAATAGATAATTGTTAAAAATTTAGTTTTTGATTAAAATTGTAGAAAATGTTTAAAATGTTGGAAAACTGGATTATAAATTTGTTTTTTTGGAAAATATTTTCTTTTTTTTTAGGGGGTGTTATTGTCGCGTGTCGCAGTAGGCGTAAATAATCGTTCTGGGGGCTCCGGGAGTTATTAGTGCTTTTGGGCATATTGTGTGTACATGTTGGTGTGTGTGTGCGTACGGTAGAAGAGATGAGGGACGAGACGCGAGGTAATCCTGCCGATCCTGCGGTATCCTGAGGGACTCCAAAACCTATATTAAGTTCGGCTCTGAGCCGCTTATGGGGCCCAGGCCATAATCGGATCCGCGGGGAGGGTGAGCCGCCTCCGCCGCCGCCCCCGCTTTCCCCGCAGATCCTCCACTAATCAACACACGCTTACTCAAACAGAGCATATGTGCGTTTGTCCTCCTCCTATATATATATATGTGTTAATATACCCCCTTAAGCGGTGGTGCTCCCCCCTTAAGCCCCCGCAGTCATCACCATCAGACAGATGAGATTTTTATAACCGGACATACGCAGTATCGTATCCATCAAAACCATTTACACGGAAGCCGACAGTAATGATCCAAGTGCTAATTATTTATTGATACATTGATAAATCGCATCTATTTCCCATTAGATTTGGGACGCATGACACTAAATGATGCATTTCGTCCGTGGGATTAACGACAGCTGCACGCGTTTACAGTAGTATCCACGATCAGAGAAAACCGAATTTCCCTAATGATACAACGAAACTTTATCTCCGAGATTTATTGATATTATCAAAATCAAACATTTGTTCATTATTTTCATAAATAATTTACTTCATTAATACTAATTCAATATCTAAAAAATTGATAATTTCAGCTAAATTTACTCTAAATAAAATTATTTGATCTTAAATTTTAAAGAACACTTTACCTTTTCAGGCATGATTGAAGAATCGGAATTCATAAAATTGGCACATGATCAATGAAGCGCAATTCCTTCACTACTCAAGTGAGGTTTAACAACCGAGAAATGTCTGCATTCATTAAAGTGATATATTTGGGGTTTTCAGGAAACATTTTTCAAAAATTCAGGTAGTTTTTGTCTTTAAAAATCAACTAATTTTAAACATTTGCAACACATAAACCAATATTTAAAACACATTCTTTCAAGTACTTTATAGAAAAAATCAAGATATTTATATTAAGAATTTTTTTTGGTAAAAAAAATAAATATTTTTATGTATGAAATTCTGATTAAAATTTTAGAAAATGTTTATTAATATAATGCAAATTTCATTTAGTTTGAAATTCGATATATTAAGAGTTTGGATTATTAAGAATGAACTTTTTTCGATCATTTTTCCATAAATTTTCTGGATATTTGTAACACGTAAATCAATTTACTAGAAATTGTAAACTCATTCTAAATACTTTATAAAAAAAAATCAAGAAAATTAAAGATATTTCAAAGCAATTTATATTAAGAATTTTAAGTTTTTTTTTGGTAAATAAAAAATAAAATCAAGATATTTTTATATATAAAATATACAATAAAGAAATCAAAAATTTGATCAATTTATAAACGAATCTTTTGAAAAAAAAATCTTTTTTCCAATTTATTTAAGACTTAATTTACCAGAAAGATTTTCAATTAAATATTGTTATTAAATTTAATGTAAAAAATAATGATAACCAAGAAATGTTGAATTATGTCAAAAAACTGAAATAATCATTTTCTTGACTGAAACGAAAAGGTGAAAATGTCAAAATAAGTGAGTTCGTTTAACCTCCTCTTTGTTGGATATCGGGTGAAGAAAAATAAACACTTGTAATCTTGATCCGTGCATTTGTCAAAACACTACCATCCTTTGTGGTACTGTCACAAAATCAAAGGAAAAAACCATAAAGAAAATGTCTTCGTTTCTTTTGGAAGGAAGGTATCAGATCGAAAGTGGTCCGATAGAAATCAGTGGGCAGTAATTTGTCACTGGATAGATTATTGAAACGTCAGGGGATGTGGAATATCGACAGCGTTTTGTGTGTGTTTCTTTCCAATTCGAAAGCGACGTGCATATTACCACCATCAATGAAGTCGTTCCACTGTTTATGAATAATTCCCCTTTGGAAAGTTGACATCTAAATTGAGATAATAACGCTGTGCGATCCGCATGCATTATGTAATCCCCGCACGAGAAAGATAGAGAAAGAAAATATGATAATGTTATATACGCTATATATTAACACTCTTTATTCCCTGCATTCAGGTAGGCAAACAGTGAGTCTCTCTCTCTCCAAGGCTTTCCCATTATGGAAAGAAGCTAATGTAAAGTGGTAATGCATTCAAATTCTAAATAATCCTTAACAAGCGGACACAAAAGTGGACGGCATGCGGTGAATCCAACTAATAAATAAATGATACCCGGGATCTCACCGGTGGTCCTCCGCACTCCGCAACTCCGGACAAATAATAAATCCACTGCCACGAGCGAATCGATTATTTTTCTCCTCTTCCCACAATCCCGTTTAAAAGAAGGAGAAGATGAAAAAAAAATATATAAAAAATAAAAGTGAGAGAGAAATCCTTGGGAATTTTTCTTGTTTTATTTAACTGCCGCTCGTTAGGAGGAAAATTCCATTTGCGAGGCTTTTCCCCGTTTATTTGCGAGCACTTAACTCCAGATAGAATTTAAACTAACATTAAGATATTTTTAACAGCTGGTTATAAAGGCAAACTCCTGCGGCCTCCTCCTCCTCCGCATGGCAGAAGATGAAAAAAAAAAACAGAAAGTGAACGCGCGCGAGGGGAGAACGGAAAAAGAATAAAATCATCCCGCAAGACGAAGCGAAATAATAAAATAAGATTGTTATGAAAATGGGTGTAATCTCTGCTGCCATTTGCACTTCTTTACCGTTTTATCTCAATCTCATTCTGAATGTGTGTATCTTTCTATACTTATTTTTTTTTCTTCTAAAGAAGCGCAGGAAGAGAAAAAAATGGCCCTCAGTTTTCAATTGATTTATTTTATATAATCAATTATTTAGAAGATTAATATTGAATTTAAAAACATTAGTAAAATGTTTTTCAATAAATTTATTAATTTATTGAAAAAGTAAAGAATTCTTTAAAATCAAAGATTAAATTATTTACAAAAATTGTTAAAACTTGATAAATTTCTGAAATTTTCAAACTTGAAAATTAGTTATAATACTATCTAATATTATAATCTTTATATGACGACTATGTTAAGATGAAAATAATAAATGCAAAATTAGCATACAGTGAAAAGTTGAGCTGTTCGGTTGACAGCTGAAGTGATTGTGAATCGTTGCAACCGTCCGTAAAATAATTCAATAATAAGTTGGGCTGTATTTCACCAAGCGAAAGAGATTCGCTATCTTATTCATATCAGGGAGGAGTGTGTGTTTTTCTTCGCCCTATCTCACTCGAACTCGCTTTACTTTTCCCTTTTCGTAGTATTATTTATATTTTTTTTTATCGGTATCACGATGGAGGGGAAATTTCCTAGTTTAAATATAAATGGTTTAAACATAAGTTTAAAATTATCGGACATCTCTCGGTGGCTTGGCCCACGCCGAAACATATATCTCATGAATACATTACAGTAGGAGAGGGCTGGAGGTTCTGTGCTTATCCTCTGATTTACAGCCCATAAGCATTGCGATACAGGGGCGATAATTGCATCGTCGCAGCCGCCACCGCTGCCTTCCACCCTTCTTCCCTTCCTCACCGTATCTCTACATCTCTATCATCCTCTTTCTCTCTAACACACTTTTGCATATGGGAAGCCGCCGCAACTACAACCGTCCCACCGCAATATTCTATACAGAATAACCGAATAAGAATATGCCGCATTATGCACTTGGCTAAACCCTTTCGGATAATCGGACACAATTTAATGCGAACTAATTACCATTATCTTATCCATCCTCATCCTGTTTACATATTTACAGTACATCATTTCAAAATGAACTATTCAATCTTACATTTGATATTTTTTTTTTAACTTTTTGTAAAAATTAAGATTCTTAAAATTTCAGTATTATTACTGAATATGTTTGTTGAAACAACTATTTTATAAAATTAATTTAATTACAGTATGGGCAAGAATTTTGCATTTTTTTTTTGTGAAGAAATCAGTATAAACATTGATTTTATTTTCTATAAAATCAAATGAGATTAATTCACTTATAAATAAAGTCAAAAATCAAGTAATAATTAGAAAATCTGCCAAAAAAAAATATCTCAAAATCATTATTTAATAATTCTCTTACTAAAAGTAAATATATTATTCACATGCAAAATTAATGTATTAAATCAGAGGTTCCCAATCTTTTCCGGTTTGCGGTTTTGCATTTGAAAAAACTCGAAAGTTGCTAAATTCTTGGAATTGTCAGCATACACGATTGTTGGCGCAAAAATTCGAGAATTTGAAATTCCAAAACAATTGCCGAATCGTTTAATTGAAGCGTACATTTTGGGAATCACTGGATTAAATTATATAATCAGGATTAAATAAGGATTTTAAAAGGAAATTTCAGACATTCGATGCAAACAAAATATTAATTTAATGTATAATAAATTTGTATTAATCATCAAATAAAGTGTAAAGTAGAGCAGTAGTGTATTTTGTTGCTATTTTAGTAAGTAATATGATGCAGAAATTATTGCGTTTGGAATTATTTCATCGATACAAACCCAATAAACTTTGTAACAAATCACTTGATTTAGTTTAGGAATTTAGTCCTGAAAAGAATGTGTAAAAATATTAATTAAAAAAACAATTTCCACTAATTACCCTGAAAAACAAAATAATGCAGCAGAAAAAAAAAATGAAAATTTAATAGATTTTATACAATAAAAAAAGTAGAAGTTTTGAAAAAAAAACGATGAAAATATTATTTATATATAATTCAGCAGAAATAAGAATAATAAGTATAAAATATCATTTAAATATTTGTTTGGCGGATGCATCCGCCCTAGTCATTTGTTTTTTCTTTGTTCAACATGTGAAGTGCTACTAGTCATACTGTCAAAATTATCTATGTTTTTGAAAATTATGGATATTTTGAAAGACACGATATTTGTTTGACTTACAGAATCAAGATGTTTTTTTGTAGAATTATCAAATAACTAAATTTTCTAATTTTCCAACAATTGTCAATAATGAGATGGTTTAGTGGATGTCCGTTAAATATTGTTGATTGAATCAATTAGAAAGTTGCATCGATTTTAGAATAGAATAGGTGACAGTTTAGAGTTGGCACGCACTGATTTCCTATTTGCCTTAGGAGAAAACCGGTACCATTAATTGAACTATAAAGTACAACTATTGTTAATCGAAATGATTGCAACAATAAATCTCTCTATACGTAGACAGAATTGAGGCTCGATGGACGTTGGTGGTGGAGAAGAAGAAGAAAAGTGCGGCGCGGCGGAATCCGAGCCCTTGTTAGCTTCCTAACCACGCGTGGCGAAAGGTCCGTGAATGGATGAATGGACATAGATTGCGAATTATGTACAGGATACAGTGCTGTTTCCACCATCGCGGCCCGTCCTTCCTCATTCATTCATTCATTCATTTATTTATTTATCCGTTAAACCAATCGAAACGATGCACATTTATTCCTCCGGTTTGAAATGTAGTCGTCGCACAGCAGAGCGAGTACGACGAGCGTCATCTCTCTAAGTCTCTTATTTATCTGCCCATTGTGCCTTCAAAAGGAAATTATTATTATATTGGATTATCACCCGTCATTACTCTTTTGTGAATGCCAATTGTCACTTGTGTGTTCCCAAGCCACTCGGCTGGATGCGGTAGTTCGTTTGTTATTTATATATCATATTATGTATGCATGTGTATAACATAAAAATGGGCATCAGACATGCTAATGTCCTACAACATCCATCCATCCTACCTACCTCCCTCCCTCCCAAACAACAACTAACAAACAACAACGAACAACAACATCCAGCACTTAATCCGAATCCATGCACCATCAGCACGCTCGCCCGCTAATTGTAATCTCGCTCCAACCAAATCGAATTATTTATTATTTTGAGCGCCTAATTTAATAGAGTCCTTTTGATTTCTACAACGCGCACACACATCCACATTCCAATCACTTCAACACTTACACACTTTAAATCTCGGATAACAACTTTAATCCTCATTTATTATACACACCTTTACAACCTGATACAAGAGATCATAAATAATCTTCAATTTCAACTAAAATTTTCAATTATCGATTATAAAATTATATTGATTTTTGTTTTATAATTATTGCAACTAGAAAATAATTTAAAACAAATTCAATACTTGCAAATTCTATAATATTAATAATATATAATAAATAATAGAAAAAATGTAAAAATTTCAGTTCACAACTGAAAATTTACTGTTCATAAAATTTTCAGTAGAAAATTAAATTTAATACCAAACATATTTCAGTCAAAATCTTTGTTTTTCTCTTACAAAATTATATTTTCTATTTCTTTTTTAACTTAAAATTTTACTCAAATTTGAAATAATAATTTAGATTTCACTTAAACTTAATGTAAATGAAGTTTATTTTTACAATACAGATTGCAAATTTAATAGAATTAATTAGAATCTATTTCAAATGTAAAGGAATTAAAGTGTTTCAATAATATATGTAGCAAATTAAATGAAACAAAGTACACATATATTAGGTCTTGAGAAATGGGTAATTGAGAAATGGGATTAGATGAACAATGGTGGAATAGGTCGACTAGTATTAGGTTGTAGAGAGTGGATCAGATGAAAAGAGTGGTTGGTGGCTGGACAATAGCAAGGATTAAGGACGGTGGTAATCTTGGCCGGCATGCACGATCCCAAATATATATTTTTTCTTCATCTTCCGAAAATGCGGGCAAGGAAATGGGCGCCTTCTTCCGTTTCCGGAATCGAGAGGGACTTTGGCATTAAACATTTTCCGTTTTTTTTTCTATATTTATTTTTAGAGTTTCGAGTGCGCTTTGTGCTGCGCTTCATTACGGAGATGATGAAAAAAAAATATGAGAGAAAGACACACAAACATGCGCGCTTCTACAAATAGAAGATAAAAATGGGAAGAAGCAGTAGTATGGATGGAAATGTGTATATGCAGTTTTAAGTATGGTTTTTGAGGAGAGAGGAGAGTTATTTTTTTTTCTGAATCGGGGTGTGATTTGTATGTACGTCTCCTCCTCAGTATGTAGGCATCTGTATGCGTGGAAACAGCGGCAGCATTGGTTGCTGCACTAATTGGACCCTCGAGCTCAAACTCGCAACAGCAAGGCGACAAATTAAATTAAATGTTACCACAGCCACACCTCTGAGTGGCATACCAAGTGCTCCGCAATTTACATGCATACATGGCCTTAATGACATTGAAGCAGACAGACCTGACAACCCTCTCTTCTTTTTACCGCCCAAACCCTTCTCGCGCAGCCCGTGTCCATTTCGATGACATCCGTCATTAAAAATGCGCGAAAACACGACTTACACTTATCACCATTCATAGCTGGCAGCAAAACCATGCTATTAAAGATAAGTGCACGTAACACTGCAACTATTATTCAGAGAATCAAGTTATTTTTGTTTCAACATTCATTGCATCAGATGACATTAATTGGTTAAACTTTCAAAAAGAATACTCACAATTTCATGAAGATACCAAGGTGTATTAACATCCAATTAAGCACTGTCAGTTATAGGTATTTTTTATTTGACAACTGTTCGAATACGTCAATTAGGTATACCAACTCAAAATTTCCACCTAGGAGGTTATACTTCCCAATAACAATTAATTGGTAGTTATGCATACCAACAATATCCCATGTATCAATAAAAGCAAAATTTTTATTACCACCAAAAAGATTATATTATTTGGTATTTCATACACATAAACAAATACCAACACAAATAACTTATATGTCACTTCTATAGAATCTGAAAAAAAAAATCATAAAAATATAATCAACTTTACATAATATTTTGCACACTATTGAAGTGTGTACGTGCTAATAAAGCCGGATTACGGTAAACAGATAAATATGTTCACTGTTCTCCCCCACATTCGATTAATGTAGGTGTGCATTAATTTAATCATAAAAGCTTTCGAATTGTGGTTCCAACAAAGATCGGATTATGCAGTGGCCGCACAATAACGAACGAAATCAATGGTCCAGGTTAGCTAATCCGAAAGCTCGTGGAAAAATCGGTTGCAATTGACAGCTGCTAAATACGAAACACACACTTGAACTGTCAACACAACAATTATACAACATGTTGTAGTAATAGTAAATTAATTCTTAAAAGTTTATTTAGATTTAATTCAACTACAATTTTGATTTGTTCTGAAGTATTTTGGTAACATAAAAATAATTATGGTGGCTAAATAAGAACTATCTTTAAACAAACATTCCATCAAAATAACTGGGCGGATATATCCGCCGATCGTTCAAATAATTCTTTTCTTATAATTTTAGTTCCAGTTTTAAATATAAATTGAATTAATAAGAGAATATAGATGAGATTTTTTTTTTAAATAAATATAAATGTTTGAAGGGGAACAAAATAACATAATCGATGCAGATGGAGATGAATGAAAAGGATGAGACAAAGTGCGGATAATGGTGCCGGTTATTTTTCACGCAAATAACCGGGACATAAATAACACTTAATAAAGTCCCGCGCCGCATCGGAATAATATTTAAATTCGGTGGAAAAGCGCAATTCCCTTTCCGCCTTTGCAGGGATGAGAATGGAGGGATGCGGAGGGGTGTTAGCTGCGAGCGCCATAAATATCAACTGGAATCTAGCAGTTTCGTAATACAAACATATCGCCGCCTCTTTAGTGCCAGCAAATCTAGTTCGGAAGGCATTTGTAGTAAGGAGTAGGAGGAAGAGGAGGATGAAGCGGCAGCAGAGGCATTCAAGAAGGAAAGGGACGGAGGGCGTGGAGAGATGTGCAGTGGAAGCGAGAGGAAGCATCTTCTCTGAGATGCTGGGGCTGGGGAGAAAGATGAATTGCCGAAGTTCCTCTCCCGCAGGAAACGCGGGCGAAGCTAAGACAAAGTGAAGAAACTCCAACCCTCACACATTTACACGTCCACACACACACATATATATACGCACAAACTCAGACGTATAAAGAGAGAGAGCAAACAGAATTTCTTCGCTCACATCGAAACGATTTATTATACGCCAGTCTAAAATAAGCAAATGCATTTAGGTCTTCGTCCTCCGGGGATGTTTGTCGCCTCTAATTGCTGATTTTTTTTTGTGCTGATGACGCGAAGAGGAGGAGGCGTGTTTGGTTTGTGTCAGCGGCAGAAGACGGGCGGACCCTCGGGGTTCACGTCTGAACCACAAATATAATAAACCCAACAATATACCGAAATCAAGGATAATTGCATGCAGTCTGTGGTGGAGTTACGGCAACCCAAAGATTGATCAACATCTATCGCAAGAACCCTTCGATAGTTTGCCAACGTAATTACACAATTCTAAATATCTGTAGGTGTACCAACTATTATTATACTTGACAATAGCTTTCAACTTTAGTGACCTATAATAAGTAATTGGTACGTCTAACATAAGAATCATAACTCAGTGTTGATTTTGAAACTGAAAGATATAATAGACTTCTAAAATTTAATATATTTAATACTGAATTGACAGCTGTCAAGTATGCTTTGCAGATACAAACTTTTGACAGATATTTAGGTCAATCATTGAAATTTTAATGAGTTGAACAAATGTGTGTGTGGAATTTCATATTTATTGAAAATGAAAGATTAAATAGACATACATCTTTCTAAATCACCACTTTTTTAATTCTTACACAATTTCACCGTGTGCATCTTGAAATTCAATATATTTAACATTCAATTGACAGCTGTCAAATATACATTGCAGATACCAACTGTTGACAGATATTTAAGTCACAAGTCACGTACAGCTTTATATATACATACAAAAAAACAATTGCAGAATGAAATTACATATGTTCGACTCGTTTTTCGTTTAGGTCTTCAATCATGTGAGAGTTCTCTCTAAGGTGGTGCGTTACCCATCGTTTCCTTCCATCCCATCGATTCCACTGAGTGGCCTTTAAAATTCCTCGTGCACTGTAATCGAATCGAAAAACACATTGGAAAGCGAAGCGAGAGGAGAAGGCTGCTGCAGGAGGGTCCTGCGGGATGATAGGAAACTCGAGGAAGGCGGGCGGGCTTTAATCCAATTGTTCGCATTGCCAACACAATTCATTAGTAGCTAATCAAGTTCCACAACATTGCGCGCCAAGCGACGCGCCGCACCCACCATCTGCTATCCATAATACGAAAACAATCGACTCGATTATTTTCGCTCTCTTCTTCTACTATATATAGCATATATTTTTTTAATATATATATAATCCAACCACCCCCAACCGTGATTTCGATTTGTTTCCAGACGCTAATCAAGACGAGAAAATATGCAAAGTGTAAAACTATTTCAGTCGTGTGCACATTGAAAAAGGTCAAGGTAAAAATAGAAATGCAAAGAGAAAAATAAATCAGAAATGGGAACACATCATTGGTTCTCTCTGGCTGAGACATCTCATGAATACATATATAAATGTATATGCATGTGGTACGGTTGACGAACAGACCGTGTCGATAATAGCGGCTGACGTCAAGACACGTGACCCTAACGCCCTTTCGTTTATGCGCACTTAAATTGCGGTTTATTGTTCTTCTCTATTTCATTTTCGGTTTCGAAACCGAATCAACGTTCTGCTGCCCCCCTTCAAAAGCCTCCGACATCCACCCCATACGACGTGCAGAAAAACCCCACCCCTCTTCAAACACGAAATTAAATCAATGTCAAACGCTTAAACTGATTCCGACGTAAATTTATGAATTGCAAATTCACGCGCGCACTTCTTCATCCCCCCAAAAGTTTTTATACTTCTTCCCATTTACTTTTTCTCTTCCTTCATTTTGTTATCAAACCAAAAAAAAATGAAAGAAAATCTACAGAAGAAATCCATCAGCATCTTCAAGATAACAACAATAAAATTCCAACTTATTCAATAATTTTAACTGTAAATATTGCAGTAATTGAAACTAGATGGAGGCACTAATTTATTTCCAAATATGGCATAAATTTATCAATTACAAAAACGCACATCTTTAGTTTTTCTTACAAAAATACAAAAATTAATAATCAACTAAAAAAATCAATCAGTATCATTACAATTAAGTCAGTGAAATGTCAAACTTAATACATAATTTGAACCATATTTTCCCCTAATAATAATTGATCAATTATTGATTTGGATTGGCAAAACAGATGGCGACACTGTATTATTAGTTTGATATAATCCATCCATCGAATCGGATCCAAATCTAAATGGGTTTATTAGGGAGGAAATTTTGATATTATTTATTTATTGAAATATATCAAATCAATACACCATCAACAAGTGAAGATTGGTATCTATAATAATACCATTTCATACATTACATCCGATAAGTTATTCTCAATTCTGAAGAAACAACTTCATTATTTTTAAGTAAAAGAAGAAGTATGAAAAAACTAATTGGATGAGATCAAATCAGGAAGGAAAAAAGAAGAACGAAAACTTACTTATTATTTAGTTTTTTTTTTTTATTCAGTTTATTATGAAAAAAAAAATAGTTCAAACAATTTCGTGTTAATTTTTCCAAGTGCGTGCATATCACTATAAAAAGAAGCGCTGTTGCGGCGTTAATCTGAAGCTCTGCGTGCAGTGTCACCAACAGCAAATAAGAAATGTCCCTGCAATAAGCCAACACGTTACTTTTTTACGAAATCGCCGACACATGTTTGCGCACTGAATACACTGAAAAAAAATGAAACGACTACAGGTTGCGAAATGAATGAATGAATAAAAAAAAAAAGAATAACATGGATTCTTGCTGCTGCTGATGCTGCTGTTTGTTGTAAATGAAAGTGTCTTTGGCGAGTGCCGGGAGATGACTGGGATGTCGGGGCGTCTGCAGCGTCGGTACGCGCCATAGAAATGATTCCTCTCTATAGTAATGGGTTATATCTGCGGATTTTTGTGTGCAATACAAAAGGACCTTCCCTCCTCGCCGTCGTCTCTCTATCGCCATCTATCTCTCGCGCTCTTTCTCTCTTCCACCCACGCGCATCTTCGCAGCATCCCGCATTTCCATCTCTTTCTCTCGCACGAAGCCCTCCCGCAATCTCCATTCAATATACTACATATAATCAGAGCCATTTCGAGGGCTTTTCAAATCCGACCGCCAAACCGCCCCCTCGGCCAACGCGAAAATCGATATTATAAAAAAAAATATAATAAAAGAAGTAGGAGAGAGAACTAAACCGGAATCGGAGACAATTAATCTGAAGCATTTCCGGATCTCCTTATGGAAGGAAACGGATTCGTCCAGCTGTTCAATATCCTAATGTTAAAAGACATCTGGATATAGAAATCAATTTTTTATGTTATAACGGAATATCTATTCAATATTTCATGAAATTTTCAAATTTTCTGTTATGCTTTAAATGCAAATTAAATTATGATTATTTGCTAAGAGTATTTCATCAGTTCCTCGAGTTGACCCAATTTTGTATTGCAGCCCTTAGGTTAAGAAATTCTGATATACAGCTTCAATATCAGTCAGACCTAGCAACTACTGCTCTATATCTAGTGTATTAACCTACAGTTTGTCATGTACAATTAGTAGATTTCTTTTAATATGTTTACTCTTGTAGTTCAGAATTATTGTGATCGAATAAATGATATGTAAAATTTAAAATGCGCAACGCGAATTTTTTATTTTATTAAATTTCGGCGTAAATCTTCGGAACTGTCGTCGGGATCAGAGCGACTTAGGCCATTTTCTTTATCATTTGTTGCGCTAGATAAAGGGGCTCGGGGAAATGCAATTTCAATTTTTTTTTCTTGGAGCGCGCGCGTCGCGACGCGTAGGGGATGAAGTCGTCGCTTTGAATATCCAATGCGTCGTCGTTCCAAGGGGGAAATGGTATTTCGAACACGTGAGGGCGGAGATAAAACGTTGGATAAGAGAAAATCGGACAAAATTTCCAAATAATTTATCATCTCGCAAACACGTACATACATATATACATGTATACCACACATCCACAGGGAAAGGTTGAGAGTCTGAGACAGTGGGAATAGTTTGTTTTGTGAGGGAGTTCAAGAAGTCGGGCACAAGTTTGTGAGCGCGTTTCTCGAGGGATTGCCGTAATTAATGGTTAAAGTTGGACCACGAAGTTCACTTGAATAATAATTATTATGCTGGCTCATTTATAAACTCCAGGCGTGCAGTTTCCTTCTTTTTTTCCTACTTCTTCTTCTCCCTTTCCCTACTATCGTTCGCTTTGCTTTCCACCATTTCAACTTTTTCTCGTCCTTGCATAAATAAATATTTCACTTCAGGAGTTTCGATTCTGTACACTCGGGGAAGTCCTACATATTATTTTTTGAAAATCTGTAGAACAAACCCTTAACAAAAAAAAACTCACTTCTGACAGTTTGATACTTAACTCATTTATTGAGTTTTGCAATAAAAAATAACTAAGAATTTTATTTCGTTAAGCGAGATTCGTAAATACGAATATGTAGATTTATTATATTACTTGTACAAGTTGTCAAATTCATCCACTTGTCAAACATTGCGCACTGTGTATTAATGCTTTTGTTTTCAAGTATTTTTTTAATAGCGCCACACATTGGAATATAAATCAATGACAGTGACACTTTGAAACGTGTCAAACGCAAGAGTATGTATGAAAAACGTTTAATTATAGAATCAAAATCAATATACTCAGCAAATAGATAAATTCAATATGTAATTATATTTTTTAATGATTACGACTATTTAATTTAAATATTTTAAAAAACATTTTCACGTAGTTATTTAATCTTGTAATAAATTGTAAAGCTGAAACTGATGCTGAAAACATTGTTGACAAAATTCTTCTTTGTATAAATATATTGTAGTTTTGGGGGGTTTGCACGATGTTCATCTTAATAGGTTTCCGTCGGCGATTGTTTCGTACGTGGAATCAAGCGTCAGGTACAGTACGTTTTGGGTAATTAATAATATTTACGAGTGTTTGGTCAATGGCAGGATGAGGACGAAGAGGCGAAATATATAAAAAAGAAGTCGAGGCTGAAACTGAAAGCAGCGGGGCTGTTGCCGTTTTGTTATTGGCATGAATGCCACGCCATACAATCAAGCCACCTACAACCACCGAAGAAGTGTTCTTGCATTCCTCAGGTGACATGAATGGGTCCTATTCATTGAGACCACATATATATATACGTAAGCTTTTTTTTTTTTTGGTATGTATAAACTTATGTGTGCGTCTCTCTCTCGCTCACGGTGACTTCTCTCCCTTCGACAACTCATCTCCTCTCTCGGAGGTAGGTAAGGTGGTAGTAGCATAGTAGAGTTGGCGGGAAGAGCGAGAGAGAGAGGAAGTGACGTAGGGGGTCATCAGTCACGCTGACACCTGGAGAATGCGACGACTTCCACGAATTCAGAACCGCCGTGAAATATCGCTCCACATTTCTCGCACCTTTTGAAACGGCAAGAGAAGCCCATTTGTTGTTGTTTTTTTTTTCATTCATTCCACCTTCTTCTTTTCTCCGCCAGACTCTTTCAGCGCAAGTTCAGATCTTTCATCCTAGTTACATGTCCACCACGGTTTATCGATGGCCAATTAATATGTTTAATGACATGCTTAAAGACAGATGCATTTGCAGTTGAGCCTAGGTATAAAAATGACGAGCTGAAAGCCGGATCCAGGTCTGCTCTAATATGAATGCAGCGTTAATTACTTTAGCAATTAATTAATGTCTGGAGAGTGGAAGTCAGTGACCGGGGGTGGGTTTGTAGCTGCGGCAGTCGGTCGGTCGAGATTTTGCTGAATGCAAGACTAGCGTCTGGTGATATTTGTGGCAAACGGACCCCTTTTACTACCCTTATTACGCTAAAAGGTCCTTCGAAATGTCAATCTTTTAATTACGACGGGGCTCAAATTAAGGAAACATACACAAACATCAACATCACCAGCGTTGCTAAAAGTTAAAAAAAAAAAATTCGTATTTCTTTACCATTTTGTTTGTTTGTTTTCAGGGTTGGAAAAAGTGCGTGATTTGTGGAAGAAGAAGTCGAACGTGAAAGATTAATATTTCTCGACGCGCGATTCCCTCCTTTATGCGTGTTTACCGGAGGTGTCGTGGCCGGCGATTTTTATGGGGTAATAAATGGCGTTTTAGTATTGGGGTGGGTTTGGTTTCGGTTTCGGGACGGCACGGGCTGCGCCCCACTGCGTACCCTATACCATAAATCTGTTCCAGGTAGGACGAACTCGAGGATCGCGCACCTGGACGACCAAAATTACCAGTAAAATCCAGGACACCCGCGCAAAAATTTCTGCAGCTGCACACCCTCCACGCAGCGCCGATGCTTTAGTTACGTCTGCAAATCACGAACAAACAACAGGGTAGCTCAAACGGATCCTCTCCAGCAATTCAGATACACCCAACGACAAATTGGACTTAGCTTATCCGAATACATCGAAAACTGTTATTTACACAATTGCAACATAAAGTAAATTAGTTAGTTACTTCTCTAAATTAATTTCTCTTAACTACTACATTATATTGATTCCAATTATAAATTTTAAACTAATTCATAACAACGAAATATCAATTTTTGTATATTGAATAAACGAAGACATTTTTTGTTAATTATCAACAAATAATTTAATTGAAAAATATTACAAAATAACATAATTTTCATAACAATTTTAAAATCAATATTATTTGGAATACAGTTATAAGTATATTTTTGATAATTATTTAGAACTATTTTTGTGTTAATAATGAATATCCAGGAAATAATTAATAAAATTGTATATTAAGTCGTTTTCGATTAGAATATAATCTGGATTAGTTTAATTAATTAGTCTGTGAGTAAGTAAAGAAAAAGTCTAAATTATTTTAGTTGATATTTTTAGTAAAAGTTTAGAAATATTCAATTGGTATAATCCTGAAAGATTAGCTAATTATAAAATTAATGTTATAATTATTTATGAAAACACTATTAATGTACTTACATACAGAGAAGATAAATAAGTTTTATGTAATTAATAGATGTGTGAAAATGATACAAAGAGGTGTTGAAAAATCTGAAATGGAAATGAAAATTATAAAATAAATTGGTGCGATAAATTAAAATTTGAGTTAGGTGTTGTTTCCTCCTTTTTTTTTTTTTGTTGCCTCGCTCGGTCGCGGTGTGTTATATAAGATGCAACAGATTGCGTCGCGGCTGGATGAGTTATTAGGATGAATTGCGAAATGAGAGGAGCGCGAGAAGAGCTGGGGGTGGAATTTAAGGGAAACATTTTTGCGAACGGGCTGCAGCCATTAAACGTCGGCGATTGGACAGAGTCTCCCCGTCCGTGTGCGTCTGTGTTGGGGTGGCTGCACGGCGGTTGTCGCAAAGGGAGGCGGCGCACGCGCCCGCAGCGCCCCCTGCACGGCGCCGACGTCGCAGCCGCCCCCAGACGCCGAGAGGGGCGCGCGCGCGCTCGCAAATCGAAGAATGAACTTGTGTGGGGGGCGGAGGAGGGTATCGGCGTTGCCGCCGCAGCCGCCTCCGACAGCGACACACAACAATCCTCTCTCATATATGCAAATATGTTTACGATGCCATGACGTAACGACTATTGTTAACATATCATTGATTGTTAAGTTCATGACCTGCACTACTGGCGAAGGGAAAGCGGTTTCGCCGTGTGCGAAGAATGCGGAAATTAGGGACGCGCGCACAACCCTCTTCGATTACCTTCTCTCTTTTTTTTATTTTCCAATAACAATGCTCGCACACAGCTCCGCGCACGACGGAATAAAAATACCAGAAGAATTGAACCCATTCACATCATCGATTTGACCAACATAAATACCATCATCGAATACCGACATTCAAAATGGTTCACCGACCCTCCCATTACTCAATTATACACTACCAACAAATAACCACAATCCAATCTTTTTCAAAACAATCATCAATTTATTAACACAATTATAAACGTTTAAAATAAATAAGTATTGTTAATAACTAATTTTCATTATTTCCAACAATAATCTTGTAAAAATAATATTTTTAAAGAATCCAAATATCTTAACAACTTTAATTTAGATTAGTGACAATAGGGCCTTTTTAGTAATAGACAAAGTTGAAGAAAAGATTCATATTTTACTCAATTACTAACTAACTACTAATATAGGTATTCAAAATAGTTATTGAAAAAAACACTACAGAACACGGAATGAGCCATATTTAAAATATATTAAAAAATAGTAGTCTTCACATTTGAAGAATATAGTAAAATTAATATTTGTCATTATACAATGAATTAGATTCAATCACTAAAATATACTTTTATCTAATGTAGTTTCAAAAATAGTCTACATTTCTCATACAATTCGTATAAATAAAACGGTATCAATATTTTCGCATTCCTCATTGTTGGCGTGTGCATATACACTTTCATCTCTCTATACACATTTTTTTTTGGTGTTGTGAGATGGAAGTTGCAGGTCCCAAGTAACAGGTGGCCCATTCTAATTCCTTCACATACAGAAAAGTATCGGAAATACACCAACAATTGCAATTGACTTGCATCGTCTCCTGCTCTCGCTCTACTTCTCCATCATCGGTTCCGCACAATTCCCATTCAACGTACGGGGAATATACAACCACTTCAAAAATACTAGGTCTTCAAATCACTTTCAAAATATTGTTGTAACACTAAAAAAAGATATCTTCATAGAATATTATATTATTTTATATAATTAACATATATTAGTAGTTTTCGTCAATAATTTAAAATAATATTTTTTAAACATGAGAATCTACAGATAGCTTTAGTATAAACAGTTTTCGAGTAAGAATCACCATAGGTGTTAACTAATAAAGTTAGATTATATATTGGAAATGTATGTTAAACAATCAAAAAACAATGTGGTGTTAACAGTTACTTTGTTATAAGCTACACAATTTTAAGTCTCTAAAATTAGTGTCCTTTTTGTAAATAATTAATTGAAAACTATTAAGATTATTAAATATATTTACTACTTTAATTAAATTTAACAAATTAGTGCCAACATGATACTATTAATGTCAATCAATACCAACATTATTATTTGAAAATCCGAACTGAAATACCGTAGGTTGTGGAAGTTGGCATTCATCTTGCCGCGCAGCAGCCGAGTGGTTAATGTGAATCGGCGTTTAAGTAAGATATTTTATGAGGTTTAGCAGTAAAATAGCGGCGAAATAATGAGGATATGATATAATATGTGTATGTGTGTGCGTATATTTAAGTTTTGAATAATGGACGGACCAGCTGGTCCGCTTTATGCGAAGGCATGTGGCAAAATCAATATGGGAGGCGGTAGCGCGAACTGGCGGCACTGCCCGGAACTTCTATTGTTAAACACAAACACAAATCCATACACGTATATGTACACAGACGGCACACACACATACACAGAGAATATACCGCGGCTGCCGTATTACATCACAATATAACATTTTAATATTGTAAAAAGGTCCGGTTTCCAAATACAGCATTTACCGAAAATTAACGCAAAATTAAATAGGGCTAAAATAATGTGAAACATTTGCTATTCGACGTGTATTATATATATACCTATGTGTTTTTTTTTGTTAATTTGTTTGTGAATTTATTTTTGGCCGGATTTCGGTAATGATCTATTCATCATTCACAATCCAACTCACAGGCTCGGATTTTAATTATAAACAAATTTCAGTATCATTAAATATCATGGAGCATCGAATGATACATGCACATCTATAAAGCGATGTGTGTGTGTATGAGGAGGAGCGTCGGTTGGGGGAAAATGATTAATTGACGCGCCCCCGTCGATCGGTTATTCATGACGAGGCCGCTTTTTCACTACACTAAATTTTACAACCCCTTTCCGAAACGCAAAAATATTAACCTCTGGTGCGGAAACACTAGGCGCAGAGCGAAATATATGGAAAAAAAAATTGATACACATATATCATTCCGCAACCCAATTCACAAATTCTGTCCAACACATCAACATAATTGTAAAAAAATTGCCTATATTTATAACAATCAATTTATTTCTTAAGTTTAGTAAATCATTAATTTATTTGATTTTATTAACGCATTTTACAAATAATTCTTTACAACATTTTCCCAAACGCAAAAATATTAAACTCTGGTGACGAAACAAAATATAAAAAAGATTTCATTAATCATTTGGCAACCCAATTCACAGATTCTCCTAAATTCTGTCAAAAACATTGTTGTTAAGATTTTGCCTATTAATTTATTTATTTCAGACGTTTATAATAAATAGTAAAAATTTACGATATGTCAAATATTTATATAAATAAAATCATCAATTCGTACTAATTTTATTTATGAAAAAAAATATTTGTAACAAATTTAAATTTAATAATTAATTTCCATGTTATTATCATGAAATTATTATTTTTTAAATATTAATATTCTTGTGAAAATATTTGGAAACATTTTTATATCATTCTTATATTGAAAAATTGATATATCTTAATGAAAAATAATTCTATAAAATGTTTTATATTATTTTAAATTGATTTAGGAATTAAATAACATTTTACTTGTTACTTGACAAATGCAGTGCCAGAATTTTTAAATAATGTTAGTTAATGAATTGCATTAAATATGTTAGTTGGAGCTAAATGAGTATTTGCGTAATAATTGTGAATGACAATAAAGGTAATAAATTTGGTAACGAGACGAAAGTGTTGGCAACTCGAATAAATGAAACGAAAACGATTCGGAATTGCAAAAGTGTTATGCCATTATGAAGAGGCATTGTTGCCACGGTGATAGCAATTACGTGAACAACGGGGCGTTAAGTGTCTAAATTTTAATGAAATTAACTTGGGAATAGTAGTGGAAGTAGTCTCGTGCAGGTTTCGCGTGTTCTCTAACATTAATCCCCCCCGCTCGCCTTTCTGTTTATATTCGATTATTTATTTCATCATCATCATCATCTTCGCGCGTTACAAATCGCGATTAGACATGCCATCTCGCACGTACCGAAACAGGAACTCTCCACGTCCCCTCGCCTCGCCAAATTTGAATTTGTTTAAGGGTAGAAACAATAAAGGGTAATTTAATTTGGGGGTGGTCGTTGTTGCGGATTAAATGATATATTAATTGCGAGCGACCGTAAATCAACCAAGTCATTAGACGCACACAAAAAAAGGGCGAAAAAAGGGTTGATATTTATATTTTTTAAATAATAGAAGACAACAACATGTATTACCAACATGAAATAAAAACTGAGTTGTCGGAGAGACACACGTTCATTTCTCTGAGAACAAAAGAGAAACGTTGGCCGGGTCCATTAATCAACGGCGCGACAGTCAGGAACGCCCAGAATCGCGGACCCAGCCAATCAGCGATCCAGTCCTAACTTATTTACAAACAGGAATCGATCCACTTCCGTTTTGGTCAATACCCACAAAAAATAAACCGGAAAAAAAATCAAATTTGAATCGAGAAAATAATAAATGCAGCAATATTTTTAAATTAAACGCAATTATTATTAAGTGATGCACAGATTTCTAAGGATTTAAATTTAATTGAGCTAGCGCCCTCTTCGAACGAAGCACCACATTACGGTGACTTTCAGGAGTTACGTTGGTTTGGTTGCATACGCAAAGCTCAGTGCTCTGTAATGCGGCAGAGAGCTGTAGCACAGCCTCGAAACCTATCGTCGGGAGGCTGCACTAAACTGTACGTAACACCTGTTGCGTAAAGCGTTTTGGGCGGGAGATTATTCGAATTTGAAAATCGTAATCAACGCAGCGCGCAGCAAAAACAATCCGGCGATTTCGCAACAAGCAATTTCTTGTGTCTGCTTCGCGTGTTTGTCTCTTCTTTTTTTGTTGTTTTTGATAACAAATTCGTTATCTCCACAACGGCACCACGTGTAAAGAGGCACGGCGGCGTTGCCAAAAAGACATTTAGAAATTAATTTTGGAAAAAAACCATTTCAAAAAATGTTTTATCAACGTTTTGAAGCGATTCGTTGAGTTGCTAAAGCATTATTAGGTTCTTGTAAAGTACATTGGTTAAAAGAGTTTTCACTTTTTCGAGGGTAAAATTAGGGTTTACTCTTAAACTGTTACTTTAGTTGGCAACGTGGCTTCGGTAAGAAAATCCTAATCATCTTTTGTACCCTGTTACTTCTTGCACGGACATCCCTCTTAAAAACAGTTGAAAGCAAAGAAGAAAAGGAAGAGCACGAGTTTAAAAGACTATAAGAAAAATCTGTTTCCTGTTAGAAATCATTTACGTGAAATCACAACGCAATCAGTAAGTACTTATATAATTACGAACATTTTTCAATTTGATTTTTTGGAGGGAAAAAAAAACTGCAATGGCGCGTTTACAACAATTTACTTTGCAGCATATAGCAATAACTTCGTTTTGAGTTAATTAATAAGACTTTAAAGATTTAACGAACGTTTTTAGAACGTCCTTGGCGTTACATTAATTTCGCCTGTTGCACAAGAGAAGAGGAGAGAACGACTAGATTAGATTAAACAGTTTTGTGATAAGGTTTTACTAATTTTTGGCTCATGTTTTGATTTCAGTTATGTCTCTGACAGTGGCTTTGGCTCTTTCCGGATTGGGTTCTGACCAATTTTGGGGAAGCGATTTCCATGATCTTTACAAAAAGGGTGAAATGCTATTTCCGAACGGAATTCCAAAGAGCCCCAGCGTTTCGTCCATCGCCTCCACAACGAGCACTTCTTCGAGGTACTCATCTGAGAGCGGTATCTCATCGATGCCAGATTCAGGGAATTCGTATCAAGCTTTGGAAGCGCTAATTGACAATGTTTTCAATGAAGACGGATTTGGAATGGGAGTACCAGAAATTTCAAGCATATTACCGGTAAGCAACAATTAAACACCCTTTAATAATTACAATTTCAGCGTAATATTTCATAAAACAATTTTGTAATCAACTAAAATAATATTATGAAAATTTTCACCCCCAAACATAAAATTAACTCAACAAGGGTTTTTTTCTCATGCTTTTCAACTGCGTCGAATCATTCATCAAAAAAATTACATTCCATTAAATTAATTTCAAGAGGATTTTGTAATCGAAAATATTAATTAACAATTTTAAGTAAATAATCTACGATTTCATAATCTTCTAATCGAACAATTACTCGTTTAAAGTATGTTTACTTTCTCCAAATAAATAAACACACAAAACTTATTCTTGTCGAAAAGTTATCTTATCTAATGAATCATTGCTTACATCATGAATAATTACAGTTGCACCGTTATATATTTTGTTATACATAAATGTTTTAATTATAGGATTAAACTACTGTTATTATCAAATAAACGCATTTTGTGTACAGTTTTGCAATTCCCTTCAAAAAAACAACAACAAACTTATCTTGCCTATTCAAATCACACAATTTTAAGTATCAATAAATACTATTATTTCAGATATTATAAATTAATTGTTCATTATTTATTATTAATTGAGTTATAGACAAAAAATAATTTATTATTGGATCAACATTTATAATTTATACATGAATTTTCGTTAATTGCAAAATGTTCATCTGTAGATCACGAAAATATAAAAAAATTTAATAGAAGTTTTTATTAAAAACTCTAATTTATTCTTAAGCAGTAGAATTGGAAATAATATAATATAGCTTTTACTTAAAAATTAATATTAATTATGAAAAAAATAAGACTTTCATTTCAACAAAATTTGCACAAAAATGTTCGTTAATTTTAAAATTTTCTTTGAAGTTCTACTATCAATTATTAAATTTAACTTTTAATAATTTATAAATTTTTCAAATACAAAATTTAGAATCCATACATCACAAAAGGTGAAAATTTGTAAAATTTAAATTATTATAATTGTCGAATGAGAAATAACGATGTTAATTTGTCAATTAAATGCAAATCTTCATTTCTATTAGATAATTGATATTTAAATTTAAAAAAAAAAGTTGAATGCGAAATGAAGAAACCCAAAATTTAGTTGAAAGTAAAATTTACGATTACGACTGTAGTTATAAAATTTATAATAAAATAGTTTTTTTTTTTCTTATTGTTGAACGCTGAAGAGAATTGAATAGTAAAATTAATTATTTTAAATGCACTTTCAGATTCGGGATTGTCCGCAGAAGGAAGAAGTTGAAATTGAAGATGACAAGGATAAACCGTTGACGGTGATGTACCAAGGCAGAGATCTTCTTGATCTGTACAAGAACATCTCAGGAAATTCGTACACCAATTCCGCGGTGCTCGGAGACGGCGTCGGCACCTTCTACTTCGAGAACCGATCTCAGTATTCGCGTTTGCAAGGAGCGAGGCCGCCGCCGCACACGAATATCTCCTGCCCCGATTGCTCCTTCACCGAATGCAAATACGACTGAACACAGTAGATCTATTCCATCCTATTAATTATTTTAAAACTTTGCTATAATTGTGATACGAAGCAATATTTTTACGTTTTACTCGTAACCCAATCTTCTTTGTTTTATTTGGCGTTACGTGTTAATTGTTTCTTTTTTATTATTTTTAATTAATTAATTAATCCGGTCGATTGTTCGAACCGAAGGGCGCTCAAATCCTATTAATTTATATACATTTTTTTTTTATTATTATTTTTTTATTATTTTCAAAACTTGACGACGCATCTTGGACCTCTCGGTTTATTCTGATTTGTGCATACATATCAGCTGGTATGTATACTGGAAGCTCCAATTTGACATCTCCAAGTTTACATGCAAATCTTTGACGCCATTCTTTTTTTTAATCTAATTATTATTATTATTTTTTGTTAGTATTAACTCGTCCGTTTCGTGTCTTAATTTAATTATGTTGTTGTTTTAACGTTGAAAGTTGCGTGGTGTCTAGTCTAGTCCTTAATTACATAAATAACAAATTTATTTTGTGATACAAAAAAAAATTGAGTCATGACTAATTGTTGAGCCACCTAAGAACTAAACTTGATTGATCATAATGGCGGGAAATTTAAAATGAACGATTATCATTATTTACATGATTATTATTATTATTTTGTGACTAATTATGTTATAGTATTTTGACTGTATTACCGTTTGTAATAAAAAGAAAAAAAAAATAATAAGTGAAAGACTGAAGAACAAAAAAAAAATTGATATTACGCTTTCGTCTGTTTATTTCTGGATCATAACTTTTTCCCTATACGCCGCCCCCCCCACCTCAACCCCCTTGAACCGTCCTATTCTATTTTATGTGTGCGAGTTCTCTCGTTCTATCTCCTCACTCTGTTTCTCCTGTGGAATCGTCGGTCTGTCGTTGTCGGCGTTAGGCGGTTTTATTACGCGTGAAATATGTAATAATCCGCCCCGCCGATATTGTTCTTTTGTTACATATGATGGGGTAAATGTATGCGGATTGTCGTAATAGTTTTATGAAAGGGCCCACAGGATTTATGCTGATAATGACAACAAAAGAACGGGGCTCCCATGTATAGAGGAGACAATGGAATAGATGCGAACCATGCACAATTTATTATCTCCTTAGGATATAGGGAAATTTTCTCTGCTTTCCACTTTTCCTTATTCTTCATCTTCTACGAGTCTGCAAAAGCGCGCTTTACCAAATCCACGCTGAAAGATGCACGAAGATTTCCACGAAGCGCGCATCTCGAGGATTTAGTTTTATAGTTATACGGAATTCCAGAAAGAAAAGAAAAAATAGATTCATATTTCGTAAAGGACCATTCAGACATTGTTAATTTAATTCCAGGTCATCCGATAGATGGCGCCCGCTGTCCTATCGAAAGCTCTAAAGCTCAGTACATCATAAAACGTTCAAACTATTGTTTTTTTTTTCTATAATTTATGTAATTTAATTAAACAAATTTTACTAAAAAACAGCTAAAATTTATATTTTTCAAACTCTCGGTTAAGATTTTTACAAATTTACAAAAATATAATTTTTCTATATTTATTATACATTTGAAAACAATACCAAAACGTTTTCACCTGAAATTATAGACTATGAAAAAGTTTACGTTTTTAGGAAACATTCAAAATATTTTAGATGAAAAGTTAGTATTGTTTTATCAAAGTTTTGGATGGATAATTCCCAAAATGTACTTGTCCTTAAAAAAGGAAAACTAATCTTTGTAACATTTCCACGAATCTGTTAGGTATCATGCGAAGTATTCGTGAATCGGATTTCATTATTTTCAACATTTCTCTCGCTCTCATTCTCTTTTCCATTTTCTTTCAATTCATTTACGTTTCTTTCTCCTGTTCCTTTTTCTTTTTCTCTCTCTCTCTCTCGTATTATTTCGTTCTCTTCTGGGCACCGGGGGATTTAGTGAATTGAAATGGAAATTGGAATTCTTTGTAGGTTCGTTAATGCCAAACACAATGAGGCATTAATTAAAAGCTCCGTTTTGTAATTGGCAAAATTAAGTTTTGGTCCGACGTATAGAAGCTATATATATACTTATGTATAGTACGAGGGGATTCCCCGCTCGAATGGGAATCATTTATGTGGGTGTTGTAGATGTGTGTGGATCGTGGATAGAGGAGAGTTTGCGTGAATGCCTTCCAGACGTCGGATTTCCACATTTATATAGAAATTCTGGACTCTCGCTCTATCTCTGTCCTTCTGTTTGTGTGCAGGAGTTGAGAGGAGAGATGAAGAAGCGCGTGGACAGTGGATGAGGTGGTTGTGACCACCGGGGTAGGTGGAACATTGGATGGCGGCGGCGGCGTCGGAGCGGTGGAGGCGGTGCGGTCCTATTGTGTTCCTTTCACAATAACCGACCCATTGAACGTGCATATTAGATAGGGACGTTCATCATTTCCCCATTTATAAAGCAATCGCTTGATTATTGCATTGCATAATGGTTAGTTTTAGTTCTCGAGGTGCATAATTCCCTACCGATTATTAATCAATTATAAAATCTGATGAGCAATTTACTTACGTGTCACCCAGGACAATTCAACAACAAAAACAACCAATCAGAATATCGAATGATATTCCTTTTAACTTTGATTTTTTAATTCAATTTTGATTTATTTGAACTAAAAATTATATTTTCTAACTCCATCCTTAATTCAAATAAACCTACAACGATACTAGCCTCTTATTATTATTTAAATAAACCGTTAATGACTTACGAAAAAGTTATAAACTTTGATATTATATAATCAAATATTAATTTATTTAAACTAAAAAATTGTTAAATAATCTTAATGATTTTTTTATAAAGTAAATTACATTTTTATAAGAAATCGCACATCTACAGTATATAATTCATTAACTTTAAAGTAGATTCAAACTATTTTTATGTTTCAGTATTAACTTTAAACATTGATGATAATTTTTTTTGTCTTCTTAAGTTCAAATTTCATCGATATTTTTCTTAATTTTAGTTCGAATGTTTAATTTCGATAGAATTAATTAGATTATGGTAATAAACATTTGTTTTTTTTTCAATTTGTAATTAATTTAAATTTGAAGAAATATTATTTTTATGTTAAAAATATTGTAAATAAAAATATAAATATTTGTTGATATTTACTTTGAACTGATTTGGCTGAAGACGGTCCTGGTTATGGTTGCGGTGATTTGTCGGATCTCGGGATTTCGCGTGCGATGGATGAGCGGGAGCAGTAACAATAATAATAATAATAAAATGAAGAAGAATAAGAAACGGAGGAAACGGTGATTGAAAGTTGTGTCAAACATTGTCCAGCATTTTGAAAGGAGTCTAAAATGACTTCTTTGCATGTCACCATTGACAACAAAAGTTGCCTATTGTTTAGCTAAACAATACCATCATATCTCCTTGGTGATGAAAGGACGTCGTCTCTCTCGCGAGCACACGGTTCATCTCTATATCTGTCCTTTCCATTATCACGGCTCTCTTTATGTATGGCTCGATGCGGCATTCAGAACATAACAATGGGAAATGCGGTGACATTTTTATCGTGTGTACATAGAGGATAGAGAGAGAATCCGTTGCATGGATTCGCGATTATTGAATGTCACACGCTTTTGATGACTATCTATCTGCATATCTCCAACTCACTCACTATACCCTTCCGTTATTCCCGAAAAATTATCATTTACTTGATGACAAACGCAGAACGAGAAAACAAATTTAAAAAAAAAAATTGAATGATAAAAACATAAATAATATATATAAACAAGTAGCGCTTGTTTTCAGATAGGGTTGCCATAAATTATAGATACGCATCAACGTAACCGGGGAGGAGATGTTGTAGCTTTCCTCTGGCGTCTTCCTCCACACCCGTTTTTGGCGTTTTTATTTTTTGGAGGGCTCATTGTTTCCGAATCCATTGTTCATAATCAAATGAAAACCCATCTGTATCAACTGCTGCGCTCTCCCCGTTTTAGAAGGAAAATCTCGACTCGACTCCTCCTTTACACTCGATTTTCTAAAGATCTCCTCTCTTTTCCCGGATATCCTCCTCTCCCACCTCCAACCATTCTACAGACGACCACCTACTGGGATTATTCCGATTCAACTTGCACAGACAAAACTTCTTCATGATTAATCAACAAATAACATGTAGTTAAAGAAATATATATGTCTTAAGTATCAAAATCGATTCTAATAAAAAAGGATTTTCTTAACATCAAGAACTTTACTTGTAAGAAATATCTTCATAAAGAAAGATGTTACTAATGATGTGACTAATGTTCTAATTTTTAAATAAAGTGAAGATAATTACCAAATTTTCTAATAGATACAAATTTCAACTTAAAATTGGACTTTTTTGTATAAATAAGCCTTAATGAAATCATCTAATTTTTACTACTAAAATGAAGTTTTTCAATAAGATTTGTTATTAATAATTTCAGGTATGTTTTTGGAAGCTGAATATAAGAATCAAAGGAAATAACAAAGACTAATTCTCAGCATTCATAAATCTTGAAAAAAATATTTCTTTTTTTTATCAATTATTTACTAATTTATTAATCAGAATTTATAGAAGTTTTGATATTTGTTTCCAAGTTCGAACGTAAATAAATTATTGCAAATGTATTAAACGATGAATCCCAGTACTTTTTCTTGATAAATACATTTGAATTTGTATTTTCTAGTAACGTAACAAATAACTGTTTAACTATAAACTTTTACTAAGTAGAACATATTTTTTATTTATTTATTTTTTGTTTGTAGACAATGGAGGTTTGTTTAGAACAGTTGCAAAATTGGATGCAATCGCCGTCTATATATTATTTTGTCTGTTTTGTTTGTTAAAAGTGCTTTCGAAATTGCCATCGCATAAAAATGCATGCAGAACGTAATGCAGATAATAGAAATAGAAATAATGAGATTCAATTGATTGTGCATGCATTGTTGGCCATTGTTGCGTTCTTCTCTTCTGCGTTCCCTCTATCATTTGTTATTAAATTCATTTTGTTGTTGCTGTTTTTCGTTTACGTGTATGTTCGAATCGATACAATAAATGATGATGATGATGATAATAATAATAATAATGGTTCGGATTCGTTCACAAAGCGGACAACACACGCGCGCACAAATCAGGATGTTATTAATTGCTTCTTCAATTAATGATTCATTCATTACACAAATTGAACCAAACAACAGATTTAATTATATTTATTGCCGGCAAAACAGCCGCCACAAGCGTCCAAGGTGAGCCATCATCAATGGACGGATTGTTCTCCGCGCAGCGCCGCGGCGGACATTGGAGACAAGACTGGAATTTGAATTTCATTTCTTTCACAATTGTTCAATCAACATTGCAACAAGAAAACAATATAAAAAAGAGCATAATTTAGAATTTACTAGATTTTTTCTTTTACAATTGTTCAATCAACATTGCAACTACAAAACATTATTAAAAGAACATATTATAAAATTTACAGCATTTTTTTTGTCCGAGGAAGAATTATATTTTATTATATTATCAATTTGACAAGACAGAAATTTTAATGTTATATCAAGAAAACAATATGTAAAGATCGTAATTTAGAATTTATTGGATTTTTATATGTATATACAATATAATTAGATTTTTTTTTGAATCTGAGGAATAAATTTGAATTTTTATGATTGCATTATTACTTACATTAAATTATTAATAGTTTTTAATTGTTCATTTTATTTCATCTTCAATTTAATAATTTAATTACTTTAAGAATAAATGATTAATAAATTAGTAATAGACATAAGAACATCATAGTAATTAGATAACAATATAAAAAGAACATAATTTTTAAATTACTGGATTTTTATCCTAAAAATAAATAGTTATTACATGTATTTATAATATTATGAAAACCATATGAATTTGATTTTTTTTCGAATGCTCACTTCAGTTTCAATCTCAAAAAATATGACAGTTACTACTAAAAAAAAAACAGCAATTAATAAATAATTTAACAATTTGTAAGTAAAGTTGGTAATACAATACTTAAAATAAATTATTAAAAATACTAAAAATAAACATAATAGTTTATTTCAGCTTCAATGTAAAAATTATGACAGTTCGAAAATATGACGATACAAAAACTTTAAGAAGTTACAAAAGTTTAACTAATTGTAAAATTAAATTGTTGGTATACATAATCGGAGAAGTAAACCTATAAATTTGGTTTCAGTTGGTACAAAAAAAATAACCAATAAATTTTCTCTTTTGATTTGTCTTTCATTATACTATTATCTAATAATTATTATAAATTAGACTTAAACTATTATTATTAAGGTAATAAAATACTGAAATTTAACATCATTAGCTCAGATAATTACTCTAATATTGGTAATTAAAACTAGTGACATAAATGTCTTTAAGTTGGTAAGAATGTGTAAAATTACAGCTGTCAGTTTAGTTTAATTATGATCAGATATTTACGTTTTATGTGATGGTGCGTATGCAGTAACAACATTTGCAAGAACCTGAAGTTTCCTTCGAGCTTTCGAAGCGGTTATATAAAATGATTATATGTTCAAGGTAAGTATGTTATCCTATTTATTTTTTCTTGAATATAAAATTGTTATTGATGTTTGATTGAGATCGGTATTCGTTTTAAGGGTAGGAAGGGTGGTTCAGGAAAGTAATAATTAAAATGTTTGAGGTAAGGAAAGAAATAAACGGGAAATAAATTGAAAAATATGAGTGAGACAGCAACTGAGAATAAAAATAATAAAAGAGTAGAGCTTTTGTTGGGGGGGTGGGTGGTTGGCGGAATGAAGAAGAGCGATAGTGTGAGAGAGAGAGAAGGGAGAGATGGACGAGCAAAAAAAAATCATTATCGACATTCATTTGTTGTGATATGTATTGTTTACTGGGGAACCTCTATATGTCATCGTGCACTCAAATTAATACACAATGGCCGCGGCGAGAGCGCTTTTGTTATCCCACCGCATTGTGTCCCTGTCAATTAACCTGCATTGAACGACTATTCTGGAAATATCCAAGACAATAAGCGCGCGGAGGCCTCGCATCGCCTCGCCTCGCCACCGGCCGCCCCCGCGCTCCTCCCGCGGGGGGGCGCCATTCCGACCGCCGACGCCGCCGCCGCCCCCCCATCGTCACCAAACCGCTCAACCCTCTCCACTCGCAACCACCATTCGCGGCCGCCCGCACTAAATAATAATCTATTGATAATCTGCATTGCAACAAATTCAAATGCGGCGTGAGGACCCGGTTTATTTGCGTGGGTGGGTGGGTGTCGGCGGAGCGGAGGGTGTATTTCGCTCTGGATTTCTATATAATTCATTATATTTTCGATTGTTGCGCCGAAACCATTGAATGCGAAAAGGGCCATCCCTCCGCGCTCTGCCCATCGGGCCGCGCTTTACGACAAATCAATTTATATTATGGTTTCAGCCAATGTCCCTTTTCAATAACGCCGTTCGCGTACGGCCTGACCATTTCCACAAATGCAAGCTACACTGATTCAAACTTCTCTTCTCAAATAAAAAAAAAAACCTATTCTAAAAAGTTTCAAATTTACAAACTTTTATGTACTCGCACAAAATTAAATTAATATTTTATATTCTTATTTTTTAAATAATCCCAATTTTTTAAAACCGTTGCAAATATTATTTATCTTAATAACCTCAATAATAATCCAATAAGTTAATGCAATTTTTATCTTATTTACTAGGTAATAAGTAATAAAAATCATGTACAATTTATAATGTCAGATATTATCCTATAATTGAAATTTTCGTCATAACTTTTTATGTATGTAATACTTTTTCTATTTAGAACTATAATAATCTTTGAAAAACAAATTATTAATAAATAACTCATTTTCAAACGTGATTTTTTAAATTTTGTAGAAAATCACGTTCGAAAAGTTATCGTTTTTTTATGTCAGTAATCTGTATTTCTCCATTTTTTTTCAAAATTATTGCTGAATATTTTTAAATACTGAAAAGCGTAGAAAATTAAATTTTTTGTAAATAGAATTATTATATTAATTAATTAATAAAGTTGCGTTTTGAACTAAAGAACATTACCATTTCAGTTTAATACTAAAAATAACCATTTTCAAAATGAGATTTTTAATTATTGTAGAAAAGTAAGTAAATAGCATTATTATATTAATGAACAAAGTTGCGTTTTAAAGTAAAGAACATTACGATTTCAATCTTAAGAAAAAATAACAAATTTTGATATGAAAATTTCAATCTTTAATAAAGTAAAAAATATATATTTTTTTTAAATAAAATGTAATTATTATTAGGAAAGTGAATATCATTTGTCTGAATAAGAAATGGGGGCGGTTTTCGGTCAAACAAACAAAACTTTCGGTGGATAGTATGAAAGAGAGCTGATGATGATGTACTTTTCTGTTTTGTTTAGTTTGTTAACAATGGAATGTCGGGGTAGGGTGGAATCGCGAGTGGGGGAGGTGTTGTGTCCTGAAATAAAACGCAAGATTAACACAATGGGTGGCTGCGCCTCAATATGGTTTGACGACCGCAACAGCAGCAGCAGCGGTAACAACAAACAACAACAACGATACAAAATGCAGACAACGTATAGCAGCGAGGGGATGCTATAATGAAACATACTGTGTCGTTTTTCCGGTGGATTTATCGCCGTCGATTTGATAATTTTCAGGTGCGGCGACCGTTTCGAAAAAAAGTTGAATCGGGGGTGGCGACGGCGTCGGTTGCGGGTTTGTGGGAGGCCGGAGGCGGTTGGTCAGGGGGTTCGGGTTCGGTTCTCTCTCGCTCTCCGGTTGCGCGAATGTAAAAAATCGTCTCTTTTGCATACCATTTGAAAAGCGTGTCCTTTATTTACACAATTATACAGAAGTGACTTCTTTTATGCGGCATTCACGGCCGGTGCATTCGGCTATTCTTTCAGTTCCATTGTGAGCCACACGAGCATTGTGTATTGTTGCCAGCTTCCTTCTCTATGTGGCCGATGAAACGACTCTCCCGACGCGCCCCCCGCGCCGCCCCCTCACTTCACTCTCTGTCCCCCTTTTTTCACTCTACACACACACACATACAACCAGAGAAAAAGAGAGAGACACATGCATACATACCTACACTCACACACATATCCCATTATATTCTGTGTGCGTGTGTGTATGCGCGCAGGCCATTGTCTATTCTTATGTATGAATGTATTTCCCCAAGATTTTTCCATCAAACGCAGAACGGCGAATTCGACTCGATTCTAAAGAAATTATTTTAATTATGGAATTTTTTTCTAGAGAGCTTTTCAAAACGACGTTTCATCCGTTCCCCCCGCAATGCGCCCGAATGCATAATCAACTTGTAGATTACACAGCAACACGAACAGTCTCCATCCCGGCGCATCCACCATTTTTTTAAATAATCACCACTCGGCAATCCATTAGAAAAATCTGTAAACGACACTCAAATTTTAAGACTTTTTGTCTTAAATAAAAAAAGAATTAAAATTATCAACAATAAGTTTCACAATAATTATAATGCTTAATTTTATTATTTTATCATACAATTATCGTGTAGTAATTCGTCATTATCAACAGAAATATTTATGTTAAAATATTAATTTTATGATACAAATTTCACAATTAAATTTTATTAGTATTATTTTTTAAATAATTTTCACCCAAATTAATGTTTCTTAATTTTTCTAATTTTGTCAAAGTTTAGGAAAAATTAATGAAATATGTATATTTTCTTGTATTTCATATAACATATAAATGTACAGAAAAATTATAACCAAAAATTGGGGCAAATTTCATTTTTTTTTTAATTCCTGGAGTTTGTAAAATATGATTTGGGAATTCAAAAACTTTCATGAATTAATGATTCGTTTGTTATGATTTTAGTAATATATAGTATAGATTAATGGTATCTAATTAAATTAGTAATGTAGTGTGAGAATTTGGGATGTGAAGGGATGAAAAGAGGATTTTCACTAATTTTGCAAAACACAGGGAGGATCCGCGCATACATAAAGATATATAGATATAAATACACACGTGCAGTGGACGAGCGTGGGAGATGGATATAGCGATGGGTGGAAGGGAAAGGGAGATAGGGAACGAACGAACGAGCAGCAGCAGCAGCACAGCCTCCGTTGGCAGTGTATTGCTTAATAATGGAAGCCGAACCGGTTGTTTCCGTTCTTCATTTGTTTCTATACGATGAGCACAAACAATCGCATGACACTAGTTCATTGTAGGGCCAACAATGGATCCGCAAAGATGGCTGCTATGTTTGTGTGGTCAGTATTGTCTGGCCATTGTGACAAGACAAAACATTGTTACAATGAACTGAAGATACGGCGCGAGTTTGCTTGGTGGATGGATGGATGCCTGCGTGTATTCCTCAAATTACAATTACGACAACGAACAGGAATACGATCGTATATAAGACTTCGCATACACCCCAATACCATACGCGAAAAATGAGGAAACACAAGGATCCTTGATGATCGCGGTTTCTTATTTCGTAACGGCGAGGTGGTGGAGGGTCCCTTTTCTTCCATCCGAGGATGCCGGAGCTGCGAGTGTTTACTGTAAGGACGGGGTTCCTGAATTTACAACTTCCTGTCGCCGAGACGGTTGCAATTAGCGACCCGCCGCCTCCGACTATACACACACACATACACTCTTGCACAGATCATGCAGATACATACGAATATATACAAGGCTTCGCGCGCGCTCACACACACACACACACATATAAATATATATACATGCACACATACACATGTGGCGCTGCTGCCGTTGCTGATAACAGCATGTTTGAAATGGCATTAAGCTTGCTTCTATAGTTCTATTATATGTATACAATACTGAATACAACACTATTGTATTCATTGTATGTTGTATTGTAGAATCTTTGTCCCTTTATAATATTCATCTGTTCACAAAAGCGCCACATCGCGAGAGTTATCTGCCGCGCGCCATTGATCTATATATTTTATTCCATTTTATTCCCATCCGAAACATCCAAAATTGAATTATTTTTACACTCCGCATCGAGCATAAAGGAACCAAATAAATAGCACGACAACAAAGAAAAATAAATACATACACACACACACGTACACAACACATTCATAAAAAGTATGTGAAAAAGAAAAACGGACGATAAAATAAAAATGGATACGTAATAGTGATGATAACACAAATTCAATTACAATCAAATCGCCGTTCAATCTTTACAATTTTTTTTCTTAACTTATTTAGTGCGCTAATGTAGTTGTTATTCATCATTTTAACTTCAATTAAAAATTCTACTCAGAAGTTTTAATTAAAAATACTAAAAAAAATCAAATTTAAAGACTGAAGCTGATTTAATTATAAGTTTCAAAATTATCACTATTTAGAGAACTGAATAGACGTTAGTGAATTAAACAAAGCTGAATGATTTTTTTAAAATAATATTTTGTAAATTACTTATCATTAATTCATGCAAATGATTGCAACAAAAATATTCATATAAATATTTGTATATAAATCGAATTAAAAAAAAACTTACATAATGGAAAGGCAATAAAACCTATTAGTTCACTGAGTTACATCAACTAAAATGAAAATTTTGTTTAATAAATACGTAGTATTAGCAAAAAAAAAATAGTTAAACTCATTAACTTGTTATTTCTCACTAAATATTATTAGTTTAACTTAGTTGATGAATAGTTCTGCAAAAAGAAGAAATTTATACTTAACCGAAGCGTATTTCAATGAAAAACTTAAAAGATGTTGTTTTTAAAATATGAATAAAACGCATTGGGAAACATTATTACTTTATTTTCTGGACGCTGAATTGAGATTTTGTAGAAATTTTGATTTTTAAAGTTATCTTATAAAATTTTTGGAATTTATTAAAGAATTTAAAACTTTGGAATTCCATTCAAGATCAAAATATGTTAATCCTCTCTATACAAAACCTCGGCAAAATATAAGTATATGAAAGACTTATTGCATTGTATTCTATAAAATCTCTTTTTTTCTTTCAAGCAAATCCAATATATTTTATTTATCCACAACAGTTTAATTATAAATTATTAATGATTATTAATATTTAATAATAAAACACAAATTTTTAAATATCTAAATATTTAGGAATATGGGTTTACAACGTTATCAAAATATGTTTCTAAGTCAATTTTATATATTCCCATTAATGAAAAAGTGTGTAGTGAGACTGAAAATTAATTGGATTACTTCCTTATTGCTACAGTGTTTATGCCTGCATCCATTCTATACATGATTAGACTGGAAACTAATTAGAAAATACATGTAGGATATTGAGGTCTTGAGCATTTATAGCGCGATTTTATTATCCCCATCACATTGTATCCCTTTCCCGCCAAACCACCACCCTCATCCAAAACACGTAGACTTTCGCTCTCGCCCTTGTTGTTCCATTCCCTTTCTGCCTCTCTCTCTCTCTCATACGCATACATTCTATTTCCATTCTCTCGGCTTATTGTTATTTAGTTTCAAATTTTGCGAAACAAAAGCTTCATTACACAGCCTTTCCATTGGCTAACGATATTATTTCATAATACTCTCGCGGGGATTACGACGACTGGCTCGCAGGATTTGTTTAATCTTTCCCTTTTATTCAATTACTGCCAACTAGACAATACACAAAACATTTCCATCAGCCTCCCGGCTCATCCACCAAGATTTTATGAGAAAAAAAAAAGAAAAAATGTCGATTGTCTCAGGTAAAAGAAAATAAACAAAATCGGTGCCCGGCACATCCACTGGATTTTATCATCATCAAAAAAATAAATTAAAAGGAAAGAAATAAATGTTAGAAAATCGATTTTTCGAAGGAAATATATGCGAATTCGCATAGGAAAACACGGTATAATGAGTGGAGGAATCCTTTCGAAAAAAAGGAGGAAGCTGTTGTGCTGTGCGCGCTCGTGGTTGGCGGCCGTGTTACTCTTTGTCTGGGATCAGAAAGGAGCCGAGGAGGAGCAGAATGTGGAATGAAAATTAAGAGTGGTGAATGGAAGAATGAAAGGACACAGGGAGTGAATGAGGGAAAGGGAAAAGAAAGAAATAAAGAGAGCGAGAGAAAAGAGACCTTTGTTTGGTAAACTGACGTCAACGCGTGTTATATGGACACGGAGCGATCGATTCCTCTAATCCGATTACACGCAATTCCGACGACTTCCCTCCTCTGCATGTTAAAAACATTTTCACACCGGACTCGCGCGGTAACAACGCACGCATCCTTCCCAAAGAAGAGAATACAATAGTTCAACAATTCTTATGTAAAGAAACACACTTTCAAGGGAATTTACGATACATACAATTGCGATCGAATATATCCAAACTTTTTTCCTTTTTATCGAGAACAACGCAAAATCGATATTATAATGAATGTGAAGAAAATTTATCAAAGTATAGAAAAGTTTTTTATTGAAATTTTAAAACATTTTTACAGAAATTTTAATATTATATAGATTATATAGATCGATTTAAAAAGTTTACATAATTATTCCATTATTAGTACTAAAAACCAATAAAATGTAATATGAACAAAAATTATATAATAATATAATATAAAAATTATATAATAATACAATATAATTTTATATTTTTGTAACAAACAATTTTAAACTGAAATTATTTTCTTTTTTTTGTATTTTTGATACATGAAATCTTAAACTATTTCGATATAGAAATATTGAATATATTTAAATATAAATTTGATAAATTTTAAGCAATAATTTCGAATGCATAAGGTAGAATGGAGCAATTAGAAGATGAATTATTGTAATAATATAAGTCAATAGAGATGGACTCGAGGGAATTGTGAGTTTTTAATTCTTATTGTTCCATTATTAGGTGATCAAAGCGCTTGGGGAGGACGAGCAGACAATAATCCTTTTATTAATTAATTCAATTACGTAATGTTGCCTTGTGACTCCTTCGGAGGCGACGGCGGCGACGGAGGAAGGCTGAAATTAGAACCTGTTGATGTGTATGAATTTGCATACGCGTATTCGGATTTCTGTTTTTCCTTAGGGCAAAAGGGGATGTGCAGGAGGAAAAGAGAAGAGGAGACCGGGAGGGTTGAGGCTCTGGCTCCAAGTCTACATAATATGGATGTAGCATGCGAGAGTGTAATACACGTATACATATAATAACGCGTGCGTGAGTGTGTGTGTGTGTGTATGGATGTATGTGTAGGTAGAGAGCGAAATACATTTTTTGATATTTCCCTTACACAGTCTATTCGAAATTAACGCTATATTCAAGAGGATTTTCAAAGACGCCATTGTGGCTACAATTTACTCTTATTCATAACATTTTCTAAAGAAGCCAGTTTGTCGAGCGGAGTCGAAATATTTTGAGAGAGCGCATGCATAAGTACTTCATGCACACACACACAGCCTCATACACACACTCACTACATTCGTATTTTTATATAAATATAAAATTATTTATTTACGTATAAACTAAATAAAAACGGAGCAAAAAAATAATTGGGACGAAATAAAAATACAAACTGCTTTAAGTGGACGGAAAATTAAAAATAAAAATAAATACTCTGCAGCTAGAACAGTCCGGTATTTAGTTAGATTTAGTTGTTTTTTTTCTTCTTCTTTAATAATTGTACATTAAATACAATAAAACTACAATGCACTAGATTTTCCATAACAAAATTTAAAATATGCTGAAATAAGACCTAATACGGATCCTTGAAGAACACCTAATCTGATAAACTTAACAATTCTATAATTTTTATTCCAATTTTTTTTTAAATTTATATTTCGATAGATTATTCTATAACATTGATTCGAATGTAAATTTAAAACTCTTTCTATAATCATTATTTATTCTTATTTTTACAAAATTAAAAATGTACTAAAATAAGACCTACTACAGATTCTTGAGGAACACCTAGTCAGATTACACATAAACTTTACAATCCTGTATTTCATTCAGTTTGTTTCAGACTATAAGTAATAATAATAAAGCGACAGCATTTCATTTTCTGCATACTTATTGACCCAGAAATGCAATATATCTCATTGTTATTGCCACTTACGTGCGTAGTTTGTATTTTTTTCTTCTGGTTTTCGGTAGGTGAATCGAATTGAAGAGATTTATGAAGGACATAACTCTCGAGGAGAAAAAGAACGACGATGACTGCTCTTTCTGCGCATTGTACCGAACTGTGGTGTGCAGTTGTGGCTCGAGCGGCGCGAAAAGTATTTTTGCATGCATTGCAATTATTAGGTCGGAGAGGATCGGACCTCGGAGATGATAAATCTGCAGAAGGATTACCGCCGTAACTTAGCGTTAAGACCGACGCACTCGACTCGCGCAGCATTACGGATTATTTATTCGTCCATTGAAATTCAAATTTCATAATAATATTGCCGCATTAAATATATATATATACACGTTTTTCTTGCGTAATATTAACCAAAGCACTTTTTCCCGTATATGAATTAAATGTATCAAAAAAGCAGTGTCTTTACATTTTTGCTTATATCTCAAAAAGTATAAGCGATAAATAAATAATTAAGTAACTAAATTAATGTAAAATGTTTACTCTTTAAAAATTGTGTACTGGCATAGTTATGTCGTTTGTCATATAGACGTAATTTAACGTCAAACTTGAAGAAATGTTTTTTGCTTATAGCTCGAAAAGTATGGACAGCAAATACATAAATGAGAAACCAGATTAAAGTCAAATGTCCACTGTTTAAAACGTATATACTGGTATAGTTGTACGTTTGTGATTTTCTCGTAATTCACTGTCAAACTTGAAAAAACGTTTTTTTAAGCTTTCAATAAGTAGTGTCTTTACATTTTTGCTTATATCTCGAAAAGTTAAAGTTAATAGTAATCATTATATTAAAAGTAACGAAAATTAACAAAATTATATAATAATTAACCAATTTGTAAATGTATAATATGTAAATGTATAAGGTTATTATATAATAAATGTCTGGTTCGAAATAAGATATTGAACTAATTTCTTATGCTGAAGGGACACAAAGTAAGTACAAGTCATCCACTCGTAAAATCAACACTTTGTAGTTGATTTGATGGATGTTGGCACAAAGGTGGTGATGGTGGTAGTGGTATCAAGTGAGAGGTGAATGGAAGTGCAACATATGTCGCGTGTGCGAGTGTCTTCTTCATTTCAACACCCCCCATTAGTGGTCACACCCTAAATGTAAACACGTGTTAGTGTTAATGTGAGTGTGTGCGTGTGTGTTGTATGCTCGATGCTTGCTTGCATCATCGCAAATGATGAGCTCATCCATTGGGTATTGTCTCTCTTAATGCAGTGTAACTGTAGAAATCAGCTGCTTTGTGTATTACACACATACACAGGGCGGTATTGGCGCCAATAACGGTATTCAACATTCAACATTCGCGGAAAGCCCTTTGTGCTAACCACCGAAAGCGCTCACGCAATTAATTAAAGCCTCCTCGCCAAAATACACATACACACCGTACCGTTCTGACCACCACCGCACGTCATCACTGTCACGGGCAGAAAGCTTGACATTTCAACTTTCAAACAGCGGATAAAAATAATAAAAGAAGAATTTTGAATGTTTTAAACCACTTATGATTTTGCTCGCACAATTCAAATTCATATAGCGGTAAATATTTGAATGAATGACCAATATTTTTTTTACTAACTTTAGTCTAATGAAATTATATGTATATATGTAATTGTAAATTTTCTAATAGTCATAATAGTATTTTTGTTATAAATCTATCATATTCGATGCTGCGAGAGGAATAGGAAGGTGTGAGAAAAATAAAATGTTTCTATATGTGTGTGTGCAGGAAGAGGATATAAATTGGAAAGAGTTTAAAGAGGCGACGGATTTGGAATATAAATGTGCAAGTTTCCGATGAGGACCTTTCGCTTATTTTTCTTTTCCTTTCCATTATATCGCAACTTTATTTTGCTGCCGATTGAGAGAGCGAGAGGATTCCGCGTGCGTGCATCCTTCGATGGGTCTTTTCTGGTGGGATGATCGTGGGGGGTTGGTGGTGGATGAGTATGAGGACGAAGATGAGCCGAACCCCCGTCCCATTCTAAGAACCAGACCAATAATCATTCTCTGTCGTCCCGTTACATTTCAGTGCACGTTGCCTGGAAATCATCATTTTTATCCATGACAACATTTCGACAATGCGAACCTCATTCTTGTGCCATTCTCTGTCAATAGACGGCCGAAGGGGCGGAGGCGGCAGCAGAGGCGGCTTCTACTGCCACGGCCCGCCAAGCGATGCGACTTCTGTAATGGCTCATATGACAATGGACGTTAACAAAGAGACCGCTGGACCATTTTCATAAGCCATTGTAGTTAGGTCGCGGACAGAGCTTCACTCTTATCAATATATTATACGTTATTACCGCAAATCGCAATAAGGGCTCCAATAAAAGTATCTTAATTATGTCCCCATTATATATTATTTTTGAGAAAAAAGCACAAGCCTTGCGCGATCAATCCAAAAGTTCATTCAAAACAATTCGTACAACATTCTCAAAAATAAACACAATTTTAGTTTATTTTCAAAGAAACACAAACCTAAATTCTTTTTTTTAAATATTTGTGATCATAATCTCAATTATTACATGAATTGAACTGTTTATAAATTATCCTTTAAATAATACCCATTTTTTTTCCTATAGCAACCAAAATCTTGTACTTCTAAATGCACCATTTTCTATGATAATTAAATATTACTTTTTCTCGAAAATTAAAATTATCTTGACAGAAATCTTTCAGTCTTTATTATATTTAAGCTAAATCTTGTATACAAATTATTAACGGATTTAACATGATCTTGTGATAAAGATTTTAACAAGTATAATTGGTTGCCGTATTTCTTCTGTGATGGTATAAATCAAGGACAAAAATTTTATACAAGCCCCAGTGGCCTAATGGATAAGGCATCGGCCTCCTAAGCCGGGGATTGTGGGTTCGAGTCCCATCTGGGGTACATATAACCTTTTGGTCTTCAATTATCACATCATCAATACATTATTTAATAAAAATAATAATATTTTAAACTTTACTATTACTAAATTGTTCATAAAATTAGTGTGTCGGTAATGTTGCCTTCATAACAACTGTTAATATTTTAAGTATTTCTAACACAGTATAAGGTAACAAATTTGATTTGTTATGTTAACATTATTCAATAAAATTAGTGTTTAAATAATGTTAGAAAGACGAATGTCCAGTTTTATAATGTAGATGTACTAGGTGATATAATTTTAGTAATATTTATTAATGAGTCATTCATTTAAAAAATATCTAAAATTACTTAAAACATATTGGATACAAATATCCTATTTTAATTTTTGTAACAGTTATTAGTATTTAGTTACAATGCATATAATTATTACATTTTAATCGATATTTTGAATGTAATAAACAATCAGAGTTGTAAATTAATGATTTAAATTTTCATGATACACATTTTCTATAGACAAATAAAGAATGTTATTTATTATAGACAATATAATATTATAGAATATTCTAATAGTTGTTGATTGTATAAAATTAGATTTTGTAGAAAAAAGTTAATATATTGATTTCATTTAACATTAATATATTGGTGTTAAATTTGATGTAAGTGAGGTAGGTAAGGGTTCGCCCTATAAGTAATTAGGAGTGTCACGCGGAAAAAAATCCGCTTTTGGCGCGACAACAGAATGTCATATTTTTATTCGCAAATGTCACGAAGAACATTACGAGCAAAATGTTACTGCAATCGAAAAAAATCTATTCGCACGCAAAATCATTTACAATATTTATAAAAAAAAAGCATGTATTACAAACCTTTTCTGGAAGTTGTTGCAAAGTACGTAATCCAAATATAATCCAGATCTTCTGGAGGCACAGAAAATTGGTATTTAAAAAAAAAACGAACAAAAGATGTTAATAATAATAAATCACACAGCACTCTTCGTAAGAAGTCTTTGGTGAATTGTGATGCGAGAACAAAAACATTGCGAGAGTGCGGCGGCGTCGCGACGCTCCGCGTCTCCGGCAACTATGCACACACTCCGGCCCATCGCCGGAATCGCACTGAAACGCGTTTCACCGAATTGAATGGCACACGGAGAAGAGGGAACAAACGCATGCGTTCGTTCATATTTAAATTACCGAAACTGTTTTCAACTCTACATTGTTATTAGTTTATATTCTGGTATTTACTATTCTTCATTCGGATGCAATTAGGAGCGAACTGTTATGCAATTGACGAATTTTTCGATGGGATATGCGGACGGCGCATGATTAACATTGCGCCCTCATTTAATAATCTTAATGAGGCTTCGACATCATTAATTTAAAGATTTTTATTTAGATTTCTTTTTTTCACTAATTCCTGCTGCTGCTGCATCGTAGTGGCAGGAAGAAGAAAAAATAAAAATAAATAAGAGTGAAACGCGGTTTATCCGTGCGAACATTTTCCTAATTTAATTTATTAATTGGATTCGAATCATAATTAATAATAAATATATCCCCCATAGTACTTTATTTACACGATTTCGCATTAACACGATTAAAATCCACGATGTAATCAAGTTAGTGTACTTATACCTTTATATATTTGTAATTTTATGACTTGATATATTGCGTTGAAATAAATAACTGAATTATATGCATTTTATTTTGTTTTCGCTTTACTCGATTTTACGTATCAAAATCCACGATTTCATTTTACACTGAAGTCTGAGTATATTAATTTGTATATTACAAAGTACTTTTAATTTCAGTGATAGTAATTACTACTTTATTAGCAAAAAAACAATATATATTTTTGCTAAATCACAACAATCAATTTGAAACAAATGTTATTACTTCTCCAACATCACTATACCTGCATACTTGACAAGTATCACGTAGTTCAAAAATCTCGCTACATAATTTGAACAAAATCTCTACATATATGCCCTACATCCATACTAGCTTTGGATCATGAGTGAACAGATATCTCAAATTCACACTTGGCAAGTACCGAGTAGTAAAAATAACGTGTTTAATTATCCTTAATCCTACATACTAGTAACTTGAACAAAATCTTTACATCATACAAAATCTTTGGATCATGAGTGGATAATTTATACTTGGCAAGTACCAAGTAGTAAGAAACCGTGATTAACGTACCAAATATTAGCATAAGCGTTAATATTCCCTAACGTTTTAATATGTGAATGATGATGATCAATGATACAGTATTTAGAACTTTTGTATTGTGCAGCAAATCGTGTATCAAGAAGAAATAACGATCTAAAAACATAACAAATGAATTGCGAGAAATGTTGCAATCGGACGGAGAGGTCATGCATTGTGTGGGTGGAAACATTGCGATGTTCGAATCGAACTGTTTAGCAATTTAAGTTCAGATTTTGGTTTCAGATGATGGCGGGGCAGCGGTCTTTTGTGCCGGTCTAATTGTCCGTTCCGCATTATATCGGGGATAGCCCTTGCATTCACACACACACATTCATCCAATGCTGCTGCCGCCGCCGCCGCCTCCTCCTCCACCCCATGTATTAGTAGTAGTAGACGAGTTTATATAGAAATGCGGCGCGTTGTCGATAAGGAAACCCATTTTATTTGATGGCGAGTACGCGATTGTTCGACTGGATTGACTGCCATTGTCAACGGCACGTCTTTTCTATATGTATGAATGTAGACACCCGTGGATTCACACAATGGCTATTCACTATTTAATCGCACCGCCTTGCCTGCATGTACGAATATACGTATACACTCACACACACATGCGAGGCGCGCATATCTCTAGATGTAGTCGATAATTTTCTATATATTTCGGTTGTGTATCGAAACATCTTTCTACTTCACATAATAAACTTTTAATCCGCGAGGAACGACTCCAACAAAAGCAGTTTTATTACTTTTTGTTTCGCCATTGTACTTTTCTCTCCTTCCATCCATCCATTGTTAAGAAAAGGTGCGCGCACACATACACTTATACACCTTACCATCCAACAGGAGGACGACTACAATACCGAAAGTCCTTCTAAAATTCAATCAAAATTGTATGTATATATACAACACATACATATAGATTCGCTTCTTTTGATGGAAATAAATATTTTCGACTATTTCGGCTTTAATTAAAAACATTTTTTTATGGAATCTGGGTGGGTGATTACTTCAATTCTATGCATGCATGCGAATTTACGCAAAGCGGAAATTACGCAAGTGAATTTACGAGCTGATAGGTGCAGCCGCAGCGCCCTTGCAGGCAGCAATCCATCAACTCCCAGATAACACACTTCATATGTATATAGAGATTGGAAAACGTTCAGAGGTCTAGAAATAACGAGGGTGGAGAAATAAAATGGTGCCTGTCTTTTATTTATAATAAACCATTACACATTACTAATTGAACGCTACATGTAGTATTAATATATAGCATATATATATTACTTCCAATTATTAACATTTACCTATTATGTATGTATAGTTTTATATATATCTAAAAAGAAATATTATATGTAATTATAACTGAATCTTATTCAAACGTCGGGGAGAACCAATTTAATACACAATGTTGTTTTGCGCAAAATGAAGATAAATAAGATAAAATCTAAACAGCAAAACTTACTTTAGACTTTAGGCTTAAGGATATCTTTGTTCCTCTCTAGCATCTCCTCCTTCTTGTCTTTTTTGGCCTTGCTCAAGAATTTATCCATTTCCTCGAGGTTAGTTTCGGAGGGGATCTCTTTCCTAGAACTGGCGTTATTATCACCACCGCCACTCTGATCTCTATCCGCCCATTTGCCATCATAGACATCTCTATCCACATACTTCTCATTGCTGTAATCATCCCTGTCTTCTCCTTCCGACAAAGGACCGTCGTGTCTGATTTGCTCGCCCTCATTCGGTAGATACTTGTTGATTTTTTGATCCTTCTCTTCTTGCTGCACCTAGTGAATACATAGAAAAAGTATATAAATATATGTGAATTTAATAAAACTCAAGTCTGCTCGGACAAACCTTCTTAGGATCTCTATCGATTGGTGAATCCCTATCTCTGCTGCCGCTGAACGACCTGCTCCTATCCCTCGATCGGCTTCTGTCGTATCTGCGGTCACGGAAGTCTCTGTATCCGCCGCCCCTTTGGAATCTGCCTCTCGGACGGCGTCCTCGGTTGAAGTAGCGACCACCACCTCTGCCACCGCCACCTCCACGATGATCTCGATCGTATCTGTCTCTATTGTGGTAATTTGCAGCATTACCACCGCCGCCGCCTCGACCACCTCTCGAGTAATTGTTCCTTGGATTTTGGAATCTCGGCTTATAGTACGTGCCTCTGTCATTGAATCTACCTCCACGGAAACCACCCCTTCGTCGTCGCCTGTCGCCCGAATATGAGCGGGAGCGCGACCTACTGCGAGAATAATAAGAGCCTGAACGAGACCTGGATCTGCTGTAATAAGACCTGGAACGACTGCGGTAGCTTCTAGATCTCGAACGAGACCCACTGCTTGACCGACTGTATTTGCCAGGCCCACGAGAATGAGAACGAGATCGCCGGGGCGACCTGCTTTCAGTGCGCGGACGACCTGGCGGCTCTGGTGGTTTACCACGTCCATCTAAACATAAGCAGAAAACGACAACATTAGCATTCACACCCTTTGCGGACATCAGCGACATTATATACATACCAAATCTGTCTTTTGGTGGTTGAACGGCCGGTGGCATAGGTGGTATGTTCTTGGGAGGCGTCACGAGTCTGAAGTTTCCGAACTTATCCAATACCACTTGACCTGGTGGTATAGGGTTGGATTTTGGTGGAACTGGCATTTTTTTCTTACCCAACATCTCTGGCTCTTGCTTTTTGCCTCCAGCTTCTTTTTGCGCCATGGCCTTGCGAACAGACATATTTTTCTCTGGTATCGGCGGTACCACTTTCTTCGGCGACTCCTTCATCTGATCCCCATTCTTCTCGTGCATGCCCATCATCATTGGATCTTCCGGCCAATCGTCACGGTCATTTTTTCGCTTAAATCTGGAAGTGCTGACAGGAGCAGCAGCGATGTGCATTTTCCATTTCTGGCTATTTCCCATAGATGATACCAAATCTGGTTCAGTTGGCCTCGCTTTTGGTTCCCTAGAAGGTGAAACAGATGGTAATCCTTTCGGACTAACATCACTTATATCCACAGCGACCCTGATAAGACAAAAAAAAATTAAACAAAAAACAAATACACAACCACAATTAGTCTTACCTTTTGATATCCTTATCCAATGCATAATAAGCATTCAATTTTGTTTCCAAATCATCAAAGTCTGATAAACTTTCAAGCAATTTCCTACTGTAACCGACTTTTTGTAGCAAGTAACTGTCATCGTCATCGGAGTGCCCATGTTTCTTGCTGCTTCTCTTGCTACTACTATCCTTGATGCCCAACTCTTTTTTCAAAGCATCACGCAATTCGTATTCATCCAATTTTCTCTTCATCTTCTTGTCTTTGCGTTTTTTCTTGCTATCTTTTTTGGACTTTTTATCCTTCTTCTTTTTCTTCTTCTTGTCCTCTTTCTTATCTTTCTTCCACTTTTCACTCTCCTCTAAAAACTTTCTTACCTTTTCCTCGTAATCGGTGTCTCCTAGCTTGGCACTTTCAAGGAACGTGCGTAGCTTCGCCTCATACGTATCTCCGCTGGATTTCGGTCGATCCAAAGAAAAGTCCAGATTGATGGTACTGGTGGCAGGCTTATTAAATTGATAGGTAGCAGAACTCTCATGAACTGGATCCATCATAGCCATGCGCTTGCTAAGTGGCGACAGAGAACTCTGTTTTTCACGCCGCGAACGAGACCGATGCTTCTTGCGTTTTTTGAAGTCCGAATCTCCGGAGCTTGAGCTAGAATCGCTGCTGCTCGAGGATGAACTGCTAGAACTATCATTGCTTCCGGAGGAACTCGAACTCGATGTGGAACTCGATCGTCTGCGGTTCTTTCGCTTCTTACTTTTCTTCTTTTTCTTCTTATCCTTCTTCTCCTCGTCTTCCGGTTTCAATAGATGTTTTAGCGCATCATTAACATCGGTAGACTTCCCGGCAACGCTCAAATTCGGCAGCAGCAGCTCAGTGGGTTCAATCAAGTTCTTGGGTGGTTGAACTTTGTTCTTCAGGAACTCCAAACTGTTTTGGGCTTCTTCGTGGAATGGTATTATGGCTAAGCAACTTTGGTAAGCGCCTTTAGCTTCCTCGAACTTATTCTCTTCCTCGTAGCTACGACCAAGCGCAACAAGAGTTTCACCCATATACTTCCTGGCATTGGCATGATTCGGATTTAGCTTCAAAGCTGTTTCGAAATCTTCAATCGCTTTATGGAAATTTCCACTATTCGCATAAAGAGCACCTCGAGCCACTAAACCTTCAACATTCTTCGGGTCAATGTTCAAAGCTTTATTCAAACATTGAAAAGCTTCCGTATGGCGACCTGCTTTGAAATGGTCAATACCATCGGCCACGTTGCTGTATGCCCACTTGCTAGCTTGCTGCTGCCTGAGTTCGCTGGCGTACTCTGATTCTGGGAATTTTGATCTGAATTATGAAAGTTTTTTTTATTAAATTATTCTATTATATCGAGTATTGCCTAATCTTACCTAAGCATGGAAATGTTAGAACAGTGCTTGTCAATGCCCAATTGCGTTGACAAGTGCGATATATTGTTGGGATTGTTGAAGCCAACACTCCGTTCGAGCACAGTATCATAGGTTTCATTTTTGTGTTCGAGTGCTTTCCTGTAACCACAAATAAACAAGCGACCGTTTTATACTTCTGCCAGGAACCAACCAAAAGGCAAATAAATATTGATAACATTAACATTCATTTAAAACCTAAAAATCATCATCAATGGGTCTAGCCTAAGGATAAAAACTAGACTCAGAGAAGATTAGTTATAATAAAAATACTTATAGACTATAATAGAAATTATAATTAATATACATACCAAATGTACGGAAAACAAATTAACATTCCCATAGCATTTAATTTATTCCTGTATATACTGTATATTTTTGTGTAGGCAAAATTATAGATACGTTTTTATCTGTGATATTCGTTTTTGTTATTTTTGAGCACAAATATTTGTTTGCATTTTCCAAAGATCGTTTATATGTATGTAACTTTACATAGGTTTTTAGGCAATTTTTACAACAACTTTTCTGGATAGAGTACTGCGAAAAACATAGCAAGAGCTTAACACAAAATATTCACCAAAAACAAAAATAATAAAATAAAAATATAAATAAAATTAAATCCATCTTTGTTGTCTCACCTGTGTTCATTTTGGTCAATCGTAGAAGGGGAATGATAAAATTACATATATTTACTGTAGTTTTATATATTGTCTATATATGGTTTATATGCCCAATGGTGCAACGTTACTTGTGCGGAAAGTTTTATATATTTTTGTAAACAATTGAAATAGATTTTTTGGTCTGTAAGAGCAATGCACAAATCTTAGGTTTTGGTTTTTTTTATATGTACTTTAAACCTACGGATAAAAACATATTTATCAACTTATCTCTCTTTCTCTCTCAAGTGCAAATCACACACAATCCCAAAATGTAATTGCATCAATCCATAAAAAGCAATTGAAATCAAATCAAATTTGCTAAAGAAATAATTTAACAACAGAAAATGGTAGAATTATATTCAAACTTACTTGTATGCAAGTGGCAAGTCATCTGCACTTATTAATCCTAATGGCGGCCGAATTTCTGGATCTGTTGGTTGCTTTGTGGTGCCTTTCATACCACACATAATCTTATCTGTATCCGCAATTACTTCAAGAACTTCACACAACACTGTGTCATTCATCATGTAATTTCTACCGACACCTTTCCTATCGACAGCAGGGATTACATTTGCCACTGGACAAAAAGCCTGACAGCAAACATTTCATTAATATTGATTTGAAAAAATGTCACTCAAAAATAAAACTAACCTTAACATTAATGTCTGCTACATAATGGACAGGCTCTCCAACTCCAGAAGTGCAGAGTACTTTCAACATCATCCCAGATTGTGTTTTGCTCACAATTGTGCCCAAAATCAGATGTCCTATTTTAACACTCTGAAATTACAAATTAAGAATAACCAATCAATAACATATCAAAATCAATAACATGACATAGAATAACTTACATCCCGAAAATATTTCAATCTGCTCTGCTTATCCACATTGATGTAGGTTTCAAGGGAGGGTATTATGGCATACATGTCTTCGGAAACAACTGCTGTCTGTGGGATTTCTGTCTTATCAAAGTTCTCTTTGGCGTAGAGTACATCAGCTTTCCTCGCCATGAATTGCTGAAGCTTCAACCGTTTACCACGATCTTGGAAGCTCAAATGCTTGTTACGCCTATTGTGCACCTCATAGTTAACATCCCTCAACTTTGAACCATCCTGTTCACCATGTTCACTTTCCCAGATTTTCTCAAACTGCTGGCCATGATAATTAATAGCATTCACCACCAAATCTGAGCTAATCGACTCCATTATGGAGTGTAAACGATTATTGAAAACGCAACTCTTCAGTCGATTGTTCTGCACATAGAAACAATTATATATAGGGCATGTACATTCGTACTTTTTTTGTTTTCAGTTAAATTTTATATGAGTGAAAAATTCGATACCGGAAACATGGCGAATGACAGAGTGGGTGGAAGGTAATTATTGTACTCCGAAATTGAGCAAATTTGACATTCGCCGTGATAAAATAATAGAAATTTAAGTATTAATGAGAATAACGCACAAATCTACACAAACCATACGCGGACAGGGCACTTTTTAAACTAAGAAAATATGATATTTTACCTGACGCTTTCACTAAACACAACACTCAATGACATCAAACAATTTATGATGGCGTCCAATGGCGTCTCTTGCAGTTGCTTCAATTGTTACCAACAGTTGCTACCAACTTAAGACAATCAATTGAGCGGGTATTTTGAATATTTTGAATCCTTTCTTTCAGACAACATTCCCTTATCATTTACGCAATCCGTTGCATATTATGCAACTATTTTTTTGCAGAACAATTGGATATTTTTGCTTTATCACAATTTTGCAGATAATAAAAATCTTTACAATGTTTTTTTTCCATACATCCAAAGCAATTTGGTTAAAGCCAGATACATATTTTTATATAATCGGTACTTTGGGAAATACCAATAATTCTTAGAATTCAATTAGATCGAAAAAAAATAGAATCAAATCTATTTCTAAAATTTTGATAGTGATGAATACAAGCAAGGACAAGCACGTGTCAAATCTAATTTAAAATATTCTTGCATTAATAGCATTATATAATAATAGATATTTATTAACATTATATCATTTTTAGTTGTTTAAATAAAGTATTATTTAAAAATTAAAAATTATTTAAAATTACTAGACTTTCTTAATATTCTTATAAGATTATTGCTAAATTCTATAAAGCATATAAATAGCAATTATTTCTATTTTATTTTCCATTAGTATTTAAATAAAAGTAAATACTAGTATTTTAGTACCTTGCATTTTTATAAGTGTATTATTAAAATATGTTTTTAAATTATTGCGACCCCATTTCTGCATCCCTACAACGATTATTAGTTGCATGAATCCAGATAACAGAAACTGTGTACAACTGGAATGTTCCCAAAATTAGCATCTGATAATTATTGAAACGAATAAACAATAATAAGTTATTATGTCATGATAACTTTGAGATAATAACAATTCTAATTTTGTTTGGTTTCTTTGCGTAAGATAAGGATGGGTAGAAATAAATAAATTAAAGTGCAGTTAGGAAAATTTGTTCTCTTAGTTGGATATTATCGCACTTTTGCAGATGCAGCATAATCACGCAATCCACTTATCTCCGATTGATTTGGATGGTTACAGCATACAGAAAAATGCATGCAATAATATATTTTTGTTGCATTCGGAGCAGATCGTAACAATATGCCAAAAGAATATGAGAAAAGAACAAATCGACCAGACCAGATAGTATGGGTCATACCGGGGGTATCTAAATAATATTGTAAATATTATTCAAATCAAATTATTATTTTTTACCGTCTAAAAGGTTAGCAACAAAAAAAAGTTAGATAACATTAAATTATCTGCACGTTGAATCCCTTTAAAAGAACAGATGCGATGAGTTTTGCTTCAGTTGAGCCATCGACATGGATCACAAAGCAACACTACTGCTAGGTAAACTCTAGACTAATAGTCCTTTGTAAGTTTAAAACTAATTTCTTATTTTTTTTTTGCAGCGATAGCAGCCATTCTCGGCTACGCAAGTGGCTTTGAATCTCTGATTCCAGAGAACAAGGAATTGGTTTACCATTACCATGCTACCATTAAGGCAGGCACCCACATACCTGCTTATTACTCCTCTGCCATGATTCTTGATGGTAAATTGCACGTCCAAAACGATAGGAATTCGACTTTCATGCAGTTCTCCGACCTCAAGTACAAGATGCACAATGGTAAATACAACGAATGGCACGAATTCGAAGGCACCGAACTTCCATTGCCAGCTGAATTAGCCGAGTTATACAAGACCTTCCAAGTCGTCCATGACGCCTCTGGAATTGCCGTCGGTCTTGCCACCGAATGCGAAGAGGAATTCGTCATCAATTTCCAAAAGGCTTTGGGATCGGTCATGCAAATGGACATGCAACATTTGAAATTGGATGCCGTTAAATCGTATGGCTTCCACAGCGAAGAATACGGTCTTCACGGAAAAACCAAGCAATTGTACAACGTCATTCCAAGGAAAGAACATATCCGAGTTGAGAAGATGATGGAAACCGACAGCAGCAGATACCTGTACGAGGCATTAGCTTCTAACGTTATCCCGCAAATGTGCGATGTTAAATATAGCGAACCAATAACATCTGATAGCCAACGCGTTTACAATATCATCACGAAGGACGGTGGACACGTTATGGATAAGATTGAAGCAACCGGCGGTATTTACTATCATCCATTGGAAGGCGTCTCCGAAGCTTACTACGTATTCTCCAACGTGTCTATGCAATTGTTGACCATCGAACCAATTAAGACTAAATTGGATTGCGGATTCAAGAACTTCCAACATGGCTTCAACTATCGCATCGCCAACATTGAAGATGTTGTCGGATCTCCATTGCCAGACATCACCAACGGCAGACGCTCTTGGAAACAAGAGGATGTAATTGAGAAGGTCTACAAAATGCTTACCGAAGCTTGGCAATACTTGAGGCATCATCACGTCGACGACAAACCAGTCAATCACGAAAGTGGACAACTCGTGAACCGTATCGTCAGACTTATGTCGCATATGGATTCTACCTCCTTCAAGAAAATGCACGAAAAGCTCTTGACCACCATCTCCGAAGAAGATAAATTCAAGGAAGTTTTGCAAATTTACTACAACATTATTCCTCTAGTTGGAACCGGTGGCTCCATGCATCACATTAAGGAATTGGTCAAGGCTAGGCAAGTAAAAGAGAATGTTGCCATTGACATGCTCGAAAAGATGGGTCTGTCCGTTAAAGTTCCTAACAAGAAGCTTGTCGATGATATGGAAGATTTGATGAATCTGGGCGATGACTGCACATTGAATACACGCAAAGCCGCACTCTACTGCTTTGCCAATATCGTGCAAAAGGCCACCTACAAGGAAGTCAGACTTAGCCAGAACTATAACTTCAAATGGAGCGAAGAAAGTTGCAAGCACTCCTTGCCTGAATCGAGATGGAACACCGCTCAATTCCCAAGCACCAAACATTACCAAAAGTACGTCAATGAGATCATGAAGAGGCTGAAGGCCACCGAAGACTACAATCTCAGAATTCACTACATGCAAGTCTTAGGAAACATGGGAATGGATTCCGTTGTCGAGCACTTGATCCCAGCTGTAAAAGGAGAAATGTTTGAAGATGAATATTTGCGATTGGTTGCCGCCAATGCTATCATGCCAATAATCCGCAGGAACCCAGATCTTCTTTTCGAAGTCTTCTTGCCCGTTATGAGCGATACCCATCTCGGTATGCCTCTGAGAATCTATGCTTACTACGTCATTATGGAATCCAGGCCAAACCTGTCCCGTTTGATTAACATCTACTGGCAAGTAATGAACGAACGCCGCAACGATTTGTACCAATTCCACTACAACTACCTGACGAAGATGTCCCAAACAACTAACCCATGCTCCGAATTGTTTGCTGTGAGGCTCCAGCAAATCTTGAGATACACTGAGAAGCCAGAGTTCTATGGAATTACCGGATACAATATTATGGACTACACAAACACATTGTACAATGCTGGATTCAAAATGGATCTTCTTTCAATCGTTTCTGAGGACACTATTATCCATAAATACTCTACTGAATACCACTTCGACAGGGTTACAGTTGGAGATTACGAAATTATGGTTAGAATTGAAGGATTGGAAAAAGATTTGGCTGATTCATTGAAGATTGAAATCCATAACCCAACCGGTTCCCTCTTCAAAATTGACAATTTTATGAAGGTCATCAAGGACATCCAAACGAATAAGAATTTCCACTTGAACATTGTCCTTTCCAAGAATAATCAATTCGTTATGGACTACAACTACAACTGCGATAACATCAAAGACATTTCCAAGTTCTTCAGCATGTGGACCGAGGAACAAACCAGTTTGGTCAAACGATTCATCGATATTGAATATATGATTAGTACCACCATCTTCTTGCCATCCGATATTGGTTTCCCAATTGTCTTCCAACGATACATTCCATCCGTGAATTACTTCGATTTCGAAATCTCCAAGGAGAATGCCAACAAGTTGATTGCCTTCCACGTTGATAGCACCTGGAAAGTATGGTCTTACTCAAGACACGGTCTCTCCTTCTACAATCCAATTGCCGATGTTTGGCAAGGTGTCAACAAGTATCTTGCTTTGGATACTGCTCTCCCAACCCGTTTCGATTTGGTCTTCAACCCACAACAGAGAAGCATGAAACTGTCTTGGAAGAGATTCGATTCGGCAGAGGAAAATATTATCGGCCTCAAATCGCATGCTCAAACTATGGTGTTCGTTAAGGATGATTTCGAAACTAAATTGTTGCAGAAATGCAACGCGAAGAACCAAAACTTTGAAGTCGTTGGATTGCACATTGATGATTCAGTGAGTAAATATATTTACAATACTAATGGAATGTTAAATGAATACTTTTTTTTCTTGCAGGAAGTACTCAGGAAAGTTGATGATGTAAATACCGGCTACAAAACGATCGTCCAAACATTCGATTCTGATCGCCACTTGCATAACCTCAGGTTCACTAACTCCAAAAAATTATTAGATCTGACGGAATTGAACCATGAAACTGCGATGGGTCATTTCATTGCCATCTTCCATCACTGGTTTGACATGATGTTAGTCCAGCCAAAACCGGTGAAGAGTGGTTTACTGTACAAAATTGAGCCAAGTGTGGAATTCCCATGCACCCAGAACGATCTTACGATCCGTTTTAATTCTGAAGTTAAGCAATGCGATACCGTTCTTAGGCCAGGAGTCAAATACAACTGGCGTGCTACTTATGTCCTCAAGAACAAAGAGAAGGCTGTCAGGACTTGGGATATGACCTTGGTTAGCGAAGCCAACACCGGACAAACATGGAGAGGACTTAAGATGCAAATCAGCCGTTTGATCCCTGGACAAAACAACTTCATGGTTTGCTTGGATGCATCGAAGAAATGGAAGAACGACAAAGTTGAATTAAGCTTAGACGTGGCCACCAGTCATTCCGAAGACAGCAAGTGCGGCGATGACGATGTCATTTTGAAAATTACCGGTGTCGGAGAGAAATCCGAAGAGCAAAAGTCTGGAAAACATCAGTACGAGCTTTGCGAGGAGCGTCTGTGGTCCGATGTGGAGGAGCTGCAAAGCATGGAATGTTACGAAGCTTACACTTCTCTCAGGAAATACACATTCAATGTTAAAACTCATAAGATGCCATCCGAATACATGTCAGCATTCTTGGCCAGGTTTAACAATAACTATATCAAACCTTTGGTCGAAGTTGAAAGGCCAACCAAAGTTATGGAGAAGGGCACATCCGAGATGATCATCGAATACCCAATGGGCAGCACCGATTCCTACATTACTGTACACAGTGATAGATTCGATATTAATATGATGGTTCCCAAAGAGTGGTATTTCTGGAACATGATTATGAGGCCAGACCACACCGAAGGTTCTAGAATGTTGAAATCGTTGCATCGTTTGGGCATGACCAACATTTGCATCATCGATGAAGCTTACCATGAAAACCAGGACGATGAATACGTTAAATACGAAATGCCAACAGAATGGACCATGTACATTGGTGATGAAGAAACTAGCTGCCATCACGGTGTCTTCACCAAGAGGATCGAGGGAACCAGCAAAATCGTAAGTCAAACTTAACGCAACATATATTGCTGTTTATTTATAATACTAATAATTGTTTTGTCTTTTTTTTATTGTTAGGCTGTAAAAGTACTCCACAACTCCCATACTTTCGAAGTTTATCCCAAGGACGGTCATTATGTTTTCATCGTCGATGGAAAGGAGCTATCTGACACCCAATATACCTGTGAATGGGTATATTATTTGTGGGCCAAGGAGAGCAACGTCGTCAACATCATTACCAGCCATTACGAATTCAACATGTTCTACGATGGAGAACATTTGGAAGTGGTTATGCCAAAATTCAACACCAAATTCTACGGAAAATGTTTCGATAAAAGTCATTAATTACATTTAATGTATTCAAGCAATTATTACTACTAATATATATTTTTCTAATGCAAATTACATTTTTCGTTTGTCTTATTATCCTAAATCTTTTTTTTTTTTTGTTTAAAAGACGAAAGGTCCACTTTTCTTAATTTTTGTTTTGTTTATGAAATCCACGTAAGAATTAATCAAATTATCCATCTTGTACGCTTGCGGAGTTTCGCACAAGAATTTGGTTTTGGTCATGACGTTTCCAATGGTCAATTGGAAATAGGTGTTGCCCGAAGACCAATTGTTCAACTCGGAGAATTCGTACGTAATCAGTATGTCCTAAAATAGAATTTAAATTAAAAACTGAATACAATACGAATACAGACGAATTAAATGATTTACCTTTGTTTGAGGATGCATAATGTTAACTCCGGTTTTGTTGATAACGAAGTATACAATGTCCGGATAACTGGGTTCCGACGTTTGCTTAACTTCAAAGAATGCCGATCCGAAAGTCGGCCAAGAGTGAAGCACCTTGAGGAATTTGAGTTTAGCCTCTTCCACCGTCATATTTCCTCCTGCGTTGAACGCGTTCGTTATTAATTTACGCAGATCGCTCGATGATTTAATCTTGTACAAATCTGCGGGAACAATTTCTTTGAGAATTTTTGGAAGTGCTGCTAAAGCACCGTACGCGTTGTTTTCGTATTTGATGTGAAGGATGTACGTTGCTAATTGCACGGCTTCTTGCATCGTGCACTTGTGATAGCCTCTTAAGTATTTGGGCAGTTCTTGAGGATAGTGGAATATGTAATCGGCGACTGGGTCCTTTCCTGGCACAGTGTTCATCCACACTGTCTTCATGAAGAAGATTTGGAAGGCGGCCTGCAATTGAGCCGCACTGTTCCACGTCGGTTTGCTCTTCTTCAACCATTCAAATAATTCTTGCAAGAAGTCATAAATGAAATAGTTGTCCGGAATTGTGAATACTTTGTCGGACATCATCACAACCAGATTGAAGCCATCGGTCGAGTTTAGCGCTAAACGGGCTGCAATCGCGTTGCAAATATCGGACGCCTTGCTCATCGAGTCAACTTCCATAGCTTCATCGTTATCATCGGGCAAATAGATCTTGTGGTAAATCTGCGTGGTTCGATGTTCAATAGCTTCGACCTCGACGAAGAACGGCATTTTGATTCTCGGTCCAACCTTCTGGATTTTAGACAATCTCTCTATGCAAAGTGCAGCCACCGGATGAGTGCGCGAATTCAAGAATTTGTTGAGTTCAATCATGAGAGGAGGACTGCATGCAAATAATCCTGTAGCCAAATACATCAAATCCCAACCGCGCTCCACGCTCAAATTAAACTTGTTGAAAGTCAGTTGTCTCATAATCTGGCAGTAAATTTCGTCCTTGAGAAGGTCGTGCTTCAAAGCGCCTTCGAAGATAATATCCGTGTATTCACTGCTTATTTTAGGTTTGGGCGCAGGAAGATCTCCCATGTATTTCATAATTGCCATGAAGGATTCTATGGCGTTCTTTGATAGTTCGTCATGTTCGAATACTTTCTCCAGCAGCGGTTGCCTTATTGGAATATTAGTGTATGTCCAAAGTTCTTCCTTTGAAGTTCTGCGAGCTGCAGTGAGAACTGAAGGTCTTGATGTAGTTTGTTTTCGCACGTTTCTGAAATGATCAGCTGCGTAACTGGCTAGAGTGTACAATTTCAATCGCTGCATCGTTGCCATCATATTTTTGGTCATCTTTCGCTCGAAGATTCCTTCCTTCTTGAATGCAGACAGGATACTTGTTGGAGGTTTGTGCAGAGTCGGTAAAATTTGCACTTGCTCCATCGGGAAATCACCGACCTTTCCATTCAGTTCCCCGTAACCCCAACTGGCATTTGCAATGCTCTCTCCGTTCAATCCGTTCTTCAGCACAATCAAATCACCGCGTTTAATCGCCAAGAACGACGGATTTTCGCTCGGATGCTTGTAATCCTGTACGGCAATAACGTACACTGATCTCTTCTTCAAACCATCGATGATGTAAAGGATCAGATCGTGGCATTGCTTCGCCTCTAAACTTTTGAATACGAACTCCTCTTTTCGAATTGTGTTAAGTGTGAATGTGGGAATATTCGAATCGGTTTCAAAGCTGATGAACGAAATCTCCGAGAACGTCAGTTCCATTAAAATTTGCTCCTGATCATCGATCATATATATTCCCGTCCAGTTGATTGCCAAGATCATGTTGTTCTTAGGAAGCTCCGGTCCAGAAGTTTTGATGACCTCAAAGAACTTGGAGAAGAGAATGGGCCACGTAAATTTAGCGTACTTGACGATGTCCTCTTTAACGGAAATAGGAGATTTCTTGTTTTTCACGCAACTGCTCTTCTTGAACGCTTCTATAATCTTCTTGTCCCAAGACGAATCCTTCTGATTCAAATAAGTGGGGATATAATCGCCGATTATTTTCATCAAGACCTTTTCGTTCATATTAAGTCCGTGCTCGATGTAATACTTCTGAGCTGCAATAGCAGCGATGTCTCCATTTGAGCAACGATACTCTCCGTGTTTGATGCCGTTCATAATTTGACAGTAAATTAAATCGGTCGCAACCGAGTCAACTGTCGCGTCGTGCCACGGCACGAAGATTTCCTTCCTGAAGAATAGTTTCCACGGCACAGACTTTTCAGAGATGCCTTGGTCCTTCGCGTGTTGCTCGCATTGCGAAATCGCGTCCATAATATGCTCATTATCGCTTCCCAAAGACATGACCGTATCGCATACAGTAATAAACAACGAGAATCCAAAGTCATCCTTCAGGTTCAAACTTTCCGAAATTTCTTTGCAGATTTCTGCGGCCGTCGTCGCTGAATCAACTTCGAACTCATTCGACTTTTTATCCATGAAAGTAACACTGATATTGATCGGTTCCTTCTTCTTAATGGAATGCAATTCCAACCAACTGGGAGGTTGCGTCCTAGGACCATTCTTGAATGTTCTATCCAAGCGTTGTTCGCAGTACTGGGAATACTCTTGAGGACCGCTTCTGATGAATTGCTTTAGGTATTTCAGGAAACGTTCGCTTGGCGCAAAGCAACCCACGCAGAGAGACATTAAAATCCATCCTTTGATAACCGAGGCGCTCGTCTGATTATCTGTCAGTTGCTTGCAGATTTGGCAGTAGATTTCATCCCTAAAATAATGAATTTAATAAAACGCGTTTTAAGGTAATTCCATATTTATACCTTAATTCCGGACGAAGGATTCCATGACCGATGATAAAGTGCAATTTTTCAAGGTACTTTCTACGCTCCATATTCCACTTCGAGTAGCTATCGTGAGCAAAGCTGTCCTCAACCAAACCTTTTCTGACATCTTCCAATAATTTATCTTTTCTTTTCAGAGTCATGCGGATATATTTCTGCCTATCTGCTTTGCTCATCGAAGCCTGAGCCTTCTCTTGCTTCAGAATCTCTTGGAATTCCTTGCGATTGGTGAAGCTGCGACTCACCGTCTGATTGACCTGAGTCATTACGGATTCTTTTGTGGTTGGGTCGTATGCCGGTTCTGCGTAATCGCCCATAAACCTGAGGATGGTAATCCAAAGTGCTTGAGCGGCTATAACATCGTCCGGCGTTGGAAGCACCTCGTGCAGCGATATCTTCAGCTGCTTCTTGGAGTGCTTGTGGTTAATTGTGTAATGGAAGAACGTCGATGCATACTTTTGGAAGTTGTATTCGGATAAATCCTCGTCATATTTGATATCAGCCTTATCTCGCCTCGGCTGAAAATGAATAACACTGAGATTAATCACTGATGATAAGTCGAACAATAAAAAAGCGACTGCTTTAGAATTAGATTTTATTTACAGAGGTATTTGTGCATGCTTACATAATTATTGAGTTATTATAAAATCTCTGCCTTCGATTCTTACCAGGAACTGTTTATTCTCTGTAGGTGTTTTTGGTGATTCCGAATCATCCAGGAATATGAACGCGTCGTCCACCAACTGCGTAGCTTGCAGATCGTCATTCGGCTCCTCCTTCAACTGATATTCCAAATCCAATTCAGCTAAGCGCTTCTGCATCGCCACTTCGGCTATCTGCTTGTAGTTCTTGTTGCCAGACTTCTTCAGCTCCTTCTCTTCGACTCGCCTCAATCTCACGGCCTCGAAGATCTTACCCAACTTACCTTTATGTCTGACGACGTAACCCTTAGCAAACGCTTGAAGGTTTACAATTCGCTTTCGCAAATTCTTGAAATCGAATGTTAGCTGTCTGGAGCGGATTGTCGCTTGGATCCTGTAATAACCGTGTCTGATCTTCAAGAATCTCGAGCGTAAACCGCGCGCCCTCCAGTACTTCTGGATGATAATCGAAGCGGCTCTCAACTCAACAAATCTCTTTCTGCAAATCCAACCGCGCACGGCCTTTTGAATCGTCAAGACGTACTTCATGATGATCTTCGATCGTTCATCTTCTAATCTAACGTTGTCCTGTTCTTTCAAAAACACTCTGGTATGTCCAACCTGAAAATCCTCTCCATCTTTAAACACGTTTTGGCAGATTTGTTTGCTTGCGCCTTTGCAATCCGTCTTATGGGATGGGCCGACGCCCTTGCTCAAGAACCTGAATCTGTTTACAAATTCGGTATGCGTGTGTCTGATGGGATAACCGGCTTGTCGGATCTTCGCAGTTTCCATCATACCAGAATAACGCAGCTGCCTGGTGCATAAAGCCCGATCGAATGTCTGTTAAATCCAAAAATAAAAATATTTAAAATGTACCCCATTAATAGTTTAAATATATAATTGTATCTACCTTAGGTCTTTTGAATTCGTTTGGTTTGATGCATCTTACGAAGAACGGATGGCACTGATTCAAACTCTTCATGAGCACGTCCAAAGATGTTCGGAATTGCGAGGACAGCGTGAAATTCCTTTTACCGGTGTCATCGCTGGAATCGCTTTGGAACAATTTTCTGAGCAAGTCATTTTCGCTGAGTTTCAACAATTTCTTGAGATCCGTGCTGAAAGAATCGCGATTTTTCTCTAAAAATCCGGGCACGTGATAATTAACGGATCCGGCGAAATGCTTGATTCCGAAGAGTGGTTCCAAATCCGACTTCGGTTTGATGTAGTTCGTGTTCTTGCTGTGGTGCGTGTGCATCTTGTCTAGCAACGTGAAATCGGTACCTTTAGGAAACTTGGACTCGTCATCAATTAAACTCATTGCGTTCATCGACTTCATTCCGATCATATCAAGCACGTCTTGATTATCGATGTAAGATATATTCTTCCAGTCGATGCCTTCGGCTTTGTAATAATCTTGCTCCATTTTGAAGATGTGCTGAACGAAGAACTGCTGCAGATTCTCGTTGGCGTAGTTTATGCACAGCTGCTCGAAGCTGTTCACGTTGAAGTTCTCGAAACCGAAGATATCCAATACGCCGATCGAGTATTTTCGCTTCATCTTAGTTTGATCTATGGTCTCGTTGATTTTGTCCACCAAGAAAATGAACATTCTTCCATAAATACCTTTAACAAAAGCGTCTCGCGATTCGGACGCTTGCTCTTTGGATAACTCTTTGATAACGCTTTCGCCGCTGGCGTAGAAAGTTCGTTTCGTTAAAGACGAATTTAAATCCTTGTTATCAATCCCTAAAAGTCCTGCGATTTTGTTGCACAGATTACCATCGGATATCTGAGATGTTTCAATATTTGAAACGTTGACGCCTTTAAACTTGATGTTACCCAAATGAAGGATTGCCGCCAATATACTGAACATGCTCCAAACGTCTTCATCGCTGAAGTTGAGCACTTTCAGAGCGTTTCTAATATCAGCGAATTCTTTTGCTTCGTTTCGTCCATCGCATTTCAGCGTTTTTCCCTGGTTCAGGTAATTGTAATCGGAGGCCGAACCCAAATCCAACTTTTTCTTTTCGTCTTTCGTCAGTCCGTCCAGCAGACTATAAAATATGTGGTAATTTCTTTCGCCTTCATTCAGATAAACTATCCTGCTCTTCTCCAACAAATATTGATCGATCTTAGCGCCTTCGATGGCTCCTTCCCGATTGAAATTAATGTCGATGTATTTGCCGAAACGCGAGCTGTTGTCGTTCCTCACGGTTTTGGCGTTTCCAAACGCTTCTAGGATCGGATTCGCCTCCAGAATCTGCTGCTCGATCCACGAATGCTTTCCACTGACAGCGGCCAAATATTGCAGGATAAGTTTCGTGCTCTCCGTTTTACCAGCTCCACTCTCACCACTAAAATTAAAGTTAAGAGATCCATAACGATGTTATTATATTAATTTCCAACGAACCTAATCACGATGCATTGATCTTTGTGCGTTTCCTTCATGCTTGAATAACTGCTGTCGCCGATGGCGAAGATGTGAGGTGGTAAATTACCTAAAGCTTGGTTCCTGTATTCCTTGATTAAGTTATTCGTGTAAATAGGCAAGATTTCGTACGGATTTATCGCCACCAACATCGATCCAGTGTACGTCTAAAAAAACAAACAGAAATGCTCATAACGGAGAATGACTAATCGTTGTGCAATCAAATTACATAAATCAATTTTTGCGAATATCGAATTTCCAGATTCCTCAAGATCGAACATTCTTGCAGATCTCCAAGATTTATCATATCTTCCACGCCCTTCACCGACGATGGATGCATGGTTTTGACGAGCTGCTCCATTCCAACGAAGAACTCCGAATCGGATTCCGTCTTGATACGAATTCTCTTCGCCTCAATGGCCAACACCTTTCCGCCCATGGGTATATCGAATTCCCCATTGGATGGGGGATTCACCCAAATGTAATCGCCCTTCAAACAAGATTACCATTTAACTACACATTAAACACAATTTTGGATCTTCTAAACTTACCACCGAAAAGTTTTTAGACATTTTCGGGGTCTTTTCAATCCATTAATCAAAGAAAATTGAAAAAACGCGACAAATAGTCACCGTCCTTGCAAACTCACTTATTTCGAATGCCTATTACGACTTTTCCACTATCATCATTTAGTTATCATTTTAATCTTATCTGGAATTAATAAAATTGATTTTTGTGTGCCGTTATAAATATGTTATTAAATTTTATCTGGATTTACACATTCTTTTCTTTGTACAAAAAATTATATATATATATACAAAAAACAATATATGTACACTATACAATAAAAAAAGTAATATTTATCGATCGATTCAATAACAACGATCTATTTGATTACCTAATTCATAACTAATTCCCAGATTGCATCGTTATCATAATTGGTTTAAAGCGTGATAAACTATTAACAAAAAATCATATCATTGCACGCAGAAACAATTTTCTTAGCGTATGATAATATTATAAAATTAGTTTAATATTTATAAATTTTACATAAGAATATGAATATTGAATAATTCTCTTTCAAAATTACTATTGTATAGTCTTGTACTGGGAAAAAAAATATATGGTCAATAGCTTAGTTTTATTATGATTTCATGATAAAAGTATCATCAGTATTATATCATCATTATATTAATATAGGCAACCATATATACATATTGTTGTAAATTTCCTTAATGTTATAAATAACTTCCAAGGAATGAAATGTATGAAATTATGTAGCAAATAGAATAATTTATTATTTCTTATATTTATATTTAATTTTGTAACAGTTACAAAAATATAATTCTTTCAATTCAACAATCGTATATTAAACGAGGAGAACAAAAAAACTGTGTTATTTTCTTTTGTAATTTCTCAAAATAACAATGTATATAATGTACATGTTCCATTACATTGGTATTTATAGAAGGTGATGGTTTCGTTTAATACTAGATTTAAAGTACGATGTTTGTCGTTTCTTCGCAAGCTTTCGTCAATTCGTCGATGTAATAAACGATTTTGTCGACGATCTCTTGGGCATCCTCGCGATTAGGAATAATGCTCTTGTCGGCGCTCATAGATAACTTCAGGTTTCCTCCATACGTGTAGATGATTATGTGAAGACCTGAGAATTTTTATGAATGATTAGAATTTCGATTACAATGTAAAATTTAGGATTGTACCTGTTCCGGGGGAATTTGGTGGGCACAGAATGAACTCTTTGACGTCGTGTCCTTTGAAGAAGGTGAAATAATCACAGCCCGGAAGGCTGCTGATTCCTACAGTGATCTGCAGTTGATAGGCCAACCATTTAGAGAAGGGCCACGGTATCGAGCTGACGATGTTCTGGGTGATCCAAAAACTGAACTGAAATTTGTGATGTTAATTAGATTTTTTTTTAATTAAATAAATGGAATCGAAATTACTTGCACGTCGAACGCTTTTTTGATTGCGTCGTATTGCCTTTTAACTAAACGCAATCTCGTCAACATTTTGTTTCCGCTTTCGCCATCTATGTTGATCGGTAATCGGATGCCGCTGGCGGTGAATCTGTTCTGCAGACAGAACTCTTGGCTTCCGTATGTCATGTAAGAGGTAGACGTTTCTGGAGATAGAACGATGCCTCCGATCACGTCTTTCGGCATCGGTTTACCGAATTTCTGGTAATGATCGTGTAAACTGGAGGCGAGGCAAGTGTTGATTATATCGAGGAAAGCGACGCCGCTGAGAGTCTTCCGCAACTTTTTGATCTTCTGCAAGTAAACGGGTTGCGATTCCGTGAACCAAACGAAATGTTTGCTCTCCACCAAATTAAGTCCCCTCAAGCAGTTATTGTCGACCTGCGTGAAAGGTAACTCAGCTACATGCACGTCCTTCATGAATTTCACGACTTTGCCAATATCGAATTTACTGGACTCAACTTGCTGCATCGGTTTCTGCGGTGCTTTGATGGATCCGTTCTTGTGATCGGCCAAAACGCCGCTGAATAAATGCAGAAGAGATTTTCCATCCGCCACGCAGTGATGGACACGGTACATGATGGGAACGACCTTCTTACCATCGACTTCGACCCTTTCTGGACTCAAGAGAATTTGGAACAGAGCTCTGTCGTTCATGGGCATCGGCATCTCGTCGTAAACGGAAATCGTTTCGGAAAACTCCCGCTTGGTCATCACTCCAGCTCCGGTGTGCTTCATCACCGAAATCAGATCTTGAGGTTTCAGGTTGTACTTGTAGAAATAATGGTAGCCGAGGAAGGCGCCGCGCAGACAGAACAACCTCTGATGCTGCGTTTTCATCAGCTGAGCAATTTGATCGTGCAGCAAAGTCTTCAGTTCGTCCAGTTCTCCATCGAAGTCGACCAAGGTCACAAGGCACGGATTGCAGTTGACGCAAATGCAACTTATACTATCGATGCCTTCCATTATTCCGAAGTAATCCTCTCCGTAGACGCGCTTCAAAATCCACTCGATGAGGCATCTGTACAACACGAATATCGAGAAACCGATCAACGCCAGAGGTGTTATTATCACACTCAAAAGACATGAGATTATAATAATTAGTTTATGGAAATCCTTGATGAAGATCAAACGCATCAACAACACCTGAAAATAAAACTCCATATTATTGCGTGTCGATTCCTTTGTTAATAATCGTCCTTGAAATTACCTTGATGAAAACGAACGTGTATATCGGCATGTGGAGGACCTCCATGATATTTCTCAGCAGTTGCTGAAAGAAAGAAAGATAAAATACGTAAATAAATAGAATGAGGAGGCGAGGAGACAAGTCGGAATGCGAGTATTTTTTGTATTTATAGATTAGAAGGAGAAAATAAGAAATATGGAAACACAAGCCAAAACATTAGTATTTCGGTAACAAAAAAAAAGATCCATTGAGATCAGAAAACGTTTCTCATTCATGATTCACAATTTAATGTTATGTTAATCTTATAAGTTGATGCACACTCACTAGAAGAGGTTCGTCGCTGGCTATAACTTTGATTGCATTTGCGTTTTCGCTTGATTTGAGCGTGTTATTTATTCGTATTTTTCCAATTAATTCGACATAGTAAATACACGATTTTTTCCTTTGAGCAAGTTTCAAGAACGAACTTTATTTTTATTTATCGTCGTACGATAATCCACGCGGTACACAAGAATCCTTTTAGGAAAAATTGTCGACATTTGTTGTGCAACAGCAAACTGCAACTCGGGTTATTAAATGATGGGACGAGCAGCAAAATAAATAATAACAGGGTATTTATGCAGGCGAAATTCTACGCGAGACGCGCACTTGTCGAATGCCACCGATTCACGCTACTGCTGGACTCTCAAGCAAAGTCACGAAAACCTAGGCTCTAAAATTAAACATTATTTAAATTTAGACATTTTTTATATATCATTTCGTCACCGTGTCCGTCCGTCCGCCGCGGCGGATTGCAGGAGGTGGAAGGTTTTTCCCGAGAGCAGGAATTTCATTTCTTTTCATTTTATTACATATAACCGCTTTTTTTTAATTATTATGCAGCAACGATTTCCATTTGTTTACGAATTTTATATTAATTTATTTTGAACCTTGTATATTAAACAGCTTTATTTATAAATTATTGGGTCAACGTAAATAATCGCTAAGATACTGGGAGCAACGGCTTTTATATTATTGTGACGATTCGTCGCGGCTGTAAGTAGCGAAATGAACCATGAACCAGGAGGTAATGATGGTCAATCTGCTAACAAGAAGTCGTCCATCCAACGCAAACCCAATCCAAGGAAGAACTCTAATTTGCTTTCGTCGTTGTTTTTCCTGTAAGTTCCACGAACCAAAATCATTGGAAGTAAACATCACAGTTAATTTTATAACCAAAAAGAAAAGAAAAATTGCTATAATATAATTATTCCGATTTTTATCTCCGCGTATATAATTTTCTTAAAAACATATATTTTATTGACTCGTAAATAAAACGCGAAACTTGTTTTAAGCCAACAAATCATTCAATGTTATGTAAATTCGATTAATGAAAAACTTTGTTATTTCTTTCTTTAAATTTATATTTAAATTCAAGTGAAAATAACTTTGTTTCATTATTTTTATTTTTTAAGTAATCGTATAATTTTCACATTTATAATGTTCCAATAAAGTGGAAATGAATGTGATTAGAGAAATAAATTATTATGTTTATTTAGGTATATGTTTCCGGTGTTTTATTTTGGTTGGAAGAAGGGTATCGATGAGGAATCGCTGTACGAGCCACTGGACGAAGACAGGGCCGAAAATGTTGCGGAAAAGTTGGAAGCGGCTTGGATTCCGGCCAACAAAACGAGCAGCAAATGGGCTCTGCATTTGGCATTGATAAAAGTGTTTGGCTTCGACTTCATCGCCATCGGTTTCTTCAATTTCGTCAGGGAAATTGGCCTGATGTAAACATTACATTCACATTAAAATGCGTTTAATAGCTTTGAGATTTCAGCATCGTTTCTCCTCTGCTGATCGGAAAATTGGTTCTGTATTTTAGCAGGGATTTGAAAGATGTTAATGAGGCGTACATGTACTGCGGTATCCTCGCTCTGTTTCTGATCACGCACAAGGTGATGCTGCATCCTGCAATGTTCTGGTTCCATCATGTTGCCATGAAGATGAGGGTCGGCTGCAGCTCTTTGATGTACAGGAAAACACTGCGTTTGGATGGAAGAACTTTCGAGAAATTCACCGTCGGTCAATTGGTGAATCTGCTTTCGAACGACGTTAGCAAGTTCGATCAGAACTTCGTCTTTGCCCACAGCTGCTGGGTGACCCCGATCCAAACCGTCGTCGGCGCTTACCTAATCTACCAGAACGTTGGCGTATCCGGTTTAATCGGGTTCGCGTTTCTCCTATTATCTTGCCCGTTGTTAGGTAACGAAGAGATTCATTAGGTTATCTAATAACAGTGTTACATAAAGCATTTCAGTGTGGGTCGGTAAGAGAACTTCGGTGCTGCGCTTGACCACGGCGATGACCACTGATAAACGAGTCAGGATTATGAACGAACTTATCTCCGGGATGCAAGTGATTAAGATGTACACTTGGGAGAAGCCATTCATCGACCTGATAACTTCGATTAGACAGCAAGTGGCCTTGAATTTTTCACAAAAAAAAAACACGCACTTATCAAATTTATTTGCAGAAAAGAAATCCAAACTATCCGAAAGCAGAAATTCCTGCTGGGAGCCTCGTATTCCTGCGAAGTTTTCGTTTCCAGGACTGCCATCTTCCTCAGTCTGATCTCGTACGTTTTCATGGGCCATTCAATTACCGCCGAGAAAGTGTTCGCCGTAGCAACGATCTACAACGTGATGCGCTCCATGGTAACAGCAGAATTGCCTTTCAGCATTACGGCAATCGCGGAAGTGCACATTTCCATCAAGAGAATCCAAGAGTTTTTAACGTACAGCGAGCTTCCCGTGCAAAAAACGAGCAGCTCCAACCCGAAAATCAAGTTAATCGGAGTGAGCGCCAAATGGTCCGAAGAAAGCGGCAAAAATCATTTGAGCAATATCAGCTTGGAAATCACCAGACCGCAACTTTTTTCTGTGATAGGCGCTGTAGGAAGCGGTAAAACCAGTTTATTAAACGTAATTTTGCAAGAGTTACCAATCCTCGGCGGAATACTCGAGGTTTCTGGAACAGTTTCGTACTGTTCGCAAGACTGCTGGCTGTTCTCAGGAAGCGTCAGGCAAAATATCATTTTTTCTACCCAATACGATGAGAAGCGTTACAGGGAAGTGTGCAGAGTTTGCGCTTTAGAATCCGATTTCAATTTGCTTCCTTTCGGCGATAAAACTTTAGTTGGAGAGAAAGGAAAAAGTATGAGCGGCGGACAAAAGGCCAGAATCAATTTAGCGCGTTGCGTCTACAAAAGAGCAGATATTTATCTCCTCGATGATCCACTTTCAGCTGTTGATCCAAATGTCGGAAAGCATATTTTCAACGAGTGCATCAAGAGATTCTTGAGCGATAAAATATGCGTTCTAGTGACACATCAGACGCAGTATTTAAAAGGTGATGGCAGAATTTTGGTTTTACGCGAAGGCGTCTCTCAGAGCATCGGCACTTACGAAGAATTGGATTTAGAGGAACCGGAAGAAATCGAAGTTGTTAAGGAGACTTTGGAGAGCGTCAAATTGAATGAGTTTATTGATGATGATCAAGTTTTGCAAGAGGAAAACCGCGGAAGGGGTGGCATCAAATGCAGCACTTATATATCGTACTTCAAATCAGGCGGAAATTATTTAACAGCGACTGTTTTAATCCTAGTTTTCGTTTGCACTCAAGCAATTGCGAATTTCAACGATTTTTACATTAGCTTATGGTATAATTAACATTTCTTAAGAATATTTAAAAATTTTCAACTAATTTTTTTTTTGAAGGGTAAATAAGGAAGAGAAGAATTTCTTAAATCGATCTGCACTACTAGAGATGCGTCACACGATAATTTACGAATACTCCGGAATAACTTTTTTCACCATCGTTATGGCCCTCACGCGCACCATATTTTTCTACCAATTTTTCGTGCAAGCCGCCAAGAATTTGCACCGCACCATCTTACTAAGATTAACCAATTCCGTGATGAACTTTTTCCACAGAAATCCCTCCGGTCGCATCCTAAATATTTTCTCAAAGGATCTTGGAATCACCGATGAATACATTCCATCTTTGATCTTCGACGTAATACAAATAACATTAACGTTATCCGGCAGTTTAATTATGTCGGCGATTGTGAACCCGTGGCTTCTGATTCCATCCGCCGTACTTCTGCTAATCTTATTTACGATGCGGTTGGTCTATTTAAGGACAAGTATCAGCGTGAAAAGAGTGGAAAGCACCAGTGAGATACTCGCAAAAAAATGTTGATTTATTCGTTATTAAATTTGCGTTTTTTTCAGCAAGAAGTCCAATTTTCAGTCACATAACCGCGTCGATGAACGGGTTAAGCACAATCAGGGCTTACGGAGCCGAAAATACTTTAATTAAGGAATTTGATAATTTTCAGGATAAGCACAGTTCCGCTTGGTTTATTTTTATCGCTTCGCAAAGGGCCTACGGATTGTGGGTGGATTTGATCTGCATAATTTTCATAACGATCATCGTATTGACTTTAATTATTATGGATGAAGGTTTTATTTGGTTTTGTTTTATGCGAATTCATTGATTTGGTGAATTTTAGGTGTGAATGGCAGCGAGATGGGTCTGATTTTATCGCAGTTTCTGTACTTGATTTCGATACTGCAATGGGGAATGCGGCAGTGGAGCGAGTTGGATAATCAGATGATTTCGGTGGAAAGGATTTTGGAGTACAGAAAGTTGGAGATTGAGAAGATGAGGCCGGATATTGAAGTGCCATTGGGGTGGCCGAAGATGGGGAGAATTAGGTTCAAGAATGTGCAGCTGAGCTACGACTTGGATTCGAAACCAGTTCTTCGGGATATCAACTTGTTGATTAGACCGGGCGAGAAAATTGGGATTGTGGGAAGGACGGGCGCCGGAAAGTCTTCGATAATTGTAGCTTTATTTCAGCTGTTCCCCATCGAAGGGGAAATCGAATTGGATTCGATGGAAACGACAGTAGTGCCTTTGCAATTGCTGAGAAATAAAATATCGATTATACCGCAAGAGCCGATACTGTTTTCGAGCTCGATGCGCCAAAATTTGGACCCTTTCGAGGAGTATTCGGATGAGGTACTTTGGAACGCGCTCGAGCAAGTGGAGCTCAAGAAAGTGGTGCAAGTTATGCCTTCCGGTTTATCCTCGATGATTTACGAAGGAGGAAGCAACTTCAGCGTAGGGCAGAGGCAGCTGGTGTGTCTCGCCAGGGCTATAATTAGGAACAACAAAATTTTGGTTTTGGATGAGGCCACCGCGAACGTCGACCCACAAACGGATGCGCTCATCCAAGAGACTTTACGTTCCAAGTTCTCCGAGTGCACGGTTTTAACAATAGCGCACAGATTGAATACAGTTATGGATTCCGATAAGATTTTGGTGATGGATGCCGGAAAGATCGCGGAATTCGACGCCCCGTACGCCCTTTTGGAAAGACCTTTCGGGACGTTCAAAGCCATGGTCGAAGCCACCGGCAATTCTTCTGCCAGAAGCTTAATCAGCATAGCTAAGCAGGTGATATTTATCAGAATAATTCAACTAATAAAGCGCTTATTTTTATATTATTTTAGAAATACGAAGCAACGAACCGCAACGAAATTTGAATAAAAACGAATAAATTTGAACTTACATTCATGACACTCATTTTGTAGTTGCACTTTCACTTTTATCGTGTCTGCTTCTTACATGACTCTGACACAGACTAAGGTCCAAGAGTTTTACTATAATATTTATCATTTACGATAATTCCATTAACGATGATAATTTATTTGGCATTAGCCGCAATCTGCTCAAAGAGATTACGAGTCATTTGCAGCAGCGCTCCAGATTAACAAAAATTTCTTTAAAATTAAACCAATTCACACATATTATTCAACAATGAAATAATACAATTTCAATAATAACGAATATCTTAATTTAATTCTAATATGTTATTATTTAAAAAAAAAATCGATTTTTTTTTACAAAATTATCGACATAATTGTTTATAATTTTTTTTATCATATTATATAAACTTCGTTCCTATCAAATGTAATTACTTGCAAAATTTCAATAATGACATTTGCTAAACTTCTCTTGTTGTTGACTTCATATCTACTTCTTCGCAAATATGACCCAACTCGTCCAGATAAGCAATAGCTCCATCCATAATCTCTTGGGCATTTTCCCATTTGCGGATAACAATTTTATTGATGGTTCCGCTTACGTGCAGATAACTCTTAAACATGTAAATAAGTATGTGGATGGCTGAAAACAATGAGATTATCAATCAAAATCGATCGATTGGAATTTCTCTCACAGATTCCAGGAGATTTATCCGGGAAAACGAGGAAATCTTTAACTTCGTTATTTCCGAATAAAGTGAACTCGCTGGGGCCTTGGAAGTTCGTCAAACCCATGGTTACTTGAATCTGACCGGCGATGGTCTTCGTTATCCAATCCGGTAGCAAGTTTGTCGTGAACTTGGTTAACCAGAAACTGACCTGAAATAATATGATATTTATCGATTTGATTCAAAATATGTAATCAAACCTCCACATCCATAGTGTTTTGAATCTCGTTGATTTGATCCTGCATAAATTTGACATTCTCTATGAGAGGATTCTCTTGAAACTTTCCAATCGGTGTTTTGAGCAAAACAGCAGATATGGAGTTGCTCATTTGAGAAATTTCCGCATTTTTAAATGGGACAACGTAACCATTCAAAACCTCGTCGGGGATTGGGGCCTCGACCTGAAACTTAATCTCTTGAAAATACCTGCGGTAATCAGTAAAGAAAACTAACGGACCTTTTTGTAGTAATCGTATAAACTGCGTCCCAAACAACCACAGATAATGCTGCTGAAGTTAAAATTTCCCAACTTTTTTCTAATATTTCTGAGAACGTTGAATCGTCTCTGGGTTAATTCATTGAAGTAGACGTAATTTGCCTCCATCCGGTTATTGTAACCGCATAAAATGTTCTTGTCGGTAGCAGTAAATGGAATGGACATTAATTTACTCCCAACTATGGTATCTGCAATTGTAGATTTTGGAAAGTTTGAGTTAATGGAAGGTTTCGGTTGTTCCGAGTTCTTCAACTCTCCAATCTGCTGCGAGATGAATCGGATGAAACATCCCGCATCGCCCAGACAATGGTTAAACTTGAAGATGACAGCATAAATATTCTTGTTGTTTGGCTCATCATCGAAATACACCGGATTCGTGCAGATGTTCAGCGAAAACATGGCTCGACCGTTATTCAAAAACGGCGTTTTTCTCACGTCCACGAGATGCTCGGCCAATTGCTTTTTACTAAGTAATTCCGACCCTTTGAAACTGCGCACCTGAACGAAACTCGACGCACTTGCAGGAAACTTATGGTAGTAATAGTAACCCATGAAGCTGTCTTGGAAATAAAACACTTTTTCGTACTTCGAGCGCATCGCTTCGTCCACAGCCTTGATCGCAGCCCTTTCCATTTCCTCTGGAGTTCCAGCATATTCCAGAAACGCAACCAATTGATTGGTATCGCAGATCACCAAACTCGTGTCGATGCCTCCCATCAAACCCACGTAATTATCTTTGTAAACCATTTCAAGTACAGCACCGATCAATGATCTGTACACCATCCAAAACGCCAAGAACGTCCAAGCCATCGGAGTCATCGAAATGGTCAAAAACAAAGCGATCGCTATATTGCAAACATCGCTCAATCCAAGCAATCTTCTCACGCATTCCTGCAAAACCAAGTGGTAATCGATGAGAAGAGAAAAGAATAAAACAAAATGTTACCTTTGTGAGAATGTAAAGGTATTTTGGAAAATGCAGCAAGTCCATTGTCCAATACGTTGTCTCCATAAATTCCATCCTTAATCCTTATATAACATTACCTTATCCATTAGCTAAAGTCAATAAGCATGTTTGCATATTGCAACACTTAACAATTACATTGTTATTCCACCATCCATTTCTGCAAGAAAATATCCACAAATTGGATGCGTACATGTTCGTTTTGTCACGTAATTAACATCAATTGATTTGAGTAAATGCTTTACGCTTGTACATGTATTTATTCTTTTTCTATTACATAAATTACACAATTATCGTAATAAAATTTGCGCCATTCTAAGTAGATAACCTAATAAATTACAAATAGAAAATGTATTGAAAATAATTATAAATTAATACCTGTTTCTGAAGATCATCTCTGCGTTATCGCTCTTGAAAATAGGTCTGATAAATAATGTATGATGCGTAAAATAAACTGAAATTATTAAATTATTTTAATAAAATTTCGAACTTTCCTAGTGAACTCACTTGTGAATGAAAAGCCATTTGAGTACAGTTAAACTCGTCATCTTAGTTATTGAATTATTTTATTACAAATCAAATTTATTATTGAAAGAAAATTACAGGACTGTCATTGACGGAGCAAATTTGATCAGTTTTTTTTTAATGTATTGAAAAGATAGAAATGACAAACTTACTTGTGAAATATAAGCCATTTGAGTATTAATCTCATCTTCTGAGTACTTCAAGTTAGTGATGGAGAAATAATTAAAATGTAAATGAACGGAATAATTTGAATTACAAAAATATTGAATGACAATTATTGTTGTAATGTCAATAATTTATTATTTTATAAGACGATTTCCTCGTGAAGTTGGTCCAAATATTTTATGGCTTGATCGAGAATCCGTTGGGAATGCTCCAAATCGTTCACTAAGCTTCTGTTCAGAGATAAAGAAATCCTCAGGCATTTCTTGTACGAGTATACTAAAAACTGCATAGGTTCACCGACTGATAAAATGTTAAAGAAATCAACAAATTATTAACATCGATAATAATTATTAATAGATTTAACCTGATTTTGGTTTATCTGAGAAAAAGATCAAATCCGAGACTGGGCTTCCATCTCTCATATTCAGCTGATCGCAACCTAATATATTGGAAACTATAGCGGAGACACCTAAGAATTTCCCGGTAAATCGCAAAACGGAAACAGGAAATAGGTTGGACAGATTGTGCATAACCCAAAAAAGTAACTAAAACTCTTAAAATTAAAATCGCGCACTTCGTTTAGTTGTTGAACGTACATTAGAATCGAATGATGTTTGAGCTGATTTCGTCTCAATTTCTAAATACTCCAAGTTTCGTAACGCGGAATTACGGTGAAGTCCGATTGGGAATTTCACAAATATGCCTCCCACCGAAATCCCGAAAGTGTCCAACTTCTTTGGTGGAGGAACGCTCATGGAAATCTTTAACGTCTCAGGAATTTCAGACATCCTCTAGTTAATGAAAACAATTAAAAAAAATAGAAAATTACAAATGTTTGAGAGAGATCACCTTTTGGAAATAATCGTACAAAGCGCAGCATAAGCAGCTGGCCAATATATTGAAAAACTTGGCGCCGTTCAGCTTCTTCGAGATGCTTTTCACTTTCGACATTCGGATGGGTTCTTCTTCAAAATATCTACCAAAAACCAATTGATTGACATGTTTCGCATTTCCGAAACCGTTGTTCACCCGAATTCCGGGCACTTCCACGTTATGTAACCTCCACGTTTTCGGTTTTGATACAACTGCCACGTTTTTCTCCACCTTTCGCGTTTGCAAGAAATTTTTTAACATTGTTAACATTGCGTTTCCGTCGCAAGAACAATGATCAGCGATTAAATTAAGCGCGAAACGATTGCGTTTTTCGATCGGTTGCTTGCAAAGGACCGCTTGGAATAGTGCACCATCTTCGACTAGGAATTTATTTTTTTGATACTTATATAATTGTTTCCGATAAGCCATTTCGGTGTGAATTCCGGTCTCGTTGTAATCATCCATCAGCAAAATGTGATCAGAAATCGTCAAATTCTTCTTGTAGAAAAACGGGTAACCCAGGATGCTTCCACGAAAGTAGAATAATCTCTCGAATTCCGAGTGCTTTATCGCTTTGAGAAAATCCTCCACTAATATTCTGAAACTTTCGAAGGATTCGTTATATTCGACGTAAAGAATGGTCATCATGTGCAACTGACACATGTAGAAACTCGATTCTGTCCCATTCATCATCCCAACAAAATTCGATTTGTAACGAAGCCTTGGTATTAAAGAGATTATCAATCTGAAGAGCAGCAAGAGCAGACATACTGCTAAAGGAATAATCGATAGAATTACTGTCAAAACTAAGGTAATAGGCGTTCCATAACCACCAAAATTATCAAACAAGAAATTCTGAAAATTTGCAAAAATATTATAAAATTTTTGTTATTAATAAAAATTGCGATTACCTTAAGAACAACGTAAATATATAGAGGTAATTTATGAATACCCATTGTGGTAACTAAACGCAACGATGAAACTGAAACATATTTTATAAAGTAATTTAATTAAATGCATTATCATTAAAATTAACAAAGTATCAGTAATTATATAAATTAAAATTACTCTAACTACAATATAATAACTTTTTTTTTAATCACTTACGAAACAATCCATTTGAGAAATTTGTTTAAAAATAAAATAATCGATGTAAACTAAAATCAAAGTATAATTACTGGAATTTTTTGTACAGTCTACACATCTACTTTTTAGTGTAACGACGTCTTTTTGGTGTTTGTTCTTTTTATTTTTGAGACATAACTGTATTTTTTTGAAACCCGTTGAGTGCTACTCAGAAATCAAAAAATTATCCAATGTTAACGATTGACGAAATATCACAAAAATCTCTAATTAATTGGCAAAACAAATATAATTGGAATTTGGACATAATAAGCATTTTCAGGCTACAATAAGAAGCAGAAGAAATTAATTTGTAATTCTTTTCTTACAATGTACATAATTGAGCAATTTTTATACCATGATATAACGGAGGACGAGAAATGGATCTACGATAACACAAAGCGAGAAAGGCGACAACATTTGTGGCAAAAAATTACAAAGTTTAGCCAAAAAGCAAAATTTAGATCAATAAATCTTTTAATATTACATCCACAAAATTGGAATTAATTTATTGTAAAAATCTTACAAAAAGTATCAAATTTGAATTTGAAAATAGAATAATTCTTTAGAATTTGAGCTTGTTTATAATATAAAGGGAAAATCATCGGTTTAAGTAAATACGTTAAGAGAATAACACAAGCTGCATTAACTAATTATTTTATTTAATTTTTATTTACAACTAAAACATTCTACAATATTAAAATTTGAAAATTTACATTTATTGCATTTTTTTTATAATTTTCCATCTTCAATAACGATTAGATGATGAAGATTATCTAAATAGTTCATGGCTTGATCGAGAATCCGTTGGGAATGCTCCAAATCGTTCACTAAGCTTCTGTTCAGAGATAAAGAAATTCTCAGACATTTCTTGTACGAGTATACTAAAAACTGCATAGGTTCAGCGACTGAAAATGTATTAAAGAAATCAACTAAATATTAACATCGATAATAATTATTAATATATACAACCTGACTCTGGTTTATCTGAGAAAAAGATCAAATCCGAGACTGGACTTCCATCTCTCATATTCAGCTGATCGCAACTTAACACATTGGAAACAATAGCGGAGACATCTAAGAATTTCCCAGTAAATCGCAAAACGGAAACAGGTAATAGTTTGGACAGATCGTGCATAACCCAAAAAAATAACTAAAACTCTTAAAATTAAAATCGCGCACTTCTTTTAGTGAATAAACGTACATTAGAATCGAATGATGATTGAACTGATTTCGTCTCAACTTCTAAATACTCCAAGTTTCGTATCGCGGAATTACGGTGAAGTCCGATTGGGAATTTTACAATTACGGCTCCCATTAAAATCCCGAAAGTGTTCAACTTCATTGGTGGAGGTAAGCTCATCACAGTCTTTAACGTCTTGGGAATGACATCTGTTTTCTGGTTAATAAAAATAATTATAGAAATGTTGATAATCACAGAGGTTTGAAGACGTTACCTCTTGGAAGTAATCGTATAAAGCGCAGCATAAGCAGCTGGACAATATATTGAAAAACTTGGCACCATTTAGCTTCTTCGAAATACTTTTAACTTTCGACATTCGGATGGGTTCTTCTTCAGAGTATCTACCGAAGACCAATTCATTGACAATTTTTGCACTTCCGAAACCGTTGTCCACCCGATTTCCGGGCAATTCAAAGTTGTGCAACCTCCACGTTTTCGGTTTTGATGCAATTGCCACGTTTTTATCCACCTTTTGCGTTTGTAAGAAATTTCTTAACATTGTTAACATTGCGTTTCCACCGCAAGAACAATGATCAGCGATTAAATTAAGAGCGAAACGATTACGTTTTTCGATCGGTTGCTTGCAAAGAACCGCTTGGAATAGTGCACCATCTTCGACTAGGAATTTATTTTTTTGATACTTATGTAATTGTTTCCTATAAGCCATATCGCTGAGAATGCCGTTCTCGTTGAAATCATCCATCAGCAAAATGTGATCAGAAATCATCAAATTCTTCTTATAGAAAAACGGGTAACCCAGAATGCTTCCACGAAAGTAGAACAATCTCTCGAATTCCGATTGCTTTATCGCTTTGAGAAATTCCTCTACTAATATTCTGAAACTTTCGAATGAATCGTCATGTTCTACGTAGAGAATGGTCATCATATGCATTTGGCACATGTTAAAACTCGATTCTATTCCATTCATCATCCCAACAAAATTTGATTTGTATCGAATCCTTGGTATTAAAGAGATTATCAATCTGAAGAGTAGCAAGAGCAGACATGCTGCTAAAGGGATGATCGATAGAATTGCTGCCAAAACTAAGGCGATGGGCGTAGCATAATCACCAAGCCTATCGCACAAGAGGTTCTGAAAATATGCAGAAATCATTAATTACCTTTATTAATTATCAGACACTAATACCTTAAGAACAACGTAAACATATAGAGGTAATCTGTGAATACCCATATTCGTAACTAAACGCTACAATTAAAATTATTCGCCTTTTATAAAAAAATCAGAAAATGTTAAGTAATTTTTTGTGTTTGCCAAAATCATAGTAATTATACAAATGTTAATTCACTTTGCATGAAAATATAATAATTTATTTCTCGTAAAGTCACTCGTGTTAAAAGGTAGCAATTAAATGGCTGACGACAAATCCTGGATGTATTTGATGACGTTTCGACAAATCGTCTCGGATTCTTTCAATGTGGGAACAAAACCATCGATGGTGAAACCAAAACTCAGTCTGTTCTCGTACGTTGATAGCGTCAACGTAAAACCTAAGATAATATTAATGAAAAATACGGTTTCTTAAGGTAATTGATAGATATGTACCGCTGTCCAATATGTTTTTATCAAATTTTACGAATTGATGATAGAATTGCTGTTAAAACTAAGGCAATGGGCGTTCCATAACCACCAAAATTATCAAACAAGAAATGCTGAAAATTTGCAAGAAAATTAACAAAGTATCAGTTATATAAATTAGAATTACTATAACTACAATATAATAATATTTTATTTTAATCACTTACAAAACAACCATTTGAGAAATTTGTTTAAAAATAAAATAGTCGATGTAAACTAAAATCAAAGTATAATTACTTGATTTTTTTGTACAGTCTACACATCTACTTTTTAGTGTAACAACGTCTTTTTGGTATTTGTTCTCTTTATTTTTAGGACATAGCAGTAATTTTCTGAAGCCCTTTGAGTGCTACACAGGGTGTGTTCGAAAATCCAGAAGACCATCAAATTTTGATGACGATATTTTGAAATCAAAAAATTATCCAATATTATCGAGTGACGAAATATCTCAAAAATCTCTAATAATTGATACAACAAATATAATTGGAATTTGGACATAACAAGCATTTTCAGCCTATACGATAACACAAAGCGAGAAAGTCAACAACATTCGTGACAAAAAAATAGAAAGTTTAGCCAAAAAGCAAAATTTAGATTAATAAATCTGTAAAAAAATGATCTGTAAATCAATTTATTGTAAATAATTACAAAAAGCACCCAATTTCAATAATAATTAAAATAGAGTAAATCTTTTGGATTTGATCTTGTTTATAATATAATGGGAAAAGCATCGGTCCTAAGTTAATACGTTAAGAAAATAACACAAGCTGCATTAACTAATTATTTTATTTAATTTTTATTTACAACTAAAACATTCTACAATATAAATTTACATTTATTGTTTTTTTTTTATAATTTTCCATCTTTAATCACGATTAGATGATGAAGATTATCTAAATAGTTCATGGTTTGATCGAGAATCCGTTGGGTATGTTCCAAATCGTTCACTAAACTTGCGTTCAAAGCTAAAGAAATTCTCAGACAGTTCTTGTAGGAGTACACCAAAAACTGCATAGGTTCACCGCCTGAAAAATGTGAAAGAAATCGACAAAATATTAATAATAATTCTCAATATTTCTCACCAGACTCTGGTGGTTTGTCAGGTAAAATAATCAAATCAGAAATTGAACTTCCATCACGCATTGTTAACTGATCGCAACCCAAAAAATTGGAGACCACAGCGGAGATACCCAAGAATTTCTGAGAAAATCGTAACACGGAAACAGGAAATAGGTTAGACATGTTGTGTATAACCCAAAAAAGTAACTGAAACTCTTAAAGTTAAAATCGCGCCCTTTGATTTGGGAGTAAACGTACATCAGAATCGAAGGATGCTTGAGCTGATTTCGTTTCAACTTCTAAATATTCCAAGTTTCGTATCGCGGAATTACGGTGAAGTCCGATTGGGAATTTTACAATTACGGCTCCCATTAAAATCCCGAAAGTGTTCAACTTCTTTGGTGGAGGTAAGCTCATCGCAATCTTTAACGTCTTGGGAATTACACCTGTTTTCTGGTTAATAAAAATAATTAAAAAAATGTTGATAATCATAGAGGTTTGAAGACGCTACCTCTTGGAAGTAATCGTATAAAGCGCAGCATAAGCAGCTGGACAATATATTGAAAAACTTGGCACCGTTCAGCTTCTTCGAGATGCTTTTAACTTTCGACATTCGAATGGGTTCCTCTTCAAAATATCTACCAAAAACCAATTGATTGACAATTTTTGCACTTCCAAAACCGTTGTCCACCCGAATTCCGGGCAATTCAAAGTTGTGCAACCTCCACGTTTTCGGTTTTGATGCAATTGCTACATTTTTCTCCACCTTTTGCGTTTGCAAGAAATGTCTTAACATTGTTAACATTGCGTTTCCATCGCAAGAACAATGATCAGAGATTAAATTAAGAGCGAAACGATTACGTTTTTCGATCGGTTGCTTGCAGAGGACCGCTTGGAATAGTGCACCATCTTCGACTAGGAATTTATTTTTTTGATACTTATGTAATTGTTTCCGATAAGCTATATCGCTGAGAATGCCGTTCTCGTTATGATCATCCATCAGCAAAATGTGATTAGAAATCATCAAATTCTTCTTATAGAAAAACGGGTAACCCAAAATGCTTCCACGAAAGTAGAACAATCTCTCGAATTCCGATTGCTTTATCGCTTTGAGAAATTCCTCTACTAATATTCTGACACTTTCGAATGATTCGTCATATTCTACGTAGAGAATGGTCATCATGTGCATCTGGCACATGTTGAAACTCGATTCTATTCCATTCATCATCCCAACAAAATTTGATTTATATCGAATTCTTGGTATTAAAGAGATTATCAATCTGAAGAGTAGCAAGAGCAGACATGCTGCTAAAGGTATGATCGATAGAATTGCTGCCAAAACTAAGGCGATGGGCGTAGCATAATCACCAAGACTATCGAACAAGAGGTTCTGAAAATATGGAGAAATCATTAATTAACTTTATTAATTCTCAGACACTAATACCTTAAGAACAACGTAAACATATAGAGGTAATCTGTGAATACCCATACTCGCAACTAAACGCTACAATTAAAATGATTCGCCTTTTATAAAAAATCAGAAAATGTTAAGTAATTTATTGTGTTTGCCATAGCCATAGTAATTATACAAATGATAATTCACTTTGCATGAAAATATACTAATTTATTTCTCGTAAAGTCATTCGTGTTAAAAGGTAGCAATTAAATGGCTGACGACAAATCCTGGATGTATTTGATGACGTTTCGACAAATCGTCTCGGATTCTTTCAATGTGGGAACGATGGTTTTATCGATGGTAAAACCAAAACTCAGTCTGTTCTCGTACGTTGACAGCATCAACGTAAAACCTAAGATAATATTAATGAAAAATACGGTTTCTTAAGGTAATTGATAGATATGTACCGCTGTCCAATACGTTTTCATCAAAGATTACAAATTCCTTCACGTCGCAACCGAAGAATTTTAAATGCTTGCAACCTGGAATGTTGCTGAGAATTAAAGATGGTCCTGGCTTCGTGAGTGCCGATTTAATCATGGAAAAAGTTAGGAAAGTGAGAACTTTCGTGCCGTTCCATCTGTTAAACTGGAATCCAAGTAAATATGAAATGAAAGATAATTTTTGGGTGTTTCTTGTCTTACGCATAAATCCAATGAATTGTTTTTAACTACTTCGTAAACATCGTGCACCAATTTCAAACGATGCAATAAATTTTTGTTCCCTGGCATCTTCAGTGGTAATTTGGTGAAACCTAACGTGAATTTATTGCTGCACTTGTAATCGACGTCGCCGTACTCATCGAATTTTCCGTTGGGAAGAGCGATGAGCATTGCCGTTATTTGCTTTGAATAATTGACGGTTTTCTGAAAAATTAAACGATGTTACATACAATTCTTAATAGATTGTGAGATTTTTTACCGTTTTAGCGTAATCTTCCATTGAAGCCAATATAGCTGTTAATATTACATCAATGAAATTAACCTTTAACGATCGCTTTACGCTCTTTATGCAATGCAGGAGATTGCTTTCCTTTTCGGTGTACCACACCAAAGTCTTGTTACCTTTTATATAATCGCTGCAGAAGATACCACCATCGCCTGGATCGACGATGGGGAACGCTGTTATGACATTGTCGCAACGATTGAAGCCTCGCAAAACCTGTTCTTTTTTTATGGTGATCTGCAAACAGTATTTATTTAAGATGAAAATATATTTAATTTATTGAAATACCTTGTTGTTATTGAATTCTTTAGTGAGAATATTGAAAAGTGTAACTGCATCACCGAAGCAATGATGGAACCGAAAAACTACAGGAAAACTACCATCCTCCAATCGCTTACTCCCAATGGATATAGCCCATAAAGCCGTGTTCCCAAAAGGAAACTCCTTGGTGGCCAAAGTGCTGATTTCCGTCTGCAATTCGCTCAAGCTGCTGCATTTCAATTGACCAACGAAATCCGATAATTGAAAACTGTTCAACTTTTTGTAGTACCAATATCCCATGAAGATGTGTTTACCCCAAGTCAGTTTTTCGATTTTCGAGAAGATTCCGAACATTCCTTCGGACATTGTCGCGTAAAACCGATTCCCGTCTTCTTCAGATTCGATTTGGAAGAGGACCGTGACGTGAGCCGGAGATTCGGGCGTGTCCACCATGAAAACTGTTTCGGTTCCATCGAAGATATGGCAGAAATTACTTCCGAATTTGCAGATCAAAAGGACGTGCACAAAACAGCGATAAACTCGAAAAACGAGGAAAACGATATGTGTGAAGCAGAGGAAAATCGCCGTTAAGGCGAAAAGACACGGCTCGGTTTTAAAGAATTTTGGACATTGTTTCTGCTTATTTAAGCAATACTGAAAAATCATAAATTTAAAAGCAATCATTAAATAAGTTTTTCCAAATATTGATTTACCTTCGTCAAGGCGTAGATGTACAAGACGATTTTGGCGTGGCCGTAGAGTAAATCTGAAATCCGATTTAAATTAAGAAAAGCTGCAAGTTTTTCTTCCACATCAAAATTAACACTCACTGAGAACACGAATTTTCACTTTTTCCATCGCAACACCCGCTGCCAGCAGCAATTAATGAAGAATTGCAAATTTTATATATGTCAGCGGAATTATTGATGATTGCTATATAATTATCGAACTCTTATAAACTTCAATTAATAATTAACAACTAATATAAACTATAAACATTATAATTTTTGTATATAATCAGAAATTTTTATATATATTTTTTAACGATCACGGGCAACTTTACGAATTTATTTAATATTAATTCAATTTACTTTAATTATATGAAAGTATTTTTAAATGTTTTCTCTTCGAGAATATTTTACGAAATGACCAAAAAATTTCATCCAGGTAAATAAATTTAAGAATTTATTGTTTTTTTTTTGTAAATATTTTAATTCTAAAATATATGCAACCAATATCACATTTTCGATAAAAATGTTCAAAATTTTATTCGTAAACCAATAAGGACTTTATTTTTATAAAATGTAATTTTATTTATCTAAACTATATTTCCAACTTGGTTTATATATTAAAAAAAGAAATAAAATTCTTAAAACGCTTGAAATAATTCAATTACTCTTAATAATTTATTTTTGTAAATATATTTATTTAAATTAAAAAAAAAATGAAATAACATTTAGAATTAATACTTGATAGTTTATTACAAAAAATATATGTATATCGTTTAGAAATTTCGGTAATTTGTAAGTAGACTTTTCCTTGTTACGCTCGTTCTGACGTAATTGTAAAAAAAAGATGTAGGCTATGACTCGACGAATCACGTGTGCGTTTTATATATTTTTAAAAGAAAAGTTCAAGGCGGACGACCCTCTACTCCTCCACCAATCGACGACCTCGCACGAAACCAGCAGCAGAATCGTACCCTAAATTGTACATAAAAAATCAGATAATTAATATCACATTTCCCCTGTTCTCTCGCACTTCCTCTCTCTCTCTGTATAATATATATATATTTGTTTCTGCAGCTCTATTCCTAAATTATTTTGATTTGGTCTCTTCGTGACTCTGGAAAAGAAGAAATAAATGTTTTAGATTTTTTTATTATTATAGTGTTGATGATTAATACCTTCTCGGCAATGTTCCTAAGGTTTTTGGCAGCGGATGATCCTGTAGTTTCGACCATGTCCTTGAGGATGCCGCCGTCCTTTTGCAGCAGTATGTAAGGATGGTTGAACTCGACCATTGTTCCGGCGTTCATCACGAGGATCTTGCTCGAATCCATGACCGTGTGCAATCTGTGCGCTATTGTGAGCACGGTGCAGTCGGCGAACTTCTTTCTGATCGTTTTCTGAATGAGCGAATCGGTGTGAGGGTCGACATTGGCAGTGGCCTCATCCAAAACGAGGATTCTATTGTTCCTAATTATAGCCCTGGCGAGACACACCAGCTGACGCTGTCCCACGCTGAAATTCGTGCCACCTTCCGAGATATTCGTGCTCAGACTGGAAGGCATTTCGGCGATCACCTCCTTGAGTTCCACCTGTTCCAGAGCGTCCCACAGGATGTTATCGGGATATTCATCGAACGGGTCCAGATTCTTCCTCATCGTTCCAGAAAATAGAACTGGTTCTTGCGGTATTATAGCTATCTTTGAACGTAAGGTATCTAGTGGTAACTTGGTGGTATCGATGTCGTCGATCAAGATCGATCCTTCGACCGGGTAAAGCTGGAACAGTGCCACGATAATCGAAGATTTTCCGGCGCCCGTTCTTCCGACAATTCCAATTTTCTCTCCCGGATTGATCGTGAACGTCAGATCTTTCAATACCGGCGCGTCTTCCGGGTTGTACCGCATGCTCAGATTTTTAAAGGTCAGCTTCCCATGCCTCGGCCAATTATCCGGCAAAGCTTGGGGCTCCCTCTCCGGCTCGTTCTCTAATTTCGTGTAATCCAAAATCCTCTCCACCGACGTCATTTGATTCTCCAGCTCGCTCCACTGTCTCATGCCCCACTGCAGCGAACCCATCAATCCCATGTACTGCGTTATAATTAGACCCATATCTCCTCCGTGCATATCTTTGTTCAGTACCAGAAGCGTCATAATAATTAACGATATGAAAATTATGCAGATCATATCCAACCAGAAACCGAACGCCCTCGTCGATGCTATGAACAGATACCAAGCGGAGCTGTGCAGATCTTGAAACTGGTCAAATTCTCTAATCAAAATCTGTTCCGCGTTGAAAGCCCTGATCGTGCTCAAACCGTGCATAGAGGCAGTCATCTGCCCGAAGATCGGACTTCTTGTGATTCCCTCAATTCTCTTCACACTCCTGCTCGTCTTCAAATACACCACCCTCATAAAATAGAAGAGCGTCATCAAGACTATAGCGGGCAACAGCAGCCATGGATTCACTATAGAGGTAAGCACTATCGTGCCGATTAAAAGAAGTCCAACTTCGAGAACATCGAAGAGAACGAGCGGGATGTATTCGTCGATGATGCCGAGATCTTTGGAGAATCTGTTCAGAATTCTGCCAGTCGGATTCGTGTTGAAGAATTTCATGGTGGCTTGCAAGAGCTGCGAGAAAATGTTGTCGTGCAGATGGATGGAGGCGTGCATGAAGAATATGAAGAAGAAAATGCAGTGGAAGACCGCTAAAATTATTGTAGATATCATCACAGCCGAATACTCGTAAATCACTTGGTAACGAATGGATATTTCCTTCTCGGGGCTTAAAGCAGTGTAATTCTTCTCGGACATATCCTGCTCGGTGTTGACCCTGCAATTAAGTAATTAATAAGTTTGATGAATGCAAAATATGTGGAAGCACTTACCAGTAAGTTATGTAATAGTCGCTAGCATTGGAGCAGGCTTGAGAGAAAATGAAGCTAGCAATTAAAAAGGTCACGAGGAAGTAATTTCCACCGGCGCGGAAATACGATGAGTAAGTGTCAAAGCTGATGCTTCCGCTTCCCATTTTCTCCTTTTCAACGCTCGGACCTTCGTCTTCGCTTTCGCTATCTTCATCTGCCTCCTCCAAGGTGACCTCGGATGCTTCAGAGTTCTGACGAGATTTCACCCGTTTCTTCTCGACGTTCTCATCGTCTTGGAACTCCTCGAGTAGCTTTGCGAAATCCAAACCGCTCGACTGAAGCTCCTTGTAAGTCCCTTGACCACCGACGTTTCCATCTTTCAATATTAAAATCCTATCGGCGTTCTTCAAATACTGCAGTTGATGCGTGATCAAAATGCAGATCTTGTTACTCAGATAACCCTTGATGCACTCCTTGTACAGCTGCTTTCCGACGTTCGCGTCGACGGCGGAAAGAGGATCATCCAAAAGGTAAATATCGGCCTTCTTGTAAATACACCTGGCCAAATTAACGCGCGCTTTTTGCCCTCCGCTGAGGGCCTTCCCCTTCTCACCGACCAAAGTCTTATCCCCGTAAGGCAACAAGTCAAAATCTGACTCTAAGGCACACACTTTGCAAACATGCTTGTATCTCTCCTCGTCCATCTCCTGCCCAAACAGGATGTTCTGTCGCACGCTACCAGAGAACAGCCAAGGTTCTTGAGCGCTAAACGAAATTCGCCCGGATAAATCCATCACTCCTTCGCTAACAGGCAACTCCTTAAGTATAACATTCAGCAAACTACTCTTACCGCTCCCGACAGGCCCAATCACGGCGAACAACTGACTCTGCCTGATTTCGACGTTCAGGTCCTTCAGATTGTATTCAGTCGATTCTTGAACCCATTTGGCGCTCACGTTCTTGAGAAGGACGTGCGGTGCAGTCTTGCTGTTCGCATTGCCGTTAAGCACCACGTTCGGAGGAACGGGAAGGACATTCCTGTCTGCCAGCTCCTCGTAGCTCAAGAACTTCTGCATCCTCTTTATTGAAACGTTCACCTCCGCATTCGAAGAAATACTTATAGAAAATAGGAAAGTAATCACAGTTCTCATCACATTGTAGATGGACGTGATAGCAAACACCCTCTCAGCGTCTATGCTATCCCCCATCATTACGTAGGCTATTAAACTAATGAAGATCGCAGCGCGAGACACGAACGTCTCGAAGGAATAGGTTAACCCAATCAAGTACTTGTGCTGTCGAATCGATTGGATCTCTTTCCTGCAACAAGAAACATAAATCGATGATAAATAAGGCCGCACAAATTGAATTCATCACTCACTTTCTAATTAAGGAAACTAATTTGGCGAAGGGCTTCTCCCACGTATACATCTTGATCACTTGAATACCAGATATGATTTCGTTCATCAGCCTCACGCGTTCGTCCGTCCTCAACGCAGTTCTCAGTCTAAGCACCGAAGTCCTTTTACCCAACCACACTGAAAAATTGAATTAATTTAAATGATTACATTTTCGTATAATATTGATTGAATAAACTCACTTTGAAGAGGCAAAAACATCAAGAGGAAAGCGACTCCCAGAAATGCGGCTACATTGATTTGCTTGTAAAGGAAGTATGTACCGACGGCCGTTTGGATGGGAGCGACCCAGCAGAAATGAGCCAACACGAAACCCTGATCGAATTTGCTCACATCGTTGGAAAGTAAATTGACTAATTGACCGACCGTGGTTTTTCCAAGAGCTCCTCTGCTCAGCCTCAGCGTCTTCCTGTAGATTAACGTGCTGCAGGAGATCCTCAGTTTCATAGCCACGTGCATGATCCACATCATCGTCGGATGAGTGATCAGCCTGTCCACTACCAAGCACAAGATGAGTAAACCCCCATAAAGATAAGCCTCATCATCGGACATCACGTCCTGTCCTTTGGCAAAGTACGACACCAATTTTCCGATTAAAATTGGAGTGAAAATACTGAAATCGAATGCAAAATCTGAATGATCAATCGAACTCCACAATTATTATAATACGCGACTTACATCATGCCGACTTCCTTGATGAGAGTCAGCACGCCGATCGACATGAATTCGAGACCGAAAACTCTGAAGAGCGCTATGTGCAGCGCCCATTTCTTGTGCTTCCTGTGCTGCTTCTTCCATTCCGTCTCTAATTTATCCCCGACTACGTTAGATCTGTGCTCCTCCAGCGGCTCGAACAGATCCTCCTCTTTAAGTCCGTACTTCCAGCTCGACCAGAAAATTGGGAACATATAGCTAAAATAAAACAAACAGCGATTATTTAGACACCATTATCCTCTCCAGGGAAATACTCTCACCGTGTTTGCACTTCTAACCAGTACAAACCGGTATGTTATTAAACACTCGACGCTACATTCTGATTAATCGACGATAAAATCGAGCTAATGAAAATCAATATATTCCTGCGGTTAATTAAAACCGATCACGAACGGAAAGTTTTTCTCTCTTTCCCGAATGCAACAAAACAATAAACAAGATTCCATTTCTTTTCCGACTGATAAATTCCCCCATTGTTTATATTTACAATCGACTTCAATTGCAACGTCTACAATTAACGATAAACGCGATCCACGAATTCCCAATAAAAAAAAATTATATATACAAGCACACAAACGTAATGGTTGATAACACCATAAACACGAAAAGAAATAAAACATCTGCGGCGTCCAGATAACATTTTGGAACACGTTTATTGCACGACTCAACTTGTCAATCATGTTACGTTACGTTATTAACAAATTGGAAATATCAAATATTAAAGAGAATAAAAAAACTTAAATTATGATCACATCGAAGTAAATCAAGTAGAAAATGCAATTCGAGTAAAAATGACCTTCGAAACGTAGGAAATGCATATTCGCACATTGTTTGAGTCATCTCGTTATAATAAAATGATAGTTCAAGGCTCGATATTCTCAATAAAGATTAGTAACGAAAAATCTATTTGCTATACATATTTACCAAATATTGATTTAATTCATATATAAACTTGTTTATGATATCATCACAAGTATTACTTGGAAATAGTAAAATTTCGTGGAAAGATTCAGGAAATTTCAGTTGAATTTTTATCGGTGAAAAACACTATCAAGTAAAATAAATAATGAACTGAAGTTTCGAGGCAACAAATCGGTTTAAAACTTGAAAGTTTTCTCATTGTTATCGCATAACTTAGTGAATTTATGGAATCGCATTCAAATTGTAGTGGACCTGCAACACTCGACGATGAACGGAATTTACCTTGAGCAACGCGTGTAGGAAAGATTAGAAGTGTTGAACTTGAAAATTTCGAAATGTTGCGTAACAAATTAAATATGAATTTAGTGTGTGATCAGCAAAGAGAATTAATTCTCGTTTTGCAGGAAGCGATTCGTTCGAGGCCTTGGACTATTGGATTTTAAACTTGCGCGGATTGCACAATAAATACATTTTACAAATAAAAAAGAAGTTATATCTTATTGTTCATCACGTGTAGTAATGTTTGCAAGAGTTTCACTTGGAAGGAAGGCAATGGAACGGTGGAAATTTTGTTGTCGAGGTCAAACCGTGCACGGAGAAAATCGATAGCGCAGGTGGCTTTGTGTTCTTTTCCTCGTTTTTGTCTTTTAGGAGGAAAGATAATTGATAAAATAATGAAATTGTTGTTTTAACTTACAAGAAGAGCATCGAGGATATGAAGTTGGCACCCTGCCTGGGGTTCTTGTTCCGCTTCACGCGCTTTTCCACGTCCATCTCTGCGCTTTGGCAAATTTAATTTGTAGGCGAAACTGGCGATGAAAGTAAAGATTTCAATCGAATAAAGGCACTAATTTAAGTTTGTGTTTTTTTTTTGAAGGCGTTGATGATCCTTGCGCAGCGACGAGTTTGAAGTATAAATAGTAAGTGGTAAGTAATATATCGGCGCACTTTCACTATGAACACAATATCATATTTAAGGTTTGGATTGCGGCACCGAGTCTCGGAGGCGCCTCGTCGAGGACGAGTTCCGCGATCAACTGAAGTGCGCTGAATGCGTGAATGCAAGCAGCAGCAGCAGTCTCGTATCTCTCGCTGAATGCCGACGGCGGCTGGATGTGGCCGCTTCGGTCCCTGAACTAGCCTTTTGTATATATTCATGGGATCTGTTTACGTAACTGCCTTTTAATGCCTACTCTTTTACCCACACTCATTTCTCGCATCGGTTCAACTCTCTCCTTTTCGCAAAAATCTTTCTCACCGTTTCCCATCCTATCTCTCTCTATCTCACTCTCTATTTGCATGTAATTTTCGTGCGGGGAAAGACTTGTAATAATTTCGTGTCTACCGATCGATGCTTTTTGGCCCCCAACAAAACCTCATCCGCGGATTATCTTACCTTATCACCGCTTCAACTGTAAACACGCATTACTCATTTTCCGCTCGAAACCGCTGCAAACTCATTCAATTCGATTATTATAAAGCAACAAAGAATACACCTAACTTTTAACATAAAAATCAATGAAAATTACGTTTCCTTTATCTGTGCACCATTACTCAACTGCATTGACCTACATATTTCCTTTATCTTTACAACTAAATTAACTAATTGCACAAATTACGAAACAACTCACAATTTCAATACAATGACAACTGTCAATCACATAAGTTTCATGAATTGTCAACGAATTTTTAATTTAATTTATTACATAATAAACATTTGATTACATATATCTTAACTTTACAAATAATCCACTATAAATAACTAATTATATATAAATATATGCACATATAATAATTATAGATTACTAATTACATTTATTTTTATAAATAAAACTGCACAAATTTTGAAACTAATAACAATTTCAATTCATTGACACCTGTCAAACACATAAGTATTATCAGCTGTCAACGATTTTTAAACTACTCTTAACTTAACTTTAATTAATTACATGATAAAAAAATGCACATAATATTTACATACACATATTTCCTTTATATTTGCATACAAATTAACACCTGTCTCACATAAGTATGAATTGTCAAAAAATTTTGAATATTTGTAATATTTATTTATACCTAAAATTGTATAGGTTTCTTAAAATTATATTGATGTATCATTTTACAAACTCAATAGTTTTCTAAAGAAAATAAGTAAAGAATATAATAAATTTCAAGGTCATCGTTCATGCTTGTCATACTTTCAGTTTAATTTATGTAATTTACAATTCGTAGACAAAAATTTAATTTTTTGAAGACAGCAAAGTGCGAAAACCCATGCGTATGCAAATGCGAAATACATTTGTAACGGGAATTCCCTTAATGTGTTTAGGAAATACTCGTATTTAAAATTTCGTGCACGCCGCTTCCATTCAAACTGGTTTTCGAGATCTCGCCGTCAATTATAAACGAACATCTGACGTAACAACTAACAGACACGACTCGTTCAATCAATTAACAATAAATTTATTTTAACAGATAAAATTAAATTATTTCTTCTCCTTTTATTATTTAGTATAAATGTTGTTAATTGTTAAGCATTTCTCTCTTTAAACGGAATTTCCATTTCACGTGACTCACTGTTTCAATAACGAAAGTGTAATTTAAATTTTGCGATACTTTAATAAATCAATCTATCGTAATTCATTTTGCAATCAAAAAAAGGGGATTTAGATAATAAAAACCTTTCTAGTGATTTGCCAGTACCGCACGTTAAATTGTGAAGTGCGTAATAAAAACGTGCACGAAACGTTACAAAGTTGCAAACGGGAAAAAAAAGTGCGGTTTGAAAATAACTTGGAAACGTTCCAGGTACAAATTATGCACATTATGTAGATTTCCATTTCGTTCGGTGTCCTACAATAAAATTGTGAAAACTAATTCAAAGAATAGTTCTACCTGTATTTTACTTTAGAAATGCAGTTGAAAATACCGCAAAAGGATTAATGCTACTTCTAAAAATTAAGATTTTAGCCTTCCAAAGAAACTGAAAAGTAAAAGAAATAATCACGAAACTACGGAGAAACAGAGAGAATCCTTGAATATTTAGCGCGATGAGGTCGATGCGATTCCGTTTCATAAAATAAGTTTTTTTTTATATTACGCGAAACTCGCCTTGAAGCAAGAGGAAAAAAATCGGCTGGATTAATGAAATTTAAAAAAAAAATATTAATAACGTAATGTTTCACAACGTATTTATTTTGACGATTATCAAATTCTAATCTATTTTTTTTTAATCGGACTACGAAAAAATTTACGTTTTTGAATCATGATGTAATTTCACGAAAGTTTGTGTATTCCTGTAATCTCTGTTCGTTGTGAGGTGCCACTCATTATCTCAATGTCATAACAATTAATTACAATATTTTAATAGTTTTTCCATTTTTATTTTTTAAATAAATGTAAATATGTATTTTGAACTTTTAATACTTTATGAATATAATATTTTATTATAGAATTTCTACAAACAAAAAATTATAAAATAAAATTTCGAAATGAAGTATTTTTTTTACAAAAAAAATAGTTGATATTTTAGTGAATATTTTAAAAAAATTAAACAAATATGTTAATCTCTGGATATAGAGACTAAAACTATGTAAATTGAGATTAAAACGTACATTTTATCACTTTTGTGTAAATTATGAATTTCAGAAAATTTACCATAAGCAAAAAATAATTTTGTAACTCCAGAAATGTACTATTCTGTTTGTACGATTTTTGAATAACTGCAAGATAAAACAGAAATGTAATTGACATTAAAAGCAGAGAAATTTCAAGTAAAAATAAAGCTAGAAACATTTTAATTTTGTTGTGATTAATGCAACTAAATCTTAAGTTAGGAAAAAAAATCATGTGAATTTCTATTTATTTTTATATTTCTTGAAAAGTAAGAAACATTTAAAAAAAAGTTTTTAAAGATAAAGGAAAAATTTTATAGTAGAAAATAGTTGATTCATATCAATAAAATTGTTTCAATGAGTTTCATCAACAATGATGCAATTCATTGAAATTCACATAATTTCCTTCAATTTAACCCAAATTCTGATTTATTTTTTTAAAGGAAAAATAATATAAAATTCAAATTAAAAAATGCTTGATTTTATCAATAAATAATTTTGAATATAAAAATTAAATATTTTTGTAAAATTAATATTTATAGAGATCAAAGCTATAATTATTTTTAATCAATAAGTCATTACAAAACAATACACATGTTTGTGAAACAATTCTCAAGGTTATTTTGACGATTATATATCAATCCATTTTATATTTATGAAAGTACACTGAGATTCACTGAAAATAACAAAGTATATTTATTCAGTTTTCGAGCGGTTTTCACGTATTTTTAGAGCATCTAAAAGCATAGGTCAGGACTAAAATCAATAAATACGAAAATTCCCGTGACCTTGAAAAATGTTCATTAGAATCGCGAGAAATGTGAGCACTTCGCGTGCACAATATTTATTAATCTAATCTAAATAGCTCAGGTCAACTACTTTCCCATTCATTGATAATCCAAATTCATAATTTGAATCTATAGTTATTTTTCATAACAGTTACAAAAAAAATGTGTTAATAACTAAATACAATATATAAGTTTATTGACCGAAATTCGTGTAAAAAATGTTGGAGCTGAGAGTAAGTATATATAAATTAGCGCTAGAAATGCAGACAATGTATAAATAGCATTTACATTTATTGTGTAAATGTAAATATTATTCACGCGACACTTGAATTAAAATACTCTGCAGAGTTGTTGTTTAATTTTCTTTTATCCTTTCAACAATTCGAAACGCGTCCGTTGTTTCCAAGCAATTAATTTCGATTTAAAGATGTTGCGCAACGTTGCGTGGAACTACGAAGCTCGTTTCAATTTATTATTTTTTTTAATTCGTTCCAGATTAGGCGGCAACAAGAGCTTCACTCACTCTCTTTAATTTTCTAATAATACGTAAATATTTGCTTTGCGGTGGAAGATAACGAAATTCTATGCCTATTAACCAGCAGATCATGCAACTATGATAAGACTGGAACTTATCCGTTCGTCCTTCTGGCGACAAATTAAGTATTTTTCGCGAAAATAATCCCTCGACTCGCTGACGTCTTTTTGCTCTGATTCCTATACAAACAATCTGTTTGTACAGTGTACATTTTTGAGAACTTATCATTACACGTACTTTCGAAAATTAAGCAACGATTTTAGTCGCGACATTCTTCGTGATTTTCCAACAACTAATAGGAAAATTCAATATCATTTAGTCTGCAAGTTTTATAAGAAATCAAAATTTAATTTAATATTAATAAATGTGTAAATTAAATTTATAATTTACTAAAATAACGTTTTAACTTCCGAAAATAAAAGTAAATCTTTTTTATAAAAAAAAGTGTAAATTATTCGAATATCAAATTTAGTTTAATTGATTTGAGTACAAACGAAATTATATGTGTAAAGTGAAAATTACAGGAAATTGTATTTTCCGATAAGATTATGAATGAAATATTTGTATAGTATACTATTAGTTGCATAACAGTTCGAATGGTTGCTGTAATTTAAAATTGAGTCAAGTAATTTGAAAATTGTGATGCTTTTTTATTAACGAATTTATCAATTAATTACTTTGAAAGTAAACAGTGGATAAAAAAATTAGTATAATTTCAGTCTGATTGACAAATAAAATATTTGAATATTTAAAAAAAAATTGTATACAATATTATTTGCATTGTTGCTCGAACGGTTGCTGTAATGTATAATTACACCGATTTACATAATACTTTAATTACACTTATACAGGCAGTGGCTGGCGAAATTGCGCAAACAGCGCAAGCTAAGTGAAGCGAGGAGAGGAAAGAAGAAGAAGAAGACTTTAATTACACGATTTGGCTTTTACACGTTATTAAAAATACACCTGTTCCAAGATTTATTGGTGCAATTTTCGATTTTACACAAATTCGATTTACATGGTTTTTGTTATTTAGATTGGATACAAAATTATGTGAGATGTAAATTTTAGTGATGAAGTAGAAGAAAAATATCAAATTTTATAAAAAATCATATTTACATATTGCCTAATTCAAACAATAACTAATAATATTTGAATTTTTAAAAATGTATACTTATACAACATTAGTTGCACGATTGTTCAAATTTATTGAAAATATGAATGTTTTTATATAAATAATATTAATGAAAAACTATTAAATATTGATAAATAATAACATAAGTAAATTGAAGAAATATATATTTAAATTCTGCAAAAGGGCGCGAATGAAATATTTGAATATTTAAAAATGTATATGTATAAAATATTAGTTGCAAGAAAGTTTGTAGAATGTATCCTTATAATCTATATTTTTTATAAGGAACTGGTAAACTTATATTGGATATTGATCAAATAATAATAATATTGTCTGTTTCAAGTAAAATTAAAAAATATAAATTTAAACTTAAAATTTTAAATATTCAAATATTTAAAAACTTGAATGTATACAATATTAATAGCATCAAAGTTCGCATGGTTGCTGTAATTACAGAAAAAAATAAAGATGTTAATATTTTTTAAGCCAATTTTATAAAGAATCTGATGTAGATGTTCTCATTATGCTTTGCTCTAAATATTTCAAATTACTGGAAGTGAAAATTGAAGAAACATAAATAATAATATTTCATAATTGAACTTGAGATGTAAATAATCTGTATCTGTGCATTTTTATTTCCTTGAAAACTTACAAATTTTGCTTGAAATGTATTTGATCTATGTACTTGATAAATTGCAACTGTCTCAATATATTTAGTGATAAATAATGGTAATAAAAAGACTGAAGTGTTATGATCGATCATTTATTAAAGTTCAACAATGAGTATAATTCCTCGACATATAAACTATTTTAATATCACTAATATATTATCATTTACCAAAAAAAGTAAATAATAACGCACAATCTTTTAACTTAATTTGATATATTTATTCCATTTTCTTCATTTGGTAGTTCTAAAAATGTTAAAATGTAACAATTTGTTTGCATAATTTTTAGTCTTGATTTACCTTTTCAGCGATGTTGGAGAGATGCGCGTAATCTCCGCTACTTTGAAGCATTGATCTGAAGATTCCAGACTCCATGCTCAGCAGTTCGTAGGGATGAGCAAATTCAGCGGCGCGTCCACTTTCCATAACCAATATTTTATCCGATTCCATAACCGTTTGCAACCTATGCGCAATGGTCAGTACTGTGCAGTCAGTAAACTTTAACTTCAACGTCTTTTGTATCAAACTTTCGGTTTGCGGGTCGACGTTAGCAGTGGCTTCATCCAAAACTAAAATCTTATTGTTCCTAAGCAACGCTCTTGCTAAGCAGAAGAGTTGCCTCTGACCTAGGCTGAAATTCCTTGGCATCTCCGATAAATCCGAGACGGACTCCTTCAGCTCGACGTCCCCCAAAGTTTGCCAGATTTCTCTATCGGAATACTCACCGAAAGGATCCAAATTTTTTCGAACGCTGGTTTCGAATAAAACAGGTTCTTGTGGAATTATAGAAATATTCCTTCTCAGCATTTTCATGGGTAAATCGGATATATCGCAATTATCGATGACGATTTTCCCCTCGGTTTTGTACAGCTGATAGAGAGCTGAGAGGATCGTCGATTTTCCGGCTCCGGTCCTTCCGATTATTCCAACTTTCTCTCCGGATTTTATAGCGACATTCAAGTTATCCAACACCTTTTCGCCTTTGATGTATTCTAAAGAGGTGTCTTTGAATTCGATATTCCCGGATTGGGGCCAATCGATCATCAATTCGAAATTGTCTTCTCCCTTCAAATTGATGAACTTCTGAATCCTCTCCACTGACACCATTTCATTGATCATTTCCGTTGTTTGCCGCATGCCCCATTGGAAGCTCAACATCACGGACATGTAAAGCGTCATAAGAAAACCAATTGATTCACTTCTGTAACCTGCACAAAAAAAAATCATAAATATAATTTAGAAATCACAAATCGGTAACGATTCCTTACATTCATCGAGATAAACTAAAAGCACTAAATTCGTGGATAACACCACGATGCAGCTTAGGTCATTCCAGAAGCCAAAAGCTCTGACCGCCGCTGCAGAAAGCACCCAACTTGCGTTGTTAAAATCCTGCAGATCATCAAAATCTTCGCTAAACTTATTCTCCGCGTGGAAAGCGCGTATTGTGCTTAATCCATTCATCGTACTCCTTAGATGACCAAATATTGGACTTCTTGCTGCAAATATCATAAAATTAATTAATATTACAATTCATTGATTTCAACTTACAAGAAGCGTATATCCTCTTAACCATCAAGGATAATCTCATATAAAATTTAAGCAATATAATTAATACAACAATGAGGATTATCGAGGGAATAATCAGATAGATATTGATGATTATACTCATGATCAGAATCGCGATCAAATTGAGTTGGATTGAAAATACGTCGTGTACGATGTGGGGTATTATTTGGTCGACGATGGTGAAGTCTTTCGAAAACGTGTTCAAGATTCGTCCGGTGGGATTTGCATCGATGAACTTCATAGGGGCTTCGATTAATCGCGTGAAAGCGTTGAAATGAAGACGTTCAGCGCCGTTCGAGCAGTATCTGTAATGCCAAATCGATCGTAACAAAGTTATCGGTACTGTGGCCAATATCACGCCAGTGTACGTATAAACCATCTTCAGTTGGAAATCTTTATTATTTAATTCTTCTTCGTCATGGGACATCCTGAAATAATCGGACTGTTGCAATATTTGTAATTGAAAGTTTTTAATTATCTTACCAATCCATAACGAAGTAATCTAGGTACGAGTAAATTAATTGCGATATAATAAACATCGATAACAGTAAGATCAATAAAAACGCGTTTCCGCCGGACCTTAAATAAGTCCAGTAAGTTTTAAATTTGATTGAACCTGAATTAATATCCTCTTTGGTCTCGTTCGTGCTCTTGTTGACTGGTTTCTCATCATCAGTTTGCTCTACGTTCTCACTGATTTCTTTTTGATCGTCGATCTTCAATGACTTGGCATAGTCTGAGTCGCAGGCTTGTAAATTGGTGTAACTGCCTCTACCTGAAATCTTCCCGTTTTCCAATATAATCAAATCTTCGAATTTCCTCAGATGCTGCAGCTGGTGCGTTATCAAAATTCGTATTTTTCCTTCCAAGAAACCCTGGATGCATTCCCTGAATATGTGTCCACCGACTTTGTTGTCTACAGCTGATAATGGATCGTCCAGTAAGTAAATATCCGCCTCCCTGTAAATGCACCTGGCCAAATTCACTCGGGATTTTTGTCCTCCGCTGAGAAGATCCACGGAGCTATCATCGCCGGATGGAAGTAATGTGAAGTCACGTTCCAAAGCGCACACCTGACACACCTTTTTGTATCTTTCAGCTTTGAATTCTTCGCCGAATAAAACATTTTGACGGATGCTGCCGTTGAAGAGGAACGGTTCTTGAGGAGCGTAAGAGATGCTTCCGGTTACCGATAAATGCCCTGAAGTAACAGGCAGCTCCTGAAGAATAACATTCAGCAAACTGCTCTTCCCGCTTCCGACCGGTCCAATGACACCGATCATCTGATTCCCATCCAGACTAAAACTTATATCGCTCAAAGTGTTTTCATCCTCCCACTTCGCGCAAACCTTGCTGAACACAATGTTGCTTCTTTTCGACTTGATTATGTCCGTGATGACAACGCCATCCTCGTGATCCCCTTCGAATTCGTTCACCGTCTTCTCCGGTGTATTCAGAAATTCTTGGACCCTATCCAGTCCGAGCTTTATATCGATCACAGCAGGAATCGCGCAGGTGAGTTGACTGATTGCCGTGAATCGCATTATGTAATGGATGCAGACAATAGCGAAGACGTCGGAGATTTTCATCTTCAACTCGAAGAACACGCACGCAACGAGCGTAACGAAGATGGAACCACGCGCAACGAATCCATCCAAAGCGTTGACGAATCCAAGGAATTTATCGGATCGTAAAAAGTAGCTCATCTCTTCACTGCAATTACAACAAATTTAACAATACATAATTCGATCGAGCGATTATCTCACCGTCTTATGGCTGTGATCCAATCGAGGAATGCCTTTTCCCACGTGTACATTTTGATTGTTTTGATGTTCGAGCAAATCTCGTTCATCATTTTCACCCTTGTGTCCGTTTTCGTGGCCATCTGCAAGCGGCACATGGAAATATTCTTGCTGGAATAAACTGCAAACCAAAATAGTTAACTTTATATTAACAGAATAAGTAGATAAGCTCACGTATAATTGGGAAAAATATGAATAGGAAAAGTACTCCCAAGAAAGCTATCCAACCTATGTAAGTGTAGAGGAGGTAAGTGCCTACGATCAATTGGATCGGCGTGATCCAAACCATGTGCACGAGCATCGAATAAACATCGAACTTTTGCATGTCGTTGGATAAAAGATTCACCACTTTCCCTACCATAGATTTTCCGAAATATTTCTGATCCAGTTTCAGGGCTTTCCTGTAAATCAGCGAAGTGCAAGAAGACCGCATCTGCATAGTCAACGTTTGGAATCTGAACATGACCGCATGCAGCAGGATTTTTATGATGAAGAAGACGAACAACCAAATGGCAAAGAGTATGTAACCATCCTCCTCATGAACGGGATTCGCGAAATGCAAGATCAAACGTTCAACCAGCATAGGCAGAAGTATGCTTGAAATATTATTATTATTATTAATTAGCTGAATTATTGTTAGATTTTTGAACTCACATGGTTATTAATTCTCTTATTAAACATAAGACTCCGATTATGCAGAATTCCAAGCCGAAAACTTTGAACAGTGATAAATGCAGAGACCATTTCTTGCTGGTCTTCCTCTTTTCCTTCCAAGTCGTTTCGAGCAAATCTCCATTTCGTTTGGCCTGTTTGCTGTTTATCGAAACGTCGTCTTCCGTAAAATCCTTTTTAAAACTGTTCCAGAACAGCGGGATCATATAACTTGAAGAAAGTAAATCAATTTAACGTTACTTAAGTAATTTTAAATAAATAAAAAATCTTACAGGAAAAAGATATACGATATCCAGTTGGGCTGTGATCGTTTCTCCATAATGACTACTGCAAAAATGACTTTCTTTTTTTTTGGGGTACGGTCGTATTTCATTAGCAACGCTAATATATGTAAGAATTGATAAGACTCATTAGTCAAGGTAAAACTTCCTTTATTGCTAATAATACGAAACTTGGGAACAAAAATAAATATACTAATTCTAATTTACGAGGCCGGACTGTTTGGCCAACGAATAGAAGATGCCCCGCCGCTTGTCGAGGAGGGCTTTCGGCGTATCGAATTCTACAACGGATCCAAAATCGACGACCATAATCTTGTCCGAATTGATGATTGTGTTCAACCTGTGCGCGATCGTCAAAATCGTGCACTCGGAGAACAATCTTGCAATTGTTTTCTGCACGAGTGCGTCCGTTTGAGGATCGATGTTGGCCGTGGCCTCGTCCAGCACCAAGATCTTGTTGTTGCGGAGGATGGCTCTCGCTAAGCAGATGAGTTGACGTTGTCCGACGCTGAAGTTGGCGCCGCCCTCGCTCACCACGCTGCTCAAACCCATTTCGAAACCCTCGACGACGTGCTTCAACTCGACCTCTCCCAAAGTATTCCACAGTTCCATGTCGGTGTGCTGATCGTGCGGATCCAAATTCGATCTCAACGTTCCAGCGAACAAAACGGGATCCTGGGGAATAATGGAAATCTTCGATCTGACCGTTTCCAATTCGATGTCTTTGATGTCAATGTCATCGATGATGATGGATCCGTGGATGTCGTAAAGCCTGAACAGCACGGAAATGATCGACGATTTTCCAGCTCCCGTCCTTCCGATGATGCCAACTTTCTCTTTCGGCTGTATCACGAAATTAACGTTATCCAGCACTTTCTTCTCCGAATTCGTGTACTTCAACGTGACGTTCCTGTACTCGATCTGCCCTTCTTTGGGCCAATTATCCGGATCCTGTCCACTCATGTTTTCCTGTTCCGCATTCGAATACTCCACGATTCTCTCCACCGAAGTCATCATCGTCTCCACTTCGGTCCACTGCCTGATTCCCCACTGAAGAATACCGGTTAAACCGAACGATTGCGTTATGGCCAAACCCACGTTTCCGGCGATAACAGCTGCAAAAAAAAAAAACGAAATTAGCATTGATTTTTTTTGTTACTTCTTGGATATTCTTCAACTTACAGCTTGAATCGAAAACTATGAAGCTGAATACTATAATTGCAATGTAAAAACCGCAAAGGATGTCAAGCCAAAAACCGAAAGCCCTCGAAGTCGCAATGTACATGTACGCGGCGGAGGTGTTCAAATCTTGATGCTCGTCGAATTGCATCTTCAAAATATCTTGCTTTCCGCTGGCTCTGATCGTCGAAAGTCCTTCGAGTGTTGAATTCAAATAACCAATAACCGGTGAACGGGCTGCAATTAATTATTTATTATATATAATCAATGATATATATTACTGAGCACTCACTAGTTCCATCTAATCTTCTTAAACTTCTGCTGGTCTTTAAGAAAACTACGCGCGCGTACAGTAGAATAACCAGAACTACCGACGTAGGCACTAAAAGATACGGGTTTACAAATGCTAAAACAGTGGTTACTCCCAACAAGACGAAGAATATGCGGACGCATTCGAAGTAAGCGTAAGGCAAATATTCGTCGACTACACCGAAATCTTTAGAGAATCTGTTCAGGATGTTTCCGGATAAGTTGCGGTCAAAGAACGACATGCAGGCCGAGGTGATTCTCGAGAAGATTTTGTCGTGAAGCGTCTTCGAAGCCATAGTTGTTAAACCGAAGAAAGTGAATAGCCTGAGGACCGTTAACGATGTTGCAACCACGATGATTATAGAATAAGTGTACATTGCAGTAACGTGCTTAGCTTCGGCATCGTTCAAAGTATCCTCCGAGTAGTAAGTTGAGTTGGTTTTTATTTTCGACAGTTCCTGCTCGATGTTCAACCATTTTGTTATGTAGTAATCGAAGTAACTCAACGAGCATTGTCCCATGAAACATAGAATCAAGAAGATTGGTATAGTCTTCCAGCCTCCGGCGTGATGCAGGTAATGCTTGTACACGTCCATGCTGACTCTGCCCACTTGCTTGGTTTCGTTGTAAATTGCTGTATTATCCATATCCAGAGTGGAAACCAACAAATTGCAATTTTCGTCCGCATTCTCTTTCTCGTTAGGCTCCTTTCTACGAACTGCAGTGACCGGTACCTCCTCCACATCATCAGCACTTCCTTCTTCGTTCGCGTTCGACCCGAAATCAATTCCCTGCTTCTGCAGCTTTTCGAAAGTCCCATCACCTTTGATTGATCCCTGATCGATCACCAAAATCCGATCCATGTCTTCCAAAAACATCTTGTTGTGGCACACGACCACGCACAGTTTTCCCTTCAGGAATCCCCTCATGCATTCGTGGAACACGAATTTGCTTACGCTCGCATCGAGCGCATTCAACGTATCATCAAGCAAATATATGTCGCTTTTCTTGTAAATTGCTCTAGCTAAATTGATCCTGGCCTGCTGCCCTTTGCTCAAATTCAGTCCTTTATCGCTGACGATCGTGTTATCTCTCTTCGGAAACGTGTGCAGATCCCTGGTCAAGGCGCAAACCCTGATAACCTGCTGATATCTCTCCCTCTCGTACGGCAATCCGAACAATATGTTCTGCTTAATCGTTCCAGGGAACAGCCAAGGTTCTTGCGATGCGTAGCTGTAGTCTCCGGAAGTCATAACGCTACCATTGCACATATGCACATCATGCATAATCATCTTCAGGAGCGTCGATTTACCGCCTCCCACTGATCCAGTCACCCCGATCAACGAGGGTACCAATGTCAAATTCACGTCGCTCAAGATACTCTTGTTCAGAATCTCGACTGAAGCTTTCTCAATTGTAACATAATGTTCTCTGACTATGTACGGCTGATTTTCAATAGAATCCGTATCCTCGACGAGCAGATAGTTTTTGATGCGTTTCAGCGAACTCTTAGCTTCGGCCATTTGAGAGACGCTCATGGGAATTGCAACGCTCAGCACAAACTTCAAAGACCCGAAGCAGCTGATGACGACGAAGACGATCTCCGCGTCGATCGCATTTCCCATGTAAATAAACGCCAGAATACAGATGTAGAAAGAAATCCTTTGACTCACGGCGGACATTGAGAGAATGACCGATTTCAAATAGAAAATAGAACGCAGTTTGCTCATCTCATTTCTGAAACAATTATTTAAATTTAAGATAACGTAATAGAAATTTAAATTGAAATTTACATTCTAAGCGCGTTAGTGATTTTCGTATAGTATTTCTCCCACGTGTACAATTTGATCAATTTGATCGAAGTTAAAATCTCTTGGATCCTCCTCAAACGCTCATCAGTTTTACCCGAGGTTTTCAAACGTAAATTTGTCGTCCTCTTGGCAATCAAAACTGCAAACACATTAATTAATTATCTAAATGTTATTCTTGTTTAGTCGGACTTACTTTGGAATGGAATTAAACATATGAGGAAGCTGATACCCATGATTGCGGCCCATTTGATCTTCTGGTACATAATGTAAGTCATAAAACCGACTTGGATGAGACCGATCCAGAGATCGTGAGCAAAAATTAGAGCGGATTCAAAGACTAAAACGTCTTTGGAGACCATCGTGACGATTTTTCCGCTCGAAAAGTTGATCAGCGAGGATGAGGTCAGTTTCAAGGATTTCCTGTAAATCAACGAACTCAAGGCCGTTCGCACTTTAAGCCCCAGCTGCGTTAAGCTCAGCATGTAGGAATGAGTGTAGATGGATTGAGCGAATGTACAGAAGATGACGATAGAGCCGTAAAGGTAGGCATCATTTATGGTCATCGTACTTTCGCTAGCAAAGTACGACACCAATTTACCTGTGGCCAAAGGCAATGTTACCCTAAAAATTTAATTGATATTTAAATTTTGTCTGTTGTTCAAATTTTAAAATTCTTACAGTATAACGGATTTAACAATCAAATTGGTAAATCCGTACATCATCCAGCTTTTTCCGTACACCCTGAACATGGTTTTGGTGAGTGAAGTGTGAGGTTTCATTTTTTCTATTTCCCACTCTTTCTCCAGGTCATCTCCAAGTTTCGACGCTCGGTAATCGTTTAACACATGGTAAACGTCGGTTTCAATCAATTCCCGCTTCGAAGACTTCTTGAAGATATCGTAAGTAAACCTACAATATATCAATTTTATAATTATTGTTTAAAAATTAATATACTTTAGGTATTAAATTGTGATTTGGAATTAGTTGAAATCTTTAAAACTTTATTAAACTTACAAGAAAGTTAGGACGTTAAAAAACCCTGCCTTCTCCTTAGGGTTTGTATTCCTCTTGATCGGCGGCGCCTGATACATCTTTCAGCAATTCTCAAATTCAATTTGCAATTCACAAAAGAAACAGTCCAAAATCTAAGAGGATAATACTCAAATTCCCATCTTTCGAAAATCTTCTTGAGTAACAGTGCGAACCACACACACAGACACTCGACGTACTCGAACCCCGACCAACTGAGGCTCAATCAATCAATTAAATAATTAAAACTGATTTTATTTAGTTATTTTTATTCAGATAAAATCTAATCTAATATTGCATCAAGTAATAGACTTTTTATCGTTCGTTTTGTAATTACGAATACCGATCACATTTTGCAATTCATTTCGACAATATCAGACAAACTAGATGTTAATTTCATTTTTTTTTGTATAATAATACATTGATAACAAAAAATGAAAATTTTTGAAAATATTACAAAGGTTATGGTTAAATTTAAAAATTGGTTTTAAAATGTGGATATAAATTATTTATTTATTTACAAATAACGTTGGCATACAATAATAGATTATATTTAGAGTATATTTATCACAAAAATAAAAATCTATGTGTTATATCTTAGAGGGTAAATTGGTAATGACTTATAGAGTTGGAGCGGATGCATTCGGAGTGTTCGAGGACGTTTCCACAGCAGGACCAGTGTCTTCGGCCCGGATGTCCTTCGTGACCGTGTCCGCATCCTCTATAACCACCGGGCATCTTTCCGCCGCAACCGCAAGCCGCCTCTTTACTGCCGCCGCTCGAGCAGAAGCTGCAGCAATGGAATGTGCCGTGGTGAGGCCGCAGAGTCTTCACCAGAATAGGTAACGGTCCATCCTGAAAATGAGGATGTTTAAGGATGCGAATTGGGTAAGAAGGAAAGTGGCGAACCTTGAGTGGTTGATCATTGATGTAAACGAACAGCCGCAACTTTCCCGCAACATCCGGTATGAAGCAGATGCGGTAGGTGCCATCCCTTCGATCCTCAACGTGAATTTGAAGGGAGCGGGAGACTCCGGCGTCGCGATGCCTCAACTCTGCGGTCACGTGCTCTCCACCCCTTTGCAAGGGGTTGTCGCTGACGTCGCGCGTTTCCAAAATAACTTCCGCCCGACGACCCACTCGAAGGTTCTGTAAACCTGCGATAAATCATAAACCATCAGACCAGTCAAAAAGAAGACACCCTTCTTCCGCCTCATCTGTTTTACCGTTCGTGTGAAGAGTGCAATGCTTGATGGAGACCGTTTGGGCCGTGATGACGCCGTACAGGGGACAACAGGTGTTGCTCGTGGCCATCTCTTTGGGGAGGAACTGCAGCGATCCCGACGCAGACATGTCTCTTCCCCCATCCAAATTGTAGCAATGCTCAAGCCGCCTCATTATTGGCTTCACGAAGCTGAGAACTTCCACATCCGTCCCTTCCCGCAATAACTCATCGGCAAATGCTACCGCATCCCTCGCATCCTTCATCCTCCTCTGCAGATCATCCCTGCTTCGATCGATCATCTGCAGCTTCTCGTTCCTCGCCTCCAGCAGCTGCTGGTGGAGGTTCTTCCGGTGCTCCTCCACCGCCCTCACGTAATCCTCCATGAAGCTCTCGATCTCACCACGCATATCGTCGCAACTCTTCTCAACCCTCTCAGACGTCCTCGCCATCTCCAGCTCGTTCACAGATCCGTCTTCGGCCAGCGATTTAGCCCTCTCCAAGGCGATCCTCATGTTCGTCATCTGGGATTTAGCGGCGCGATTTGCTACGTCGTGCGTGTGCCCGCGGTGCAATCCGTTCACGCAATCCCTGCACACGATCTGTAACAAAAATAGAAGAAGCACGTGTTAAGAGTTTAACAGTTTCGCAGTTTCTTAAACACCACATGTGCCAACAACTCTTCCATCTGTCCGCATCGCTACTATTTTAAAAGAATCTTCTCGTTAATTGTTACCTGGCAACAAGTGGCGCAGAAGATGGAGAGCTCGCGTTCCGGATGCACCGAGCACATGACCTGCCTTCGAACGTTGGTGATTCCTCTTCTGCGCGCCTCATCCAACCCCAAAACCTCGTGAGACTTTTTCTGTCTGGCGTGACTGTCCGCACATTTCACGCACAAACTCATCGCACACTCGGTGCAACGACTCGTAGCCTACAACAAAACAATAAAAAAATAAATACTTTCCAGTCCATAATTATACATTGTTACATGTTTACAGTGAAAATAAATTATAACACAACAACAATTAAGAAAAATGTGTTGTTTTTACCGTGACATCGTTTGGGCAAAGATCGCAGAGCAGTTTTGTCGTGTGAGCGTTGAGGGTAGCCAAAACCATTCGATGTTGGATGAGAAAGTTCGGAGGTAAACCCAAGATACCTTCTGCAGGAATATCGGTGCGAGCCCTGCATATCGGACACTGTATCGTTCTTCCCGTCTGAGATGCACTCTCCGAAGGCTCCTGACGATCGCTCACGTAACCCGAACCCCCCGATCCGTTACCCGTGGAACTTACTAAACCAAAAAATGCAATTAAATCAAAAGAACCTTCATGCTATTAATAACATTATTATGAACAACGCAACTGATATTTGCTACAATTTCTAAAGTTCTAAAGTTCAACTATTAGATAACGGCCCATGCATACAAATTTTTAAAAAAATAATACATTATAAACATTTTTTTTGCGGATTGTATAAACGAGTAGTGGAACAACATATCTTATCATCAGCAATTATAAAGACGCCACTTCTCAATGCTTTGTATTTGTCCGTTCCGACGATGATCGCGATTAAAAGCCGACCGATAATAAAACAATTCACACTTCAATTAAGACTATATATCGCATCTGACGATCCCGACGTCGATTCGAGATTCAGAGGCCTTCGCGTATCATTTACAGATTCAATATATATATTTTTGATTTTGATAAATAGTTAATTAATTTAGATTACAATCGCTTTTCGTTTATTGACTCAAATCTATGTCTTATTTAGCTTAGGTCAGTTCAGTTCAAGGTGTCTGAATACACATGGGTTAGTTAATTGGATGCGCACATCATTGGCTTCGGAAACCTACATAATTTTACAAAAAGAAATTCAGTCGAAGATCGAAATTACGCAATTGGATATCTTAACAAATGTTCATCATTAGCAAATATCTTTCTACAATGATTAATAAATAAATAAATTTCATAATCTTATCAAAGCCTTATGCATCTCCTGTTCTGATAGTTATCTTTAGTTTCCTTGTTACTCAATAAAATTGATGAGACCAGAATATGAGTTTTCAAATGTGTTCACTGACCGTCCGAACCGTTGTTCCATGCAGGTGGGTCGTAGCAGAACTCCAGCTCTTGCAGGCATTTAGTGCAGAAGGTGTGCAGACAATGAAGAACCCTCGGTTCCAGAAAGTGTCTGCTGCATTTCGGACATCGATATTTGGTGTCTTCGTCGATGGAGGACTCCGATTGGCCGCAGATGCTGCGCGCCCTTGACGGCAGCTCGACGTTTTGGCTCGAATTTTTGGAATTGCCGGAATGCGGCGCCGATTTGGATCTGTCGTGCACGTACTTCGCAGGTTCTATGGACCTTCTCTTCGCCGAGCTCACGTCTTGGCTTTGCCGACGACGCGTGAAAGATCCAAAAATGTACGAAATGTGATCCACTTCCATCATCTTGAAAGATAGCCTGAAACGTACAAAAACCAAAATAAAACAAGGTGTTAAAACATTAAAAGTTTCTTTGATCTTCGAAATTGTAAATTCAAGCCTAAAACAAATATGACATAATTCCAAATTATTATCATCAAAAAGTTTAAAGTGTTTTAATCGTAGTAACAATTCAATCTAATTGATTATAGTCTACAAAATCAGTGTTTTTTGTGAGATTACATTATGCAATATTCATAAGCATCTAATCAGTCTATAATTTCTCAAGTACCAATTTTTCTCCAAATTAAAAGAATAAATAAAACTTTAACATTTACAAGGAAAACCCTTGAAATACAAAAAAAAACAACTATTTCTTTATGGTAATTTTCAACGTGCTAAGGTTGTACGTATCAAAATGGGATCCAATGAAACCGATTAAAAGTGTAATTCAATTTCCTTCCTCCCTACGTTTATAAATCAAACGATATTATTGGCAATTAAACTCCATGCACGTAAACGTGTGTCTCCGTCGTTACTTCTTGTTATTTTTTTTCTTTAGCTTCCACGTGCACAATTCCCAAAGCGAAAGCGTAAACTTATTTCGCGCTCGTAAAACGGAGTAATTTGTAATGCAAATGTCGAGGATAACGGCGAGATGCAGATCCTCGATCCGCATTTATATATTTATTTATTTATGGACGACAAATATATCTGAACTGATATGGCGACAATTGTGATATTCCTTGAAATTGCTTCTAATTTTAGACGAGATTGTATACTTCAATTATTATTTACTACATCTTATGTAATAATTACTTTAAAGACAACAATTTTTATTAATCTTCAAAATTGAAGTAACTTTGAAGAAATTCAAAATTCCAAGTGTCATAAAAGAAGCGTTATGATTTAAGAAATATTCAATATATGTTTTTTTTTTAATAAATTGAAAACTTTCATAATTTAAAATTATTAACATAAAAGATAATAATTGTTATGAATAATAATAAAAAAAATAGTTTTAGACTTTTAACATACTTTAAGAAAAAATATTAATTTTAGTTTATAATAATTTTAAAGAAAGTCCATTTCATTAAATTACCATATAAATTTCTAAATTATAGGTGTTAATGAAAATTAGATAATCCACACTACATGATTATATAATGAAAACTTGCATAGCATAAACGTGACATGCAATTGAAATGATAACGCTTCTTTTATGAGAGTGTGTACTGAAAATTACTTACATAAAAAATAACTAGTTTTAGACTTTTTACATAATTTAAAGTAAATTATTGCTTTTTCTTAGCATAAATAGGAACGAGTGTTATGCAATTGAAATGATAACGTTTCTTTTATGACATTTACAATAATATACTGAAATAGTTTTTTTGTAAAATCCGTAATTTTTTTAACTACAATGGGTAATTTCGTATAATTGATATTTCCAAATATTGCATGAATTAGTAATAAACTTTGTATTAGCGCGATAAGCAGTCACTCTTGACGTAATTGAACTTATTTAAGTATAACAATTTGAATACGCAACAAAAATATATAAATATTTATGCAATAATTAGTTAATTATTTATGTTTTCGCAACAATTAACTTCATGAATTATGCCTGGGGTCGTTATTTCTAATTATTTACAAAAGCGCACGTAAAACGCAAACATTAAAAAGAAAAACACATTTCGGCGTCCCGGACCGCCGCGACGCGAATTCGTAACGAGGCCGGACGACGACAGAGATACGCGACGTTTTTTTTTAATGCAAATCGAGCGATAATTAAGTACGGCAAAAGTACAGTTACAACGAAGAAGCCGAAAACGACGGAAAACGGGGTTTCAATTGGGGACAGAGTGGAGATTCTATTGCGGATAAGACTAGAGAGGTTCGCGTAATGCGAACGTAAATTATCGGATGACATGCAAAACTGGAGAAGAAGGGCGGATTCCGTTAGAAAGTTACCATATACATAATATGGGTTTTAAATACGCCTCGACTCGAAAATAAAACCATTATTATTCCGCAGTCTATTTACTAAATATCTATTTGCTACATCAAAGCTGCAACGATGAAGACATATGAGGAATTCCGGGATGAAAAGAAATACAAAATAAAAAGATGCGATGATGAACTTGACCCACCAAAAGAAAACAAAGAAGTGGAGAGAAAGATGATGATGCTCCGACGTTATATGGGTTATAATGCTACGTTGTATATTTATAAACACGAAAAGCCCTCTCGCTAAATGTCTAAATATATTTTCGGAAACACGAAAACTCGTTTTGATTTGGACACGGGGGACCTCAGTCACTGCGCTTATTTATATACTGTCTTCTTCATTATTCTTCATTTTGAAACAGGGAAACACCAACAACAGCAAAAAAAGATTTCCCTGCAAATTACGACATCGGAAGGGGACGGAGGGCAGAAATTCCGCGAAGAATGCCACCGCGAACAACGGCAGTAAAACGATATTTATACGGTTTTATGATTTCCTTTGATACTATAATTACAATTTGCTTCTTGCAAAGCGATCATTAAAAGCAAACGATCTCCGCTAAAAATCAAAGACTTTTTTCTCATCCAAATCGTTATTCCAATCATTTTTCTACCGGTTGCGGAATTGCAAAGCGTTGCATTTTTACATAAAATGATTCAGAAGTTGAAAAGTTTGATACAAAATTGCATACAAAAATATTTTTGTTCAATAAAATTGAATCTGTGATATTACTTTGATGTAATGCTATAATAAGAAATTTAGAAAACTAATTATTTCAATTATAATTTAAGTTTAAGACTAAAGTTGACCTACTAAAACAGGGCCATTTTTCACTGTATTGTTGAATCGTGTAAGCATAAAATTACAACTAATATAATGCTGGAAATAAAGTAAATGCATTAATATTAAATTTTCACTAAAATACAATAATGTCGTTCTAATAATTAATATTTTTTCTGACGTAAAAATGTATGCAAATAGAAAGATAATTAATAATTATTTTTTTACGAATTATCAGACTCATGATTAAATCATATAGAAAACATTATTTCCAAATAAAAATCATTGTAATATTTACATTATCATAATTTTAAAATGTTTTAACTGAACTTAATTTATTTGAGTTATGAATAGTTTGTTTAAGTTTAATAAACGTATTTGATTTAGGCTCAATTTAAGCGTATCCGTGTCATGTAGTTACGTAGACCTGACCTACGAATCGTATAGTCTGAGCCAACTTTAGCAATGAATCATTCGTGTACAAATGTTTTCATTGCCTACAATTTCTAAACCTATATACAAAGCACAGTTACGACCATTTATTAATATGTGTGAAAAACTTCATTCAAATTTATAATAAATTTTTGTTAAATTATTTATAATTAAATTTTATTTAATTGTATATTTTTAACATTTATTATAAATTCTGAAATTGATTTAAATATAATGAAAACTGAGATTTTTACATTCATCTAATTAGATTGTGAACATATAAAATAGACATCGTTTATTTTAAAATCATTAAAATTAAGCAGACACGACAATTCATTGATAAACAGTTTGCGTCATTGATTGTTATATTGATCAATTAATTAATTAATTGTAAGTAGTTTTCATTCATAATTGTATAAAGTTTTAAAATTCAATATTTAAAATATTATTATTAGATTTTTATATGTTTGAGCAACTTTCTCCTTCAAAAAAATAATAAATATTGCTTGTAGAATCAATGTACATACATTCCGACAAATAGTTGTCTGGCGATTAAACGTATTTTTTCTGTGTTATTTTCCAATTCAGATCGTAATCTGCAATAATTGGATTGGATTTCAAGAGGGTTTGGAAAGCTGTAGAATACGAAAATAAACATTGCGTTATCAAAACATAACAGGATGTCCGAACTTATCATCTATATTTATAACTACTTGTACCTATTATTCTTAATTGTCTTTGCTGTAAACTTCTTGTTATTGGGTGAATAATGTTTTGAATAATTCAAGGACTCACGCGTTTCTGATGATCTGCAGATAAGTCCAGTTCACGAGGCCTGGGTTAACATCGTTGTTGGTGTGAAACTGTTGGTGAGAAAGGACGATGGGCGTCGCGACGTGTCTTTTGCGGGCGTCGTCCGAACACTGACTGGTTTTCTTAGCCAGATGGCTTGGCTTCTGTGCCAGAGTGCGTTGCGTTCTCGCCGTCGTCGTCGTACAAGAAGAAATTATAAATACCTCGCGAACAGCATATATTGTGTGTGGCTCACTTCAAACCGCCTCTAAAAACCTCATTGCTTTCATTTAAATCGCGTAACCGGCGTCGATTTTCTTGATTGATTTGCACATTCCGAACTCGCTTCGGTTCCAGACAACATCCACTTCATATTCATATATTCACGTGCTCGTATTCCTGTGCAGAGTACACGTTATTTATTACCTTCCTCCTGCTCCTCGCCGCGCGCCAATATCACGACACTTCTCTCCTCTTTCTTAACATTTCCATTCGCTTTTGTCTGTTTGCTTATTTATTTTTTTTTTGCTTCTTTTCCTCGAAGCCGAAACTTGTTTAACGCTAATTAAAGTCCCTCCCCGAAAACTGCTTCATTAAGTCAACTAACTGTTATTTCAATCGAGCGATTAAATGCGAAATAGTTTGCAAAATATAATTAATAATGCAGATTGGATGAAATGATCCAAATTTAATGAGACGTTTCCAGTCGAGCACAAATAACAGATACTACTAACTTATTCGATTATTCCGTTTAATGCAAACTTTCTCCTGTAATTAGAGATTCGCAAAATGTTTCCAGCAAAACTCAATTCCATCGGTAACTTCATTACGCAATGGTCGAGCTCGCTAAAATAACGATCAAAATACTGGAATGGCATCTGCTGTGGCCGGAGCAGATTAACTTCAGCTACATCTTGAAGTGTGCTGTATTCTTGTCATACCTGACCATCTGCACCATCGGGATGATTGGCCATTTCGCTTACTGCTTCTGTCAGTTTATTCTTGAAAGAATCGTATCGAGCTAATTGATTCTAACTTTCAGTTCACGATGAGTTTATCTATTTCAACATCGCCGACGATATGGCCGGTTCTTTGGCGTCTTTTACGGCCATCTACGTGATGTTGATTCACTTAAATAATATAGGAACTACGAGAGAACTCTTGCAGCAGTTATCCGATTTCACGATCTACGAGAAACCCGAAAACGTTGATGCTCTAGATAAGCACCTAAAGCTTATTAGCATCTTCACCTGCAGCTGCCTCTACATTTCGATGTTTCTTCAGTGGATTGTGGGCATCCTCACCGAATGCCCGGAAACTGGAGAGGTTTCCGACTGCAGCTTCATAGTCACCGCATATCTACCTGATCCGTTCAACATCTTCGTGAGTCCGTATCGACAGATTTTCTTGACGTTACAGATATCTTCAGCATTCATAACCGGTACATGCGCGTTCTTCTGCTCGTGGCTGCAGCTCAGCATTTCCCAATTCATCGTCAATAGGCTGAAACATCTGAAGTGTATGTTGAAGGAAATCACTGTGCTGAAAAGTCGCAAAAAACGACGAAGGCACATTAAGACCTGCGTTCTATACCAATATAGAATCAATGAGTAGACTTAATTCAGCATAAAAATACGCAAGTTTTTTAAAGTATTTTCATTTCAGGATATGGTTAGACTTCAACAATTGTTCAAAGAATATATTCGTAGTCCATATTACATTAACGCCAATTGTCATGAGCATGATTGCTTACCAGTTGCTCTACGTAAGTGCTGAAAGCAAATAAAACAATATAAATAATTGATTGATTGATTATATTTAAGCAATTCAAGTATGTGAATTTCGTGCATCTGACTCTCTGGAACTTTGCGGTGCTTGGATGTTGCTATTATGGCGAGAAGCTCATAACCGAAGTATAACTTCTCTTTCATTTTCTTCTAATTATAATTTTTTATAATATCATAATACTTTAATTTGCTAATAGTTACTAGTATAGGCAACTACATTTTCCTTTTTCAGAGTGAGACCCTCGTATATTCTACATATGATAGTATTCCATTTGATGGTGATTACGAAACCACGAAGGACATGCTTATGATCATGAAGAGAGGAATGTATGCAATGTTCATCTCTGCGGGTGATTTCGCCGTTTGCAGCCATCTAACATACATGACGGTATTAAATCCAATCAACATCTGAAAAAAAAAATAATTAAATTATTTGCAGCTCATGAAAACTATGTACTCTTACTTAACTATATTGACCAAAACATAAATTCACAACAAACACAACTTAAAATCAATTATAATTAGATTTAAAACGACAATCTGCAACAGCGCAACTTCGAGAAATATTCGCAAGCACACATCAATGAAATAACTTTACAAATTCTGCTTTTTCAGTAATTATTGTAGAAAAATAAAGATAATAAAAAGAATAACTCTGACTTTATTATTTTAACAAAACTTTACCATTCTAGGGCATAGAAAATTACAGAAATTTGCTTTTACAGATATTTTTAAGTAAATTTTCGGAAATTATTTGTTGTTAAAAATTTCATGTTGTGTTACTTAAGTTTTAATAAAAGTTTAATTTAATGAAAATAAAAATATGTACATTATTACTTCATAAATAACGAAAATTCCATTCGTTAAAATTTTCGTGATTAATGAATTTTGCATTAAGCGATATCTTTTTCATTATCAGTTGTATTGTTTCAGCTGTACTGATATTATTGTGTTAATAATATTAATTTAATGTTTTGAAAATGAAATGTTAAATCTATAAAACGTTTTCTCGCTTTTTTGATATAAGATTGTCAATGTACAATTTAGATATGATCTTTGGGTTCATAATTTATTTATGAAAATTGAGGCACCAATTGAAATATTTAATATTTTTCACTTAGTATTTACCAATTTGCAATATGTCTTGAAAACTATATAATAACATTGTTATTGTTAATAAAAATATTATTAAGTTTCTCACAGATTTTGCATTTTTCAATACTGTAACGAATTGTTCAAGATACTTTGTTTCTAGGCAACAATTCACTGAAACAAGTTTCAAGTTATCCGCTAGATTATTCCGTTTATTCAAATTATTGCAGCTGCAATTAATGCATTTTTTTTGTCCGACCTGTAATTATTCCCTGCGAAACTAATTCAATAGAACAGCTTGTAATTAATAACGAGCTCTCTATATAAACCCATCTCGATCCAGAAGTTTCCCAATAAAGGTGAGAAACCATGGGCGAAGATATTGAACTTGCAGAGTTTACCAAGAAGATACTAAACTTATACATGATGTTGCCGATACGGAACGATTTATTATTCAAACTAAAATTCGGCTTATTCTTGTTTTACTACAATGTGGTGACCATGGGAATGCTCGGGCATTTACTGTATTGCTTCTGTTTGTATCACCGAAAACGTATGCTTTCACATACCAATGATACCTGTGTTTCAGATAATGATAAGTTTACGTACATGAACATCGCCGATGATATGGCTGGGATCATGTCATCAATCAGCGCTTGTTTTATGATAATCGTGTTCATTAAGAATCAAAAGAAGATAATAGTTATTTTAGATAAATTGTCCGATTTCACAGAGTACGAAATGCCTAAGGACATAGCCGCAGCGAATAGACACATGAATCTGATGAGCATCTTCATATTCGTCTGGATACAGGGTTCGATGATACTGGTATGGTTAATAAACTTGATTGTGAGCTGCCCGGAAACCGGAGAGATGTCTGATTGCGGCTTGCTGATATCTTCCTACCTTCCGATAAACATCTACACGACCCCGTCTCGCCAAATCTTCATGACCTTCCAAGTTTCATCCGCTTTTAATACCGCAATAGCAGCATTTTTCAGCAACTTGATCCTCCTAACTATCTCCCATTTACTGATTAACAGAATCAAGCACCTCAAGCTGATGTTGACGGAGATTCCCGTGCTGAAGACTCGCAAAGATCGCCGCAAACATATAAAGACCTGCGTCATGTATCATCACAAAATTATCGAGTATACAAATCTTAAAAGAACTAATTATATTTACCTTTAAGAAATAATATTTTTTAGAATATGGCTCGAGTTCAACGAGTCTTCGAAAAATGTTTTCCTGTGCCACATTTCTTTGACTCCTGTTATTATGAGCATGATCGCTTACCAATTGCTCAACGTGCGTAAAAAAAACACATTAATTAAATTAAAGCACAATTATTTCATCTCTTTAATTTTACTTCAGAAATTCGAATATGTGAGTTTATGTAACCTTATCGCTTGGAATATTGCATCGTTTTCAACTTGCGTATTTGGGGAACATCTTATAACTGAAGTAAGTGCACATCGCCAAGTGAATACATCAAAAACAAGAAAATTCTTTCAGAGCGAATCGTTGGCGTTTTGTGCGTACGAAAATATTCCATTCGATGGAGATAATCGAACAGCGAAAGACTTGTCTCTAATTATGATGAGAAGCATCTATCCAATGTATATTTCTGGAGGTGATTTCGGTATTTGCAGACACGTTACGTACATGGCGGTATTTTTTAACAACTAAATAAAATTATTATAGCTCATTTTCAATCATTTTCAGATTATAAAGACGATGTATTCGTATCTAACACTGTTATCCCAAACTAAATAAAATAGGTAAAAGTAAAATAAACACAATTACACTATTAACTGAATACCAAGTTTACACTTATTTATATGTAGTAATAATAAATATACACGTATCCTGATTTACATGATTTATCTTCCTCTTGTGATAATATCTGGAGATTATACATCAGTTATAAATAATAATATTTTGGAATCCAATGTCAAAAAAAAGTATCATAATATTTAATTTACATCAAATAAATTAAGATAATCTGCTCTTATGAACTTTACTAGTCTTTTTTCAATCAAAACATCATAATTTTCTTTTCGCATAGAGTGCGTTGCATTTTCAAACAAAAATAAATAACAAACAAAAACAATACTTCACTACAACAATTCATACCAAAATGTAATGTACATATATTTGATTAAATAAATTACATAAACTTGAAATGAATTATTAACAATTATTTATAAATGTTAATGTAATTTATGTAAATATTAGATACAATTAATTTCAAATAATTAATAAACAAATTTGCATTATTATATAATTACTTACTAATTATTTTCATTGTTTCACCAGATTGATCAGACGCTTTTTCTTCATCCAGGTAAAAAACATCTTTCATTAGATCTTGATGAATTGCAGGAAAGATAGTTTGAATTTTAAACTTTTTAAAAAACTGACGCGACAACCGCGGACTTTTTTATGAACTTTACATAAACGCGTATTTGGTTGCATATAGCATATACTTTTAAAGAATTAGCAGTTAAGGTTTATAAAAGTAATATTTGTATAAGTGCACAATAGAAAGTTCAACAAAACAATTTTGTTATAGTTTAAAAATAGATCATTTTTATATATATATATCTCAATTCGGATTGGTACATCACAGTTTTCATTTGTCCCAAATTTGTTCATATTAAAATAACAGTTTGAAATTAATAAAAATAAAGCTAATAACAATGGATTTAAAAAAAATATTTAAGATTAACAATGATAGTGCGCTACTTTCAAATCTTTCCTTGCAGACTCTGTTCGTTTACAAAATATCGAATAATTTAAATAATTGTTTTGCACTGAATACATGCAAATTTTTGAAATATTCTAATTAAATAATTGATTTGTATATTGAAAAGTTAAATTAAAAATTATTATATTGTTTTAGTTTAAAATAGTTGATTTTTTGTGTATATCTCAATTCGGTTTTGGTACATCACAGTTTTCATTTCCCCTTCAATTTGTTGATAGCAAACTAACGCTTATATTATAAAATAATACTAATAAAAAAAATAATTAATGGATTAAAAGTGATTTAAAAATTGATTATTATAGTGTATTGGATATGACGGTGCTCACGCCGTGGACGAGGATGGTGGGCGGAAGATCGTTCGTGATGGTGCCGAGGTTTTCGAGAAAATCGGATGCAGCACTCTCCTCCAACGGCGGATTGGATAAGTAGATGAAGGTGAGCGAGGTAAAGCTCGACTGATCGATAATCAGCTCGTTGCAGTTGCTTAGGTATTCCTCGGGCATTTGGTTTTGCGACTCGAAGACGTTCTTCCAACCAATCACCGGATATATCTCTGCGCTTATTCGTAACTCTTTCAGAAGCTCCTTGATCTTGTCGACGTGGTTCTGCTGGGCTGGAGTGTTGACCAAAAGCGGGGACTGCTTGGTCTCATCGCAAACGCAGATCCTAAGGGTAAACTTGCGCCATTGCTGGACCATGTTTATGATGCAGGCCAGCTGCATCATGAACAAAGACGTTGTATCGAAGGCATCTCCTTCGGTGGGATGCAAGAAATTAATGGGCCACACGTCAATAAACTTCTTTTCCTTCCTAAAACATCATAATAATATTAACGATAAATTATTGCAATTTTTTTGAAACTTACTTGTTGACATCTTTGTTCAATTTGTAAAAGTTGCGACACACGCACAGATTTTTGTTAAATCGCAGAACGTCGCTCATCATGTGGACGTATTCCACTGCACCCAAATTACTATAATCTTTTAAAGGGAATATGTCTTCGGTGAAACTATTGCTCTGATAAGATGATTCGACGCTAAAAGTTGAATACATTATATGAAAAATTTTAAATGCAATAAGCTAAGTTAGTAATGTAATACCTTAATAAAAAGTCTTGTGGTACTTGTTTATCGAGGAATCCAAGGACGACGGTGTTTGGTTTCATGGCTCCCATGCCTGAAAGCCTCATGAGGTGCTGCAAACCATCCTGAACCGTCTTGGCGACAGTCAATTCGACGAAAGCTTTGACCTTCAAATGATCCACTAAATTCAGCCAATGCGGTAATAATAACAGACTGGGATCCGTCTCTTCGTTATTCGCGTCTGCGGTGATTACGTGCCCCAGAACGTAAAGCCCGCTCTTCTTCAAATCGTTTATGAAATCGATTAAGGGACACGCGGATCTCGGACTGTTCACCAAAAGCAGCATCTGCGGCCTCCAAAATTTCACGTGATCCTTCCTCGAGTCCAGAAGCAACAGATATTTGCGCACCTAAACAATTGTTGCCTCATTATTTGATTCAATTAGAAGTATGTGAAGCGTACTTGATGGAAGATCAATGCCTGACTTATGCTTCCCCAATGAGTTTCCTTGGAAGGTGAGAATAAATGAAGGAACATGATTAGGATCAGGCACAGCAGGATGCTGCAGGACGCGTATATCGGGCTGATCACGAACATCATGATGAGCGTTCCCATTAAGCCGATGAAAGCCGTGTGCCAGGTGAAGTATTTGAACGAAGGCCGGAAGTTTGGAGCGCTGGCCAATTCCAATCCTTAATTATCAAACGTAAAAAATATACATGAAAAACGACGTTTACGATTTGTTGAATGCTTCACCTAAACAAGCCATGTTAGTCGCCAAGTAACTCAATAGGAACAGCACGGAATTCAATTGCGCGATCAAATTCAACGAACCGATGAGAAGGACGAATTCGACCAAAAGCCAGGAGCAAATCACGGCGGCTACAGGATTTCCCCTCCACGTGCCTTTAGTTACAAAATCCAAGAGCGACCCTTAAAATTTGCAAATTTAGTACGATTTATATGTTAAATTTTTCACAAATTTATGAATTACCGAAAACTCGGTCTTTGGCTAACGCTTCTAGAACTCGAGATCCACCAATCACGTTACTTAACGCCGCTGACCATGTGGCAGTTATCAAACCTAGTGCCACGTTTCCGGTGAGGACGTTGATTCCCGCCAAGTATAAATAATCGTTTTGCAAGAGGAAACGGCTGCAAGTCGCCGCCGTCAATAACGAAATTGCTATGTAAATTATCAAAGTATAAGCCACCGCGGACAAAGTACCATGCAAAATGGATTTCCCTGGAGTCTTTAGTTCACCTAAATATTTGAAATTAAATAAAAACAATTAATTTCATTAAAAATTACTTTAAAATAATCAATCTTCAAATTACCACTCATATTAGCACCAGCCATGATTCCAGTGACACCAGAGAATAATACCCCGAAGACAGAAGCGAACGACACCATTTCTCCGTGTGAGGTGTAGTCTTTTCCGTAACTGGGATACAAGTTATCGTTTATAGTTACGCTGCTCAAACCTGTGTATAGCGCCGTAGTTATATTTCCGACCAAATCGTTTGCATCGGGAATCGCCACCTGTTAAACCCAAAAAAAGAATTAAAATATTTCTAAACGATAGTCCGCATATTATTTCTTACATCTAAAGGTCCTTGATAGAAGAAACTGAAAAATGTTATGCCTAAGCACGCGCAAACTATGGTCAAGATAAAAACACTCGTTTTAGCGAACATACTAGCCCCAATCAGGCATACAACCAAGTTCAAGGTGTTAATACCAGAGCAGTATAAGAACTGCCACCATCTGCCATCCGGTATAACTCCCTTGATCAAATAGCCTGAAACAAAAAATTTAAAGTAAAAATATACTTGTTGCTAAAAGTTTTACATACCTGATGGTCCAATATTTTCAACTAATCCTTCCACACATCCTGAGATACATAAAGCACTGCTTGCAATATTAGCCAAAAAGAACAATGTGCCAATGGATCCACCAAATTCAGGTCCCAAAGTCCTACTTATCATAACTGAAGCAACAAAATAGGAAAATATACTAATAGCTAGATAGAAATAATAAAATTTCTAAACAGTAAAAAGGATACAATAAGCTCCTCCACCCTCCACAGCACCATTCGTTGAAATGGCACAAACTGAAGATACAGTGAACACCAAAATGGCATAAGCTATCACAAACTGAAGCAAAGTAACCAATAAGCCTGCATTTCCAACTATGTAGCCTAAAAGGAAAATAATATTTTTATACATTATCAATATATTAATTTACATGCTGGTAAATACCCATTCGCAAAAAAATCAAGGCTGAGAACATTGAAAGTGTGACTGGACTGAATACTCCAGCAAACGTTCCCAATGTTCTTGTTTCTGCCCTTTGCTCAGTCATTGAACCGAATTCTATATATCCCCCATCATTGGTAGTGTTGGTGGTGGTATTTCTGCCGAACAGCCCAGACAGATGTCCCATGATTTTGCTCCTCTGGGAGACCAATGGACTTTTATCATTTAAATCATTGTTGGTGGAACCTACGTCTGGGGCGAGCATCTTCGACGAATTTGCACTTCCCGTGTTGGAAGATGATAACGCTGGCAAAATAATATTTACATGACTAATCTGATAACAATTCGCATCGACAACAAACGGAATTCGATTGAAATGAAAAATTATCGCTACGAAATACTCACGTTCGACGAAGTCACAAAACTAATGTTTTTATGAGATAGACGTCTAGTATTTGATGCTAGGGGCGTAGAAACATTTCGAAATGTGTATTGTATTCATAAACACATACGTAAAGATTTGTACTGAATTGCATTTACTCTATAGGCAACTAATTTTACATGGTAACAAAGCGATTGAAGAAGTATGTGTTGCGCTATAATAATAATGACCTTTATTATTTAGAAAAACAACAAAATATCTGTTACTATTATTGAATTTAAACTAAATATTAACTTTATATTCCTAATTATTCTAATAATGAATTTAATATATTATCCAAAATAGGTAACAAAAACGCATGCGCAAGACGCAAATGTTTCACAGATTCTGCATAAATGTCATCAGTAAATATCACAAACGTCAAAACATAGTGAAGAGTAACTTGATTAACAACTTGTAAAATAAGTCATTCCACAAAGAATTTCTATTCGCATACATTTTGTGAAGTGCTAACTAAAGGTATTTGAAGATATAAAGAACAGAAATAGAAATTCAGCAGCATGGGCAAAGGTATGTTTAATATTATTTTTTATGTTGTGATAGCTGTCATAATTAGGGGAAACCCCTATTTCTAATGCTATTATATTTAATGTTGTTGTAGAAGTTGTTATTATGGAAACACTTTATTTTTAATGTTGTTGCTATATTTAATGTTATTTGGGGAATGTCCTTGTTCGGAATTTATATTTTATTACTTACAACATTATATTTATTATTGCATCAACTTGATGTAATTTAATTAATGTTGATTATTTGCAATCTAAGTTTTTGTTTTATTATATAATAATATTTTTTTGTACATTACAATTGTAAAGGTTACAACAAATATTATTATTATTTGAATTCTTGTAATTTCTTTGTTAACACTTGAAAATAACTTAAATACTATAAATACAAATAAACACATTTACTATATTTATATGAACGCTAGAAAATAAAGTTGTGACATATTTGTTTATGTGATGAAATCAATTTGAGAGTAAAATATTTAAAATGTTTACTATTAACTTTTAGATGTGATCTCTTAATAAACTATGTATTCTTATTTTAGGAAAGAAGAAAAATAAAGAGAGGAAAGTGGCTGCCACTGCAGAAGAAGTTGCTGTAGTTGAGCCAAAGCCTTCTACTTCATCAGAGGAAACTGTTAAAGACAATGTTGTTTCACCAACAAGTGATGATGGCAGTAAAGCAGCAAATCTACCACCGGCTCCTGCTGTTGGTAAAAAATCGAAAAAAGGCAAAATGAAATTCACACCTCTAGATTTGACTCCTGCTATTGCAACACCAAAACCAGCAGATACACCTTTGCCAAGAGTAGTCACTCAACCACCTGTGCAAAAACCACAAAAAGATGAAACGATTGTCAAACAAACTGTAGTTAAGACTCTGCCAAGCCCATCACAGGTCGCTGAGCAGGCTCCACAAGAATCTCCAAAGCCTAAGCAGGAGCAAGTAGCAGGGGCATGGGGCAAATCGATGCCACCAGTAAAAGGAATTCAGCAAGCTCCACAAGAATCTCCAAAGCAAGTAGCAGGGGCATGGGGCAAATCAATGCCATCTGTAAAAGGAATTCAGCAAGCTCCACAAGAATCTCCAAAGCAAGTAGCAGGGGCATGGGGCAAATCAATGCCACCTGTAAAAGGAATTCAGCAAGCTCCACAAGAATCTCCAAAGCAAGTAGCAGGGGCATGGGGCAAATCAATGCCACCTCCAAGACAAGTACAGCAAGCTCCAACAGTTTTATCAGTAGCTAGACAGGGGCAAGCAGCAGGTACATGGGGTAAGCCTACAGCAAGTACTAAGGAGCAGCCAAAGTCTAAGTGGGGTCAAGGTACTACAATGAAACAAGCTGAGGCACCAACTGCAACACAAAAACCTGACAAAGGAGCAGTTTCCAAAAGTAAGTAACTCTCCATATTTGAATTTCTATTTTTTCTTTTGTTCTGCTTGATAGAAGTGAAGAAATATCACTAAAATTTCATCTAGTGTATTACCTAGAATTGTTACATTGTAGTGATCCTAAGTATTTTCTTATACCTTAAAGATAAAAAAAAAATTAATTAAATATTTGTTCCGCAGGTGATGCTCCACAACAAAAAGGAGACTCAATGGCTGTTGCCACAATGAACAAGAATCCATTACCGCCAATACATATTCCCAACACCTTCGACTTGTTGATTGTACCTAATCGCCCGGGTGCAGATGGTAGTGCAATTAAAGTGTACACAAATCATTTCCCAATGGTCACGGGAAAAGTTAAAACTATCTATCAATATGATATCAATATTATCCCTATGATGTCAAAGAACATACAGAGAATTATTATGGAGAGGGCGAGGACCGAGAACTACCCGCGATTTTATCCGGCGTACGATGGACGTAAAACTCTGATTAGTCCGGTGAAGCTCTTCAAGGAAATGGAAGCCGAGGTAACTTGCGATTTTACGAAAGTGGTCGCCATATCGGAGAAGAAGCACACACAGTTGGAAGAAGATATACGCAAACATTCTAACGCAATAATGTCCAAGTCGTATACTATTTCATACAAGGTTGTAGCAACGTTAAATATTGAGAATTTCGGAGGTTTCTATGGCCCGAAAAAAGGCAAAGAAGAAAAAGTTGAGAATAAAAGCGTTATCCACGCTTTGGAATTGGTTCTGAGACACACGATGTCGAATGTAAACATTCCAGTCGGACGATCGATTTTTTACAAGCCTGACAAGGAAATCATGCTCGGTATGGGATAGTTTTATAATTCTGGGAAATTTTAAATTCTATAATTTTGATGTTTTTCAGGATCCATGTACTGTTTGTACAGAGGAATATTCCAGTCTATAAATTTGGGCTCCAGTCAAGCTTATTTGAATGTAGACGTTGCTAATAAGGGATTCCCTATTCATGGATCCATGGTTTACATTTGGGAGAAGTACATGGAAGATAAAGCAAGAAAGCAAATAACTCCCATTGAAAAATGGATAAAAGGATTAAAGGTATTGCATATGCAAATAGTATAAAAACATTTTGATAATAATGAATTTGCGTTTTACAGGTGCTGGTGAAGTATGTATCGCCTGAGGGAGAAGAGAAACGAGTATACAAAGTGATTGGCTTTGGTCTGAATCCCTCTAGGGAGTTTTTCAATCTACAATCAGGCGAACGTATATCTGTTTACGATTATTTTGCGAGAGTTAAAAATGTCAGATTAAATAGGGATAATCTGCCGTGTCTGGCATGTTCTGCCGGCAAAAATACGGTGATGATACCTATGGAAATTTGCACCGTTATACCAGATCAGGTAGTCAACAAGAAGATGGCCGCTGATGAGACCAGAGACATGATCGCCCGTTGCGCTACAAAATCGAATGAACGAATGGCAAACATTATGCAGAATATACGACGTGCTAATTACACCAATGATCCTGTTATAAAGAATTTCGATTTGAAAGTCAGCAATGAACCGCAATTGGTAAATGCTAGAATTTTGCCAGCACCCGTGGTAATAGTTGGGCCGAACGATCGTGATTCTCAGAGGCCGTCCAAAGGCGCATGGAGACAAAACAGACTAAAAACTACTGTAACCATTAACGAATGGAGCATCATCATGGTTGATACAGTTTGCTATGATTCTATTATCCAAAACTTCATACAATTGGTAAGCATTCTAAATTTTCAAAGGAGAGTTGTTTCTATAATCTCATATTCTCATCTCCTGTTTCAGTTTAGGACGAAATGCAAGCAGTACGGTATATCTTTAATAGGACAGTCACCGAAGGTGCAGAGAAGAGAAATGTCCGGAAGGCAGAACCTTGTAGATATTTTCAAGTATATTTCTAACGAGGATTTGGTATTTGTCGTCATTCCGGATGACAATTTAGTGTACTCTAGAGTGAAGACAGCCGCAGAGATCCTGAAAGGTGTACTCACGCAGTGCATCAAACAGAAGACCATGTTGAAAATGAAGGATTCCACACTCAGCAATATTTTGTTGAAGGTAAACGCCAAGCTGAACGGAGTTAATCATGATATTAAACCGACGCGTCCGCTACCGCCGAACACGATGTTCATGGGCGCAGATGTGACCCATCCCAGTCCGGAGAGTAACGATACGCCCAGCGTGGCTGCAGTCACCGCTTGCCATGACAAGTCCAGTTTCAAGTATAACATTAGATTTCAAATGCAGGCACCCGGAAGGGAACTTATCACAAACTTGGACGAACTAGTCAAAGATCATTTGATGTACTACAAGGAGGCAAATGGCTCGTTCCCACGCAGCATCATCTTTTACAGAGACGGCGTGTCCAATGGTCAGTTCAAAGATGTCCTGAACTACGAACTGACAGCCATCAGGAAGGCGTATAGCGCCGTCTGCAAAACTGTACCATCAATTACGTTTGTAGTGGTGCAGAAGCGTCACCACACCAGACTGTTTCCATCTAATCTGAATTCTGAATATAACGTGGATGTCGGCACCTGCGTGGATTCGGAGATCACCAGTCCAAATTGCCAGAACTTCTTTTTGGTCTCGCATACCAGCTTCCAGGGAGTTGTGAAGCCGACCAAATACGTTACCCTTTGGGATGACCACAAGTTCTCCAACGACCAACTTGAGTCCATCACGTATAGCCTCTGCCACATGTTCTCGAGGTGCACCAGATCCGTCAGTTATCCTGCTCCAACTTACTACGCTCATTTGGCTGCCTCCAGGGCCAAATGCTACGTTCACAACACCGACTTCAATACTAAAGATCTATATGAAAATCCGGAAAGATATAACGTTAAACTGCTGGAGAAGATACGCAAGAACTTACCAATGTATTTTGTCTAAATCATATAATCATTTAATGCTACTTATTAATATTATAAAATTTATTTTTTTTGTTTATATTTAACCAAACTATATTAATAATACTTTTTAAAGATTAGGATTTAGTACTTATATTCCTATAATATATTTTTTGTTTTATTATATAGAAACTATATCTGTTTGGAAAAAAAAAATGTTGCTCGGTATATTTTTTTTTAAAGCTTGAATAAATATTTTATCATTTATTTTATTATTATTAATATTTTATTCTTCATAAATCATGCTACTAGTCTATGCTGATTGCATGCATAGGTTATTTTATATACTATAAATACATTGAGCTCAAAATTTAGTTGATTGCCAAGGGTTGAAAGTAGTTTGTTCATTGGAAATATTCCATTATGATTAATTTTAATATCTATAATTGTGCTTATAATAAGAATAGCATTTGTGATCATATTGATGCGCCCTTTATGGTTTTACCATAAATACCACACGGATTGGTAAAATGAACTAAATATAATCTGATATTTCCAGCAATGAGCAAATATAAAACGAGGCTGTATTTGATTGCAAATTACATGAAATATGTTAGACAACAATAGGAGAGCGTTTGATTGCAAGCCAGAAATTGTCCCGATAGTTATTTAATGAGTGCATCTACTGTCTGTGGTGGTGCGTTCAAGAAGAAAAACAGACGTGGACCGTAAAGACGGGAATATCTAGGGACGTATTTTTAGGCCGGCTATTGGCAAGGTGACAAAACGGACGGGCTAATATTAGCGAGACTGGCCGTGCATCCCGTAATCCCAATAGAGAGGGAAAAAGATGAGATCGGTGTGCGTGCCGATGGCTCGCGGTGGTCCACGTTGAAGAACAATATTTCGTTCGAAGAAGACCCGTTCAAAAGAAAGAAAGAACACCAGCAGAATATAATCTTGAAGTTCATTTGACCGGCCGGTAGTTACGCGTCTCAGAGGAATTCGCAACGGAAGTTAAGATGAACGTAAGTTATCCAGGAATCATCGCATCGAGACGCAAATTATATTGTTCAGTTTCTTACAAAAAAAATACAAACAAACTGTGATCGTCTTCGTGTTTTCGTTTGCGACTATTATCTAATGCTTTCATCCAATCAACGTTTTTTTTTTCTCAATTAAAAGCTTATAGTCAGGGGGAAATTTACCGATTTCGTTGCTCAGCAAATATAAATACGCGATTATTTAAGATTGGATGGTGCGTCAGAGACGCCCGAAACGCATCGCTGCAGCTTTACGTGGTCTAAGATGGAACGTGAACTTTTTTTAAGTGGAGCAAAGGATGAGGATTTCCGTCCGGTTATATGTGCAGCTCGCAAATTGCTTCCAATCCTGTTTGGGAAACGCATTGTGAAACTTCTTCCACCTCATGTGAATGTCCGCAAACAAAACCAACTCTTGGCCAGTTGCCAATCGACATAAAATGGAACTGGAACGTGTACCGGATTAGTTTTTCCGGCATTTACCACCTTACGAAATCAATTTTCGAATGTAAATAAATAGCGTCATCGACGAACATGGCACAATTACGAACATCTATTAAATATTATCAAAATGAATCATCGTCGACATATACACACATATTTTAAAATTAACTTTGTATATTATTTTATATACAATTTCTATTAGAATCTACATTTGTTTCCCTCTACTAAAAGTTTCTTAAGCCGCGCGTATCGTGAAAATATTTTGTGCTGTTAAGGATTCTTATTTTTGCTGGAATATCATTTTATTTATACCAATTTTCCAAAGGGATTCGTTCACCTATCCACGTATTTAACAGTTGAAGTTATTTAAATTCCTGCATTTATTATATTTTATGCAAATAGTAACGTACCTTCAGCGGAATCCAATTTCTCATAAATGTCCGGACTCTAAAAAAAATCCCAAAAACATTCTTCAAGCTGAAATAAGAAACACGCATTGCATTAAATAGATCATCGCATTGAAAACACAATTCGACGTGACACGTTATTTAATATTTTATTACATCTCATTATTTTTTTGGGTTGTAAAACTGTAAAAAAACTACAAACCTATAGGCACATAACATTCGGCTGATTTTTCTGTTTTTGCGCCGGATCGATTCTTCGTTGAGTTTTCATTTCACATTCTTAACAATCTAAAATAGAGATATGAAATTAGTAAATTGATCTTCTTTTTGTAGAAAAAGAATGAGACCAAATGGCAGCCAATGGCCATCTCGAACCCTTCGACTCGACTAAGGATGGCGAGGAACATGCCGCAATGGGTGGTAAGTGTATTGAACGAAGCGAAATCGTTTCAAATAATAATGAATCTGCTTAAAATATATATGTATGTATATAACTATATATATCGTTTGTGGTGGATATACAATAATCATAAAGCGGTTACAAAGTTACAATATTATGTATATGGCATTGTCTCGAGAAAATTATAAAATGAAATATTATAATGTTCATGTATATATGTAGACTGTATAATCGAATTTAATATATTTATATTATATAGATTAATTAAATTAAACAGTCTGATAAAATGAATGAGATGAAGAAATGTTGAACTTAAATCTAATAGGTAATCAAGCAACATTCACTCGTCAGGTGCGATTTACTTGATCCAAAATTGCTCGACTTTTCAATATTATTTTTTTGCTATCTTCCCTTCGGAAACGATCCAATTAGAATTTCTTTCCCTTAAACGAAATGAACTTACATACTAAAATTATCACAAATGCAGTTTTTACCACTCCTTGCTTCGCGAAGACACGAGAGCAAAAAAAAAGGAACTAATCTCTTGGACCAAGTAAAGATGCGCACTGCACAATCCAATAACAAATATAAACTTTGTTACTCTCTTTCTCTCGTTTCTTGTTTTTTTTTGCTTACACAAAAATAATTCACTTTCCATAGTTCGTCCGTCCTTCCCTCATATATCATCTATATACAAATATATAATCGATTCTGATCATAAAATATCTTTTGAAACTTAAACAATCATTAATCATGTATGATATAATATAAAATAGTGATATGCATTTAAATGAAGAAATAAAAAGTGAGTAATTGTAAATTTTTTGATTTTTAGGATTATCATTATCGTATGTTTATCATCACTCCGACCCTTATCGACTCATCATGATACATTCTCTCTCTCTCCCTTCAGAAATTAAAGAAATCTAATACTTTTGATTGATAACGTAATAATTGATGCACTCCACCAGTTTCTCAAACTCACTGTGTAAATAAATTGTCTCAACTTATTTTGTACAACAAAATAAAAACCAAACTTCCGTTTCTTATTACATCATGCAGTAGAGTGAAGAGCAGCAATTTTCGTTTAGCATCTCTATCCTTCTTCTGCTAACCTGGAATGGGATCTGGCGTTAGTTCGTGCCGGATACTTAGTCTAGCATGAACATACCATTGTCCACCTGTTTTATCCTCAATTCCATAGCGGGTTCCCTCATGGACGTCTCCAGAAATGCACTCACATTATCTATGCTATAATTAATCACAAATTTATTATCGCTGCGGCGCAAGTCGCGGCTATAAGTAATTTCCGATTTGCTACCTGAGAATTGTCTATAACAAACCTAGATGGTTAAACAAAAAATCCAACCCTGGACGTCTGCGGTTACTCTGAATGAATCAATGGGAAAACTCCTCTCCCCCCTAAGCTTCACGATTAGTGTTAATTGATTTGCACAATTGTCTGCAATGTTAGTTTGATTTAATTAGAAGACAAGGATATGTTGGATGAATTCACGCGTACACGCAGTTATTAGTCAAACCAATCCCTGAACATATTGTTTTCTTTTCTTATTTCTTTTTTTCATAAACAAAAGTAAAAAATAAATTACCTAATCTATGCCAAATATGTGGTTTGATCTTCGAGAAATTTGGACAGCCCTATAACAACAACAGCGACCGCAATTTGTAATGTAGCAGTGTTCGAATGCCTTATACAAATTGGAAATTACTTATCAACATCAGGTGTGTGTATCGGGTTAGATATTTACCACATCATATCGGTCCCATCGTCGTCATCGTCGCTATCCGAGTGGTCGTAACCGAACTTGTCGATCATATCGATCACCTGCGTTTTCAGCGGCTCTATTTCAGGCTTGAAGATCTTCCTCCGCCATTCGCCTTTCCGGTCGTGCAACTTCCTGTGGAGGTTCAGGTATGAGGTGGTCGAGAACATGCGATTGCAGATATCACACTTGGCGTTCTTCATGCCCTTGATGAAGTACTTCTTGCGATTCGTCGAGGACTTGTGCTGCTTGGCCTGGTGCCGGATCAGACCTTGGTTCGAGCCGAAGCTCCTTTCGCATTTATCACATTTGATCTCCTCCTCCGTTTGCGGTTCCGGTTTCACGTCGATTGGCGGCATCAGATCGTTGATCTTCGGACTGTTCGTCGCAAAATCAGTCAGTGTGATCGAGTTAGTGATCAGTTCAGACTCGATAGAGTGTTGGGAGGTGTGGGACTTGTAGGAATCTTTGGTGGCGAATTCCGCACTGCACAGATCGCACTTGTAGGGGTACTGCGAGCTGTGAACCTGTTTGATGTGGTTGTTCAACACTTTCAACGATTCGAACTGGATCATGCATTTCTCGCAGTAGTACTGAGACTTGTCGGCGCCTTGGAACAGGAAGTGACCGGAATTGAAGAACTCCATCTTCTCTTCGTTGGTGTAGTTGTAGTTCTCGCTGAGCTTCGGAAGGATCGGTCGGAAATTGTTTGGCTGCTGTGGTGGCGGAGGCGCCGGCTTCGATTCGTTCGTCTTCTCCGATTCCATGTTAAAGTCGAGCGGATCCACTTCGACGCTGACCTCCTCCGTTTTGGTGTCGTTCAGCAGCTTGGAGACCTCATCGGGTTCGGGCTTTTTGGTATCGTTCGGCGGCGTTATGATGACCTGCGGCACTATTGGTGTTTTGCTGATCACGTTGCTGGGCAGGAGATTGACGAAGACGTTTTGAAAGGAATTGGCTTGGTTTGTGAGGATGATCTTCGTGATAGCCGGATAGATCTGCGGATCGGAGGTGACTACCTTGACGCCGGTCGCAGTTTTCTTCGACGCGACTTTGTCGTTCTTCAGTAGGTTCAGGTACTGGAGAACAATGGGGTCTTCTTTTTTGGCTGCGACCGCCGCGGCCTTTTTTTCCTTGGCTTTCTCGATTTCGACCAGGTACACTTTCAGTGCGACCGAGGACTGCACGCATTGCTTTCGGAATTCCAAGGCTTGATTTAACTTTTTCACGCACTTCTCGCACAGCAGGAGCCGCTTATTCGCAGACCAATCCTTGAACAAACCAAACAAAAGGCAACGATTGATGTGAAAAGCGAAAAGAATAATTTAAAAAAAAGAAGTAATTATAAGGAGACAACGAACAATAAAAGGGTGTTCTCTACACAGCAAAGAGATCTAGTGGCAGTGTTTTGGTTTTGTTTGTTTTGTTTTTCTTACCACTTCCGAGACGAAGGACTTTAATTTCTGGACGATCGATTGACATTCCTCATCTATTTTCAGGTAGTCCTTGCAGCCCTTGTGGCTGTCGAAACAAATGTAACAGAAATCGGCCGATTTGCTCATAATTAACACTAATTTCGCGAATTTCCGTGCGAACCGCAGCATACATCAAGAACGGCCGGCAGCCATTTTGTAGCACAACATAACCTTGCAAAAGGAAAACGCAACGCCGATGCACCCAGCAGCGGACAAGTGCATTGACTTCACTCCTCTTCTATCTTCGAAGCTATTGTTATTTTCGTGTTTACTTCATTTGTACGAAGCGATTGAAGGCGAAAGACGCGAATCTCGTCGCTACACAACTCACATCTCTCGTATCCGAGGAAATCGCAAAAAAACCTCTCCGCCGTCGTCGCAGACGTCTCTTTCTTCTCTCGCAGCTTTTTCTTATGAATCAATACAAGACGCGACGCATCTTTCTTCCGATTGTCAAACAACAAACGAAAAATAAAGAAAACAAAAACAAAGCGTGGTCAAGGATGTCTGAGAATGCACCAGCTTTTAATTAAACCAAAGCCCGCCGCAGCCGCAACCGTCGCGCGCGATAAAGACCTCTTTTACTTCGCATTATTTACATTTCTTCTTCCTTTCTGAATTTACACACTTCTCAGGACAATCCATAATATTTACGACATCCAAACAACAAACATATATTTATTATGATTCTTCTTTCTTTCAGTTTTCATTTTATATTTGCATTTTCGCACATTATTATTTATAGTCATACAATACAATTCATCAACGTAACACATATTTATTATCAGCATTATTCTTATAAGTGCATACGATAAACGCAGACCCCTTCATTCCCACAGAATGTTTACATTTTTAAATTTGTTTGGTTACCTAGGTAACGTAAACACGTTTTCAAGTATGCAGCGGTGTAGGTTACACCGCAAACTAGTTACATCACTTATCATTACAAATATTTAAAAAAAAAACATCAAAATAATAATATTCGCAATTCACAAATACACTATACCATTTAATTAAAATAATCAACGATAAGTATAATGATAATTTAATGCAATTGGCCTTTTCCTTTTAACAATATTTAAATATTTAGTGAGATAATGATGCGCATTCGCCATTAGTAAAAAGGCCATTGACCGAAGTTTTTCCTTCTATAAATATTCAATTCATATAAAATTTTATAATTGATCAAACATTTATAAAACTATAAAGCGTTTTCAGTTATTTAGTACAAAACGGAAAAATTAAAAATATTAATTTTAAGTTTCCTCAATGAACGATGCTTAACTTTTGTTATTTTTTTTTAATACAAGCAAACTGTTCAATTCAGCTTGATGGTTGATATACAAATATAAATAAATTACATAATGTAGGACTGGAGATCTTTAGATATGTCTCTTTTCACTCTTCAAAGGTGATTTCCTGTGTTGGTCACATGATAAATTGTAATGCGTAAATGTAATTTTATACAACGTTTTGTTTATGCTTTATATTTTCATGTACTGGCAGTTTCTTTTTCTGAGTCATGGTTTATTTTCAAATTATTTCATAATAATGTGTTTAATCTTTTTTGCGATTACCAAAATGTGATTCACACGTAACCACTTTAATATTTCTCTTCATATCTTGTGGATGACGTTAACATTTTTTTTAAATTGTTGTTGCAGAATAAAACTGGTGGAGGTCCTCCACCTCCACCTGTACCGGATGATAGGACGAAATCTCTGTCGAGATCGGCGAAGAAATATCAGCAATCCAGCGATCCTGATTACGAAGTCATCGATTTTGGTCAGCAGTACTGCAACGCGCCACCGCTTCCAGCGAAGAACGGAACTCGTAGGTTTTCCACCCAGAAATATAAATAAATATTTAACACTTTTCAATGTGCAGATACTAAGGGTGATGGAAAGCATTGCGAGCTATGTGGGTCCTCGATCCCTTCGGTCAGATGCGAACAATGCGTGCAGATCTTCTGTCTGTCCTGCGATGACATGTTCCATCGTCATCCGAAGAGGACCAAACACATCAGGAGGGTGAGATTATTCAAAAGATCTATTGAAATATTGTTAAGAATGCATTGATGTTTTTTTTTTCATAGACCATCGACGTTCATCGGCAGCCCCTACGACCGCCTCTTCCCCCGAAAGGAGAGCCCCCGGCGCCTCCACCTGTGCCGCCCCCAAGAAGACGTCGCGCCGGTTCGATAGGCCCGAGCCCTTGCCCAAGTCCAACGCCTACACGTGCCTCCAGCCAGGTAGGCATGCAATTATGTTGCCTAAAATAATTAATAGTTTCAATTATCGAAATATAATACACGAAAACCTCATGCGAAATGTAAAACAAAAGAACAAAGGAAATACAGGAAACTTGTAAATATATACATTAGCCTCACACTAAACAAAGCCTTATTTATTTATTTATCTTTCTACTCTACTTGTGCGCTTCTCTGATGTGACTTTTATTTATTATTTTTTCTTCTTTCTTTCTTTGTGCTTCTAATAACGAAGTGGGCAGGTGAATTAATTGATTAATCAAAGGGCGTTTGAAGCGATAAACCGGGTGTTTTTCAGGTGAGCTCCACCCTTCCGCGAAAGGATGGAAGCTTCTCGGTCATCAAAGACAAGATGGGCAGTTTGAAGCGCATGATGACCAGACCTTTACCGCCGACGCCGACAGGTGCACTCATCGAAAATTGCATCGTGATTGGTTATCATTAATGGTACTTTTGGTTTTGCAGGACGAGATTTACCTAGTCCATCGCTTCAGCAGCGCTATAAACAGCACCAGGAGTTTATGCGAGGTACGTCTCCTAACATACCGTTGGCCGTATCAGATGGATCTAGGGTAATGATGTTACATTTCATGCGTAATTTCTGTGTAACTAATTTGGAAATTAGGGTTCGAGCACCGGATATCCGGAGTGGGAAGAATGGGGTCCGAGAGGAAGATCCGGAAGCATCTCCAGCGCCGACCACTTGAAACCCATAAGGAAGCTGAGCAACACTTCTTGTCCGGGTGGTGGTATGATCAATAGCGCTTCCGTTATGGATTTGAATAACCACCACCTTCATCACCAGATGCCCGGATTCAATCCGATGCATCAGGTACGATTGATAGATTTGATTTTGATGTGTGTTTGTTATAATTTCAATTGTGTTTGCAGTCGATGGCGCAATTGAATTATTGCTACCCGCATGGACCGCCTCCGCAGATGTGGATGGACCAATTCGCTATGCAGCAAAACGGAAGTAACATGAGTTTAAACATGCCCGGATATCAGATGAACCCGATGTGGATGGGCACCTGGCACGGTCCCAACATGTACCCGTATCCTGGTCCGCAGATGATGCCGCCACATTCGCACGCTTCTCGGCCTCCATCGCCGACGCACAGCGTGAAATCCAGAAAGTCTCACATGAGCAGGAAGAGCAGGCTCAAATACAGCGACGAGGAAGAGGACGAATCGGACTTTGACGATCGCCGTTCGATGTTCAGCGATCGCAAATCCGGAAGATTCGAACGTTCGCGCACCACGTCTATACCTCGCGAAATGTCTTCACGCCGAAGCACCGCGGATAAATCTGAAAGAGGAAAAATCAACAGGAGAAGCATCAGGGAGGATTCGAGCAGTGAAAGCAGCGTCGAAGAGGAACCGCCGAAGATGGCGCCGAAATCGAGCGGCAATTGGGAATGCGAGCACTGCACCTACGTGAACGAGGCGAACACGAAGGTGTGTCTAGTCTGCTGCAAGACTGCATCAAAACTACCAGAAGAAGAAACTGAAATCGAAACAAAGATCACCAAATCGAAGAAATCGGAGAGAAGCAACAGATCGAGCGACGACTACTCGAAGGACTACAGTGAAACGGAGTCGATGCTCAATCGCGTCGGCAAATTAAAACTGGAAGTGCAACAGAAGCATCAGCAGCAGCAGCAGCAACAACAACAGAAGGGTGTTGAAACGAAGAAAGGTAGGAGTAGAAAGATTTCTTTTTGGCCGGGCACCAAATTCACTTTTTAAGAATCTAATACAAAAATGATCTTTCTCTATATATTATACATATCTCTGTGTGTGCGTTTGCTTGATTCAATATATATATAAATATGTGTGTGTGTGCAAGTGTTTCGTTGTTTCTCCTTATCTCCTCCCCGTCTTGCTATAAATCAAATCTTGTTTCCAGAGGAAACTGAAGCGTCAACTGAAGAAGTGCAGCCTAGTGTTACTAAAAGTGCTGAAGTAGTTGTGGTGCATAAAACGAGTGTAGCGGTGGGCTGTTCTCCGCCCAGGGAAATTATTAGTGACATGAGCAGTGAAACTGTAACGATCAGTGAAGAAAAACAGTGCGAGAAAAAGATCAGTGCTTCGACCGGAACATCGCCTCCGCCCCAGAACATGTCCACACAAGTAAATACGAAAGCAATCGATAATACAAATTAATAGCATCCGATCTTGCAGACCTACGAAGATGTGCAGACTTTGGTGGAGCCAAGAAAGGCGGCAAGATCGAGCCGAAAATTTCGAGCGAATCGTAAAAAGGAATTGCAAAGATCCAACTCCTTGCACAACACGCTTTCACCATCGGAAAACGAATGGAACTTCACTAGATCTCTGAGCAAACATTCTTTATCCACCGATGATTACCAGGTCAATCAATCAATCAATCGATTTCATAACAATTGATAAATAAGAAGAACATTCAATTTTTAGAGTCTGCCAGGTACCCCGCCGAGGGAGCAAAGTCCCGACTCATATCTGCAAGAGGATTATTACGAACGGGATCCGAGAATGGCTAAGATCGGGAGCCGATCTTACTACAGCATCATGGATTTGAGGAGGCCCGACAGAATGTTTACATTTTTAAATTTGTTTGGTTACCTAGGTAACGTAAACACGTTTTCAAGTATGCAGCGGTGTAGGTTACACCGCAAACTAGTTACATCACTTATCATTACAAATATTTAAAAAAAAAACATCAAAATAATAATATTCGCAATTCACAAATACACTATACCATTTAATTAAAATAATCAACGATAAGTATAATGATAATTTAATGCAATTGGCCTTTTCCTTTTAACAATATTTAAATATTTAGTGAGATAATGATGCGCATTCGCCATTAGTAAAAAGGCCATTGACCGAAGTTTTTCCTTCTATAAATATTCAATTCATATAAAATTTTATAATTGATCAAACATTTATAAAACTATAAAGCGTTTTCAGTTATTTAGTACAAAACGGAAAAATTAAAAATATTAATTTTAAGTTTCCTCAATGAACGATGCTTAACTTTTGTTAATTGGGAATGCGAGCACTGCACCTACGTGAACGAGGCGAACACGAAGGTGTGTCTAGTCTGCTGCAAGACTGCATCAAAACTACCAGAAGAAGAAACTGAAATCGAAACAAAGATCACCAAATCGAAGAAATCGGAGAGAAGCAACAGATCGAGCGACGACTACTCGAAGGACTACAGTGAAACGGAGTCGATGCTCAATCGCGTCGGCAAATTAAAACTGGAAGTGCAACAGAAGCATCAGCAGCAGCAGCAGCAACAACAACAGAAGGGTGTTGAAACGAAGAAAGGTAGGAGTAGAAAGATTTCTTTTTGGCCGGGCACCAAATTCACTTTTTAAGAATCTAATACAAAAATGATCTTTCTCTATATATTATACATATCTCTGTGTGTGCGTTTGCTTGATTCAATATATATATAAATATGTGTGTGTGTGCAAGTGTTTCGTTGTTTCTCCTTATCTCCTCCCCGTCTTGCTATAAATCAAATCTTGTTTCCAGAGGAAACTGAAGCGTCAACTGAAGAAGTGCAGCCTAGTGTTACTAAAAGTGCTGAAGTAGTTGTGGTGCATAAAACGAGTGTAGCGGTGGGCTGTTCTCCGCCCAGGGAAATTATTAGTGACATGAGCAGTGAAACTGTAACGATCAGTGAAGAAAAACAGTGCGAGAAAAAGATCAGTGCTTCGACCGGAACATCGCCTCCGCCCCAGAACATGTCCACACAAGTAAATACGAAAGCAATCGATAATACAAATTAATAGCATCCGATCTTGCAGACCTACGAAGATGTGCAGACTTTGGTGGAGCCAAGAAAGGCGGCAAGATCGAGCCGAAAATTTCGAGCGAATCGTAAAAAGGAATTGCAAAGATCCAACTCCTTGCACAACACGCTTTCACCATCGGAAAACGAATGGAACTTCACTAGATCTCTGAGCAAACATTCTTTATCCACCGATGATTACCAGGTCAATCAATCAATCAATCGATTTCATAACAATTGATAAATAAGAAGAACATTCAATTTTTAGAGTCTGCCAGGTACCCCGCCGAGGGAGCAAAGTCCCGACTCATATCTGCAAGAGGATTATTACGAACGGGATCCGAGAATGGCTAAGATCGGGAGCCGATCTTACTACAGCATCATGGATTTGAGGAGGCCCGAATTGTACCGAAGGACGAGCCACGATTTCGGATACAGGGTAAAATTTGCTTAGAGAAGATGAATAAGGTTTTTGTTGTTGGTCTGAGGTTATTTCCCCTTGTCTTATTTCCCGAATCTGTTGTGCAAAAGACAAAACAAATGTATTCCAAAATAATAAATTTGGTTTCGTTGCTTGCAGAATTCCCCTTTGATGCGCAACAAGTCCGAATCGTTTTATCTCGAGAAGGAGCCCTTCCATCATGAAACAGTTAAATCTCAAGGATTGGAGCTGGTTAAACTGCTCAGGGTAATTGAATTCATATTTTTTTTTGTGTATATTATTTTCACTTTTATTAATTCAATTTAGGAAGCAGAACAACATAAATACACTGCTGATGAAGTGCAGGCGGCTTTAGCCCACTGCAAAGATGAAAATCCGATTGATTGGTTGAAGCAGAATTGGTCTGCAACTGTGACCAGCGTTCAAACTTTGGCCAGTCAATTGGGAAGGGAAGGACCAATTAATATAATTGGAACTGTTTCGGAAACGGAAGCTAGAGATGCCTTGCGCAAGCACAAGGGGAACGTGTGGGATGCCGTCCACGAATGCGTCGATCAACGCCAAAGAAAGGTAATCGAATTGAGAGCTTACTGTATGATGAACTAATTTCTATTTGCTTTCTCAGTTCGGCGAAGTCGCGTCAAAAGGAGACTTTAGTCGCGAGGATATTGTGACGGTATTAACTGCCCACCATGGCGATATCGAGGCTGCGTATCTTGAGCTAAGCAAGACGCAATTGAAGCCTTTTCTCATGAGGATTTATGGGCCTCCTGCTACTGGCAATGATAATGAGGCTGGGGCTCCGCTTCCTATAGTTAAGGGGGAAGGTAACATCTAATACCCGACGCATAGAAATGTAGATAAATCTGATTTTCATTTTTCAGAGGTTGTAAGTAAGAAAGATTCACCACAAGCGGAAATAGCAAAAGCGGTGAGTCCAAAATCTAATCAAATCCCGACAGGTATCGAGGACGAACCTCAACCCCTTCTCGAACCAACAATTACAGAATACCCTGCAGAAACGTTGAAACAAGACAATGCCATTAATACTATGAATCACTCGAAATCTAATCCAGAGTATGAACATCCACAATTTGAAGAGAAACCTTCATCGCCCGAACCCGAAACTTCAATCGATTCAAGAACCGAATCGCCTGTGCATCAGAACGATGCGATTGAAAGCGAAAGATCTGAGGGCATGTTCCAGCGTATGTTCAAAACCTTCCAAAACATTGCAACGAATAGTTTTCAATCCTCGCAACAGCAGCGCAATGAGGAGTTAGACGTAAGTAATTCATACCCTGAAAGCAACTCATTCCATCATCGCACAACCGACGAAGAAGAGGACGTCGTCAGTATGGACATGGACCAGGTGGAATCTCTGGTCATGAAGAATCTCGACTTAGTCAATAGTCTGCCGATGCCCCCAGAAGCAGAAGAGCATCTAGAGATTGATCACGGCGAAGTCACAGTCAAAGTTCCAGAAGAGCATCTGCAAATTGATCATGCTAAGATATCGGAAGATCAAGTTTCCGCAACGACATCGGCCGTGGCCGTCGGGGAACTAGGAAACAGTCTGACGGTTGAGAAGAAAGTTAAGGAAAATTTGGAGAAAAGCAGCACGGTGATACGGGTAACGGAAAAAGGGAACGAGTATCAAATGAAAGAAGAAAACAGCGACAGCGAGACGGAATCCAGTTCGGATTTCGAGGATGCGCCGGGCGACAATTCGAACTCATATTTAGAACATGATTCGCGACTGAAAGTTTACCAAGAAGAATTTAAAATTGTTGAAGCTCCAAAGGTCAGCACTTTGAGCATCGTGTTGAAGAGCAGTGTCAGGGAAACGGCATCCACTTCAGAAGAAAAAATATCTATTGATCTTGAACAGCATAAAACCCAGATAGAACACGTTACAACCGAAAATAATATTAGCACTGAAGATATAATTGCTTCAGTCGATGAAGAGAAACCTAAGAAACGTAAAAAGACTAATTCAACAAAAGCATCTACTTCTGAAAGTACAAATGATCAATTAAAAAATAATGCAGATTCCATAATCAAAGAAACACCTAAATCAAATAGCATTAAACACAGAAGATCATCACACATATCTGAAACATCTTTGCAAATTGAAGATATTTCCTCATCTAAAATAATTACGGTTGAATCTGGGAATGTTGAAAAGCAGTCAAATAAACGCGATAAATCTGAAACTAAAATTATAATAGAATCTGCTGAAAATAACGTGAAACAAAGTTCAAATTCGGAAAGTGAAGTTTCTTCATCGCAGATTCAGGTCAGCGATGCTTCTGAATGTGAACCATATTCGTCGCAGTTTGAAGAAATGTCGATATCTGAAAGTGACCGATCTTCGTCGCAATTTGAAGAAATTAACAGTTCGAGAAACTTTTCAACGCAAAATGATTCATCCACTGCAAAAATAAGTGATTTAAACTTACAAGAAATAAAACCGATGGAAATTATCAAATCTTCTGAAAATTCAACTCAAGGCTCAAATATAATTATAGATAATCCCAAAGAATCAGAGAATTCCTCGAGTCCTCAAGAAAATTTAACCAAAACTCAGAGACGGAAAAACCGTAGAGCTAAAGCGAAGCAGGCGCAATTAAACCAGCAGAGTTCCTTGGAAAGTTCGGAGCAGTCGGATGAAAAAGTTGCTGCCAAAAAAGAAATTAACACTGCTTCAACGAATCAAGTGAATTCGATTCCGGTGCAAGAAAAGTTGAGTTTAGAAACGAAGAGCGAAATTGTTGTAGCATCAACTTCATCTAATCATGTTAAAACTAACACCACGAAAGAAATTTTGAGGCAAAATTCCACAGAGTCGCAGAGCTCTTCCAGCGGCGAAAAGCGTAATAACAGGAAGAGAAGGAGACGGAAGAAAAATGGTAAGCAAGCAGTTGTTGTGAACGAACGCGAAAAAAGTAAAATTGAACAGGAAGAAAATATAAGTTTGGAAAAAGTTGAAAAGATAGATATCTCTCAGAATATGGTAAATAGTAAAGCAATTCAAGAAAGTAACGTTGCAGTGGTAAATAAAGATTCCGCGATTTCTGAACTTTCTGAAAACAACAGCATTTCGGAGTTGGAAACTGACGAAATTCGTGAAGTTGAAATTAAAGAGAATGAAAATTCTAAACATATTCCAGAAAATAATACTATTGGAAATACAAAAGTTGCCGATAATAATGGAGTTCTTGGTAAAAGTAAAAGTAAGGAAAAGAAACGCAATAAGCGTGTGCAAAATATTAATTCAACAGATGATTTCGAAAATGGAAATGTTTCTGTAATTGATAAGAAATCTGCAAATATTACAGAAAATGGAATATGCAAAAATTCTATAAATATAAAGAATGGGAATGGTCAAGATAATAATGAGATCGCATCCACTTCTAAGAATATTGTAGAAATAGAGAATGTTTCAGTGGATGAAGCTAAAGTTCAAAATGGAATTGAAAATAATTTAGCTAAGACGGAAGTTATTGCGGATTTATTAGAAGAAAATAGCAGTTCTCGAAGAGTTGAAGAATCTAAAGTCGTGAGTAAAGGAAAAGGAAAGAATCGTAATAAGAAACAAAATAATGTTGAGGATTTATCTGTAACAAATGAGACTTCAGTAAAAGAAAAAATTGTGGAAAATGTTGAAATTATTACTCAAACTAAAGTCGTTGCTATTATTCAAGATGAAGATGAATCAGGGAAGAGAGAGAAAGATTTGAAGGTAAAATCGAATACTAAGTATGAAGATGTAGAAACACATACTGAATGCGTTGTAGCTTCCAGCACTGAGATGACAAATGGCAAGCAGATACAAGAAAATGTTATTAAAAATGAGACAAGTCAAACCTCTGCTATTATTTCCAATGAAGTAAAAAAATCTGTAGAAACCAAAGGAAAAGGTAAACAAAATAAGAAAAGGAGTTGTGAAATTTTGGAAGTTAATAAAGATTCCGAGAGTGTTGCTAAATCAGATTCTTGTAAAGAACAAAGAAATTCCTTTGAAGTAAAATCTGAGAAAAATTTTTCATTTGCATCATGCAGCAAAAGTGATTCATCGAATAATAGTTCTGAAAACACAAAGAAGTTAAAGAAGCAAGACAATTTCGATGCAATCCCAAATAAGAAACTTGTATCATCTACGTCAGAAGAATCCGAGGATTTGGAAGAAGCAACTAACAAAAATGCATGTAAATTGGCGAATGGTGTTAGCACGAAGAAAGTGAATATTGTAACTCGGCCATCAAAAATACCAATTTCCCGGCAAAGAAATGTTATCAAAGAGCCGATTATTACTCCAAAGATATCGAAGATTCCGGTAAGGAAAACTGTCAGCGTAGTTAACGTTCCAACGACCGATTCATCAACGTCCGAAGAAGAATTGGTGAGCGCGTCAAGCGAAGATGGAATGGTCAGAAAGCACGGAGAAACGCATCAAATAGCCAAGGATCTTCAGAATTCTGTAGACACGATTAAAAAGTTTACGAAGATGAATTCGATAGACTCTACGACTAGTTCCAAACAACTGTCTTATACGAAATCGCTGGACAACGATAGCGATTCATCGGTGTCAGAGAGTAATCTGGAAGAGTTGCTTTCTGGGGAGAGTTCCGAAGATTACGATGATTTCGAAGAGGACGACGAGAATTATGTTGATGATGGAATGGGAGCCAGGTTACAACAGCTGAGCGAGAAAGTCGTGCAGTTGACGACGGAGCTGGTAGAAAACAGTATTATCTTGGACGAAGATGAGGAAGACGATGAAGAAGTCGAAGAAGAAGAGGAGGAGGAGGAGTATGAGGAGGAAGAGAACGAAAGCGATGAAGATGATGATATAATGGAGGAAATTGAGGAAGAGGAGGAAGAGAAAATTGTGTTCACCGAACAGTTGACGACCAATTTGAATGTCGAAATTAGACAGCCCACAGAGAGGGAAGTTATGGAGGTAAAAATGAAAATCATAAAAGTAATTTAAGCATCGCCATTCCATTTACAGTACAATAACAACGAGAAAACTCTTGCTTTCAGTTGTTGAAATGTTCTTTCTTTTTCTTTCTATGATTTAGCGTCAAGCGCGAAGATTGCTGGCCGAGGGTCAGGTGCAAACGTACGAGCAGGCCGAACTTGCCATCAGTCTGCTATCGTTGAAGTTCGATTTGGAGGAGTCCCTAGAAGCGGTTCAAGGTTGCAGCACTTTGGACTCGGCGTTGGCCTACCTGGAGCAGGAATGCGAACTGTGCGCCGGGAAATGTGCCATGAACAATATGATCTCGATGCTGAAATGCGTGCACAGATGTTGCAAGGAATGCGCGAAGAATTATTTCACTATCCAGATCACGGACAGAAATATCATGGACTGCATATGCCCGTTCTGCAAGCATCCTGAGCTTTACAGCACGGAAATAACCGAAGACGAAGTCTCCGATTACTTTGGAAACTTGGATATCCTTTTGAAGGGAATCTTGGATGAACCTGTTCACGAGTTGTTCCAGAGGAAGCTCAGAGATCGTTTCCTCTTGCAAGATCCCAACTTCAAATGGTGCGTCCAGGTATGTTATCTTCTATTGTTATAGTTAATATTTCTTTTATCTTTATTGCTTATCATAATTTCAGTGTTCCTCTGGGTTCATAGCGAATCCAAGGCAGAAGCGTTTGATCTGCCCGGATTGCAGATCGGTGACTTGCGCAAATTGCAGAAGACCTGTAAGTTGTTAAATATTCAGTTTCCAAATGATGATTTAACGATTGTTTTTCAAGTGGGAGAAGCAGCACGAGGGAATCACCTGCGAGAAGTTTGCTGAATGGAAGGAAGGCAACGATCCGGAAAGCCAGGCGAGCGCAGTTCAAAAGCACTTGGCTGACAATGGCATAGACTGTCCCAAGTGCAAATTCCGATACTCTTTGGCAAGAGGCGGTTGCATGCACTTCACTTGCACGCAATGCAAGCACGAGTTCTGCTACGGTTGCTACAAGCCTTTCACGATGGGCGCCAAATGCGGCGTCAGCGATTACTGCGGAAAATTGGGGCTGCATGCGCATCATCCAAGAAACTGCTTATTTTACTTGCGAGACAAAGAACCCGAAGAATTGCAGCATCTATTGACCGTAGGATTTTTTATTTACTATGTTCTGCGCTGAAATTGTACAATGAAATTATTATTTCAGACGAACAAGGTTAAATTCGATAAGGAAGGACCCGGTGATAAGGAGGAGAATGCTGTGGCACTTCCCAAATGCCCGATACAATTGCAGAAGGAAACTCCGGCCGGACTTTTGGATACAGTTTGTAACAACGAGGTTGTGGCCGGTCACGCAGGTCTTTGCAGGTAATATTCATAAATTTAAACACTTAATTTAGATTTTTATATTGATATATATATTATTTACGAATATTGCAATATTTATTGATATTGTGGTTTGAAATTATTTACTTTTGTTAGTTCAATATTGATGTAATTGCAGGAATCATTACATAGAGTACCTATGTTTATTAATTATAAATAATCGGATAGATCCGTTGCCTCTTTTGAATGCGGATGATTTAGAGACTGTCGTTCGGAGGGCGGCGAGAAAACTGCCCCCGAACGCTTACGGAACTCCTCGAGAAGTGTACAGGCAACGGCTTAGTCAGGTGCCTAAAAAGACCATCCATATATCACAGTAGTTTCTAACACGCATTGTATTGTTTTTCTCTTTGTTTGTGCTCTCTTCTTATAACTCTGGTTGATTTTGATTTGTTTGTTTGGGTTAGGCTGCACTACATCGAGTATTTAGTCGGGCTGATTGGTAGACACAAAGTGGATCCGATTAATATTCTGGATCTAGTCGAAGTCACTCAAGAACTTCGGCGCCGCGGCCGCGAAATCCCCGCCAGGCCTCCTTCCACCTCAGAATTTCATTACAGACAAATGCTCTCCAAGGTAACAACAACAAATAGACATTAACACTATCTCTAGTCAATACGTCCGAACGCTTTTCGCTTTCATTGCTTTCCAACAAGAGACTAGTGCAGCCTTGCCCTAAAACCATATAAAACGCAAACAACGTTGAACAATAATAAACATAAAGCATCCCTAATGGCTCGTGTATTTTAGATCATCGTCGAACATATACCGCTCGAGTGAACGGAAGTCTTTAGGCGATGGAACCCCGAAAGATTCATGCACCGATGATGGATGCATCGTCATCGCAACCACTGCACCAGTTTCCACTTCCCATAGTTTGTGGTTGATATACAGCTAAAGTTAATATTTTTATTTGATTGAAGGAAGAAACGGAAGATGATGTTTTAATTCTTCTATAAATTATAAGATTTTTCCCATTTACGGAACACCGCAACACGCCGACATATTATGAATCTTAAAATTATTTATTATTAATATTGATTGTTTCTTGTAAACTTTATAAATACAGTGTACTAAATATTATGAGTTACTTAATGATCCAATAAAGTTTATTAGAATTTATTATTTTAAGTAAACAATAATTAGATTTATATTAAGCGCCAAAAGACCTGAACTAAAATTAAAAAGTTTTATATTCATGGCAAATATTATAGGCAACCAAACAATCACATATGAAATTTTGAAAAATTTCACATCGTAAATTTAATTGATACATTACTTGTAATCTGGAAATAAAGTAATTTTATATATTCTATCGAATAGAATTTAATACAAATTCTATGTATATTATTAACCTAAGTGTCAGAGAAGTACACGTGCACTAAAAAGCCTTTCCCATCTAATTTCAGGTGGGATAGGAAAATTCGAAATTATTATTTAAATAATAATGAAAATTCTTAGCTAATTGTCCTAATTACTCTTTAATTATTAAAGCAATCTTTCTATCAGCAGATGTGAATGGCTTAAGTTGCGTACAAAATTATATAAAATTTCCTCTTTAAGTAGCTGTCATTTGGAGAGGAACCATATTTCCAAATTTGAACAGTTGTTTAGTAATACTCCGAGGAGTATTTTTTTATATATTAATTTATTATACTATTTAATTGTTGTCGATTATGGCTGATGCGGCCGGCGAAAAGCTCTCAAAAAAGTAAGTGTCACTGTAAGGAATTTGCGTGTATTTTCTGTAAAGTTAACCTAAAAAATGCTGAAAGTGCTAAACAGATGCAGCGCTGTATTCAATGTGCGAGGCTTGGCCCAAGTCTCGAGAAGGTACAGGGTATGAAATCGGTACAAGATTGAACTGCATGTAATATGTTTCAGTGAGCTGAAGAGGAGGTTGAAGGCAGAGCAAAAAGCCAAGGAGAAGGCCGAGAAGCTGGAACAGCAACCACCAAAGCCAGCTACTTCTGCTGCCAAGAAGGTGTCGGAGGAGGAAATCAGTCCTAATGAATATTTTGCATTGAGGAGTCAGGCTATTGCTAATTTGAAGACATTGGGCAAAGATCAACAGCCCTATCCACACAAGTTCCATGTATCCACATCACTGGAGCAGTTCATTGCTGACTATTCTGATATTGGAGATGGCGAAGTTAAAGAAACGGAGCTCAGCGTTGCCGGGCGCGTGCATGCTATCAGAGAGTCTGGAGCCAAATTGATTTTTTACGATCTGAGAGGAGAGGGCGTTAAGATACAAATTATGGCAACCGCGAAGAGTTACGTGAGCGAGGAGAAGTTCGCCGAGGATACCGGTAAAATTCGTAGAGGCGATATAATCGGTGTACAGGGATTCCCGACTAAAACCAAAAAGGGCGAGTTGTCGGTGATGCCGAAGAAGATCACTCTTTTATCGCCGTGTTTGCACATGTTGCCCCATCTGCATTTCGGATTGAAGGATAAGGAGACTAGGTTCAGACAGAGATATCTGGACATGATCCTTAACGGCAAGGTGAGGAACATCTTCCAGATTCGTTCCAAGATCGTTTCTTACATTAGGCGTTTCTTTGACGAGATGGGTTTCTTGGAAGTAGAAACTCCTATGATGAACATGATTGCCGGCGGCGCGACAGCCAAACCGTTCATCACGCATCACAACGATCTTAACATGGACCTGTACATGCGTATCGCACCTGAATTGTACTTGAAGATGTTGGTCGTCGGTGGATTCGATAGGGTTTACGAGATCGGTCGTCAGTTCAGGAACGAAGGCATCGATTTGACTCACAACCCAGAATTTACCACTTGTGAATTTTACATGGCTTATGCCGATTACAGCGATTTGATTACGATCACCGAAACCTTGATTTCCGGAATGGTCTACAGCATCCATAAATCGTATAAAATTAAGTACCATCCCGATGGATTGGAGGGCGAAGAGGTAGAGATTGATTTCACACCGCCATTCAAGAAGATCCCAATGATTCCAGCGCTCGAAAAAGCACTGAACGTTAAGTTCCCTCCTGCCGTGGAGATGAGCAGCGAGTCTACAAACAAATTTTTAAGCGACTTGTGCATTAAGCATGGAGTGGATTGCCCGGCACCGAGGACGACCGCCAGATTATTGGACAAATTAGTCGGGGAATACATAGAAGAGACCTGCATTAACCCAGCTTTCATTACCGAGCATCCGCAGATCATGAGCCCTCTGGCGAAGTGGCATCGCGACATCCCCGGTCTGACCGAGCGTTTCGAACTGTTCGTTATGAAGAAGGAAGTGAGCAATGCGTACACGGAGTTGAACGATCCCGTCGTGCAAAGGCAACGTTTCGAACAGCAGGCAAAGGACAAGGCTGCCGGCGATGACGAGGCTCAGATGGTTGATGAGACCTTCTGCACAGCCCTGGAATATGGTCTGCCACCCACAGCTGGCTGGGGTCTTGGCGTGGACAGACTCACCATGTTCTTAACTGATAATAATAACATCAAGGTTAATAGTCGAAATGAAATGTGTAAAAGTAAAATTTATTTATTGCAATCTGTTTTTCAGGAGGTATTGTTGTTCCCAGCAATGAAGCCAGATGACCCAAACAAGCACAAGGAGGATGAGGAGCAACAGCAGCAGCAATCTTCAACATCCAGTTAATGATTAATTATTAAGAATAAACAATTGAACTTCTAATTGTCATTGTCTTCATTTTGTAAAGCTGATGTTGAGTTGTAATGTTCACCTAGTCTGTAGAGATGTCTGTGGTATGTTAAGGTTATTGGTGTTCCCTTGAATTGCTCTCCTTGTATGGTTGTTGGTCCTGTGGATTGAATCACTTTTATTGGGCAGCTCAGTATGTTGGAGAGTGCGCGCAATTCTAATTGCCCTCCCCACACTTTAGTTTTAGCTACATTGTGGCAGTATTTCTCAAATTGTTCATCATTTAAAAGCTCCTCATTGTCATTACACATGAATGGGATGAAATCATCTTTGTTCTCTCTGATAAAAGTGGCAGTCATTTGTCTCAGTTGGTCCACATTGTAGGTTTCCCTATCGGTGATCTCTAGTTGGTGCTGCACTGCACAGTACATACAGTTCCCATCTGCTGGGATATCATAGATTTGCAAATTGTCTTTCTTTAAGGATTCCTTAATGGAATTGAGCTCCAGCACTCTAGGTCCTTTCTTGTTCATTTTCTCCTGCTCCTCTATTCTCTTATCCCTTTCCTTATCCTCTGCCTCCTTCTTGTTACGCCTCCTTTGAGCTTTGGACACTCTCTTCTCCTGCACCACTTCATCTGCAGCATCCCCATTCTCCAGAGCCACATCATCAACGTCGTCTTTAACGCTGCCTTCGTTTTGGGTCTGCTCCGCCAACTCCTGCTTCTGACGCTCCTCTAGCTCCTTTTCGAGCTGCTCGATGATTTCCGACACTTCCTTCTTCTTTTTCTTGTCGTTCTTCGGAATGCTCTTCTTCAGGGCTGTGATCTTTCCTTGGAGATCTTTGCGTTCCTTCCGGTGCCTCTGCAGGATATCTTCGCTCTCATCACTGGAATCCATTTCGATCTACTTCTACAAACCACTAATTTTGTCCGCAAGATAAAATAGGTTATAAACGAATTAAATAAAATAATACTGCTGTCAGTCTCACTGCATTATAATGGCCTATTGCCTATTCTATAGAATAGGCAACCTGCAAACCATTATACAGTGTGTCCCAAGAAATCTTTAAAAAATATTCATTTATGTTCAATTGAAGCAATTATAAAAGTACCCATTTGTTAATGGAATAATAATATAAAGTTTTTTTTTTCATAAAAAATAATATATATATTTAGATAATTTTTTTAATGATTAATTACTAAGCCAAAGTCCTATCTAATTGTGAAATGTAGTATATACAAAGTTTGAAGGTTACTGCAATTTTTCCATTCATCATTTTATAAGAATAAAAAAGTTAAAATATTTACCGGATTAAACGTAAGATTAGAGAATGAAAAGAGATAACATTATCATTAAATAATACAACTCTATTAATCCGATTATATAATAATTATTAAAACAAAAGTATAATACAACATATTCTTTTTTGAAATCTAATAGTCTTGTAAATTGAATATCCGTCTAATTTTTATTTAAGCACATTAAGATTTGATTTAATGCAAGGAAATTCTTATGAAAATAATTACTGTAATTTATGTTGTTATTATCAAGTAACATAAAATAAGGTAAATATTATTTAATTAAAAGATAGTATTTATGATATCGTTATTAAAGAAGATTATTGATATAATTTGAAAAAAAGTAAAATCATCATTTTTTTATGGAATTGAATGAAATGCAGTATGTTTGTGCAAAATATGGACTAAAAAATGTGGAAAAGATTAATTTTTAAAAATAATTTTATTTCGATCATTACATCTTACCTACTTATAGATTAAAAATTGTATTAAGTTATTTTTTTGAGTGAAAAGACAACATTTTTGTCTGGCGGCTTTTGCTTATCAACTAAATTTTATCAATATGTATTCTATGGTTATCGTTTTTTACAAATCCTGAAGTAGCGAAGGACCGATAATCTCGATTATATAAACACACATACAGATGTAAAGAGTATGAAGTGTAATATAAATAAAAAAAAAACTATAATAATCCTTATGTTTGTGTCACTGAACGTGTTTGAGAGATTTATTAATTGATTATCAAATGGACTAGATAAAGTGATAAATTCGATAATGAGGCGTACAGAAGCCAGGCACGAATTGTTTCAATTAGTAAAGTGCGCGACGAGATCGAACGTAACATGTACGGACGGGAAGAGCAAGATTACAGGAATCAGGAGCCAGTTAGGTTACCTCGGTACGATCCTAAGAATATGGGTTCCCAAATTAATCAGGGCTACGAACTTGATGATTATAACCATTCGCAACCACAGCAATCCTACGCGAGTGCACTCAGATCTGAACTGCAAGATCATATTAGAAATAAATCAACTCTTGGTACGTTAAATCTTATTGCAAAACATGGGTTTGATCAGCAGAAATTTTAAAATGGTACATAGAATTCTAATATTGTAACAGTTAAAACAAGAAATCAAAGTTACAAAGATTTAGAAAATTCTTTATCCCGTCTCGGTTATAATCCAACTATTTGGAAGCAACATAGACTTTATTGATTTCAAGTTGCAAGAAGAATTGATAGAATGAAAAACATCAATAAATAAATAATAAATAAATAAATATCTGAAAAATTAAATTAAATTATTGTTTTTAGTTCCAAAATTGAGGATTTTCTTGGCAGAGTTTTTGGGTACAGCAACGTTGATGTTCGTTGGTTGCATGGGAGGAACTCCGTTCGCTTTCGGATTTGCTATAGTTCTGATCGCTCAGGTGAGTTTCTTTCCGTCTTATTCAACTGATTTTTTTTATCAACGAGATAATAACTCGTTAAGTGTTAGCACTAATTGTTATGTTTTTATACTCAATTGGAGCATATGGTTCGCTAATTAATTTTTGCGTCGTAAAATAAAAAAAAATAACGAAATGCAATAAACGGTTAACAATGCTTCGAACGTTTACGTCTTAATTTGGCTTTGTTCCTCGCAATTGAGGCGTCGCGACGGGTATTTTATAAATGCGACGGGAATCGTTAACGCGTACAAGTGATTGCTGCACGATGAATCCACAATTGCTGCAAAACATTGCAGCAATTTTTGTCGTGGCATCAGCACCAGACCAGTGCGAGATCTCATCGAACAACGAGTTGAAGCAGTACTACGAGAACAGGATCGAGCGTCTCGAGTTGATCCCAGAAAACAAGCAGGTATTTATCGATTATTTAAATGATCAGCTGCAGCGGACGCAAACTGCGCTCGATGAGCTGGAGGAGGAATGCGATCTTCCTATGGACAGGAGCCAGTTGAATCCATTGAAAGATGATATACAATATCTATCACAAAATTATGCAATGGAGGTGAGCAGGTTAATAGAGATGATCGAGGCACGATTACCAAGAGCCGAGGATGCTGGAAGGTATGTTGTGCAATCACACAATCTATCAGTTGCATCTAATAAGGTGAGATTGGAAGCGAAGTATAAGCTCGATTTGCTTCACGATTCCGTCATGAACGGGATTTACGATGAGTCTCATCAGAAAACGACGAAATTTCTCGACGACATGTATAAATATTTGAATGAGCTTAACGATCTGATGAACTGTCCGCCCAACAGAGTGACCGAAACGATAGGTCCTCTTTACGATCCGCTTAACAAGTTAATTTCCGGTGATCTACCTGATATATCCGAGATCACCGATCCCGATGATCCAATTTCAAATATTTGGTTACTGTTCAACGATGAACCTATTCCTGACACTAAAAGAGATCCAGAAGTTGATGCAGACCAAGGGCAATGTGGTTGGGACGACCCCGAATGCCTCAAACCCAAATTTGAAAAATGTCTTCCGCGTGACAACAAATGCATTCCGGATTGCGATCCCAAACGCAACAACTGCCCGAAGAAATGCTCTAAATCGCAACCATCGTGCGTCATTAAATTACCATCTGATACGGAACTTTACACTCCGACCTACGAGCCCTGCGAGGATCCGTACTGCCATCCCGACTGCGATCCAAACAGCAACGATTGTCCATTGTACTGTCCACCGAACGAGCCGCATTGCGTCATTAAAATACCAAAGGGAACAACGATAAATCCACCGAAGCTAATTGAATGTAAACCAAACGATTACAATTGTAAAATCGACTGTGATCCAAAGAAGAACCAATGCCCAAACAATTGTCCACGAAACAAACCTAATTGCGTCTTAAGGGTGCCTGAACAATTCCCCGAGTCACAGAAACCAACATACCTGAAGTGTCTCCCGAACGATAGGCAATGCAAACCGGATTGCAACCCCGAAAACAAGAATTGTCCATCGAAATGTCCAAAAGGTAAACCGAAATGCATCGTTAGGCTTCCGACCAACTACAAACCTCAACTTCCAACATACAGGACTTGCTCACCCAAAGACAAACACTGCGAACCGGATTGCAATCCGTACGAAAACGATTGTCCACTCATCTGTTCTCCCGATAACCCAAACTGCGTTTTAATCGTCGCCGATGACATCGATACAGATATGATGCCTGATATTTACGAATGCTCAATCGATGATTACAACTGCGTACCGGATTGCGATCCAAAGGACAATAATTGTCCAGGAATTTGTCCACCAGGTAGACCGCACTGCGTTCTGAAAATCCCGGAACAGTTCAGCAAATGCGCCCCTGACGATCATCCCTCCTGCAAAGTGAATATAAGACCACCGCACACCAATAACAAGCTTGTCCCTAAAAAGTCCTACACCGTGTGCAAGTACGATGATCCTAATTGCAAACCGCAATGCGATCCTAACAGTTCAGGATGTCCCGACACATGTCCGAATGGTAAACTAAAATGCACGTTCAGAATACCTGAATTCGATAAGCTGCAACCACCAAAGGTAGTAGGATGTAGGCCGAAAGACAGAACGTGTATTCCAACGTGCTATCCAAAGAAGCACGACTGTCCCCTGTTCTGTCCTCCATTGAATCCGTCGTGCGTAATTAAGGTTCCTCAGGATCAAGTGGATGAATTCAACGAAGCTTTACCAGACTTTTTAGTCTGCGATAATCGGCGTGATCCGGATTGCACCGTAGATTGTATTCCCGCTAAAGGAAATTGCCCGGTCGGTTGTCCCAAAACTAATCCAAAATGCACAATTTTCGTTCCACCTCCGTGTGATACCAGCGATCCGCAATGCGAGGAACTCTGCGACGCGAATGATCACAGTTGCACCGATCCAACCAAGCATAACGAACCTATAATAAACTTTATCAAATGCAAGAAACCTTACACGCCAGAATGTACACCCGATTGCACACCAGAAGAAGATTGCTCGCTTGTGGATTGTCCTCCGGGAAAACGTGTTTGCACTTACAAGATTCCAGAAGATTTGAAATTGGAAAAACCAAGAGTCATAAAGTGCTTTAAGAAAGATCCGAATTGTAATCCTCAATGCAGCCTAATCTTAGGCGATTGTCCATTATACTGTCCACCGAATGAACCGCACTGTGCGATACGTGTCGATGCGGATGAAATTGGCTTTTCAACACTACCAACTTTTGTGGAATGTGAACCTGGCGATTCTCAGTGTCAAATCGATTGTGCTCCTGGATACAGCAAATGCCCGACTATATGCCCCGAAGAAGAACCACATTGTATAGTCAGGATTCCGCAGCAGTTCCCAACACTTGAAGATAATTCAGATATATGCATTTACGCTCCAGAAGATTCATCATGTAAAGAATGCGATTCTAAAGATCCGAATTGCGTAGAAGAGTTTCCAATCAATGATCAAATACCGAGTTTCATCAGATGCAAACCACATGATAGCTTTTGCAGACCTGACTGTCATCCTGAGATGGGAGATTGCATGGATCATTGTCCTCCTGGTGAACCCAACTGTGTGTACAAAATACCCGATGACTTCAAACTCACTAGTCCAGAAGTTATAAAATGCTCCAAGTGGGATCGCACTTGCAAACCTGACTGTCATCCGAAGAAAGGAGATTGTCCTAAGTTCTGTCCACCCTACGACATGCACTGTACCATATACGTTCCGGAAGATGAACTTAAAGACTCTACGTTACCTACTTTCATCGAATGCGACTCGGCAGACTGTCCCATCGATTGCGATCCGGAAAATAACGATTGTCCGTCAATTTGCCATAGCAAAAATCCAAATTGCATTTATAGAATACCGAAGCAGTTCACTATACCACAAAAGCCAGCGGCTTACTGCAGCAAAGTACAATATGATCCCGCCTGTCCGAAGATTAACTCTTTTCCGAATGATGAACCTGATTATTACGAGCCGGACAATTCAAAGGTAGCTATTTTTGTTAAATGCAAGAAATTCGATCCGGATTGTCGACCAGATTGCGATCCAAAAAAAGGCGACTGTCCAAAATTGTGTCCTCCCGGAAAACCACAGTGCGTCTACCGTATTCCCGATAGTTATAAACCGAAAAAACCGAAAGTTCATAAATGCAACAAGAATGATAAACACTGCAAACCAAATTGTCATCCTAAGAAAGGCGACTGCCTAACGGTTTGTCCGCCATATGATCCGGATTGTGTGAATGTATTAGATCGCAATGAAATGTTCGAAGAATTACTGCCCGATTTTAATGAATGCGATCCCGAAGAAGAAGAGGATTGCAAATTTGATTGCTTACCGGAATTTGGAGATTGCGTGTGTCCTCCGAACAAGCCGCATTGCCTTCTCACGATTCCACCATCGTTTAATGACTGCAATCCGGATGATGAGTACTGTTCACTAAAGTGTCATGCAGGTGATACAATGTGTTGGGAAGACGAGGACATCGATCCAGATGAAGTGACGTTCGTGAAATGTAACAAATATGATCCGAAATGCAGACCAGATTGCATACCTGCAAAGAACAATTGTCCGAAGAAATGTCCGCATGGAAAACCGCATTGCATTCTAAAGATTCCCCATGATTTTAAGCCGAATCCAGCAACGGTGCATACCTGCGATGCTTTAGATAAGAAATGCAAACCTACTTGTTCAAATTATAATGAAACGTGTTCGTTGCCACTGTGTCCACCAAATAATATGAACTGCATCTTAAAACTTGTATCGCAAGAAATTCCAAAGCATGTTAATCTTGCTACCTATGAAGAATGCCAACCTGATGATCCTACCTGCACTATAGATTGCAATCCAAAAGAATATTACTGTCCGTTATTCTGCACAATGGCCGAACCAAGTTGCGTTAAAAAGGTTCCTCCCATATACGACATATTACCTGGAACTTTTGATGTCTGTAATAATGATCCTACCAATCCCATTTGCGAAGAGATTGACGATTCAGATTATGAACCGACATTTGTGAAATGCGATGCAAATGATCTTACGTGTACTCCTGATTGTATTCCAGAATACCATGAGTGTCCTAGGGAATGCCCACCAGGAAGACCATTTTGCGTGTATAGGATTCCAACTAATTACGTACCAAATAAAGCGCAGCTTATCATTTGCCGCAAAAAAGATCCAAAATGCATACCTGATTGCTCTTTGAGTGCCGGAGATTGTCCATTACCAATCTGTCCTCCAAATGACATTAACTGCGTGATTAAATTATCAGAAGATGAAGTTCCAGAAGGTACAACATTACCAACATATGTTGAATGTCACCATGACGACATGGAATGTCATGTTGATTGCATACCTGAAAACAACGATTGTCCGACCATATGCTCCGAGTTTGATCCATATTGCATTGTCAGAATACCAGCACTTTACGACATGCTGCCTGACAATTCTGAAATCTGCAAAAATGATCCGTATAATCCAATGTGCATTGAAGAACAACCAGAATATGAACCGACATTCGTAAAATGTGATGAAAATGACCGTACCTGCATACCAGATTGTATTCCGGAACATCATGAGTGTCCTAAGGAATGTCCTTCAGGAAGTCCACGTTGCGTGTATAGGATTCCACACGATTATGTGCCAAATAAACCCAAGCTTATAGTATGCCGAAAAAAAGATCCTAAATGTGTACCTGATTGCTCACTGAGGGCCGGAGATTGTCCATTACCAATCTGTCCTCCAAATGACATTAACTGCGTGATTAAATTATCAGAAGATGAAGTTCCAGAAGATTCAACATTACCAACATTTGTTGAATGTCACCATGACGACATGGAATGTCATGTTGATTGCATACCTGAAAACAACGATTGTCCGATCATATGTTCTGAGGTAGATCCATTTTGCATTGTCAGAATACCAGCACTTTACGACATGCTTCCTGATAATTCTGAAATCTGTAGAAATGATCCGCATAATCCAATGTGCGTTGAAGAACAACCAGAATATGAACCAACATTCGTTAAATGCGACGAAAATGACCATACCTGCATACCAGATTGTATTCCGGAACATCATGAGTGTCCTAAGGAGTGTCCTCGAGGAAGCCCACGTTGCGTGTATAGGATTCCACATGATTACGTGCCAAATAAACCCAAGCTTATAGTATGCCGAAGAAAAGATCCCAAATGTATACCTGATTGCTCTGTGAGGGCCGGAGATTGTCCATTACCAATCTGTCCTCCAAATGATATTAACTGCGTGATTAAATTATCAGAAGATGAAGTTCCAGAAGATTCAACATTACCAACATTTGTTGAATGTCACCATGACGACATGGAATGTCATGTTGATTGCATACCTGAAAACAACGATTGTCCGATCATATGTTCTGAGGTAGATCCATTTTGCATTGTCAGAATACCAGCACTTTACGACATGCTTCCTGATAATTCTGAAATCTGTAGAAATGATCCGCATAATCCAATGTGCGTTGAAGAACAACCAGAATATGAACCAACATTCGTTAAATGCGACGAAAATGACCATACCTGCATACCAGATTGTATTCCGGAACGTCATGAGTGTCCTAAGGAGTGTCCTCGAGGAAGCCCACGTTGCGTGTATAGGATTCCACATGATTACGTGCCAAATAAACCCAAGCTTATAGTATGCCGAAGAAAAGATCCCAAATGTATACCTGATTGCTCTGTGAGGGCCGGAGATTGTCCATTACCAATCTGTCCTCCAAATGATATTAACTGCGTGATTAAATTATCAGAAGATGAAGTTCCAGAAGATTCAACGTTACCAACATTTGTTGAATGTCACCATGACGACAAGGAATGTCATATAGATTGCATACCTGAAAACAACGATTGCCCAGTCGTATGTTCAGAGGTAGATCCATTTTGCATTGTTAGAATTCCAGTACTTTACGACATGCTGCCTGAACAACATGAATATGAACCAACATTCGTGAAATGCGATGAGAATGACCATACCTGCATACCAGATTGTATTCCGGAACATCATGAGTGTCCTAAGGAGTGTCCTCGAGGAAGTCCACGTTGCGTGTATAGGATTCCACACGATTATGTGCCAAATAAACCCAAGCTTATAGTATGTCGAAAAAATGATCCTAAATGTATACCTGATTGCTCATTGAGGGCCAAAGATTGTCCATTACCAATCTGTCATCCAAATGACATTAACTGCGTGATTAAATTATCAGAAGATGAAGTTCCAGAAGATTCAACTTTACCAACTTTTGTTGAATGTCACCATGACGACATGGAATGTCATGTTGATTGCGTACCTGAAAACAACGATTGTCCGACTATATGCTCACAGACTGATCCATATTGCGTTGTCAAAATACCAGCACTTTATGACAGTTTACCTGATCATTCTGAAATTTGTATGCAGGATCCATTAAATGAACTATGTTCGAAGACTTGTACCCCTGACGATATTAATTGTATCGAAACTATGATGAACAATATACCATCATTGGATGAGTTTTGTGCCGAGTTACCAAGTGATCCTTTATGCAACAACATCTGCGATCCCAATGATCCAAGCTGCATAAGTAGGAATCAACCAAAATTAGATAAAACCGGAGATGCAGATTTCGTGAAATGCAAAAAATCAGATCCATTCTGTAAGCCGGATTGCTATCCAGATAGTGGTAATTGTCCTAAGAAATGTCCACCGTATATTAAAAAATGCATATTCAGAATTCCGGATAACTTTAAGCTAACTAAACCGAAAGTAGTAAAATGCCGTAAAAACGACCCAAGCTGTATACCGGATTGTCGTCCAGGAGAATATTCTTGTCCACTGTTCTGTCCACCGTATAATCCTAGATGTATCGTCAAGGTGCCTGAAGATTACGACCTGCATATACCAACTTTGAACGAGTGTCAACCTGATGAACCCAATTGCGTGGTCAATTGCAATCCACGATCGTTCGAATGTCCGATCGACTGTCCAAAATACAACGAAAACTGCGTTTTTAATATCCCGCCGCAATATTCCGATATTTGCGATGTTGACGCCTTACACAACTCCTGCATAAAAACGAAAATATGTCAAAATTCTAACGACGTCGATTGTTATTTACTTAAATCTATGTCATGCGATCCGGGCAAGGATGAGTGCTACACGTATAAACCGGAACAAAATTTTGAACCAGAGTTCTTGAAATGCAAGCCCGATGATCATGATTGTCAACCAGATTGTTATCCGGATAAAGGAGATTGCCCTAAAAATTGTCCAGCTGGTAGACCGAAATGCATCTACAAAATTCCAAGCACTTTCAAGCTGAACACCCCGACGTTCATTGAATGCGAAGAGGATAATCCTAAATGCAATCCTGACTGCAGTTTTGTGAATGGCGAATGTCCATTATTCTGTCCTCCAAACGACCCGCACTGCATTATTATAGTACCGAAAGGTGAAGCTCCCGTTGATTCTTTACCGACATACGTCGAGTGCGATCCAGAAACGCCAATATGCGTGGCTGACTGCGTACCAAAGTACGGTAATTGTCCTAAAACTTGCTTGAAACATGAAACATCCTGTATAGTTACTATTGATCCTCAATTTAATGAATGCGATCCTAACAATGCGGAGTGTCCAGATTTCTATTACGATCCTGACAGGAGCAACGTTCCTACATTCTTCACGTGTACAAAGTACGATGCGGAATGCAAACCCGACTGTATTCCAGAACACGGAGATTGTCCGGAATTCTGTCCAGTTGGAAGACCTAACTGCATTTATAAGATTCCGGATGTTTATAAGTTGAACTCGCCAGAAATTGTCGAATGTCACAAAAGCGATCCTACATGCATTCCGGATTGCAGTTTCAAAAATGGCGAATGTCCATTATTCTGCCCTCCTAGCAATATCCATTGCGTTATAAATGTTCCAGAAGGAGAGGCACCCGACGCAGCTCTACCAACGTTCGTAATTTGCGAAAAATATGATCCAAACTGCAAACCAATTTGCGATCCGAAGAGAGGAAATTGTCCGAGGACATGCAAGAAATTTGAAACTAAATGTGTAGTGCCAATTCCACAGCAGTATGATGAATGCAACACAAGGAATACCGAATGTCCCAAAAAATGTGATCCTCAAGATAAAAATTGTTTGAAACATAAACCGGATAGAAGCAAAGTTGCGACATTTGTTAAATGTAAAAAGCATGATCCAAAATGCAGACCTGATTGTATTCCAGAACACGGAAATTGTCCAGAAAAATGTCCAACAGGACGACCAGATTGCATTTACATGATTCCAGCAGATTATGAACCCACATCACCTCAAATCGTTGAATGCCACAGGTACGATCCTACTTGTAGACCAGATTGCAGCTTCAAAAGAGGAGAATGTCCATTGTTCTGTGAACCTAGTAAACCACATTGTGTTATTAAAGTACCAGAAGGAGAAGCTCCGGAAGAGGCATTACCTACGTATGTAATTTGTGAAAACGAAGATCCAGATTGTGAACCTGACTGTGATCCAAAGAGAGGAAATTGTCCGAGGACTTGTAAGAAATATGAAACTAGTTGTGTTGTACATATTACTCCTCAATACCAAGACTGTGATCCAATGAATCCTGAATGTCCGATTGATTGTGATCCTCATGATATAAACTGTCTGGATCATAAACCTGACAAGAGCAAAATTTCTATCTTTGTTAAATGCAAAAAGTATGATCCAGGATGTAAACCTGATTGTATTCCAGAATATGGAAATTGTCCTGAAACATGTCCTCCAGGTAGACCAAATTGCATTTACATGATTCCATCAGATTACGAACCAACTTCACCTCAAATCGTTGAATGCCACAGGAATGATCTTACTTGCAGACCAGATTGCAGCTTCAAAAGAGGAGAATGTCCCTTGTTCTGTGAACCTAGTAAACCACATTGTGTTATTAAAGTACCAGAAGGAGAAGCTCCGGAAGAGGCATTACCAACGTATGTAATTTGCGAAAGCGATGATCCAGATTGTGAACCTGACTGTGATCCAAAGAGAGGAAATTGTCCGAGGACTTGTAAGAAATATGAAACTAGTTGTGTTGTACATATTACTCCTCAATACGAAGACTGTGATCCAATGAATCCTGAATGTCCGATTGATTGTGATTCTCATGATATAAATTGTCTCGATCATAAACCTGACAAGAGCAAAATTTCTATCTTTGTTAAATGTAAAAAGTATGATCCAGAATGCAGACCTGACTGTATTCCAGAATATGGAAATTGTCCTGAAAAGTGTCCACCAGGTAGACCAAATTGTATTTACATGATTCCATCAGATTACGAACCAACTTCACCTCAATTCGATGAATGCCACAGGAATGATCCTATTTGCAAACCAGATTGTAGCTTCCAAAGAGGAGAATGTCCCATACTCTGCAAACCTAGTAAACCACATTGTGTTATTAAAGTACCAGAGGGAGAAGCTCCGGAAGAGGCATTACCTACGTATGTTATTTGTGAAAACGAAGATCCAGATTGTGAACCTGACTGTGATCCAAAGAGAGGAAATTGTCCGAGGACTTGTAAAAAATATGAAACCAGTTGTGTTGTATACATTACTCCTCAATACGAAGATTGTGATCCAATGAATCCTGAATGTCCGATTGATTGTGATCCTCATGATATAAATTGTCTGGATCATAAACCTGACAAGAGCAAAATTTCTATCTTTGTTAAATGTAAAAAGTATGATCCAGAATGCAGACCTGATTGTATTCCAGAATATGGAAATTGTCCTGAAACATGTCCTCCAGGTAGACCAAATTGTATTTACAAGATTCCATCAGATTACGAACCGACTTCACCTCAAATCGTCGAATGCCACAGGAATGATCCTACTTGTAGGCCAGATTGCAGCTTCAAAAGTGGAGATTGTGCATACTTCTGTGTTCCCAGTGGACCACATTGCATTATTAAGGTACCAGAGGGAGAAGCACCTGAAGAGGCGTTACCAACGTATGTAATTTGTGAAAGTGATGATCCAGATTGTGAACCAGATTGTGATCCAAAAAGAGGCGATTGTCCGAGGACTTGCAAGAAATATGAAACCAGTTGTGTTGTATACATTACACCTCAATACGAAGACTGTGACCCATTGAATCCTGAATGTCCGATCGATTGTGATCCTCATGATAGAAATTGTCTGGAACATAAACCTGATAAGAGCAAAATTTCTATTTTTGTTAAATGCGAACAGAATGATCCATATTGCATACCTGATTGCATTCCAGAACAAGGGAATTGCCCTGAAAAGTGTCCTCCAGGTAGACCGAATTGCTATTTCAGAATTCCTGACTATAATGAGTTGCCAACACCAGATATTATCGAATGTCAAAGAAATGATCCCACTTGCATTCCTGACTGCAGCTTTAAAAGAGGAGAATGTCCACTGTTCTGTCCACCCAGTGACTATCATTGTGTTATCAGAGTTCCTGAAGGAGAAGCTCCTGAAGAAGCTCTACCTACGTTCGTAATTTGCGACAGGGATGATCCTTACTGTAAACCAATTTGTGATCCGGAAAGCGGAGATTGCCCAAGGACTTGCAAGAAATTGGAATTGTCATGTGTAGTTGCAATACCGCCGCAGTACGTAAAAGAATGTGATCCTCATGACAGAACGTGTTTAAAGTATAAACCGGATAAGTCCCATATTGCTACTTTCGTTAAATGTAAACGTTACGACTACAACTGCAAACCGGATTGTATACCGGATAGAGGAAATTGCCCAGAGCAGTGTCCTCCAGGATATCCGGACTGCGTCTACAAAATACCAAGCGATTATGAACCCAGCTCTCCCGAGTTCGTTGAATGTAATAAACATGACTTAAGTTGTACTCCAGACTGCAGTTTCGCGAGAGGAGAATGTCCAATGTTCTGTCCACCGAGTGACGTACATTGCGTTATCACAGTTCCGGAAGGTGAGGCTCCTGAAAATGCTTTACCTACTTTCGTAACCTGTGAAACGGACGACGAGTTTTGTGATCCTGACTGCAAACCAAATATAGTAGGAGATTGTCCTAAAACGTGCAAGAAATATGAACCGAACTGCGTACTCAATATACCGTCGCCCTACCAAGATTGTGAACCGCAAGATCGCCTCTGCTTGTCATACAAACCTAAACCTGAAAGAGCCAAGCTTAGTGTCTTCATTAAATGCAGGAAGTTCGATCCAGACTGTAGACCCGACTGTGATCCTCAACAGAATAATTGTCCAAAATATTGTCCTTCGGCTAGACCAGATTGCATCTACCGTATTCCGAACAATTATAAACCGAATTCGCCGCAATTAATTGCATGCAAGAAGAACGATCCAAAATGTATTCCGGATTGTTATCCAAAACTTAACGATTGTCCATCGAAGCCGTGTCCACCGAGCGATCCACACTGCGTGATTCGTCTTCCCGAAGATGAAATAACGGAAGACGTTTTACCCGATTTTATGGAATGCGATTACGAGGAAGACGCTGATTGTCCAATTGACTGCAATCCCAAAAAGAACAACTGTCCATTGACTTGTCCGAATAATGAACAGAGATGCACGTTGCGCATTCCTCCGCAGCTCGACTGCGATCCTCTTGATACATCCTGCTTGGCACCGAAACCCAAACGAGCCAAAATTGCCATCTTCGTTAAATGTAAGAAGTTCGATCCAGATTGTAGACCGGATTGTAATCCAGATCTTGACAATTGTCCTGAATCATGTCCTCCGGGAAGACCAGACTGCGTCTATCGTATTCCGAACGATTACAAACTGAATTCACCGCAAATACTTGCATGCAAGAAAAACGATCCAAATTGTATTCCTGATTGTCATCCGAAACTTAACGATTGTCCATCGAAGCCGTGTCCACCGAGCGATCCACACTGCGTGATTCGTCTTCCCGAAGATGAAATAACGGAAGACGTTTTACCCGATTTTATGGAGTGCGATTACGAGGAAGACGATGATTGTCAAATTGACTGCGATCCTAAAAAGAACAACTGTCCGTTCACTTGTCCGCATTATAGACCAGGATGCACGCTTCGCATTCCTCCGCAGAACAAAGATTGCAATCCGAATGATCCGGACTGTCCGATCGAGTGCGATCCGAATGATTTAGAATGTCTTAAATATAAGCCGGATAAATCGAAGATCGCTGTTTTCGTTAAATGCGAAAGATTCGATCCGAGCTGCAGACCTGATTGCGAGCCGAAGAGAGGCGATTGCCCGAAAATGTGTCCACCGCATAAACCTAACTGCATTTACAAAATCCCGAGTGACTTCCCGTACAACAAACCAAGGGTAAGGGAATGCTCAGAATATGATGCACACTGCGAACCTGACTGTTATCCAGAGAACAGAGATTGTCCACTGTTTTGTCCTCCGTACGACATGGAATGCGAAATTGTGGTACCGGCAGGATCCAATTTGCAATTGCCGACTGTGAACGAATGCAGGAAGGAGGATACCAAGTGTCAAATCGATTGCATTCCAGAAAATCACTATTGTCCAATGGAATGTCCGAAGTTTCTTTCGAATTGCGTCATCAATATTCCTCCTCAATTTGATGGTAAATATAAGAGCAAGCCGACCAAAGGAGCGGAATGCGATCCAAGTGATAGGCAATGCAAGCTTTTCAAGAAACCTGACAAGGCCAAGGTGGCGATCTTCGTGAAATGCAAGAAATACGATCCTGATTGCAGACCTGATTGTGTTCCGGAAAGCGGAGATTGTCCAAACGAATGCGAGCCAGGCAGACCGAACTGTGTTTACAATATTCCAAGTAGCTTCAAGCTGAATCCTCCACGCGTTATCGAGTGTAGAATAGGTGATCCTAACTGCATACCTGACTGTCACCTGAAGAAGGGCGATTGTCCTCTGTTCTGTCCACCGAACAACCCGAATTGCGTGATAAGAGTACCAGAGGAGGAATGGCAGAATGAGTCTGTTCCGATGTTCGTGGAATGCGAACCCGACGATGTTAATTGCGTGATAGATTGCGACCCGAAACGAGGAAATTGTCCTTCCGTTTGTCCCAAACACCAGAGGGGATGCGTGATTAAGATTCCTTCGCAATTCGTCGAAGAGTGCGATACTACGAGACCCGACTGCAATATACCGGTGTTTGTGAGGTGCGATCCGAATGACGTATTCTGCAAACCCGACTGCAATCCGAATCTTTATAATTGTCCATCGAGGTGTCCGCAAAGTAATCCACAATGCGTGTTGAAGATTCCGCATAACGCTGAATTGAAACAGCCGATTTACGAGAATTGCGAATACGGTATTGACTCGTGCACACCGGATTGCTACATGAATGATAATTCTTGTCCTCTATTTTGTCCCCCGTATGATCCTGATTGCGTGGTCATGATTCCTTATGGAGTATATGCAACGCCAGTCGAGATAGTCGAGTGCGAGCCGTTCGACGACAACTGTCAAGTGATGTGCAAAAATGTAGAGGATTGTCCGTCGCACTGTCCCGAGGACAAACCGCATTGCATAATGAAGATACCGAAACAGTTCAACTCCCACATACCCAAGTTTATGTTGTGCAGCAAGTTGGATGATAATTGCAGGATCGATTGTGATCCGGGATTGGACGACTGTCCAGACGTTTGCCCAAGGAATGAACCGAATTGTATTCTTTTAATACCGGGTAACACGGAACTAACCCATCCCGAGCTGATACCGTGCAAGGATAAGGACTTTTCATGTAAACCTGACTGCATTCCACGCAGGAACAATTGTCCGATGTATTGTCCTCCGTACAATCAACGGTGTCAATTGAAAGTACCTGAAAAGGTGATGATGAATAAACCGAAATTTGTCGTGTGCCAGTTTGGTGTCGCAGATTGCATTCCTGATTGCGATCCCCGGGAATTCAACTGTCCGGTGGTTTGTCCTAAGAACAATCCGAATTGCGTGATAAGGATTCCTCCGCAAGTCAATGTTCCGATCCCAGCGAAGGGACCAAAGAAACAACCACCGACAATCAACGTTGATTCTCCGTATGTGATATGCGATCGGTTCGATCCTTACTGCATTCCTGACTGTGATCCAAGAAATAATGGATGTGCGAATATTAAATGTCCGACGGATGATCCTAAATGCAAGATATACTTACCAAGCGATACGCTTTTGAATGCCCCAAGGTACAGCAAATGCAGGCCGAACGATTTCAGGTGTACTCCTGATTGCGATCCGAAGAAGAGAAACTGTCCCACGCAATGTCCACCCAACGATCCGGACTGTGCGTATTTGTTACCTGAGGATTTCCAAATCGCAATGCCGTCTTACGTTAACTGCGAACCGCACGATATGGATTGCATCCCAGATTGTAACCCCAAGAAGCTCAATTGTCCAATCACTTGTCCTCCGTACGCAGCTGAATGCGAATACAAGATTCCTCCGTACACGACTGTGTATGCTCCGAGTGTAGTCTCTTGTGACTACGAAGAAGATCTCGACTGCATACCAAATTGTTTCGAAGGTGATCAGTGTTCGCAGGAATGCGAATTCGTTGAACGCAATTGCGATATCAAGTTACCACCGTTCACAGTTGTTAATGTTCCTCGATTCGAGCGCTGCAAATGCGTGCCGGATTGCGATCCGCAGAGAGGAAACTGCCCGAAAGTTTGTCCACCGGGTAAACCAAACTGTACGTACAGAATACCCGATCACTCAATAATGGCAGTACCAGAACCGATCAGCTGCAGACCTTTGGATCCCAACTGCAAACCGACCTGCGATCCGCGAAAAAACACGTGTCCTTTGATCTGTCCAGCTTACGAACCGGAATGCATCGCCAAGGTTCCCAGAAGGACGATGGACGATGATTACGATGATGATGACGATGATAGCATAGAAGTGGACATTGCCATTGGGCCGATACAGAAGAGGCCGGGATTCAACGACGACAGAGGAGTATATCATCCGCCCAAGGAGAACATAGGTATTAACGTCAGGGAGAAATCGAGCGAAGAGGACAGCGAATCATCGAGCGAAGATGAAGAAAATGCGAGCGATGCGGTGCAGATCCAGATCGGTGAGAATGCACCCAAGATCAACGAAGACAATGATGCGGACATGGAAAAAGAGAATTCGGGAAGCGTCGAAGTAATGGTGGAGATTGGGAAGACGACTGAAGATGATGATAATGATAAGGAGATGGAGGAAATTCCGGTCGTCGAAGAGAAGAAGCCGAAGAAAAAGAAGAAGAAGCACCATGCGGGTAAGTTTTGATTCGCTTCAAAATTGAGATGTAAATGTTAAATTGCAAACTTTTCATTGCAGTTGTGCCATTCATGAGGACGGAAGAGCACTGCGATGACTGTCGGAATTTCTGCGTTAAGAAGATGATGAAGAAGAAAGGCGGCGTATGCATAGACGACGTCTGCTACTGCGTCATGTAATTTATTATGGGAATTGATTTAATTAATTATTGTAATTAAAGTAATTTTAAGAATACCATTACATTTTCTATCGTAACTCCAAAATAAACCTAAATAAATATGTATTCCATACATAATTATTTAAATTTCGAAAATTAAATTAAAAAGTGGACCCACAATTTTCTTTAAAATATTTGCACTCACTCGACTCCTCACACTCACACTCATTCGACTCCTTAATGGTTTTGTCTATGTGAGATTAGAAGGAAATAAAATAATTTAGTTGAAACTTTTAGAGAGGGGAGTGGAGATGTGTCAAGGGTATAAATGAGAAGATTTCCAATTAGTAAGAACTACGTTTTATTTATTGCAACTTCTTTTTTTTTGTTACCTAATTCAATTAACTGCTAGTCGTGGGATTAAAGCTGTTTTGGGGGTTTAGTAAGCCAATTAATCGTCGGGAACACTTTTACTTCCTGCAATTGCAGACTCCATCGATGCATCTTCCACCCCTGAAGCCCTTCAGCATGGCGATGCAATGGGCGGCGCAGACGGAATGGTTGACGGAACCGTAGGGCGTCGATACGCTCAATAAATCGCAGGTCACCCTTCGTTGCCTGTTGGCCCTTTCCAAGACTTGTCCTGCAATAAAAGAAGCGTGGAGCAATTAAACCGATGCCTCAAAACAGAATTATCTGAACAAGTCGAGTGGAAGCGCACAAAAAATTGAGACCCTCGAGATTTAACATGTGTAGTTGTCGAGATTAGATTAGATTATTGTTTACCTTCGGCATCTTGCTCAATCGGTCCAGCGCTCACAAAGCTGGCAACCATCAGGCACAGAGCGACCAAAGCGAAGAAGAATTTCATCTTGTCAATTTGTTTGTTTATTATCTCACTTTTTAAAAAAAAAGTCTTGATATTTCAGAGACAATCTGCGTTGTGATACTGCTTGCAAATTTGCCAACGTCCAGTATATATACGGCTCGCATCTATTCGGTGCGGTAAATCCCCAATTCCAATACTCTTAGTCTTTGCTCTTATCAGAATGAACAACGTTTTTTCCGCCAATAATCGTTGAGCCATAATTGGAATGAGCTCAACACGAAATAATAAAAATAAAATAAGTATTCACGGGGAAGCGTGCTTCGCATGGAAATGAACCTTTGTTCGTATTAATAATATTCGGTTTCGATTCGGTTTAAAAAATTATATAATTTACAGTTTTTTTTTTGCGTTCCTCAAATAGAAACGGTAATGATTGATGGTTCCGAGAAAAGCGTACATCGATCACGGTTTTCCATTTTAATTATGAATATTTATTAGCTTCGTAAAGTACAAGAACTTTTCTTATTCCTTTTGTTTAATGCTTATTGCGACTGATTTGGTTATTGCTAATTACTATGTATCTGTATCGGTTTCAAGGTTGTCAATACAAATTAGACTTTCACGTTAAATTAAATGTAAATGAAACAAATTTTAAAGATTTTTCTATTTACTAAAATTCAGTTTGTTTTGACAAAGTGAATCCGCACTATGCGAGGTATTACTGCATTCTTTGAGAACCAATATCCAGATCGAATTTATGAAATGTTAACAAAATTACGAAAATGGGATTAAAACAGAAAATGTTGAAGTTTAAATTAAGAGATTTAATAGATAATTAAATATTTCGTTAATTTTTATTATCGATTTTGGGAGATGTTTTCCCACACAGCCCGTTTCTAAACAGCAGGTTAGAGATTTCGCGTCAAGGTTATCGATAGATAATAATTTTCTTTACATATAAATAATAATATTAAAAAACCTCACAATTTTTCGTACAGTAATTAAAATTTGCATTTGCTTATACAATGGTGTTTCCATCGAGAAATCAAAGTGTTTCGCAAAAATAATAACATAAACTTATCGCTGTGTTAAATTTGGATATGTTTTTAATTTTGGGATAAATCAGTTGGAATTTCCCGTATTTTTGTTGTGGTTTCAAGATTAAATTGGTATAAAAGGGGAAGCGTTTAGATGCGTTCATCAAGAAGTATTTCGTACGGTAAACCGTGATCAGCAAAATGAAGTTCATAGTGGTTTTGGTTGCTTTCGCTTTGGCACTTAACTTGGTGGTGGGTTTTGAGGAGCCGCAGGAGATCAGCGAGATTATCTGTGAGTAAAGCGTTTGTGATTTTCGCGAGTTTTGGCGTTAATTTGGAAAACGAAAATGTTGTTTAGATGAGGGCGAGGGTTTTCTGGATGCCAGCGAGGTTGGCGGTAGGACCAAAAGGGCAGCGGTCAGTTGCAGAAAACCGCTGAGGTTAGCCTGTCTCACCAATTGCGGCAATTACAGTGGAAAGAGGGTTTGCGTCATGAGGTGCAGATGCTTCTAAAAAATCCATGATTACACCATATTTATTATAATAATTAATTCTGCAAATGCAATAAACGTAATTTTAAATTATTATTGATTTTTGATTTACCTAATACCATTCTATTAACCTAAACTTAAAGTAAACTAACTGAAATTAATAATAAACTTTTTGGTTCTTTGCAGATGTTTTCTCACGTTTCTGGGGCCCACGTTAACTCCGCGGTGACTATAGCCGCTTTAATCATGGGTAAAATAGACATAATCACTTTTCCGTTTTACATTTTGGCCCAATTCCTCGGAGCCCTCGTCGGTTACGGTCTGCTTTGGGTAAGTAACAAAAAGTTAACAAACAAAAAACAAATAACAACTTAAATCATACAGGTTTTGCTCGGATTCTATGAGGAAATTGTGCCGTCGTTATTCTGTCACACCACGATATTTATAGGAATATCCGAAGTGCAGGTATGTTTAACTATATTTAGGTAATTTAGGTAAAAAGTATGTGATTACTTTCAGGCTGTTTTCATCGAGTTCATCATAACGATGTTACTGGCTTTAGCTGTGAGCGGTTTGTGGGATGAAAAAAACGATAACAGGGGAGATTCCGTTCCAGTGAAATTAGGTCTTCTTTTGACTGGTTTGATCATTGCTGCGGCTCCATTCACTGGAGCAAGTTTGAACTCTTTCAGATCACTTGCACCGGCCATATTTTATAATGAATGGGAACACCACTGGGTAAATACATTTTAATTACTTTTAATTACGTCCAGAAAATAAGTTCCAATACTATAAGTTTCATAAAAAATCCAATAAACAAGACTTTAAAAATATCAATTTATAATTTGAAAAGTTACAAACGTAAAGTATGTTATATATTTGTAAAAAATTTCATCTTCTCAAATATTTCAACTTTTCTTAAATTTCAATTCAATATTTAAGATAATTTTTGGATATTTACATGTTATTTTAATAAATTTGAACCAATTAATTAGAAATTGAATTTAATTTTGTTAACAAATCCAGAAAGTAAGTTCCAATTTTTTAGTAATATCCAATTTTTTATGCAAATTAAAATTTTGATTAATTGAAATTAAAATTTCTTTTTATACTATAAGTTTTATAAAATATTCAATATTTAAGACTTTATATATTTATAATTTGAGAAGTTGGGAAATTAAGTTACATGTTTGTAAAAATAGAAAAGTTTTCGTTCTCATCTACAGATTTTGCGAATTCGAACAACATTCAGAATGTAAATTCAATTTGACTTTATTCACAAGAAATTTTAATAAATAAATCAGAAATTTACACTTAATTAATTAATTTGTGTTTCTTCACAAACATATTTCAACTTTTCTTAAATAAAAAAAGTTTCAATCCAATATTTAAAACTTTCAAAAAATAATTTTAATATTCATCGATATTTACATAATCGTAATGCAATTTTAATAAATTCGAACCAATTAATTAGAAATTTAATTTTGTTAACAAATCCAGAAAGTAAGTTATATTTTCTTAGTCATAGACAAATTTTCATCCTAATTAAATTTGAATTAATTTTAAGATTAATTTTGTAAAAAAATAGAGAAATTAAGTTCCAAATTCGCGATTTTTTCATACATAAGATTACTTAAAATTATATTATTTTTTTTGTTAAAAAAAATCCAGAAAATAAGTTCCGATTTCTTAGTCACGTGCAAATTAAATTTGAATGAATTTAAACCAATCAAATTAATGATTAATCAAAATTTACAAATCCAGAAATTCTAATTTTCCAGCAAATGCTAAATTTTATTTGAACTTTAAATAAAATTAATATTTATTATGTAACAAATCCAAATATAAAATGTTTCTTCGTGTATGTAAATGTATAATTAATCGGAACTTACTTTGTAGATATTTATAATGTGATTATATTTTCAGATCTACTGGGTTGGTCCAAATCTCGGTGGAGCTTTCGGAGCTTTGATCTACAGATTCCTGATACAGTCGAAATAGACTTGTGAAGAATCCATCGAACACAATAAAGTTGTTTACTGTTTACGATAGATGTTTTTGTTGTCCCATTTCGGTTGCATCCAATTGCTTCCCTTTCGTTTTCGCTTCGCGTGTTTCCAACTTTCTTGATTAATTTATATGCAATACATTAGCCCTCCAACCCTTCGATCCCGTAATTATACGGAAAATGCGGCAGCGGCAGAATGATAAATTTGCATTTCTTTATTTCGGGCCTCCTCATACTCCCCAAGGATAATTAAAATACTAAATAGCTAAAACCGTTTTAGGGTCAAGGTTAATGTTAAACACTTTCGCCAATTTCGTACAAGAATAGCCACACTCTTTATTATTCATTTTTACAATGCAATTATTAATTCGAAGGAAAATTTTAAAAACTTTTAGTTCAGATGCATCATGAATTATCTTCATAATTGTATAAGCGAATTGGGTGTAAAAATTGATGGAATTAATTATGTCAAAGTGCAGATGCATCATGAATTATCTTCATAATTGTATAAGCGAATTGGGTGTAAGTTACAACCAGCGTAAACATAATTAATTATATTACAAAGTCAATATTTAAACAGCGAAAATATATGTGCACGCTTTTGTACTTAAAGCGTGCAAAATGAATTACAACAACATTTTCTTTTTAGTTAAACAGAAGTAATTAATGATAATTAGCTTTCTGCATTTTAATCTAAGAATCATTATTATATATTTAATTACAGTAATGTTTAAAATAAATAAACTTTAAATTTTATATTATTTTATCGCATTTTAAAATCCGAATCGGACACGGGAAATAGTTTAAAAAATGGAAAAAGTTTACGTTATTTTGTTGTAGTTGATATAAATAATCGTTTCATAATTGATTTGCTCGACACGCGATCACTTTTTAACAGTAATTATAGATTCATATATTTTTTTTAAAACATTTACATTTAAAAAGTGTTATTTACTTTTGTTATTGTTTATATTCGTCCGATCCAAATCGCATTTCTCTTTCTCTTTGTTAAACGAACAACGTTCGTGTTGCTGGTAAACCGCATAATATGTAAATAATTAATAATTGCACGCTTTTCTCTCTTTGAAATCATCAGTTTGGATTGCAATTTTATGTATTTTTTTCAATCAAAAATAACAACAATAAACTTGAAAATGTACACAAAAAATTGTAATAATCGAATAGAAAGACAACAATAATCAAAAACTATTCAATATTTCCTTGAATTAAGATTCGAAGAATGCACAATACATCAATTTTTATAAATAGTTGGGCGGATATATCCGCCATGTTTTTTGCATTATTTTTTTATTTGTTAATACAATTACTTGTTACCGTAATCTATCTATTCAATTATTTAATGTATTAATGATTTTAAAGTGAATAAATTAATTAGTTTTGTATACAAAAATTAATAATTTCGGTTTACTTTTTACATTGATTTTGAACGATTCGGTTAGCCAATTTTCATTATTTCATATAACCTCAATATGACGGCTCTGCAATCAATTTTCATAAGTATGGACTATATAAATGGTTGGGCGGATATATCCGCCTCGTGTTTTTTTCAGTTTTTCGCATAATTTTGGATTTGTTAATACAATTACTTGTTACCGTAATCTATCTATTAAATTATTTCATGTATTAATATTTGTAAAGTGAATATATTAATTAGTTTTGTATACAAAAATTAATAATTTCGGTTTACTTTTTATATTGATTTTGAACGATTCGCTTACCCCATGTTTCAAAAAAGATTTTTTACGTGAATTACTGTTCTAAAAACTTAAATAAACAATTTAATTGGATATTTAAATAATATAGTTATGTGATATTCGAAGAATGCATTTAATGAAATGTTGGATATTTAGCTTTCGTTGATGAATTAGAAAGTGCGAATTTCACTGTAACAAATCAAAATATAAAGCAAATGATGTTCAACAATCAAAGTTATCAGCAAAAATAGTTGGTGAGTAATGATGCATTGGTAATCAAGTTCTACAACATTAAACATTTATTTGTTTATTTGTTTATTTACTGTAGCTCTTGGCTTTCTTTTGCACCTTCTCTTTCGGTTTATCTCTTTTTGTGTATGTGCGAGTAATTGGAGTAGCGGTGTTACGGCGATAGCGTGGAAAAACAGTGAGGTAATGAGTGTCGTTCGTACACCCTCGAAGCACGCGGAAGCTTTACGCAGTTTCCAGTGTGCAACCACTTAGTGAAGAAGCCGCAGCAGCAACGGCAACCCCCGTTCCTCCGACATCAAGTAAGTAAAGTTACGCATTTAATTGCGGCATACAAATTACAGCGACTAAGGATTCAGTTAATTACATCTGCACTTAAACGAAGTCGTGCTCGACTTTATGAATGGTATTTGCTGAAAGAAACTGGTAAGGGTAACATTCATTTTTCACCCGTAAAAAACGCAACAAAATTGTAATAATTTCTTGCATTATTTCAGAATATAAATTTATTTTTATTAGAAATCAATAATTTCATTTAATAAAGTATAAATTCATCAATTTTTTAAATATTAACAACAACATATTTTCAGCTGCATTTCCAATAAATAATATTCAATTTCTTTATAATTTAATTAATAATCTTTTACAATGTCATCAACATATTACTTTTGAACAATTAATAAATAAAAATAAAAGATTTCAAATTAAAATTCTACAAAAAAACTATTTTTATCTGTTTGAAAGTAAAAATAATGTAGACTTTATTTTCTCATCAAAATCAATAATTTCATTAAACAAAGAGTTAAAAATCAACTAATTTCATTATAAAACGAAATTTATTTTTATCTATATTTCCATCAGTTAATTTATTTCTAATTTCTTACTACTTTAATTAAAGATCATAATAATAAGTATAAAATATTGTTTTCTTCATTATAAAAATTTCAAGTTTATTCATGTTTCGAAACAACAATTTAATCAATTATGAAATCCAAATCCGACAAATAATTGATGCTTAATTGCTCGCTACTTCAATGTAACGCTAATTATTTACATAATTATTGCAATTAAAATTGTAATTTTTTCTCAAAAAAATAAATTTGAAAATAAGAAAATTTGAAATTTAGGTTTTACTAAAGTTGATTTATTTTCTTTAAATCATCTATAAACTGCACTATTGTTTCTAACAGACAATTAATTTGAAATTACCTACAATTATAATAATGAGAAGTTTATTTTTTAAATATTATTTTTGTAAGGAAATGATAAATAATAAAACGAAATTTGTTATTGTATTTAAAGACTGAAAGGAAATTGTATGTTTTTTTTTCGAAATAATAATAGATAGAATTTAAACAATTTCATTACCTTCCCGTTCCCATGTCCCTGAATAACGAACATGAATAGACAAAACTAATTTGTTTATTTTCTCAATTTTTTTAATTTTTTCGGTGTTCGTTTTCGAATTTTGTACACGCGAATTGTATAAGGAATGTTGCGACCTCACACACACATATGTAATCCGGCTTTAATGATGAGCCTTAATCCGAGATAATTTCATTGTAATATCAAAGCAAACATCAATCTTCGTTCCATGTTTCCATCATTTGTGGTTTTGCGGTTTTCGCGTCCGGTGGCAGTTTAGTACGAAAGATTTGTTAAGTTATAAGTTTTACATTTATATAATCAATCGGAAGCTGTAGGTGAGTCACTAAGTATTACTTAAAATCTTACCTTTGTACTATTTATTTCAATCAATTTTTAATAAAAAAAAAATCAATTATTTCATTGTATTTATAAATTGAAATTATTATTTTTAAAACTAAAATATTATTATTGAAATTTAGATTTTATTGATTGATTCAATTAAGAGATAAAAAAATGATTATTAGAATATATTTAAAAAGTTGTTTTTTTTCAGTAAATATTTTTAAAAGAAAATCGAATATTTTATTTATAAATCGAAAGATTAACAGAAATATGTTTTTTTTTTAATAACATAGCATAAAATATTTTGGTGAGTCATCAAGATTATTAGCAATCATTATTATTTCAATTGCAAATGTAAAAATATTTTTACTATTTTCAATGAAAAATATATTAATTATAAAGATTGATTTTTTGAAAAAAAAAACTATTTATTTCAAGAATGGCTGAAATATATTTTATTGTAGAAAGATTAATTATTAAATAATAACCTTGAAATTAAGACAAGACAAATGTTAGAAAGTATCAGTAAGATTATTACTAGTATATTTACATTTTCCAAAATTAATATTATTTTTTTTTTAATATTAACAAAAAGTTTAATTATTATATAATAATCATTACATTTATTGCAAAATTTGTTTAATTACAAAAATAGATTATTTCTAGTATTTTTATTAACTTACATTGGTCAAAATAAACATTTACGAAACAGAAATAAAAAGTTTAATTATTATATAATAATTGTCGAATTTATTACAAGATTTGCTTAATTTAGAAAATAAATATTATATATTTGTCTTATAGAAAGTATCAGTAAGTTACTTGTATTTTCATTTAGTTATTTTTTTTAATATTAATATTTTTTTTCCCATTTTTTTTAATAGTAAAAAACAGTAAATATTTTAATTATTATATAACAATTATCAAACTTCTTGTAAGATGTGTTTAATTTAGAAAATAAATATTTAGTATTTATAAAAAGCATCAGTGAGTCAATAAGATTATTTCAAGTGGAGATTAAATATTGATGTTTATTTTAATGAGTTTTGTTTGCTCAATATTACTACCAATTCAAAATCGACTTTTTACATAATACTTTAAGATTTGTTATATTTTTACATAATTATATTCAGAGTATTTACAAATTATTCATATAAATAATAAATATTTTATTTGAAACTTTTATACTTTTCGTATAAGTATTTAGTGTAGAACATTTTGATGAGTCAATTACAGGTAAATATTATGAATATAAAAATTAAATATTTATATTTAAAGTATAAAATAAACAAATATTGTTTAAAATTTAATTATTTAAATATTTACTTATAAATTTAATTATAAATAATTCATTAGTAAAAAAATAAATTAGATTTTCCGAATTTGTACTTAAATATCTTAAGAATAATCGATCGTATTTAAACAGTTTGGTCTATAAATAATGCAGTAGCTTTCGTCTTTGCATAACTTTATATAAGTGGACTAATCAACAAATTATATAATTTATAAGAAATCTACAAAAAACTATGTGAATTATTTTTTAAAACATTTTATTAAATTTAAAAAAAAATCCCATTCAAATAATGTTGCTTAACTTTTCAAGAATATATGTACAAAATTTGATTTTTATTATTATGCTACTAAGTAAAGATTTTTAATTATTTAAAAACTAAAGGAACAATTTCTAAATAGTAATTAAAATCATGCTAAAATATACAAATTATAAATAAGTAGATGGGAAGAAAGTTTTTAAAATTTGAAAAATATTAAGACATAAAAATAAAATACATTCAAAGAAACTTAATTTCCATAATCTAATGAAGATTAAAGCAATTCTGCTTATAATATTATGCAGAAACCAGTATCATCAGATTCTGCAATCAATAACATGATGTAATGTAAACGATAAACAGGAATAAATTATTCGTTTTTAATAATTCATTAAAAAAAATAAAATGAATTAGCTTGCATTTTTCAATTCAATTACCTTCATCTAAGGTGTTTAATTACGATCTTAATTAACGGAGAAAGTAAATTTCTATAATGTTCGTGCATTATTTTTACAACATTGTTTTAATAATAATTACACACTAATTATTTAACAAAATAGAGTATTTCTCGTTTTCCTTCAATTACATAAATTCCATTTACAAAATTTATGTAATATTCAAAGTGCAAATTTGCTTGTTTACTCATATTACTAGTAACGTAATCAACATTGAAATATAAATAATTAGAGACAATTTATTTTCTTTAATAAAATTTACAAGTTCCTTATTACACAATTTAATTAAATATTTGCCTAATTTCAATTTGAATTAAATATCTTTATAAAATAATTAAATTGTTCTTGAGGATAACAATTAATTAAATTAAAATAATGTATGCAACCAAATGTGCATATTTGAATCGATTATAAATAGATTGAAATATAATTCAATTATCGTGCACTTCGTTTCGCTTTGTTTATTTGAAATGAAGTCGATATATTTGTTATTCTGATTGAATTAATAAGTCGATGTTAAAGGATTTGCAAGAAAACAGTAAAATTAATTCTGTTTGTTTTTAACTTACAATATTTACCTTTCGTCTCAGCATTCAATAACAATTTGTTAATTCCAAAACGATTTTTAAAAAAAATTAGAAAATTGTACTATTATAAATTATTTTGGAATGTTTATTACGATAAGCGTTACGTAATCGACGAGTGTATTTTGTTGGACTTATCTCGAGCGAACGGAAAGATTCCAGATTTTATTTATATTTTCACATTCAGTTTTTCATCTCGGATTACAATTGCAAATCTATGTGAGTTGTAATGCGTTGTGCAAATAGGAATTTGAATTTTGCGGTGGTGCGCGTTTCAGTCGCAATGGCATTCGCGTACGAAACTAAATTTAGAATGAAGATTCTGATTTTTGCGAAATGCCGCAATCTATTCATAATTTGATCTCCAAAAAAGATTTTTTAGATTAAGATTATAAAAATTTCATAATCACATTAATTGGAACAGAAATATAAGATATTTTACTGAAATTTACTAAATTATTTTAATATTATTTTCCTTCATTTCTAAAAAATTAAATTATATTATTGTGTACTAATTGAGTAAACTTCATTACTTCATAAATATATTTACCTATTTTCTAAATATTTAGAGAGAATGCTATCTTTTTCATCAGTTTTTAGAAATTAAATTCTCAAATTTTAATGCTGTTCTATTTTGTAAACTAATTTTTAAATTTTGTAGTAATTACTTTAACTTCAGATTTATATAATCTTATAAATGCTTAGAGAGAATTTACAGATTTTTTAAAATTATTTTTTAATGCTGATTTTAGTGAAATTTATTAATTTATTTTAATTCTGATTTTCATCAACTGTAAAGCTGAATTTATTAATTAGAAAGTTTACAATTAACAGCTTAATTAAATGTTATATAATTAACTTGTAAAATATTTACATTAAAATAGAAAAATATGGAATGAAATTAGTGATTGATTAATGTGTCTACCTTTTGGTTTCAGGAGTTGTGAAAGAAAATCCTTCAAGATATCGAGCATAGTGTTCAAGATGGAGAGCCAGAATGGCGGCGGGGTGTCGGTTTCCGTTTTTCCGACGTTTCAGCACATGGCGACAGATGTGAAAAGCGAGGCCGGAGTTCACGAGGATTGCGATAAAACCAAAAGTGCCGAAGGTTAGAGCAGAAAATCGTAAAATTATCGATTGCCGGACAATTGACTGTACTAACAAATTAAAATTGCACATAGCTTGTTGAAGATACAAAGAAAACACGAGAAAATTCAATAAACGATCTGCTAATACAAGAACATTACACAGTTTATAAAAGTAATTATCATTTTAATTCACTTACATTTTTTTTTTAATCTCAAAGTTACTTTCACAAATCCCTTAATTATAACTTAACATAAGCTATAGTTTAGATATAAGAAATCTTAAATCTGGAGATAAAACTTAATTAATAAAATTATTATTTAAATTTGTAATTACTTTAATATTATTTTTATTACTTATGTTAAACTGTTATTATTATTGTTTACAAATGTATCAATTTTTATTTTTTCAATAATGTCATAAAAGAACCGTTACGGTTTCATTCTTAAATAACTTTTAACTGAAGTAATTTATCTAAATATTTTATTCATCAATAGATTATATAATATTATAAATTATATTTTATATAAAATAATTAATATTATTTTCATAATTAATAGAATAATCAGTTTTCTTTTCGAAAGACCAAATCCAAAAAAATATCTTAGTTTTCTTAATTTTTTATTTGATAAAATTTTAATTATAATATTTACATAGAATTTTAACAGAAATTAAATAGCGGTAAAATAAAATATTAATACTTCTTTTTTAACAATTATTATTTTTTATTTAATTAAACCTTAAAATTCTAAACTTTATTAATTATTAATTACAAAAATATCTAAAACATTATTATTTAGTAATGAATAATTGCTGATTTTAAATGGTGTATCAAAACAAATATATTACAAAAAAAGCAATAATTCATAAGAAAATTTTTAATATTTAAAAATATCATAAAATTGTACAATAATTTGGAATGGAACGAACATATAAATATATTTATTTTTATTTGCAGATAATTTATGTATTTTTATTAAAATAAGCAATAATTCATAAAAAAATGTATTCATTTTCATGATTTTTAAAATAGTTTTATTGTAAAGAAAAAGGATTTATTTTATTTTTAAAATAATCTTCAATAAAGTAACAGAAAAATGTAATCTAATTACGTTGTTAAACGTAAGTAAATGAATTTAATTATATATTATTATTAACATTTTTTTTTCAATTATCCTTCACCAACAAAAATCATGTTTATTTATGTTCAAGATTTACTAAAAACACTTAAGTTATACAAATAATTATCATTCTAGTCTATTAATTAATTAGGTTTTCTAATAATACTCTTTTTGTTTGGAACACACCAATTAATAACATCTCCCGTTTTTTTTTTTAAATTTATGTCAACATTAATTGGATTTTAAACTGAAACCAACAAAAATTATCATTCAAAGTAAAATTATTATTTGATAAATAAAAGTCATACCTTATCGTTATATGTTATATTTTCAAATGCACGCTTGTTGCTTAGGCTTTTGCAAGTTTTTTTGTCTAATGATTGGTGACAAATCATATTAACATTCAGATTTAAATATTCTGTAAAGGTTATCGATGATAAGAAAAATATTATCATTCAGAAATTAAAAATAATATTTTTTTTTGAATATTTCAATTTATACCTTTAATATAATTACTAAATGCTTTCAGATTTCAAAAATGTTTCTATAGAATACATTTATTAAAAATATTAAAAAATAAAGCGAATTAATATTATTACAAAAATCTGGATTTTACACAATTATTGCCCGAAATCTTATTTTAAATAATAAATAAAATTATTTTATATTCTTACACAAAAATATCGTCTGTATTTTTAAAACCTAGGCTAAAAGAAAAACATGAAAATAGTGGAAACAAGGCTGAAAAATATTTTTTTAATATCAGAATTACTGAATGCATTTTCAGATGTTTTTATAAAATAAATTTATTTAAGGTTATTAATATATTTAAATTTCGACTAATTAAAAGAAAATATTTAATATGTGGCTGAAAAAATAAATTTTAACACAAAAATTACTAAAATTTTTGCACGAAAATGCATTTCATTAATTCATTAAAAGCATTACTTAAAAAAATGTCGTTTTATACCTTAAAAGTTTACTTTTAATGGTCGAATCATATAATGCCAAATTAAAGAAAATAAATAATTGGACATTAATTATTTAATTGCTATAAATTTAATTGTTGCTAAGGTAACAAAAATATTTGTAATAATTAATATTCAAAACATAACTGTTATTTATAGACTAAACTGTTAAAATATGATCGATTATTAAGATATTTAAGTGCAAATTCGGAAAATTTATGTTTTTACTAATGAATTATTTATAACTAAATTAAGTAAATATTTACACTTTAAATTTGAATGTTAAGAATGTTAATTGCTTTGATTTTGTTTGTTGCTAAAGTAACAAATATTTGTAATAATTATTATTCAAAACAAAACTGCCATTTTTATTAATCAACAGTTATTATCGCATCACCATGGTGATGATATGTCATAATTGAAGTAAAGTTTGGTGGTGTTTTTTGAGTGTTTGAAGGAATAAAATTGCTGGAAATGTTTCGCGCTGATGCTTGGATAATTGGCGGTCGGCGCTTGTTCTTTGAAGTCGAAATTTCAGTGCCGTTTTGGCTCTGCTATGGAAGAAATGGAAAGCACGTTGTTTACAAATGGTAAATATCAAATCTATATATAAATGTGTGTCTCTCGAACAGGTAGACGATTTCACACAATCGAATGTTTAATTCGATGGACGTAAGGGACGTAGTTCGCGTTTGTATCTCTCTGGAGTTGTCTATGTTTGTGAGTATGTGTATTTCTGTATTTTAATCAAGGAGTTAGTTCGGACTATGCCTATAGCGACCATAGTCCATTTGTACGAGTCTTTCCTCAAGTCACGACTCATTCGTTTTTCGCGCTCAGTCCAGAACGGACCTAGTCAACTTTCCCAGTGAGAGATCAAGACCAGAGACCAAGAGCATTCAAGTTACCGACCATGGCCAAAATGGGTATGTTCAAGAGCGAAATACCAATTACCACATTATCTAACATTTCCAACAAAAATTTCGATTAAAAAAAAATTCACTCAAAATTCTACTAATAGAGTAAACTAAAAGAGTGTTTATACTTTTTCGCTTTCAAAATAAACTAAAATTACAAAAGTAAGTAATTTTCGCTCAAAATTCGTAAAAACTTGAAGTAAACTAAAATATTCGCTTTCCAAATAAAGTAAAATTACAAAATTAAATGTTATTACATAACACTTCGTTTATTATCAGCAAAGTGTTATCATTAAAAATAATGCGTATTGAAAATAAAATTGGATTTACGTGTCCGTTTAAATCCAAGCTATTAACACAATTTTTTTATATTTAATTGTTTGCACGCAATTAAATAAATGTATCCTGTAAAACTTACTGATCACATTTTTTTTTCTTGTGAAAATAAGTAGCAAATAATTACGTTTTAATAACTAACTAAGCGTAATTACGTTTCTTTAAATAAGTTTTCCGTGTTTTTTAAAAAATATCTAATTTCTTGTTTATTTTTTGCATCATTATTATCATCTCGTAATAGAAAATTCAATTTTTGAAAATATGTTTAATAATTTTTGATGGGAAATTTGCTGATTTTTTAATTTTGTATTTTTATTATTACAATTTCTACAACTAAATTATTAGAAAATACGAAGATTTTAATGATTTTAATTAATTTTCATTCATTATTTTAACAACTTTATGGTAAAATAATTGATAAATATTTATGTCTAATGCGATTTAATTCAGTTTTAATTTAAATAAAATTTATTGAAAATGTTATAATAATTACTAAAATTCACGCAAAAATATTATACGTTTTCAGTTATGTACTGAATTTTTTCGGAAATATTATGAAAAATATTAATAAATAAGATTAAAAATTATCGAAGAAAATTATTATTATTTCTTTCAAAATTACGGGAAAATTTTATAATAATTGGTTGAATTAACATAAAGGAAAAACTATTTCTGAAGATTTGAATGAAGAAAATTGGGTACGTTTTCAATGAAAAGGAGCGTTTTCGTTTTTTTTTTTAAATTGCATTTAGAAGATTCAATGTGTGAGCAGATTTATCGAATCCAATTTTAATATTTGGCGCTCGAAAATAATGTTTTTCGAATTGAAAATAGTTCGACTATTTTCGAGCGATTTTTCACACGCGTTTTGCGTCGGCCAATTTGGAATGGACGTGTATTTTTAAACAAATCGCATACATACACACAAAAAGCGTAAGTGCAGAACGTTTTCGACTTCTTGAATTCTTATTCAAATACCAGGCAACGTTTTACGTCCGAGTTTCAATGGCTTTCCAACCTTTCCAGTACGCTCAGCGACTTCATTTGAATACATTACCTCGCTGGATGCAAATACGTGTTGATATCGAACAAACTTACGCAAGTCCAAATGATTTGCATTGATTAGAATACTTAGATAACAATACGTAGATTTATCTGCATGCAACTAATTTCAATAAACAATTCTTAACAAATGTTAAGTTTGTACCTGGTCCAAACTTTATCAAATATTTTTAAATGTTAAGTTTGAAATTAAAGTTGAAACTAAATTTATTATTTATTAAGTATAGATTTGAGCATTTGTTAATCAAGGTCACGTTTTACGACTTTTTAAGAAATAACTATTAAATTGAAAGATTGAATTCTTATAAACAAAGTAGATAAAATGAGTAAATCGGATTTATATTATAAGAACTAACCATTATTATACATTTAACAGTTCTATGCTAAATGCCGGCGTTTTGTTTTTCTTGCATCGGTTATTATTGTGCGTTTCAATTACTTTAAAACTGGTTCTGAAGAACGTAAATCATTGAGTATATTTACAACTGATTAGAACTTATTCCAATCACAAAATTATTTTTAGTTATTATGAACAAGTTTATAGTAAACAAATCGTTTAATCTTGATAATATTCATGTAAAAGATTAATTAAATAATTCTAGTTGTTAGCTTCAATGCAGACATTTTTTTTGTATTATTTCTTCGCTTTAAAATAAATGTTTAGAGTAGGTAAAATGTAGATAGATCCATTGAATGTGCTTTTTTTAACTAAAAATAGCTTCTATTTTTATGTAGCGATCTTTCATCTACTGGATTGAATTCGCTTAAATATAACTGAATGTTATAAAAGTTAAACTTTTTTTTAATACTATGTAATCAAATTTAACAAAAAGTTGTTTTTTTAAACTTTAACAAATTTTACTAAAATTTGCAAAATTTATCAAACTTTAAAAAACTTTTTGTAGCTGGTCCAAACTTTATCAAATATTTTTAAACATTAGCTAATGTTACCAAATTTTATCAAATATTAACTTTAATATGTTTTAATAAACAGTATCAAAATTAATCCAACTTTACGAAAATTTTACCAAACTTTACGAAATGTTACCAAAGTTTAAAAAGCTTTTTCTTATATTAATAAATGTTGCCTAATATCATTGAAATTTACCAATGTTTACTAAATATTACCAAAGTATCAAGTCTTAGAAAACATTAACAAATGTTACCAAAATTTAAGAAATATTTCCAAAGTTTTTCAAATTTTACCAAAGTTTCTCAAACTTTACCATAGTTTTTTAAATATTACTAAATGTTACTTTTCTTCATTAAATATTACAATTTTTTACTAAATATTACCAAAATCTATTAAATATTATAAAACAATAACAAAGTTTATCAAACTTTACTTAATTTTTCAAACATTACTAAATGTTACTTACCAAACTTTATTAAATTTTACCATTTTTTACTAAATCTTACCATATTTCACCAAACCCTTTCAAGTATTAACAAATGTTACCAAATTTGATCAAACTTTACCAAATATTACTAAATGTTACCAAACTTGGTAAAATTTTACTTTATCAAATATTATAAAACTTTAGCAAATTTTATCAGACTTTACAAAATATTGCTAATATTTACCAATTATTAGTTTTAACATCTATTAATAAGTATTAAAAAATTTGATCAAACGTTTACATATAATATAACAAAATTTAAAAAAAATGTTACCAAACTTTAACTCAGTTTAAAAAATGTTATCAAGTTTTATTAAACATTATCGAAAATAAACGTAATTCGCTCCAAATCCTTCGGAAAAATTCGCGAAGTGTTAGTGATTGTATGAAGGAGTATATTATTTCTTGTTTACTTATTTACGTTTGAATAATTACTAAGTTATTTAATCGAGCAAATGCAATTGATTTCATTTCCTCTCTCTATCATCCTCGATATACGAGGAAATGTAAAATGCATAAATGTCAACACCTATGCAAATTCGATTACACAATCATCAATAAATATTGCCTCGATTACTACTATTTAGGACGGGACGTTGAGGCAATTTCCATTAAGAACGGACGCACGACGTTCCCGTTATAAAATTGGAAATCGCAAAGATCGCGTTTCAAAATTTTTCCCGTGTACAAATTCTGGTGAGGTCGCCGGGTTTATCGGCGTTAGGAAATCTCTCTGCATCTCACTCTTTCACTCTCCAACAGATTCGTATATCTATACACATTTATTTATTTCTTCACGAAATTTTTCGGTTAATTTAAACCTACTCGAACCTCTTGCCAAATAAAACCGCATTGGCAAATTATTATTTTTTTAAATATTATTCATTTTTGATTCGATCCAAATCGATGATGGATTTGATGATGATAATAGTTCAACGTGATAAATCCTTTGACCCCGGCTTTATTTTTAACCGTTGACAATCTGAACGCCTTCCGAAAAGAGCAACAAACAGCTCGGATTACGTAATTACGAAACGCGATTATCGCACATCCGTATTTTTGTTTTCTTACACTCTCTCGTTTTTTTTTTTAAAATTTAATATAAATATATTTATTTATACAAACTTTACAAAATTAAAGGACTCTGCATGCGTCGTGCTTGGATATTTTTAGACGTGCACTTGAACTAAATTTGAATAGAATAAAGGTTAAACTCGCATTTATAAATTCGAAATTTAATGCTACTACTATTTATGATTTTAATCCAATTTAATTACATTTAGATTTTGAACTGTCCGTTTGTTGGAACAGAGCAAAGTTTCTTTCGAAACACAATGAACACATTGTTGAGGATAGCCTATTTAAGACCGAGTTCCTGCTTGTAAACATAATTCAGATAATGAACGATCGAAAACAGGAAGCGCCGCGTTACGGGCAATCATCGCCGGAAAAGTCATCGTGACGAGAAAAAAAAATGAAATTGACGTAAAACATGTGTTTCAATCAATTTAATGACGTTCGAGATGATGCGTATTCTAAATATCGATTAATGCACTCAAGGCGATATGAAATTCTGTAAGTACCATTGAGTATAATTTCCGATTCATTACTTCAAAGTATTGAATCATAGAAAACATAGTTGGAATTAATCGTAAGTAATTTAAGATTTGTAATGTAAATTTACCAATAATTATAATTTATAGATTTTATACAATTAAGAAAATAATTAAAATTTTAGAAATTATGTAGAATTTTAAATTTAACGTGTTTTAAAGCACCTTTAAATTTTAAAGAAACTTCATAGCAAAATGATAATTATTGAAATATCTAATAATATCTAGCAGAAATTTCAATTTAAAGTAATTCAATATAATTAGAGACAAAATTAATACAATTTTTACGAAAAAATGTGTAAATTTTCTAAAAAAAAATATGGTTTTGATTCAATCTTGAGATACAATTAAATACGTTTGAATTAAGATTTAAATGATATTTATTTGAATTTTAATAAAAATAAAAGAAATTTGGAATATAAAAAAATAAATTGATTTTAGATGTGAAATAGGTAGAAGCAAATTTAGTTTAGAGATATTGAAGATTTTTAAATAATAAAATTGTCTTTGATTTGTTGTAGGGAAAGTAGAGATTCCGTTGGTGGAGAGGTCGTTCATGGGCAAGGCGATTGCCTACTTCTTCTCCGAGTTCTTCGCCACTTTCATCCTGGTGTTCCTAGGTTGCATGGGTTGCGTGTCGATTTCTGGAGAACCGATTCCGCACTCGCAAATCTCGTTCACATTCGGCTTAGCCGTTCTGATTTCCGTTACCGTGAGTATACTTCCTAAAAAGATAATCTCCTTTAATCTATAGGATATGATTTGGAAATTTGTTAATTTTAATTGCAGTGCTTCGCCCATTTATCCGGATCCCATTTGAATCCGATTGTGACTGTAGCCGCCGTAATCGTGGGTCGCATCCCCATCGCCATTTCGCCTGTTTACTTGTTGGGTCAAATGTTCGGAGCGGTCGGAGGATTCGGAGCTTTGATGGTAACTTTTAAGTTTAATGAATTCATCAAGAGTCTATTAACTGAAGCTTTCGTAATTTGCAGATGACGACTCCGTCTCATCTGATGGGCAACGACAAGATGATCAACGATTCCGTTTTGGGAAGCGTCAAGGTGCCGGGTGTTTGCTCTCCAGGAATCAACGCCGGTTTGACCGTGTTCCAAGGTTTCTGCGTGGAATTCATCACCAGTGCCATTTTGGCGTGGGTGTGCTGCGCCGTCTGGGACCGCAAAAACAATGACAAGCACGACTCCGTCGCCGTGCGTTTTGGCCTCGCCATCGTCGCCTTGGCAATGGCAGCCGTAAGTACACGCTCACTCTACGAGGCTGCACACCTCAGCTTCCCACTTCACTCAATAACATGCATCAGTAATCTCATTATATTTTCATGAATTTCAATTTCAACTTTCGGTAGACTTGAAAATTACAAATTACAAAAACTTATATGAAGTATTATTGCTATCTTGCTATATATGAAGTATTATTGCTATATTTTAACTTTTTAACAATTTTATCTTTCTATTAAAAAAATAAATTTTTCGAAATTTAATTAACTGAAAACTACGTAAATTAAGTAGAAAATTTCAATTATATGCTATAAAACATTTCATTTAGTTTCTACTGAAAGAAATCAGAACAAGAAAAAAAATGTTTCTATTTTAATCAATTTTGTTTGCAGTCAACACAAGTTTTAGGAATTATATAATTTTTAACGATAATTATCAGCGAATATTTGAATAATTTACAAAATCTATCAAACAATCTGTCTTCAAATTTGTAAATTTTGATATTTCAAATGTTATTTTCAGGGTTCTTACACTGGTGCCAACATGAACCCAGCCAGGAGCTTCGCCCCAGCTTTGTTCAACGGTGATTGGGGAGATCACTGGGTAAATATATCTAGCAAGAAAACTATATTTTTTTTAAGCTGAAATTATTTAACCCTTTGCGGACGGAGATTTTTTAAATACACATTTTCAACGTAAAACATGAGTAACGCCTCTATAAGAATAACGTTAAAGCTTTATAAAAAAAAGCAAAGATACATAACCGCAACTCATATTATGACATTTGACAGTTCCGTCTGGAAAAGACTAGTGGTGCCACACAAAGAGCTATCGTCAAACTAACCGTAGTTATATGTATATAAGGATAGGGCGAATATATTCGCCGCTCGTCCTCGCAGGGTTAATACTTAAATTTTACACGAAAATTTTATCAATTTTTATAATGTTATTTGCAAACTACATTAAAAAGTCCTAAAGTCAACGCGTATTAGGAGTGTTTAATGTATACTTAATAATATATATTACCTAACTTTTTAGGTTTACTGGGTTGGACCAACCCTTGGCGCAATCCTCGCCGCCGTCTTCTACAGATTCGTGTTCCAAACATCGACACCAAAGGACGATCAACCAGAAGCGATACCTTTGCGTTAATCTGCTGAAGTAGCTGTAGCATTATACACTGTACATACAAAAAAAAGATCTTAATCCCATTTATTAACCTCCTTTCACTCACCAAAAACAAAACAATATTATTCTCAATTCCTTATTTTATTTTATTTTTAATAGAAGATGAACAAACTTTATGAGCGAATGAACATACACAGATTATACACAATCGTTTCGAATGCTGCCAATTCCTGTTGTTGTTTGTTTTTTTACACACTTTAAATACTTGATGAAGGATGATTCGTTGCACACTTAAACTCAATTTTAAAACTTTATTACACTAATAATAATTAAGTTATAGAGTTATGAATTTAATATTCGTGTTTTGTTATTTTAAAACATGTATATGATACGAAAATAGTTTGTTTATAAAAAGAATTGAAATAAAACATAACAACATATTTTAATATACACATTATCTTGATTCCCAAACGGTTTTTTTAATCTATTCACATCAACAAAATATTATTTATTAATTATATAATTAATGTATGTGTAATTTTATTAATATCAATAATGCAGTATTTTATATGCAAACACTTTATGCAATCAATTAGTGAAAAAAATATAAGTTTTTAGTTTATGCAACCAAACCTACGAATATTGGTTAAAAAAATAAGTTTAGAACAAAATGGCGATGCATTTCCTTAAGTTAAATTATTATTGATTTAATTTATAAAATAATGAATGAAAATAATGAGTTTAAAAATTGTTTTATTAGTTCAGAGCTAACGAAAAGAGTTTAACGTAAATAAACAGACATTGTTTACTTTTTTTTCTAATAATATATACATTTTTCTAAGAAATCTGTAAAATATCAAAGATATTTACTAACGAAGAGACCACAGCTAAGATATTTTTATCGTTAAAATAGATTTTAAAGTAATAACTTCAAGAAAATTGAAAGAAATATAAACTAAATATGACATAAAAAATAAATTGTTAGAATTAAAGAAAAATTTAACAATTGTCAATAGATTTCTTGAATCTAAAACTGATTCAAATAAACAATTTAATTTTAAATAATACCTGATTAAATTTCAAATATTTAAATATTATAAATGCAATAATTATTAATTTATAAAAATTTGTATTTTAAAATATTTTTTTTACTTCATAAATAAATGAAAATTAATTAATACAAAATTTAAATCTAAAAATGAAATTTTTAATTATTTTATCAATTTGCATTTTATAAAATTGCAATTAACAAATTTGAGTTTAATTTATTATGAAATCAATTTATTATAAATAAATGATTATAAAATTAAATTAAATCTGTAATTTTTGTAGCTAAAATGATAACAAAATTTAATTTCAATAACATATGTTTATAAATAATCAATAATCCAATATGTTTTAGGAAGTAATCACAAATATTTGTTATGGAGATAATGTAATCAAAATGCTAATATTTGTAATAATTTTTGCTTAATTATTTTCAAGGATTTAATACTCAATCTCATTGAAAACTTGCGTTTGTAAACGTATAGTATTTGGAGATAACGTAAGGGATTTAGGATTTCCATAAATTAATCTGAATTTCAATGGGATTTTTTTCTTAATTAATTTTATCTCTGATTTTATTAATAAAATTAGGATTATCGATTTGTGTTGAATTTATGTTGTATATTTTTGATTAATTGCAGCGAATTTGTTGATTATAAATTAAATTCAAAAATATCAATCTAAGTAATCTTAATTTTAGTCTTTTTTTATCTGTTTATTTAAATTGTTCTAAAAGCACGCATAAATATTTAAAATATTGGATAGAAATCTTAAATAGACTACTTTTGTTGATTTGCGTTAGTTATTAAAGTTTTATTGGGAATATTCGATGTTTTGAGTATGCAACCGTTGGGATAGTTGCATAACTGGAAGCGTCGGATTCAAATGAGCGTCGCTCGTTTAGATGCATTCAAGCTAGGATGTTTTCTTCTTTGGGAAAAATACGTTCGGTGGAATAATTGCAGATCTGTTGAGATCCGATGATGGTCATTTTGTTCTTCGTCGTGGGGCCGCAAGCGGGAAAACAAACCCCACCGGTTTTGTTATTGATTCCGACGTCGGTTCGCGAAGGTACGTGGAGCGTACGTAGAGAGGGACACAGGACAAGTCAGGATCTAAACTGTGTGGCTGTGTACTCGTGAATCCAGTTTGTACCGAGATGGCGAGCGGTGGTGCATGTTAGAGGAGGAGAAGGAGAAGCAGAAGGAAGAGAAGCATAGCTGTGCTGTGAATGAGTGCGCCGCCGAAGAGAAGAACAGTCCATCGAGCACCGAACGTAACGGTGGATCATCGTCGGACGAAGAAGTGAAGCAGCCGTATCTCGGCCATCGTAAAGACAACCAAAAAAAAATAATACAGCAGTGCGTGTGCGAATGGTGCGGTGCATGGGCAAATCGCTTCCCATCAAAAACTACCATCACCTACAGTTCTTTCTACTGCCAAAGTGAAGCGATCCTCATCCAAATACAGAATCTCCTGGTAAGCATTAAAAAAAAATATTTAACTTACATTAATAATTAAAAAAAAAAGAGACAGAGTCTTCTGGTAAGTTTCCAGGTAGACTCATGAGTCTGTTCCAAAGACATTTTCGTATTATATTTATTATCGGTTTCTCATTCGTTAAAAGGCCCATTACGCTCGAACTCCTTCTTTCCTCCCTTTCTTGATCCAATTACATTTCGTTTCATTAGAACAATGCGAAAACTCCGTTCGGAATTAATGCGAAGACAAAAGATCTCCTCCCCTCAAAACTTGATTAAGAATAATTTCATTAAGCCGAAGTAAAATTTACAATTAACTCATTTCGCATTTTCTATTAATTCTCTCATTTTTTCGTATTACGAAAATTAAATTCTCGCAATATCATTGAAATCGTCAATAACATCTTGTTGTTAGAAAACACGCATATTTTAGCTACGATCTACTTGAACAATTTTGCAAATTTAATGTTTTTTTTTTTGTTAAAAACATTCCGTGCGAAAATTATATTATTTCCGGTATATGAAAAAGTTACAATTACGCGATTAAATCAGGATAATTATGAATTTCTATTATTTGTACCAAAAAAAAACAACAATAAACGAGAAATTATACAAATAACCGGTTTTACCAGAAAATACTGTTAAATTTTGATAATAAAAGCAGAAAAATTAAGAAAAAAAAATACTTACATTTTCAGCGCTTTAACAGGTACAATACTTACGAAGAATTCTAAATGATAAGACATTAGATATCAGAAAGAACCAGTTCTGAATAATTCAAAAATATTTTTTCATTAGTGCAAATAATTCGATTTCTTAACTCAAATTTTTATAATTATAATATTTATAAAATTATTGAAAATTTTGTTAATAATTATAATATGCTTGTTTATAAATTAAATTAGTTAATAGTTTGGTAAATACGTCTAAATTAATTAATATTAATGGATTAAATTGAAAATTAAAATAGAATTTTCTAATTAATCAAATGTAGTTTAGATTTTAATAAATCCAATATATATTTAAAGTTAAACTTTAATAAAATGTTCAAATTTAAAAAAAAAAACGTATTTCAATAAATTAACTGATTTTAATTAATCTTGCTTTCAGAATCTAATAAAGAAGTCAATAATTTGATACATATTTCGTATTTAACAAACAGTTACATTTTTATTGGTAGTTTAAATTAGTTTAATTAATAAATTCAATAAATAAACTTAATATTCTTATAATAGTATTCTTTAATAAAACATTAGTAAATTACATAAGTTTATTAAAACACTTTTAACTTTAATAATTATTAAAATATCTGTTAATTTTCTTATTAGTAGTAATTTAGTTGTTTCTTAAATGTAAAAAAGAAGTTTATTTTTTGATAAATGCTTTAACTAAAGGAAAGTTAAATATTTAACGATTTGCCAGTTAAGTCCAGTTAAATATTTAATGTTAAACTTTAGCAACACATTACTACAATATTAAATTAGTTTCATTGATTTTTGTTTGATAGAAGAGTTAAGCAGGGTAAAATATGTGATGGAATAAATACTGAACAATGTAGAAAATTGTTTGATGTTGAAATGTAAATTCATTATTTTGGACTATGTAATTACTTCAACATTCAAAGTAAATTATGATCATTATAAAGTTATGATTGTAATAATTTATAATTGATGATTAAGCATTCTTAAGAAATTCGGCTTGGGTGGTTTTGTTTACAAATCTTAAATCTCTTAAATTTATTTATATGAAAAAATACATCGATTGAGATTCTTCACATAAGTTTCTTATATGTTTATAAAAGTAATACAATTCTGCATTTTTACTTATAGATGAGATTGTTTCAATTTTAAAGTGTTTTAGTTTGGTCTTCGTGAACATCTTTTAACATTAACTTATTTAAATAACAGTTAAACTTATAATAAATTCAATTAGTCTTAAGTATTTGTTGAAATGTTAATATTTTATTAAATGCATCAAGTCTAGTTAATATTTAACGATTATCTTGAACAGAAACGATGATTACAATAAAGATTAAATTTGCTCGAAGTAGTTGTATGAAATGAATATGGATTAGTTTGTACGCCGATTGCAAATGATAAATTATTATATATTTCCATTTAGAGCTGCTCTATTTTCCTCTATAAAGTCGTTCCTGAATTGAATGGATCGTCGTTTCCATAATTAATAGGACTGGATCCGCACCGTAAGACTTGTTTTCGACGCGAGCGCGGTTTCGCTACTTCTTTTTTATTATTGTTATTTTGTATCGCCGATGAATAATAGATATTATGTAATAACTCAATTATAATTTTCGCGACCGGAATTTCAAGAAAAGCGGATAAAATATGCGTTATGTATAATAATAATAATAATAATGATGATGGTATTATTTGCGGAATGCCGCGAGAGTACATCGTTATGTTATTTGTTCGAGATGGAATTCGTCGGTGGGAATGTTCGGAATGCATCAAAGAAGATTCCAATTAGTCTAGGTCTAGTTATTTTTTGAGCGGTTCTCAAAAAAAAAATTATAAATAACAAACAAAAATGTATGAGATGTGATTCATCTCGGTTTGTGTTTATTTCTTTCTCGCTATGGATTTTTCACCCTCGGCTTAGTGGAAAATTTAGGGCCTCTCGATTTCTCTCCGAGAAAAGGGATGGGACAAGAAGGCGGCATCCGGTAAAAGGATACGAGGAATAGTACGAGGTGTAATAAAAGTCTGCTGATGCCCCTCTTTCCAGCATCTCGTATTTCACTGTTTCAGCGACCGTTCGTGAGGTCATATTTCCACGAAATCCGAATGCAGCAAAAAATATTGTCTAACGTAACATATTTACTATCATTATTATCATATTGAACTTGATATTTACTTGAATCTTATATAACCGATATTTTGTTCCTAGAAATAAACTAAAGTTAAGCATTTTGAATCGGTGACCGAAATTTATCAAGAAATAGCAATAAATGTGTATAAAGATAAACGTAAATAATAATTATATATTTTAGCTGATTAAAAAAGTGTACGTTTGATATATCATAATTTCCCAAAGTTAAGCAATTTGAATTGGTGACCAATAAATAAATATATTAGCTGATTATTTATTGATTTATTTGTCCCAAATATAAACTTACATAAAAAAATTACGTTTGATATATCACAATTTCCCAAAGTTAAGCAATTTTAATTGATGACCAATAAATAAATAAATATATTAGCTTATTATTTAATGATTTATTTGTCCCAAATATAAACTTATATAAAAAAAAATACGTTTGATATATCACAATTTCCCAAAGTTAAGCAATTTGAATTGGTGACCAATAAATAAATATATTAGCTGATTATTTATTGATTTATTTGTCCAAAATATAAACTTACATAAAAAAAATACGTTTGATATATCACAATTTCCCAAAGTTAAGCAATTTGAATTAGTGACTTAAACAATTTGAACAACTTGAAGCAATAAGTCTGTAAGGAGAAATGTACAAAAAATGTAAAGAGTACTATGAAAATAATAAAATAATTCGAAAATTATTACATGTTATTATTATTATTATTAATTTAAACGTAAATTAAATTAGTTTCAATAATTTTTGTCTGCAAAAAGTACTAAAATTTTTACTTTATTATAAATGTTTCAAGTCAAGGTAAATATTTATCAAATAATCAAAAAATATTAATTAACTCTTATATCCTAAATTTCAATTGAAATAATAAAAATGTATATTTGTAAATTTCCTAAAGTTAAACAATTTGAAATGGTGACTTTATATTTAAAGCATTAGTATTTAAGATAATACATGTCGATAATATTATACAAAAATATAATTTAATCTATTTATTGCGTAATTTAGATTATTTAATTAATATCCTATGGAATTATTTTATTACAAATATAATCAGTTGTTATTTGAAATAGAATATTTATATTTGATAATTTAAATGTTATCACAACAAAAATAATTGTAAATTGAACCTAAACATTTTTTAATGAAGAGACAAAATCAGATATGAATGAACATAGTTAAGCAATTTAGATTGGTGATCGAAACTCTATAATTAATTTGATTTCAAGGAAAATATATACATGAAACATGAATAAATGTAAATTGCATTTTCTTTTCGTATTATCTCAATCTTGTAATAAAAGTGCATGTGATAATTTAGTTTTGTGGTAATATTCACAAAAAAAGACGTGATAGAAGTTTATGTAAAGGAAGAAAGCGGTGGTTTTCGTTGAATTTGCGAGGAAACGTCGGTTCGAGGCAAATCGTTTTCGTGCAACTTGCATATCATCATTATTCGTGTGTAAATAAATAAAAAAGAATGAAAAAAAAAATATAATACGGAAACGAAATAAATAAGCATTAAGTCCAGTTATTTTTCGTTTGTTGTTCGAAATAATAATGGTGTACGCGGCGGCATTTCCTGAATCCACTTGACATGATTTTCCACCGATTTTTTCAAATTATTCATTCGGATTCTTCGCTTCTCCTTTTTTGATAGTATTTTTTTTTGTACAGGCATTAGCATACATCAATATTACGGGACTATTCAATCGTTCACTTATCTTGAAATTTATTTGTATCTGAAAACTTATTATTTCTTTAAACAATTTTACTTTTAAAACACTCAAATATTGTTTTTTTTGTATCATCATATTTTTGTTATTTTATTAAATACTAAATAATTTTCATTTAAAATACTAAAAACATTATAAATATTATACTGTAAAAATGAGAAATATTCTTTTACTAATCAATTTTTTTCTGTATTTATTTTAAAAATTTTTGATATTTTACAAATCAAATTTTGTGTAGTTTTGGTAATAATTTTCATTTAAAATACTAAAAACATTATAAATATTTGTATTAACTTATATATTTTGCTGTAAAAATGAGAAATATTCTCTTATTAATTTTTTTTTTCTGTATTTATTTCAAGAATTTTCCAATAAATCAAAATTTTTGATATTTTACAAATCAAATTTTGTATATTTTTAGTAATAATTTTCATTTAAAATACTAAAAACATGATAAATATTTGTATTAACTCATATATTAGTATAAAAATTATTTCAACAATTTTCCTTAAAAAAATTCAATTTTTGTTATTTTACAAATCAATTTTTTTCTTCAAATAATTCTGATTGGAAATACTGAAAAAAATGATCAACAATTGTATTACTTCACAAATTTTACTGTAAAAATATTATTTCAAAAAAATTTCAAATCCAAAATTTGTTAATTTACTAATCAATGTTATTATAATAAAACTGAAAACAATTTTACATTAAAATAAACTAATAACTTGTTGAATTTCTGATAAAAGTTATGTATTATATTAAACACTTTAATTTAAAAGCATTCCTTTAAATACTCGGAAAATATTCATTGTTTTTATTTTTCTACAATTCATGTTATGCAACAAATTAATGAACGTTAATTATTTTATGTCCGTTTTGTTACCAAACATGTTTATTTTTTCAAAGATAAAAAATAACAATTTCTACTTTATTGAACAAATATTATTAATAACAATAAAATATATTTCTACTATTAAAATATCAATAAATTACCTTATAGAAAAAAATATTTCTTTATACAACAAATTACAACACACGTTAATAATTTTATTTACGTGTTTTATGCTGGAATTCAAGGATGCAATTTAGGCACAATGAATCAAACAATAAATAATGTATGCAATTTTATGTAATTTTTTTGTTACACAAAAGCGAAAAGAATGCAATTAATTCCAAGGTTATTTCAACCGTGAACGTTCAATTTTATCACGAAATGCAACGAAATATCAAAATATATTGCATAGATTCAAATTAAGTTATTGTCATCTTTAATAATACTCAAATTCAACAAAATCTTTGTTTTATTATTAATTCTATTTAATAAAATATTTGAGTAATTTTGATACTTGTCTTATAGTTTGGAGAGATTTTTCAAAATTTGTGAAATTGCATCCAAAGATTGTAGGTTTTCATGGGCCAGTAGGAAACTCAGATCCTGTGCTAGAGCACAATCGACAGGAAAATAGACGTTATCGGTGGAATAATAAGCACGTAGTTATGTTTAACCTGATAATTTCAATACTAGTTACATTTTTCAAATATTATTTAATATACAAAGTTTTTGAAACTATTATATTTAAACTTCTAAACTATTTGATAAATTTTGTAAATAATTTATAAGCGATTACGTATATGAAAAAATAAAATGTAATTCCATATAGATTTTTATATTTAATGCTAAATTCTCCTATTATTACATTTTATAAATTAATGAAGAATATACATAAAACTGCATCATTTGTATCATTTTATTAAATTTTCATTGATTAAAATGAATGAATGAGTTTTACTATTTATTATTTTTTAACTAATTTTCTATTAAATTTTAATTTATTAATTGATTATTTAAGAAAATTCTTAAGTCTTAAAGAATGTTAAGAAATATAAGATTACGGCAGATTTTTTCAAATTCTTGATACAAACTTAATATTTTTAAGTTCTATAGACATTTTTCTGCTTTACATTTAATTTTTTTTCTATTAATTTTGGAAATGTATTTATTGATTCTTTAATGAAATTTCTTGTTTATTTTTTTCAATTCTTAAAATATGAATAAAATCTTAAAGAATGATAAGTAATGAAAGATATCTTAATACAAATTTAATATTTGTAAGTTTTTCTATGAAAACTAATTTCTGTATACATTTAAAATGCAACAAATTTGTTTTCGTTATTTCAATGATTTTGGATTTGACATTAGATAAAAGTTAGGGAATGTCTGAGGAAATTGTGGTATTTCTCAAGTTCGGAACGGGCAAAACAATATATATAAATTTATTGATGAACTTTGATCTGAGCAGATATGTGGAAAGTGTACGTTCGGTATTAAGAATGATTGTAGAGCAAGGAGAGAAAATAGTTCAAAGGACAAGGTTGACGACGATGATGCATGCAAAAGCCGTGGGAAACTAATGATCGTCAAAATGCATAGGTTTTCATGAATTTATCATTCGATTTGATAAATATGAATATAATAATAACTCTCTCTGTTTTTTCATTCCGAGAGAGCGTTGCTGCAAGTACTACTACGTATGGTTTCCGAAACCAGTTTTTAAAGCATTTCATAAATGGTTTCAAATTAATTACGCGGCTCCAGTTCGCCTTCGATGCACAAACCTGGCGAGCGGGACGAAAATAGATGCAATCCATGCGATTATTCTCCCCCATCGACGAAATATCATCAAGAAAACAAACAAATAAAAATTAAATAACCAGAAGCATAAAATAAAACGTAAATATTTACAAACGTGCGTGCACTTCGATGATGATGACGATCTGTGAGACGTGTGCGCGACGATCATAGGTGGGGCTCCGCAGGATATTTTCGTCCCCTCGGGCCTTCTTAATTAACCGAAAACCTTATTTTGCCGCCGCGACGGTTTTTGAGCCCATTTGGCGCGGAGCCAATGCGGATTCCGTAATTATAATATGATTTATTCGGCCAGACGCAAAAAATAATAATAATAATATCACAAAAAATATTACACACCTTGCGAACGCACGATCATCATCATCATCGTTGGTCGTTATTGGTCTTCGGCGGTGTCGATGCGTCCGCGGAAGCCGCAATATGGGCATTAAATTAATAGAGTTGATCACCGTGAAGGCATTAACTGCTGGCGCCATGAAATCGTAAATTATATGAAAACACATAGAAAACTCGGAAAAAATATCCAACTAAAACCTAAAATAAAATGGACAAAACTAGTAACGAGCATTAAAAGTTATTATTGAAATTAAATTCGTTTCTCGAACATAATTTCAGATAATCTAATTTTTCATATTTTTGTAATTTATTAATTGGTTTCGGTTTTCGAACAATTCAATTTTCGAATAGTTTTATTGGTTTCAATTTTCAAACAATTCCAATTTCAAAAAATCTATTGGTTTTCCAACAATTCTATTTTTGAAAAATCTTTATTGGTTTTAATTTTTAAAATCTTTATCGATTTGGATTTTCGAACAATTCAATTTTCTAATAGTTTTATTGATTTAAATTTTAAAACAATTCCAATTTCAAAGAGTCTTTATTGATTTCGGTTTTCGAACAATTCAATTTTTGAAAAGTCTTTATTGGTTTCAATTTTCAATCAATTCCAATTTCAAAAAGTCTATTGGTTTTCCAACAATTCTATTTTTGAAAAATCTTTATTGGTTTTAATTTTTAAACAATTCCAATTTCAAAGAGTTTATCGATTTGGATTTTGGAACAATTCAATTTTCTAATAGTTTTATTGGTTTAAATTTTCAAACAATTCCAATTTCAAAGAGTCTTTATTGATTTCGGTTTTCGAACAATTCAATTTTTGAAAAGTCTTTATTGGTTTCAGTTTTCAAACAATTCAATTTTTTAATAGTCTTATTGGTTTCGGTTTTCGAACAATTCAATTTTTTAATAGTCTTATTGGTTTCCATTATCAAACAATTTTAATTTCAAAAAGTTTTTATTGGTTTCGGTTTTAGAACAATTCAATTTTAAAACAATCTTAATGGTTTTAATTTTAAAACAATTTCAAAAAGTCTTTATTGATTTCGGTTTTCGAATATTTCGATTTTCATAGATTCTTATTGATTTCAATTAAAAAAAAATCCAATTTCAAAAAGTTTATTGATTTCAGTTTTCGAACAATTTGGTTTTTAGTGTCCTCATTGGTTTCGGTGTTCTAACAATTCTATTTTGGAAGAGTCTTATTGTTTTCAGTTTTAAGAAAATTCCAATTTCAAAAAATTTATTGAAAAAAAGTTTTCGAACAATTCGATTTTCGATTGGAATCCAAAGGAAAATGCTTATAACTAGTAATAAACATTTTCAAAAATGTTCGCACTATTTACGATGTTATAAACTTTATATTTTCTTAGCATTAAGTTTATTTTATTTCATTGTCACAAGTTGATCTGTTCTTCTCAAATCATTATATTGAAGTTTTTAAAAGTTTTCCATCAAAACTATTACTACTATTATGAATGGAAAAAGTTTTTGATAAACATAATTGTAGCTACTAACTATTTTTTTAAATAATTCATTCTCAAAGCAAATTAAAAGTTGATTAGTTATTATTAGTTCGAGCAGCATTGAATTATATATTTTATAACTAACGTAACGCAATGAGTTAATGAACCAAGGTCTCTCAGTAATTACAATAATTTTCTACTTAAGAAAATCGTTTCTTCGTGTCTTCAATTATTCCACTGTTGTTCTTCACTCTTTACATAATTTTTTGAATCTATAGATTTCTCTACATTTCAAAAGTAATTTTACTTCTTCCGACGTTTAATAATAATAATTACACATCTGTTAGATTAAAAAAAATGTAAATAACATTAATTTATATTAATTGAAATGAATAATATTTTGAAACCGAAACCAGTAAAGTCTTTTTTAAATTGGAATTGTACGAAACTCTTCAAAAATCGAAATGTTCGAAAACTGAAACCAATAGACTCTTCGAAATTGGAATTATAATGTTTAAAAACCGAAATCAATAAATACTCTTTTAAAAACCGAATCTAAAAATAAATTGTTCGAAAACTGAAACCATTTTAATTTCCTAGTTCAAATTACAATTTTCATAATTCAAATTGTAATAATTTAAGATTGCAGAAATTTTTTATACATTTTTAATATTAGATAAATTTTATTGCAAATTAAAGTGGAATGAAAACTGCACATTCGATTAAAAAGTAATAAAAACTTGATGTATTTGCATAATCGATAGAAAAAAAGTAATCAAAATTACTTAACACCTTATATGGTTACTAAAACACATGTATTATCGTGACGTGGTGATGAATTAACTGCACCTGCGAATTAATTGCAAAACGCTAAAAAAATAGATTTCTTTTCAAATTTTTGTTTCAAATTTATCGAAACAATAAAATTATTCTTGAAATACTTATTTTGTACTAAAACTGAATTTAATTTCGATTAGTGTGTTTTCTTCTAAAAAAGACTTCCAAAATCGTATTGTTCGAAAACCGAAACTGTTAGAAATTGAAACTGTTCGAAAACCGAAACTAATTTAATTTCGTAATTGAAAAAAAAAACTAAATCGTTTTATATTTAATGATAATTTTGATGTCGTGAACCAAAATTTTGTTCGAGTACCGAATTGTTTATCTCTAAATATTATTTTATCAAATGAAAGCTTTGTTAAATCTACTAGGAAACAAATTATTATTTTGAATGAAATGAATGTTGAATATTAAAACTGGTATTTAACAGACAGGAAAGTTCCAAAACTGTACATGAATAATTCGCGAGCGCCGTGACCTTTAAGTTTTATCAACAAACCATAATTCCTGCACGCGTTTTTTTTTGTTATAATCGTTTCTATTATGCATATCTCCAAACACTAAAATACCAAAAAACTAGTTTTACACGTTTTCTCCACATTTCATTATTGGACTAATTTAAAATAAATAAAGAACTAAAATAAAATAACGAGAAATACGAGATGATAATTAGAGGTAATTGTCTTCCTGTTCTTGCTTCTAATGAGCCACGAGTCAGTCGCAGGAGCATCCAATACAATCGTTAAATTGGACTGGAAATAACGAACGATTCGAGAGTTCGAAGGTTCTTTTCTTACATTCAAAGTCAACAAACTTATAAAATAAAATAATTATATAACGCATTCTCATTCCGTATGTAATATTATACATTTTATCATTGTTTATATTAACATAAATGTGCGGATTATGATTATCCTGCTTTTAAGCATTTTTCTATAACTGTAACGCTTAAATTATTTGAGAATGAAATTATAATATTTTTCGCTTAATGAAATAGTTGTGAGAATTTTGAATAATTTTAATAGGCTTGAAGATTTGGTTAGATGGACGTTACAAATTGAAACGTCTGGTGTAAACTAAACACGAATTTTGTTTGTTTGTTTGCTGAAGCGATTCGCGTCGTCGCGCTAATTTCAAGGGAAACGTAGATTTCGTGAAGAAATGGAAGAGAAGCACCAGGTGCATATGTGAAACGAGATGCGAATGAGAAGGAAGGAGAGAGGTCGTAGACAAAAGTGTGTCCGTTATTTGACGCACTCAGACTACATAGTGTGTATGCGTAGAACATACAAACATTGTCCTCTCAAGTTCAGTTCTTGGCAGAGATAGAATTTGCAAGGCACATTATATTTGTACCATTTCACCAGGTGCTCCCGATTTCGATGCACGCATTCACACACATCAAATCTTCAATAGTTAAAAAGATTTATCCGTCTTCTCGGCTCGTTATTCTCATTGAAACAAGTTTAAAATGCGGTAAAATGGAGTTAAATTACAGTTATATTTGTACAGAAGTAGCGCCTCTTTATATTGTAAGGCTGTTGACCTAAGATCTCCTCGCTCGCAACTCCTTTTTCTTATACACATAAGCCATTGCGAATCTATTTTTACATGTATACTTTTTTTGATTCGAAATTTCATTAATCGATTATTGATTAAGCACGCAGACAACCTTGGGGCAACGTCGTACACGCAGATCGGTTTTCCTTGATTACTTTCACACCACGTAATTCAGTTTACATCTTTTACAAAAGAATTAAAAAAATGTATAATTTATTAAAGTTGAAAATGTAATTGATTACTTCCACTGCAATTATTTTCGCTCAAGCAGAAAATCAACGCTAAAACCTAGGGGCAGTGTATTAACTTTCGGGGCCCCACGCCAATACTTTTTTGACGCCCTAAATCTGAACCAATTATTATTATTGTTGTTCACACAACGTAGTTCAGTTTGCATTTCAAATTTCTTTTACAAAATAATAAAAAAATCTTACTTCCACTGCAATTATTAAAAAAAATCCATTTTCGCTTAAGCAGAAAATCAACGCTAAAACCTAGGGGTAGTGTATTAACTTTTGGGGCCCCACGCCAATATCTTTAGGAGGCCCTAAATTAGGGTTCCTTGTATTTACTTTAAAAATTTTGACCAAAAATGCGCCACAGCTAAAATCTGAACCAATTATTATTATTGTTGTTCACAACACGTAATTCAGTTTGCATCCCAAACTTCTTTACAAAAGAATAAAAAATGTATAATTTATTAAAGTTGAGAAAGTAATTGATTACTTCCACTGCAATTATTAAAAAAAAATCCATTCTTGCTTCAGCAGAAAATCAACGCTAAAACCTTATTAACTTCCGGAGCTCCACGCTAATACCTTTAGGACGCCCTTTTTTGTATTGACTAATAATTTTGACCAAAAGTGCGCCCCAGTTAAAATCTGAACCAATTGTTGTTGTGGCAGGTGTTTTTAAAGAGTAATATCGCCGTGGGAATTTGAATCTGTTTTTTTTTATTGATCTAATCTTATTGTTTTTTTTTGTTGCGTTGCATGATGGGACAGTTTGTAATTAAATGAGGTGGTATTGGATGGTACGTGAAAGAAAATTCCGAAATGTTGACCGCAGAGCATTGTGTAATGGTTCTACGAAGTGGACGAATAAATTATTATATAAATGTGTACACGGCTATATGAAAAATTGTATTCGCATGACCAAAACAATAGGAATAAATTAATTTATAAAAAAAAAGCTGATATTTATTACTTTTTTTGTTATTAATTATTTTTGTTCATTAATATACGAATAATTAATGTTTATTATAAGAAATTGCTGAAAAAAACTGTTTTCTATTGAAAATTTAAAAAAAATTACAATGTTAATAATAATTTTAGGAATTTTCAAACTAAATCTAAATATAAAAATATATAATTCAGAAACATTAATAAATTTAAAAAAATATATTATTAAATTTTTAAAAAAATCAAAAATCGTAAAAATATTTAAATATTTAACTTATACCACTTAAACAGGTTCAATTATGTAAACACAAATTGAATTACACTGAAGGTAAATTTTGTTAAATTAAAATAATTTAATATTATCAAATGAGAGTAAAACGGATTTCCTGCAACATTTCAGAAAACCTGAGGATAAGGTACCCTAATTTTATTTAATGAAATCAGTAAAAAATGCCCCTTAATGAAAATACAGGAAATCTATAAAAATGCGTTATGATTCTGACCAGAGACATTAGGAAATATAAAAAATTTGATAAATGATCATTTATATAAGGTTCAAGAATTCTAAAAAAAATATAGATTTTATAAAAAAAAAGCCCAATAATTTCCAGTTTCAAAATTCTAAAATGATTTTAAAAATTGCTTTAATAAATGAAAACTGAGATTGAAATACGCAAATTTTATATTAATTTTGACATTTTTTTTTTATTGTGCAGTGGATTCAGAACAGCGCATTGTGTCGCCTTTAATTTCCGTGCGTTTGGGTTGGGTTCGATACCCGTTGTTTATTTTTTGTGTGTATTTGAAATCGGTTTCGGTCGATTCGATGCGGTAATGTTATTATAATTTATTTGTGAATTTGCGGTGCTGGACCATCCGTCGATTGAATGGCGATCGGATGGGATTCAACGGAGGCGACAGCAGCAGCAGACCGGATGTTCTCGTTAAATCCCAACAATTTCAATATTATTAATTCAGCGGTGGTTGCGGAGCAGAGAGAGGAGTGAAGTGGAGATGGACGGAGAGACTGGTTTTCATGCAATTTAAACAATGCCTCCTCCTCTCCTCTTGAACACATGCCACACCGACGCCGTCCAATTATTCCGTCCAAAATTTATTACGTACCCGCGCAAACTTGGGCTTTTCATTACGCAATCTATGAATACTTAATACCTGGACCCAAACTATAGAAGACAGCTTTTTTACGTAACCGCTTTTTGAGGAAAACTCGCTTTTTATTAAAGCCATTAATTTATAAGATGTTTGATTTTTTTTCTGCTTTATCAATTTTCAAAAAAATTAACATTATTCTGCTTCTCTAAAATATAATACATTTAGACTAGATTTTAAGAAATCAAATTGATTTTGATTTTTCGACAATGATTGATATGATAATGATACTAAATTTCACAAATAAAATATTTTGAATAGATTCTAAAAAATACCAACAGATGGCGTAGCAAAAATGCACCGAAAACGTGCGGTGAATTTTGAAATAAAGGTGATTTAGGCTTTAAAATTACATTTAGAATAGATTTTAAGAAATTTTGAAACTTAAAGTTGATTTTGATTTTTTAATTCGTCAATTCTGCGACGTTCTCAATAATATGATAATGATATTAAATTTCACAAAAAAAAATTATAGATTCTAAAAAATGATGGCATAGCAAAAATGCACCGAAAACGTGCGGTGAATTTTGAAAATAAAGATTTAAAAATCGACAATATTTTCTATTAATTTATTCGTGATTTTTATATTTTTTCTAGAATGAAAAAAAACTTTACTTTTGACGATTATAATTAAGAAAACATATTTCAATTTCGCGTGGAGGACAGAACATTAATTATTTACAGTATTATTATTTTTCTAAAGAGATTTAAAATTTGATACAAAAATCGCCAAAAGATGGCGTTGCAATCGTATACCTTTTAATTTGTTTTATATAGTATATATTATTAAATTTAATTAATAAATCTGTTTCGACATTGATTTGTCTGTTTTTTATATTGATTTATTTTATTTTTCTCAGGAAATTAAGAGATATGTCATTTAATTTCATAGTTTTGTGCACGTTTTTGATTTCGTTCAATTTGTATATAATTTCTGCCTCACTAAATAATTAAACTATTCCACCTTTGAATAATGAAGTCGATCTTTTCTAATCATTGAAACTAGCTTGTATGTAGGTAACAATTCAAAGGTAATCTAAATAATTGATAGGCAAGGTTAACATAATTGTCGTTTAGTTATTAAATTCGAAAAGTTCATTGTGTGGATTTAACGTGCGACCTTCAAGTCGCTCCATTAAATCTTCACGCTCCACATTCACGATGATTATTATATGCACACGCAAGTTTTAAAAAGCGTATTAAACTCTTCAGCATCAATTTTCGAAAGTAAACTGCAACGAAGACAATTCGCACGCAAAATTGTTTAGGTCTGCATGGTATTGTGAATGGTGGTAATTACATAGGAAATCGAATGATCGTGATCTCAATTTCGAAGCAGAAACACGCAACGCCTTGCTCTATAAAACAGAAAACAACAACAACAACAGCAACAGAAGCAAAACAATAACAACACTCTTTCGACGCGTGTGGAAGCGATAATATTCTTGAGCTCATTTTCACTTTCGAGCAACAATGGGATTATCCGCCTTCATCATTGATTCACGTCTTCGGAGGATGGATCCAATCCGCGCGCAATTTATAATGCACAGATAGTTTATTCAGCCTGCTCCTTCCTGCGAACGAGCTGATTAAAATTGCATTCGAGAAAGTTTCCAGCCTCGTTTTCACCTCATCCGTCAAACGCGAAAAGAAAAAGAGCATTTATCGATTGAGTAATTTCATCGCCATTTACTCCTTGATAAAAATCACCAATCGAATTTGCAAAAAAAATTGTTGGTTGGAATAATGCATCCTTTGATGTTGGAACTATGGTGGAACGTTGCAGGAAACTTAAAATATCCATTCAAACAGGCATAGTGCATTAATTAACGCCATGTTTCGAGCATAATTGGATTTGTTAATCCTGTTGCGAGTGCATGTCCAGTTAGTTCCAACAGATGTCGCTGCAATTTACCCCATTACATAAGGGGTGTTGATCCAAAAAAATGTTACATTTTCATCCAAATAACAACTACAAATCAATAAAAATTATTTAATATTACTTTCAATTCTGATAGCAACAATTATAGTTACAATTAATCAATCGAAATCCAAAACGTTTATGTAACTGTTTGTATCGAAATTGCTATTGATTTTCTAATTTCGATATATCAAATTGATTCCTCTAATGGTTTTCGAAACTAGATGTAATTGACTTGTAATCAGGTCGAAAATATCGTACAGTTTTTACTTAGAAAAAAATATCCTTTTATATAATTTTCTGAATTCGTTTATTATTATCCTATAATCAATTTATGGTTGTTCCGTTTAGAATCACGTAAATTTCTAAAATTTGCATAAAACATTTCACTTTCCAATATTTCTATTAGTGATTATAGGTAATAAATATGGAAAGGCTGAAAGTCTTCGGGCAATGAACTTTTTACATCTTTTTAAACATAGATTTTCTTTATATAAAAAAAAAGAATTTCCTCCAGTTTCTTTTAATATATAATTCATTAGTTTTCATGAAAGTTTTCACTTTCCAAATGATTAGATATAATTAATAAGAAAATTAAAAATTATAATTTTGCCATCGATCAATTTTCTTAATGATTAATTAAAAAAATGAAAGTAAATACAAATTTAGTCTATTTTTTTTGTTGAAGATTAATTTTTTTTTTAGTGAATAAATATAATTATATAAGATTGTCTTGGATTTAAGGTCCTCTTTTGTTGTCGCGGATCGATTTGCAGCGGTATTGAATATTGCGAATTGATGATTCTCGTATGTGGCAAGAAGTATCAAGTTTACAATTGTAGTAGACGAAATAATGCACGGCGTTTTTCGCCTCTATGCAAATCCCCATTCAGTGATTTTATCTCTACAGGCTAGACGTCTGGCATTTATTACCCAGACCCACGGTTCTTCGTTCCTTCTTCTGGTACAACGCTTCCACGTCTTGGAATTATTCATGCACCTTCTAACAATTCCAACTAAATTCACTTTCTTCTACACGTTTTCAATCATTATTATTTATTATTGTTAATCCACTAAGAAAGAAAACCTTAACATTTAAATCTTTCAAAAGTAATTTCAAAATTGGGAGATTTTTCACAAGCTTATTTTTTTGTAAGTTTGTACATTTGATTATTTTTTTGGAAAGTACAATTTATTACGTAATGGGAGGATGAGCGTTAAAAGCGTAATTGGTAATTTATTAGAAGGATTTTCTCTGAAAACGCGGGCTATTCCCAAGCGTAATATAATTTGGGTATCCTCCTGGTTACAAGAACCGAAATTTCCGGTTCAACAGGAAAGCATAAAATGTTTATTGTTCGAAAATGAAAATTAGCTTTTAATTAAAAAGCGCTCGGAATTATGTTAGGATTAGATCACGATTAGGCAGCCCAAATTACAGGCAAACCATTAGTTAAAGTTCGTTTATGCAGGGATTTCCGATTAAAGAATCCACCGGCGTACTTTAATGAAAACGACGACCGCCTCCACCTACACTTCCGTCGTTGCAGCCGCCTTTTCCGATCTAATTCGAAATCAATAGGCCACCCCCGCAGCCGCCGTGTGCACAGATTTGCTCGATTCATAATTAAGCGGGATTAAAAATCCAATTAAGCTACGCGCGCTTCATTCATCATCTCGGACGTCGTTAACTTAATTGAATAAAGAAATAAGACTAAGAAACGTCAAGGCTTCAATTAGTTTGTAGCTTAATATAAACAATTTAAATTTAGCGCTCTTTCATCTCACTTTAACCGGTAAATGTGAATAAATAACATAAAAAAAGATTAAAGCAATAAGCAAATCTAAATCTGTTAGACGAGGCAATCATAGAGAAAAAAATATTTCTCTTTCCAAATTTTAATTCAAATACACGGACTTAAATTTGTGAATGCGGATGCATCGAAGCGGCTATATCCGTCCCGTTTCCTTCTCCAATCTGAAGCGAATGTAGCGTGCACATAGACATCCGCATCATCCACCTTTTTTTCTTTTACTTCTTCGTTTCTTCGTTTCTTCTTCTCGGATGCTGCCCCCGTTCCTGTTTCTCGAAGAAGATGGAACGTGAACGGCAAGTTTGTTTGCGCAGAAATTATATAGAATCGAAATGTATTTTCGTTTCAAAGAAATGGATGGGATGGAAGAGGCTGCGACGTCGCGGGGGATCGGTTTGGATAAGCTCTTGGGAGGACGAGGATCATCTCGCGTTTCTCCTACGTCGTCTCCACTCCACTTTTTATTTTCATTGCATTAAATTCGCCCCGATTTCTCTATTTTCCGCGACGGGTTTAGAATTCCCATTCGACCATCCGAAAGGAAAGAAAACAGGAAAATGTATACAAAAAAAAATAGAGACATAGTTATACACGTGTCCTAAAAATTGCGCAACGAATAATCCAATCACGATGGTCAACATGCAACATATTTTTTAAAGAAATCCCACAACTGCACAAAACACGTTACACCAATTTTCTCGATTGTAAGATTATCGCTGAAGCTTTTCAACTTTGACTCTTGCTTCTCACATATTTATACATTCTATATTTATTTACAATATCGTGGAATGTTTCGTATTTAAAATAAATGATCGTTGTAAAATTAATAATAATAATTTGAATTATATTTTTTGTAAACTCAATTATATTTAAATTACATAAAATTTATTGCAGAAAAAAGTTAGTCGATTGTAAACAAAATTTATAGTCAAGAAAGAAGCACTGCGTAACATCACGTAGCTCCGATAAAAGCCGTAAATAAATCGGACAGGAAGATCCAATTGAATTAAACCGTTTCATACTTGAAGAAGGAAAGAGGCGCACGGATGATTAAGATCATTCGATTTGGCGAAGAGTGCGATGAAAACGTAAATAAATCAATTGTTTTCTGCAACAACGAAAGTAATACAAATTTTATCATTTTTTCCATCACATTTTAGCGTATATCTCGAAAAGTATTAGCAATCAAATTAAAGCTAAATGATCACTCTTTAAAACGTGTGTACTGGTATAGTTGTATCGATTATAATTTAGACGTAATTTTCTGTCAAACTTGAAGAGACGTTTTTTTAATCTTCGAAAAAGTAGTGTCTTTTCATTTTTGCTTATATCTCGAAAAGTATGCCCGACAAATACATAGTTGAGCAACCAAATTAAAGTTAAATGTTTATTCTTTAAAACGTGTATACTGTTTTTTTTTATATTAAATCTCAGAACCTAAAGAAAAAAATATAATTTAAAAAAAATCATGAAAACTGAATAAAACCAATTTTTAGTAAATTAGTAGAACAGTTTTCGTTCCATTTAAATGAAAGTTATACAATTATTATTTACACGTTGTTAAATGAAGTGTTTATTCGACAAATTCCAAAGTAATTGAACAATTTCCGTTCCAATTCAAGTAAACTAATGTCATTAATGTACACACACATTGTTGCTTTTTTTTTTAATTCAATACAAATTTCCATCATTTTCAAATACCACAACTAAATCTATTGTTAAATACGTAACTTTAATCCATTTAAAGTGAATTTTGTTGGGTAAATGTAACATCATTCAAAATTGGTTTATGGAAATCGCGTCTCGTTTTCATGGTAAAAACTCCTGGTTTCGGTATTCCATTAATTTATTAGTTACAGTTAGATGAGCAATTGTATGTGTAGTGAAGAGAGGTGAGCAGTTAAACAGACTGAAGGAGTGCGGTTATTTGCACAATATTATTCCTCTGCTCTGCCTGCATTTTGCAGTTGTTCACGAACTGGTTGTTGGCGACAACTGCTTCAACACGTACAGAACTGTCGGCCACCGACCAACTCAAACAACGGACCGACCAATTGATCCTCACATGTCTGTACCATATCTCTCTCACTCTTGCACATAGATCCACATGATCTGCACTATTACATGCAGATATGCTCATTAAATTACACGCTGCAATCATATGGATTTCCATAAAATCAAATATATTGCGTATCCTGTTACCGCGTTCCCTCGAAATATCTATATGCAAATTGTTGAGCAATCGAATCCAATCTAATTTTTTCCTGAATATTTTTTGGAATAATGTACATGATTATAAATAAATTTATATGATTTTAAGTTTTAGAAAGATAAATGCTGAAATATATAATATTAAGTAATATAATAAATTCAGTTTTAATGAAATTTTTCAATAAAATTAAAACTGGAAGAAAATATTTTTTTATAAAATGATATGCAAGTTTCGTTTCTTTCGAACATTGTGTGTGTCTGTACTGGGAAAATGTCTTAGCAATTTGCTTGTTCTTTGAATTTTGCACAGAGAGGTATAGCATTGTTCGAATTACGTTCGAGTACGCAGAGGACTATTTTTTCGCCTTGATCTTTCGTTGGGTATTAATCGGTAATTGTCGGTGGTTTTGATGTCACCGCATGTCGGCGAATTCGTTAATTAGAGTAATTCCAGGTAGCCAATTAAGTAAATAAAGCGCGTAAAAAAACGCGCACGTTAATTGGTCCGAGTCGCAGGACCGGGCTCCGCCGTGCCGCCCCTCTTCGTTCTATTTTTTATGTTCTTTCTTTCTTGTGTTACAGATAATGCAGTGGACCAGGCACCGTTTGAAATCAATACTTTAAGAACGCGATATATACCTGATAGTTTAGCTGGAATTGAGAGTGTGGGGGTTTTGTCCGGAAGAGCTGAAAATCAAAAATTATGGCGGTGAAGGCATTCAGAAGGATATCGCCGAAGGCGTTCGCCCTTAGCGCGATCTTCCTGACGGTGCTTCTTTGTATTTACTATGCGAGCAACTCCAACGAGTCGAGACTGGATGCGAGGACGCAGGAGACAGCAGCCCTCGTCGGCGAAGGCGTCGGTAAGGAGGATCCCAGATCGGAAGACGCTTCGAAGAGGAAGACGAGTAAGCAGTTCGAGACGTGCCCGACTCTGGCACCGGCCGAGGTCGACGTCAATACCGTCGACGTCTTCAAGGACTTCGAATTCCAGGTGAGAAGAAGCATAAACGACCTCTCTTTCTCTCTCTCTCTCTCCCCCTTCTGCCCTTTACACCCTTATATGCACGGCCCAATTTGCACTTTAAAGCCGCGCCTATGTTTTACGAGCACTCTCTGCGTTCTGCAAGGGTGTATAAATTAAAAGAAGAAAAAAAAAAGGAGAAATTCAGAAAAGGGAAACGAGAACCTGGGTATGTTTAAAATATGAGAACCTCCCTGTAATTTATTCTAATTACATGCGACTTAAATAAATCAAAAAATGGTAATCGTCCGGCGTCGCTACGGCTTCGGCCCCCTCGAGATTCCCACAACGATCCGAATTCAAAACGCTCTGATTTATGACCATCGCAAAACCCACCCTCATTGATATATTCATCAATATCAATTTCGTGCAAAAAAAAAGAAAGTAAAAGAAAAATAAAAGAACAAAGTTCGTCATGGTTCGATTTACAGATTTATCGACATTGGCTATGGACGCAAAACATTGTTTTCGAATCAACGATGCAGAGCAACCTTGATGACTTTATATTATCAAATTAGAAGCAATCTTCTCTCGTTTTTATTCTCATGTTTATGCATTTACGAAACTCAAGCAAAGCCATTAATTCAACACGAGGACTTTCCAAGATTTCATCTTCTTTGTACATCTAAATACGAATATTTTAATTACATTATTTTTTCCAATTGATTTACTTCAGTTTAGAAATTTAATTGACGTAGCGTTAAATCCGTCACGACGCGATTCCCAATTAATATCGTCTAATTGCAGTTAAATCTATTAAAACATAATGTTGATCATTGGATATTAATTGCCTCCGGATTTCCCCAAGCTTTCAAATTAGATCTACATCACAACAATATGTTTATAATATGCAACAACTAATTTTCGGAATTGCAATTACTACGTAATTTTTTATTTATAACTTCATTTAAAATATGATATTAAGTTCAGAAGTCAAGCTGTTTGAAATTATAAATATAAATTGTGCCATCAAAATCGTGCAGAGATTCAAAGTTCTTTGTATTCAGAACAATGTCATGACCGTTATGTAATGTTAGTTAGGATGAGCAATTTTCCGTAGCTTAGTTAAGTCATGGAGTAATTATTGTAACCATTTTTTTTGTTATTTAACATGATGGAAAAAAATCAGTAATGTTTGCTTTAAAAAAATAAATGCAATATTTGAAATTCAATTATTTTAATGGGGTTTTGTTGCGATTTATTAGAGAGCGCCGTTAGTTGCATTTAACGAAATGGTTTGTTTTGATTTGTAAAGTAATTTTCGTGATTTTCACGATAATAATGCTGTGATTTACTGCGATTGTATAAGTTTGTTTTGTTCTGTTATTTTGCAGCCGACGTGGATGAAAATGAAGGAATACTGGGATAAGCCATTCGAAGACCGGTTCGAGCGCCAGAAAATGGATCCCGAACGACCGCCCTTAAAAGTAAATAGATATGCCCTAAATCCCCATCAAAAAGTTTCGCTAACGCTAGTCGAGATTTTGTATTCTTCTATTTTATTTTATCTTTTTTTTGTTTTCGCCCTTAGGTGATAATAGTGCCTCATTCACATAACGATCCGGGCTGGCTGAAGACCTTCGAGAACTATTTTCATTACCAGTCCAGACCCATCATGAACAACATGGTGATGAAGCTGCAGCAGCACAAGAATCTCACGTTTATCTGGTCGGAGATAGCGTTCTTGAATGCCTGGTGGGAGGTGGCGCACCCCAGCAAACAGCGGGCGCTGAAGGCGTTGGTCCACTCGGGACGTCTTGAGATCACAACCGGCGGATGGGTGATGACCGACGAGGCGAATTCCCATATGTTCGCGATGATCGATCAGCTGATCGAAGGGCATCAATGGGTGCTGACCAATCTTGGCATAAAGCCGAGATCCGGATGGTCCATTGACCCGTTCGGTCACGGAAGCACTCAGCCCTACCTCCTGGCAGCATCCGGCGTCAAAGGCACCATCATCCAACGGATCCATTACGCGTGGAAGCAGTGGCTGGCGCTAAAACAATACGGTGACTTCAAGTGGGTGCCAAACTGGGGCGGAAACAGCGGAACGATCCTCACCCACAATCAGCCCTTCGACATATACTCGATAAAACACAGCTGCGGTCCTCATCCGTACGTCTGCCTGAACTTCGATTTCCGCAAGGTTCCCGGCGAATACACGGAGTACTCTGTTAAGGCGCAAGCGATCACCGAGAAGAACGTGAAGGAGAAGAGCGAGCTGCTGCTGGAGCAGTACTCGAGGACCGGTTCTCTGTTCCCGCACAACGTCGTCCTGATGCCTCTGGGGGATGACTTCAGATACAACGTCGCTGAGGAATGGGACCAGCAGTACACCAATTACATGAAACTGGTCAACTTCGTGAACGCCAACAAAGAGACGTACAAAACGGAAATCGTGTTCGGAACGCCTAAAGACTACTTCGATGCCATCTTGGAGCGCTACGATCAGTTCCCCACTCTGCGCGGCGACTTCTTCGTCTACTCGGATATATTCTCGGAGGGCAGACCGGCCTACTGGTCCGGATACTTTACGACTAGGCCCTTCATGAAAATCCTCGACAGAGAATTGGAGAACAGCCTGAGGGCTTCGGAGATCCTTTACACAATAGCAATCAATAGCGCGCGCCAGAAGAATATTCTACCGTACCTCAAGATCCTCGAGAGAGATTACGAGAAATTGGTGATGGCCAGAAGGAATTTGGGTCTATTCCAACATCACGACGCCATAACAGGCACCAGCAAATCCTTCGTGATGCGCGACTACGGTCTGAAACTGTTCGAGAGTTTAAGAGACACCGTCAAGATCCAGCAGAACGCGCTGCAAAGTCTGATGCTGACGAATCCGATAAAATCAGAAAGGAACGTTGTTCTTAGCGATTTGGAGCGGGACTCTTACGAGAAGCTCCCGAAGAAGACGATAATAGTTTTGGAGACGGGAAAGTCGAGAAAAATAATTCTATTTAATTCGCAGACGGAGAGACAGGATCAATACATCCAGTTGAGGGTCAACAGCCCAGACGTTAGGGTGCTGAACAGTAACAACGAAGAGATCCAAATACAAATAAACCCAGTTTGGAATTACACCGACAACAGACTGTTCATATCGCCGGACGAATACGAGCTGGTCTTTGTCGCATCTCTACCTCCGCTCTCTATAGCTACCTACAACATAACATACAAAGTATCCGAAGATCAATTGGCGACGATCTACTGCAATCGTTGCCACCGTAAACCAAATGACGAGAACTTCCAGAGCAGCAAATTCATAATCAAAAATACCCAAACCGGGGATGTACAATTAGAAAATCAAAAATTCCGTATCTTATTTAACGGAAACACCGGCTTCATGAAGAGCATAACGCGAAAGGCGACGAGAAAGACGACGCAATGCGCCATTCAATTCGCCGCTTACAGAAGCGCCCAGTTCCACTCCGGCGCCTATCTCTTCATGCCGGACCCCAACGAAAGGGAAATCGAAAAGGACGTCCTGCAACAGTACAAAGACCAGCTAAGCATCATCATAACTTCAGGTTCAGTTTCTAGCGAAATAACTGTGATTTACGGTCCGTTCCTGACGCACACTGTCCGGATCTACCATTTGGATTCGCCCATCTCCGACGGCATTTACGTGGAGAACGTGGTGGACTTTGAGAATCCGCCGAAGAACAGGGAGACTGAGTTGTTCATGCGATTGGTCACCGAAATACAGAACGGAGAACCGCCAGAGTTTTACACGGATTCGAATGGTTTTTCGATGCAGAAGCGCACCAAAGTCGAAAAGATCGGCATCGAAGGAAACTATTTTCCAATTACTACTATGGCCTACATTCAGGATGATGCGATGAGAATCTCGCTGCTGACCAACCATGCTCAAGGTGCGGCCAGCTGGCAGCCCGGTTTCCTCGAGGTGATGCTGGACAGGAGAACGCTTTACGACGACTCCAGAGGAATGGGTGAGGGCGTGGTGGACAATAGGAAGACCACGCATAAATTCTGGATGCTCCTCGAAGACGTTTCACCGTCGAAACTGAAGAAAGAAAACACCCGTTTCGAGAACACCGAGTACGGGGACACCCTGCGCACCTTCAACGGCAACGAACCGATGAAGATCGAATCCTATTCACGACCATCTCTATTTGCCAATCACCAATCGAACAATCTGAACTATCCGTTCAGCACGTTCATACTGGAGGAGGGCATCGAGATCCGCGAGGACGTGATTAATTTGATCAACGCCGAGTTTCCGTGCGACTTCCACTTGGTCACACTAAGGACGCAGCCGGATCCCGTTTACACTCAATTCCCCTCGAACAGTGCCCTTCTGGTCATGCACAGGCAGGGCTACATGTGTTCGGTGAACCATAATTACACGTGCCAAGTGAGCAGCCTCAAATCCGGCACCAACTTCAACATGGTTCGGGTCAAGTCCATCACCCCCACAACCCTTACAGGAACGGAAACCACTGGCGATTCCATCAAAGACTTCTCCGACATCAACATCAACACCATGGCTTTGCAGACGTACAACATTACTTTCAACTGAGTTCGAGTTACACTTTTGTGATCCTAGATTTTAACAAAGAATGAAAATAACGAAACATGAATTAAAGAGAACGCTAAATTGTATAGTAGATAGATTTCTTTTATTTTTTATTATTATTTTTATTATAATTATAATTATTATTTCTATGATTTGTTTTTTTAAAAGAGTTGTAGATAATGTTTGTAAATAGAAGAAAGGGAACTTTTATATTTTAAGACGAAAAAGATAAAAACAATTAATATATTTAAATGGTGTGTGTGTGCGACTGTGTTCCGTTCTCTGTTTCCTTATTATATTGTTGCCCTCTATTCTCCTCTGTATTTGTTTAATAGGCGGAATGAAGCAGATTTAAAATGTAATAAGACTTATTTTATTTTACACAAATCGTTGTTTTACTTTTCATTCTGTTTTCTCTGCGCCCTTTTTTTTCTTGTTCAAACAAACGCAAACTTGTATTTGTAAATGAAGCATAAATTAAAAGACATGAGCGAAAACACGTAACAGTATTAGATTAAATGGAGCGAATTTAATTTTAAACTTGTCTACTTTTGCGATCGTCATATTTAGTTTAGGTATCTTCTTATTTTTATTATTGTAATGTTTCGGAATGGAAAGCAAATTTTTATTTGAATGTATGACTCAGACTGATAATATATCCTAATTTATTTTTTATTTCCACAAAAAAAAAATGAAATGTTATGCCAGAAATAAATGAATTGAACGAAATCTTCTACAAGTTTTAATTTTAATACCTGACATTCTTTTATAATGATAATAAAAAAAAATACAAATATTCTACATTAATCATTTAAAGATTTGAGCGCTCTTTCACAATGTGAAAGACCTCATTGTCCAACGAAATAATACCGTAATCTGTCGAACTTGAATATCTGGAAATACCACATACCAATTTTATCTTTACAAATACTATATGAGAATTATAAGAATATATGTTTATATTATTTACTATATATTTTAAAATTATTTCTAACTTAGATTGTAATAATTAATATAATAATTTTCTAAAATACCAAAGTATATATTACTTTATTGTTTGAATGAACAATCGTCGATTTAAAAAGAATTGTATATTTAAGATTAGTTACAAATGATAATATTTAAATATTTTAATTGAATCAATCAAAATGTAATAAAAATCTTTTCTTCAATATATTTAAAAATATTTTTATTCGGATCGTTAAGGTGGAAGATGTAGGCTGCATATCGATTTCTACAAGATTAAATTTTATTTTTTACATGGTTTGAGTTTCGAACTGACCACTTTAGTATTGCATTTATCTGATTTAAGATCAGATATGAGCTAATCTAGTTTCTGATATCAGATATTTAAGAATTTATGTTATTTTTGAAAGTTGGTAGCTGTTGGTACACCTGTATTATATGTTTTATTAGTGTTATCCGTCAAAATGAAATCAGTTGCGATGGATGTCAGCTAACAGACAACAAAACAAGGTGGTTTATCGAATGCAGTGGTCGAAACCAGAGACGTAGTTGCGCTGAACTTGATACAAGTTTATCGAATTGATTAGCGCAAATAGAAGAAGTAAATGCAATTATTATGTGAGTTCTTGATATTGATAATAGTGCGCACTTTAAACTCTGCATAGATTAAGTATCCAGAAGAGAAAAAAAGCGTATTTCCCCGACTGAAAAAGATCGTTCTCGTATAGCGATAATGCTAGCAACTGGTATAAGGATTGTAAGAGGTCCAGATTGGACTTGGAGTAATCAAGGTAAATGAAGTTTATTTTTAAACATATGTTTATGTAACTGCAGTGCATTTGTTTTTGTTTCAGATGGTGGTGAAGGTTATGTAGGTACAGTGTGTGAAATTGGGAAGTCCGGCACAGTGGGATCACCTGATAAGACTGTGGTGGTGCAATGGGACAATGGCACCAGGACTAACTACAGAGTTGGATACACAAACATGTTCGATTTGAGGGTAATTGACAATGCTCAGGCCGGTGTAAAACAGCAGAACATAGCATGTGACGGTTGCAACAGTCAGGGGATTGCAGGGATGAGATTTAAATGCATCACCTGCTTTGATTACGACCTTTGTTACATGTGTTACCATGGGGATATTCATAATCTGAATCATCCATTCAAGAGGTTTGATTGTGCCACATCCTCTGGGTAATAAGCAATAGGTTTTTTTTTATATATATACTTATTTTTTATATTTCTTTATTTTTCAAGAATTGTTTTACCCGTAAGGAGAAATGCTTTGAAAGGTGAGCTGTATGGGATATTTGAAGGAGCCAAAGTAGTTAGGGGCTTCAATTGGGAATGGGGTGATCAAGATGGTGGTCAAGGTATTAATTTCAGTTTCTACTATAAAAATGCTTTCTAATGCATTGATTATTGTTGCAGGAAAAGTGGGTAAAGTCTTGGACATTAGGGGTTGGGACAATGAGAGCAGCAGATCAGTAGCAAATGTCACTTGGGCGAATGGATCAACAAACGTCTACAGATTGGGCCACAAGGGGAATTGCGATATAAAATATGTTGAACCAGCAAGTGGAGGGCATTACTACATTGATCACCTGCCAATTCTAGGTAATTACGTTAGAATTTACTTTGAGAAAACTATAGTTTAGCGAAAGTGAAAGCTCGCCTTCTTTATGATTTCATATATTGATGTTCAATAATAAATAATTCATAAATGCTGATGAAATAGCAATTAGAAAACTTGCGGTTAATTATTACTTTTTCACGTTCGGTTTGCTGCTATTTATTATATTTGCATATTTCTAGGACAAACTGTTGAGCAAGTGCAAGTGAAGCCTGTCCGCTCGGGTCCAGTACCATTCAGTGTAGGTGATAAGGTCCAGGTATTAGTCTGCATCGATTTGTTGAGGACAATGCAGCAAGGGCACGGCGGTTGGAACCCGAGGATGGGAGATGTAAAGTATGAAATAATATAATGGGAGTGAATTGAAAACATTTGTTTGTCGCTAGTTCATCGGGAAAATTGGGACTGTCCATCGTGTTACCGAGAAAGGAGATATTCGAGTTCAATACGAGGGTTGCAACAATCGATGGACGTACAACCCCAAGAGTCTCGGCAAGGTTAACAGTTTCTGCGTCGGTGATATAGTTAGTGTCATAAACGATGTAGACAAAGTAAAAGAATTGCAGAAAGGCCACGGCGAATGGATCGATATAATGAAAAATGTTAGTTTTTCGTTGAATCCTTTTTGGATGAACGTCCATTCATTTTCGATATTGTTACAGGCTTTAGGCAAGTTGGGAAAAGTGATTAAGCTGTATTCCGATGGAGATCTGAGGGTGCAATTGGATGGTCACGCTTGGACATTGAATCCCCAATGCGTCACAATCGTCCCAGGCAGCGCAGCCGAGTTAGCCAATACTATGCAAGCGACGCAAAACCAAAGACAAGAACCTTCGAGTAAGTAATCGTTTTCTTTTTATAATTTCCAAATTTTATTATTATAAATTTCAGTGCAATGGCAACCGTCGAATGGTTCCGAAAGGAATAGTGTTCCAGATCAGCTCGTCAGAGCAGCTCAAGGAAATCTGAGTGTCGTCGTGAAACTGCTTCAAAAGATAACGTATGTAGACGCACCAAGCGGTGGTAAAACGGCGTTACAGGTAGCTTCGCATCAAGGTCAACTGGAAATTGCCAAGGTATTAATACAAGCGGGCGCAGATGTTAACAGTCAGGACAGCGATGGAGATACGTGTCTCCATTATGCTGCATTCGGGAATCAGGCGGAGATCCTGAAATTACTTATAAACGCAGGTGCCAATCTGAATACACCCAACAGAGGAGGATGCACCGCTCTGCATATTGCCGCACACAAGAAACCAGCCAAATGCGTGCAGGTCCTCTTGCTGGCTGGAGCGGATCCAAATAGCAAGGATTGCTACGGCGATACGGCATTGCACGACGCTATAGGTAAGGATAGTTTCCAAGTGATCGAATTGCTGTGCACGGCTTCCAGAATGGATTTCACCCTTCGAAATAAGCGCGGATTCAACGTGTTGCATCATGCGGCGTTGAAAGGTAAGAATTTCGCAACAGTGAAATTGCTGGCGCAAGCCAGACAATTAGTTGATGTGAAGAAGGACGACGGTTTTTCCGCACTTCATTTAGCTGCTTTGAACGGACACAAGGACGTCGTAGAAACTCTAGTCAAGGAAGGACATGCGGACACGGACCTCAGGAACAACAGAAATCAATCTGCGCTCCTTTTAGCGGTTAGCCAGGGACACAGCAGCATTATAGAGCTGCTCGTCAAGCTGAGATCCGATATTAATGCCAAAGATGAGGATGGATTTACCGCTTTGCATATCGTACTGATGAAAATGTCTCAAGCATGCACGGAGATCAAGCAGGACCAGAGCCCCGACATTTACTTAATTTTGCAAGCCATACCTGAGCACGTCACCGAGAATAGACAGTCCATTGCGATTGCCTGCTACCTGATTCAGCAAGGTATAGATTTGAAACTAATGAATGCCGAAGGACAAACGGCACTGAGCCTGCTTCAGAATTCTCAACTTGAGGAGCTTCTTAAGAGCTATAAACCGGTCGTCGATAGTAACCAGCTGTTGCAGAATATAGTAGCCGAAGTTGACAACTTAAATTTAGAGGCCGGTGCGGCGGCAGCCGCCATCGAAGGTTATAATTTGACTGAAAACGCTAGAAGTAGTCCAAGCAAAAGCGTAGAATGCACGAAGCGCAGAAGTCGCAAATCCGACCAAAATAAAACAGATAAAGTCATCGTCGATCTGGGCTGTTCGTCGTCCGAAGGCTCACCGAATCATAAAGCGGCCCCCACGGAACCTTCATACCAGAACGAGATCAATTCGAGCAAACCCGTCGAATGTTTGGTCTGCTCCGATCTCTCCGAAGAGAACGTCATGTTGGAACCCTGCACCCATAAACCCGCCTGCGAGGACTGTTCTTCGCGCATGAAGAAGTGCATATCTTGCGGAAGAGTGGTTATGAAACGAATGACCAAGGATGGTAGGTTGATACCTTACAAGAATCGACAACCTAGCGCCGAGAGGTTGCGTTACCTGGAAACGAAAATTGCAGAAATTGAAGAGAGCCATGCGTGCAGCATCTGCATGGAACGCAGGAGGAATGTAGTCTTCCTTTGCGGACACGGCACGTGTTCGCGTTGCGCAGACACTCTGAAGATTTGTCACATGTGTCGAAAGACAATATCCAAGAAAATTCCAATTTATTAACATTTTTACGTATAAATAAATATATTTAAAGATTTTTTTCTAAGATACAAGAGGATTTATATAATATATATATATATATTTAACGAGAAAAAAAATATATTTGAATTTCACTGCCCACAAGAAAGGAAATTCTGTCCAGGAAGATTTTTTTCGTACAAAATATGTTCAAATCTGCACAACACCGTTGTTTTCCTATATAATTTGCGATTGAACTATCGTTCATTTCCTTTTCTTACGGGACATATATATATATATATATATATATTTGTGTGTAATTTCCTGAATTTTTATATATTTATAATTTTGGGATGTTGATTAGAGAAACGTCACTTTGTAAGGCATCTTCTATACAGATTTTAAGCATAAGAGGCGTGTCGATAATTATTATAAGACTGCTACATATTATTACAATAATAAAAAATAGGCGAAAATCAAATGGAACCTAAAACGGGTTATTGCAAAATGGACGGACAAACTTGTGTATAGATTATGCCAATTCTCGTCTTCGTAATCCTAAATAATAATAATAATTTATTTAATTTTCTGTGATGCGATTTGAGAGATGTTTATATTTTTATTTGATTCATTGTACATATTATATAGATATAAATATTTAACCGATATATAAATATTTACTTTTCGATTTTTCATTCCTTTTGGTTCGCACTTTACATACGCATATGTTATTTTAAGCTGAAAACTTTTGTTGTGATATACTTGAGTTATAATTTTAAATTTGTATTTTGATTTCTTACATAACGTAATTTGTGTATTACATTTAGGAACGAGTTTTGAAAAAAAAATTACTTTTATTGTTTGTATAGATGGATTTCTAGTTTCCCCATTTATTTTGTATTTCTTCCGACTGATCTGGCAAAATGACGTAAAAACAAATATGAAAGGGGAGGATAATTTACATGATTTGTAAAAGCTGATATATGCTTCAGGTATTTTAAATGTTTGAATAATAAAATCGAAAAATACGACACACAATTTGTACTTTTATTTCTCAATCTACAACACAATTCGCGTCTGTTTATTTTTTTGTAATTTGTTGATAACATGAGAATAAATAATAGATTTAATTTAATAAATTGTTTATTTATAATTTGAAACTTTCAAAAATTTAATGAATATAGTAGTAGTATGTATATAATACAAGATTCTTGTAAAGAATTTTATAAAACTCTAAATATAAATATATATAAAACAGTATAAAGTCATATTTATACAATAGTATGTAAAGCTTACTTAAGTATTCGAGTATTGCAATTCCCATGTAAAACAACGATTTTATGTTTGCACTTAAAATAGTCATTGAAAATGTCATTGTAGCCACCCCTGTCCCTCCACCAGGTGCACAATTGCCTATTGAATCCACAATTGAGCGTGTGAATCATTTCCGGCCTCTCGTATCCCAGGAGAGTGTAAAAATCTTGGTCCCCAAGATGTCCTCTGAACTTGAATTTCTCCACCATCGCGCTGACACTCTCCTTCTTGATAACTTCCTTGTAAGAATCGCTCTTCCTTATTGCACTCAGATTGAATAGGATAACGCCGGAATTGTATCCTTGGAAACCCCTTGGGTGGGCTTCGCCCGCCTTCACCACCTTATCATGATAAAAGTCCCCGAATGTCGTGTTATGCTTCTGCTTGAAACTGTACAAAATGTGTCTATACACTGGAGACAGCTCAGGAGCCAAACCAAATAAAGTACCATTACCAAAACTGAAATTAAACAATAATATGAATATTGTATATTATTATTGCATTCCATCTTACTTATCAAATTCCTTAAAAAGTAACAAAACGTCTTCCTTAAAATGTAAATCACAGTCCAATATAATTGCTCTGTTTTGAGTTTTGGCGATGCGATGCAGACCCAGTGAAAGATAAAAGAGAGCATCGCTATAATAAGTTCCTACAAAGCAACAACATTAAAATCCTATTGGAATGTTATATGCATTGCAATCACCTGGCCTGGAACTGAAAAATGGAGTCATGGCATTGACAATGTCCTGGATGGATGCAGCTAAAGTCTGAATATCGTAGAAGGTATATTGCACATTAATACTGGTGGTATTGATGATTTTGTTGATTTCGCTTTGGGCAAGAATTCGGGAGTGCTCATCAACAATGATGTGGAATTTCAATGGGACGGAGCTCACGTTGATGAGGTTGTTCAACAGGTTGTTGAAATTGTACATCAGCGGGGATTTGTCTATGACTTTAGTGAAGATCAGCCATAGGTTGTAATCATTATCCAATTTGATAGCCTTCTCCGTCGGCTCGGCGCTCTCCGCCTTGAATAAACGCTGTTGCAATTTGCTGCTGCTGCTATTATCATTGTCGTAAATGGTGAAGAGGTAGAAGAGGAGCACCAGTATCGTCAGAAATATCGATAAATTAAACAGAAAACGTAAACGACACATAATAAAAATGAAAACTGTTTACAAAACATAACCTAATGTCCTCAGGTTTGGACAAACGTCAGAGAAAATAAACAAAAATCTTGAGATGGTGCAGCTTCTGCAGCAGCAGATGTCGTGCTTACCATACACTTTTTCTTCTCGGTAGAGTTATGCAACTTAGCATCTTTTATGAATGTACTTAAATCAACTTTTATATTTTTTTTATATAATATTTGCAATTATATATTAATATTGCAGTTTCTACTTTTATGAATTTATATTCAATAATTAGAAGTTTAAATTAGTTAGTGATATTCATTAAATAAATATGTAGGTTTAATTATATATGAGCTGTATAAAATTTATTCAAATTGGATAATTCCAATTGGCGCCATTCCTATATTTAGGTTTAGGTTTGTTTATATTTTGCTTCAAACGTCAAAACAACGTTAACCTAGAAATTTAAACTAAATATTACAATTAAAATGGAAGGACTCGAGGATAAAGATTTAACACCGATGCTCGAGTATGAAACTCAAATATTCTTGGATATTGTTCACAACGACGCTTTAGTCGTATCTGCAAAGTGAGTGTTTGCACTTTATAAGAAATAACGAATGAATATAATGTTATTGTTACAATTTCAGAGGTCTCAGCATGGATCTGGTATTGATCAATCTATTCAAAGTGTACTGCGATCCTGGAAACCTGGTGATTGTTCTTAACTGTACAGAATATGAAGAAAAATTTTATGTGGAAAAACTTAATAATCCTAATATCCATACTACAACCTTCTCCACCAGCACAACTGATAGGTACAATTACACATTGATCATTCTTCTATAATAATACAATGGTTATTGCTTTAGAGAAGACATCTATTTATCTGGTGGAATACATTTTGTAACTACAAGGATTTTGGTGGTGGATATGCTGAAAAAACGAATTCCTATTGAAAAGATCACAGGTTTTATAGTTTTACAAGCTCACAAGATTTTGGAGAGTTGCCAAGAAGCGTTTGTTTTAAGATTATTCAGACAACATAATAAGGTATATAAACTTTACAATAGTCTGAATCAGTTGATTTATTTATTTTTTTTTAAAGACTGGTTTCATAAAAGGTTTCACGAATAACCCGCAGAGTTTCACAGTAGGATTTGGACAAGTGGAGCGCGTTATGCGCACGATATTCGTTAAAGAATTGTACATTTGGCCTCGATTCCATTCCTCCGTTATACAAAGTTTGAAGAAGCACGAGGTAATCTTTTTAACGAATGCTTTTTTTTAACCATTTTAATACGTTTATTTGCAGCCTCAAGTGATCGAACTGCATATACCGATATCGGAGAAAATGAGTAAAATACAGACGAACCTCTTGGATTTGATGAATCTCTCTGTCAAAGAATTGAAGAGAATCAATCGAACTTTAGAGCTTCAGGTATATTCTTGAAATGCAAATTATGTAATGATAATAACGAAATGTTTGCAGGAAATCACAGTCGAGAATTGTTTGGTGAAGAATTTCCATAAGGTGCTGCAGTCGCAATTGGATTGCATTTGGAATCAGCTGAGTTCTAAGAGTAAACAGTTGATTGCGGATCTGAAAATCTTAAGGCATTTGCTGGTGTGAGTTTAAGAATGGAGAATTGGATTTTTTTTAGTGAATTCATATTAGATCGCTCTTCTACTCAGATTCTATAAGTTTCTACACCACGCTGATGACTTATCGGACTGTCGAGTACGCTCAAACCTCACTTTGGGTCTTGATGGAACCAGCAAACCAGTTATTCGCTAATTCCGCAGCTTTAGTCTTTAACACTAAAAAAGGTAATTTAATCGTTTTAGATTATCAAATTTTTCAATTAATAAACAACATGTTTTTAAGAACTAAAACCTGAATATTGCCCAAAATGGAAATCGCTAATGGAAATTCTGAAAGTCGAAATTCCCAACGAAATAAAAACATTGAGCGGCGACGAGAATACCAATGTTTTAATTTTATGCCAAGACGTGAAGACGTGTTATCAATTGAATCAGGTTACATTAAGCTAATTTATTCTCTGTTTACCAATTGGTAATTGTGGATTGTTAACAGTTCTTGACGCACGGGGCGAATCATTATTTGCTGCTGATGGCGCTGCAGAAGGAACTGAAATTCAAAGGAGTTAGCACGGAATATCAGGATTGCGAACTATCGCAAACGCTCTCGGATAGTATTTCAGCAAAGGAATCAAAGAAAGCAAAACTCGACAATTCCGAAGTCGAGGAATCCATGAAAGACTCTTACATTTTATCTCTTACTTCCAACTTACTTTCCGGGGATGATGAAGTCGATGCCGAAGACAACGATGTCACATTTGAACCATTCCCTGAGGTTAATTTATATTCAGATTTCTTAAGTTAAATATTTATACTTAATTTTTGCAGATGGAAAACATGAATTTAACGCAACTGTTACAAGGCAAAAAGAAAGCACCCACGATTTTTATACAAACGTTTAAACATTCGGACAATTTTCTTTCGCTGCTGAGAACTTTGGAGGAAATTAAACCGAATTTTATCATCATGTATCACAGTAATATCACAGCTATCCGACAAATAGAGGTAAATTTTTTGTTAATATTATATTTATTACTAATTATTAATTTGTAGTTGTACGAGGCTCGGAGAAAGAAGAGCACTTCATTGAAAGTCTATTTTTTAATACACGGTGAGACTGTCGAGGAGCAAAGTTATTTGACTTCTTTGAGGCGCGAGAAGCAGGCTTTCGAGTATTTGATTGAAACTAAATCTGTTTGTAATTTATTTTTTATTACTGTATCATTGTTAAATTCATAATATTTTAGACTATGGTGGTTCCTGAGGATCAAGACGGAAAGACCGATCAGTGTTTGGCATTGCAGAGGGATTTTAAAGAGGCGGAGGTGAACACGAGAAAGGGCGGAGCAACGGAAACACCCGAAGTCAAGAAAGTTATAATCGTTGATATGCGGGAGTTCCGAAGCGAATTACCGGCTTTGATCCACAAGAGAGGAATCGAAATCGAACCATTGACCATAACAGTAATTTAAAATTGATTAAATTCGATTAAGTTTTTATTAAATATTTTATTTTAAGGTCGGGGATTACATTTTAACTAAAGATATTTGCGTTGAGCGTAAAAGTCTCTCCGATTTAGTGGGGTCCTTGAATTCCGGTAGGTTGTACACTCAGTGCACGCAAATGAGCCGTTATTATACCAGACCTATGCTCTTAATTGAGTTCGACCAGAACAAACCATTCTCTTGGCAGGTAAATTTCAATATCTCTTAAAAGATATAATTTAAACATCGTTAATTTGCAGAGCAACTACATGATATCAAGCGATGAAAATAGCTTCGAAATACAGCAAAAACTGCTGCTATTGACGCTGCATTTTCCTAAATTGAAGATAATCTGGAGCCCAAGCCCCTACGCGTCAGCTCAACTTTTTGAGGAACTAAAGGTTTTATTACTACAATAATCTAACATAATCATTATAGACTTAAATATTACAGGAAGGCAAAGATCAACCTGATATAGAGTACGCCAACGCGATAGGAAGTGAACAAGACGTCGATGTAATAGAAACTAAATACAATACGAGCATCTACGATTTCGTGCAAAAGTTGCCTGGAATCACCTCGAAGAACATCGATATTTTCCTGAGGCGTTACAAAAATATGAGCGAAGCTGCTAAAGCTACTAAGGTATTATTAATTATGTTTGAGTAAAATAAGTTATTAAGGTAACTTATTTACTTTCAGGAAGAGCTGAAAGATGTTCTTGGTAATTCGGGTGATGTCGATTTGTTTTACTCGATTCTTCACGAGAGCCACCAAATACCGGTCGCGCAGGACCAAATGAAAACTAAGGGAAAACTCAAAAACAAATTTAAATTCTGCAAAAAATAACTTTAAGATTGTAGACAATCATCATTTTAAAAATTAAAAAGAAAATTGTCTGATTTGCGTTCGTCTTTAGGTTTTGCAGGAATTTGCTGATCGTCCGCTGATGAATGCAATGTGTATTGAGATGTAATGAAACTATTATCGAAATACATCTCCATATCCATATTATCTTCATTGTGGATCATAGTTGGAGACATGTTCAATGATTCCAGCATATTAATTTGATCATCATACATTTGTTCTTGCACTATTTTTGTCGTTTCCAAAGGTGGAGGAATTATGTGTTGATGGATAACTTCAACCACTTTTTTTTCTTGTGACATCTTAACAGTTTCCGCGATAGTTTCCTTTGCAGCGACAACAGTTTTCGGTATTTTAAATTGAGAAGGAATATTCATATTAACTTCTTGTTTCTTTTCAATTAATTTCGGCGTTGGATTTTCCATTTTATCGGGAACTTTCTGAAACGATTCCATTTTCCAATCCACGCAAATCACCTTTCGCTTTTGCGGTTCTTCAATTTCCAATAAATGTTTTGGTAACTGCAAACAAAAATGAATATAATTTCTATATAATGTAATAGAAAAAATAATATACCTTAGGATCAATGGTCAATTGGAACATCCTGCTATCTGCATCAAAAGTATTCAATTAAATTTCAGAGATCATAAACATAATTAACAAAATTACCAGATTTTAATAGGTGATCTTGATATTGCTGCATGAGCACCTCGCAAGCTTCGCTCTTCTCCTTAATTTCCGCAACGAGCTTTTCGTTGTTCTTATAAGAAACGTATTTCTTCGCGAATTCGACGACCGCTTTGTTTCGTAATCTATCATTAATAACTTTTTTCAGATTCGCTCGTTGCTTTTCGTCACGCTCGTGCTGCTGCCAAAGCTTCTCTTCAAACTCCAATTTCTTCAACTCTATTTGGGCTTCCTCTAACTCCTTGTAACCCGGTGTTCTGCGCTGGTACTCCTCCTGCAATTTCCTGTACTGCAGTTTCTTGTTTAACGATAATTCTTCAAGTTCCGAAATCTCAGCTTTCATCTTCGCTTCTTTTAAAGCATTCGCTTCTTCCAATTGCTTCGCAATTTTCTGCATCAAAGGAATCCTCTCCAAATTCCTTAAAAAAACAATTAATATTTTAAGATTTCTAATCCTTTGCAACAGGCAACACCTTTCGTAATCCTTTCTCAGGAATTCCATCTGTGGCTTCATTACAGCAATGTGATCATTCATCAATTTAATTTCTCTCTTCCTGCTTTCAATCTTCTTATCAAGTTCAGCAGTTTTCTCTTTGTATACTAAAAATTTATAATATTTAAAATAAATCAACTATTGTTAATTCCTTACATTTTATATAAATACTATCCTCGAGTATTTTCATGTCTATTTCGTTAATTTCTCCAATAAGGCCACTCCAGTTACTAGAAGTCTGCAATTTATTTTCCATTTTGGAGCTGTTTCAATTATTAGTACAAAGTAATTGCAAATGTTGATTTTTTTAAATTGAAATTGTTGAAACTTTGGCTTTGTTTATATACCAACTAGTAAATACTAAATGTTTTGTTTTTATGCGAGGAAAAAATACAAATTATTTAAATTTTTTTGTGGTGGTTTGAAATTTAATTTGTATTTTAGCAAAATAATACAATGTTTTTCGTTAATTTTCTTATATTTTAATTAGTTTCTGAGCAAAATTTTCCTGAAAAGGGCCCGTATTTAATGATTACAGTCTTATTTCTATGCGTATCAATCTTCTGAAATTTTGAAATTAAATTTTTTTTTATCATCTAAAGTAATTGAAGCAAATAATAGATGGAGCTGCAACAAGTAGATTAGTTGGCCGACAGATCATCGTCCCTGAATATACGTCAAGTCAAGTGTACGTGTACTGTTTGGGTGACATATGACATATATAATCTATGTTATTTAATTTATCGCCAAAATTAGGTAAATTCTGCCCTAGTTTCAATTGAAAACATCTGTAACTTGTATTAGAGTTCAAATTCAATCTGCTCCATGCAACGTCGACAATACCAAATCAATGTGTATCTGTTGTTTTTTATACTTTAACCAAATTTTTTATAACCAAATATTTGGTACTTGCATTTCTAAAGCTGTGTATTTGTGCAGGTAACGAATATGTCACAGGGTCCATCAGAGGACCCAGGTGGGCCAGGCCCTGGGACTTCAGATAATCAGGAATTTAATGACCAGAAAGATCAGTTTGAGCAGCAGCATGCGTTCATATCACAAATGAAAGAGATGCTGAAGAAAAATGATCAAACAACAGTTATCCAGGAGAAGGTGCAAGAATATGCAAACACCCTTACCAAGATGAATGCAAGGGCAAAGAGGAGCCAAAACAAGGAGGGTGGTAAAGATATTGTAATGAAAACCGTAGACACACCTTCCAGTGAAAAGTTGTTATTACTGAGGCAACAATTAGAGCAAAACAAGTATATTGCATTTAATCATTTATTAAGAAAGTAATTAATTATTTGAATTGTAGGATAATTTTGGCTCTCAGAGGAGAGAATCAGAAAGATGTGGAGCAAAGGGTGTTGATGATGAAGGCTAAACTGAATGATTCACAGCATCTTATTAGTCAATCAACAACTCCCTTAAATATTTCTCTAATAGAAGATAGAGTAGACTACAGCCCAAGTGCAAGTTCCCAGGAACTTTACAACATCCTTTTAAACAAAGACAAGAGGATAACTGAGATGAACGCGAAAATGTCTAAATTGGAAGCTAATGTTTTGGATCTTCAGGAGAATCTGAAAGAGAAGGATTCTGTTATTGACGCTAGAACTAAAGCTATCACCTTGATGTCAGAGAACCTAAGCAAAAAGAGCAAAACCACTTTGGATACGTTGGACGATACTAAGGAGCAGATGCGGAACATGCAAACCACTTTTATCAAATTGGAGGAGGATATGAAAGAGGAAAATTGTAAGCTTCAGAATTTATTGGACGAAAAGAACGTTGAGATATGCCAGTTGAAAAGCGAGAACGATAGTCTTGTAGCAAGTAAAACGGAATTGGAGAAAGAATTCGAGAATTACAAAGAATGTGGTGAGAACGATTTGAAATTGCGAGAAAAGATTGCGGAATTGGAAGAAATGAATAGGAAGCTTCAAAGCAACGATTCCCCGAGGAATTCTCCATCGAGAAATAGTAAAAGAAATAAGCGCGGTAGAAGCAAATCGGGTAGACAGGTTGAAGATAACTCTGAAAAGATTACCGTATTGGAGAAGACAATTAAGGAGCTAGAGAAGAGCGTTGAAGATTACGATAAAACCATTAAAGAATATAACACCACGATTGAAGATCTAAAGAAGGAAAAGGAAGAATCGAATAATATCATTAAACAGCTTAGGACTTCCTCCGAAAGCACCGGCGCCGATTTGCAAGCTTTGAAAAAGCAACTCGATGATTCTAATAAGAATATGATCAAAGTCAAAGCTCAACACAAGGGCAAACTTAAAGAATTGAATAAGAAAATCGATGATTTCAAAAAGATCAGCAATGTTAACGCTGAACTAGTCAAAGTTGAATCAGAGAACTCCAAACTTACCCAGAAAATTGCCGAATTGGAAGAAGAAAAAGGACAGATGCAATTACAATCACATGGTAAATATTTACATAAATTTATATTTAAAAAAATAACAATTTTCATTTGCAGATTTGGAAGAGTTCGACGCAAAGATAAAAGAGCACCTGGAAACGATTTCTGTTAAAAACGAATTAATTTTGAAACTCGAGAACGGTAATTTATTTTATTTCATGCATTTTGCAAAATCAACTGAATTTGTTCTATTATTTCAGTTATTCAAGAGAACCAGGAACAAATTAGTTCTCTGACATCGAGAGTAGAAACCCTGTCCAATGCGCGCAGCGATAAGATTCAATCTGATTTGACGTCCGTTCAATTCGAAGAGCAATTGGAGAAAATGGAGAGGGAGCAACAAGAAATATTGGAAGGAAAAGCTTTGATTTTGAAGGAAAATAAGGAACTGAAGTTGAAAATCGAGAATTTGTCGAAGGAGAAGCAGGAGATTAATACGAAATTGGAGAATTATCTGCAGGAGAACATGGATTTGATAGACAGACTAGAGAAATTAAGTGCAGAGAAGGTGTCTTCTGCGGAGAGCATTGAAATAGTCGAGAACTTGACGCAACAGGAGAAGTTGGAATTGGAGGCATACCAGAAGAACATAATCAGTAAAAACATGGAACAGCTGGAGGATAATCCGGAATTGAATGATAGCGTGAATCAATTGACGGAAGAAACTTCAGAGCTGCTTCAACGCATCGAGTTGTTCACCGTGGAAAGGAAAGAGGTAATGGAGAAAATGGAGCAACTTACACAAGACAACAACCAACTTACATTCCGAATCAAAGAGGTTGAGAATAACCGTGACGTATTAGTGGAAACCTATGAACAGCTGCAAACTGAAAAAGAAGAATTAGACGCGAAGCTGATCGGCATGGAAGACGTGGAAAAAACACTCGCAGCTAAAACTGATGAGATAGAAAAGTATAAATCTATGATTGAAGATCAAAAGAAAGAAATCGAAGAGGTGCACACGAAATTACAAGCCAAACAAAGTGCGGATGATGAATCGGTTACAATTCGCAGCGAATTGACATCATTGCAGGAACAGTACACGCAATTATTGAAAGATAACGAAACACTGAAAAACGAATCCGATAAGTTCGATGATCAGAATGAACTGAAACAACGCATTTCTGATTTAGAAGCTGAACTAACAGATAACTTGGAAGAGATTAATAACTACAAATCTATTATAGAAAAGAATTATGACGACCTGAAACAATTCGAAGTTATTATGCAAGAAAAAGAAAACAGTCGTGTTGAATTGACTTTAATGTCGGAGCAAGTTGAACAGGTAAAATCTGTTCTCAGCGAGAATCTAGATCAAATCCAAAAGTATGAACACGAGCTGCAAGAGAATTCGACTACCATTAAATTGCTCACAGAAGAGTTGAAACTGCTAAACAACAAAATCCTGGAAACTGAACATTTGCTAGACTCCAAGGATGATGAAATCAAGCAGGTGAAACGGGAAAGAGATCAAATATCCGAGGAATCTGAATCAAAATTGAAAGAGCAAGCAAGCACATTCAATCAAAAGCACGAGGAAATGAAATTGAAATTCCTTCAACTGCAGAAGCAAATCGATCAGAACAGCGGATCATTGCAGCCACTTGAAAGCAAAGTGCAAGAGTTGGAGAAGAAGAATAGAGATCAATTAGAGAAAATGAAGAAGATTGCAGCAAATCTGAAAAAGAAAACGTTGGATTACAAAGAGCTCGAAATTAAATACAATGATATCTCTGAGAAGTGGATGAACGAGAAGAAAGAGAAGGAAGAGTTTGTTAATGAGAAGGAGGGCGAGTGGAAATTGAAAATTGAGCAATTGAATTTGGATAATGATTCATTGAAAGCAACGAATTCAGGTTTGATGTCTGAAATCAGTGCGTACACTGCCCAAGTAGAGGACTTGCAAAACGTGGTGAGAGAATATGAAACTGAAATTAATTCATTCCGTAATGAGATCGAGGCTATGAAGTTGAACAGCAACAATAGTCTCAACGCTGAATTGAATAGTAGAGATGAAAGAATAATTACCTTGAATGAACAATTGGAATCTTTGAGGTACGAATCTGATGCTAACTCCAACGCATTGCAAATGAAGATCAAAGAACTGGAATTATTCATAGAATCGCAGAACGACGAACTGAACATATATAAAGAAAGAGTAAATCGATTGGAAGAAGGTTTATCGATAGTTGAAGAAAGACGATTGAGCCTGGAAGGAAAGGCTATCCAATTGGGAATGCAACTGGAAGAAAAGGAAAGTTGCGTGGTCGAAGCTTCAATCAAGGAAGCCAACATCGAAGAACGATTGAATGTTCTGATCGAAAAAGATAAGTTGTTCAATGATCGTCTGAATGAGACACTAGACGAAAATCAAGAGTTGCAAGCAAATAAGCAACAATTATTGAAAGAGAACGAGGAACTTAAAAAGTCAATAACAGTATTGGAAACTCAACTGAAGAGCACTAACGAAGAAGTTGAAGATATCAGTAAAATTTCCGAGGAAAATGAGTCTCTGAAAACATCGGTGAATCATTTGGAAAACGAGATGCACAAACTACAAAATAATTTGGATAACATGAAGTCGGAATCCGAGAAGAATGAAAATGAACTTCAAGTGCAAATTGAGGAATTCAATTTGGAGAGAAAGAAACTGATGGAAGAATGCGAGATGATGAACGATCAGAAAAACTCGTGGACTCAACAGCAAGAGGAATTCAATGCCAAAATCGCGGATTTGAATGAAAAACTGGATCAGCAACAAATCGAGTATAATGACATAACAGCCAAGTATTCTGTTCTACAAACGGAATATCAAGTTTTGTTGAATAATTTAGAAGAAACAAGTAGCAAATTGCAGACTGTGGAGGCCGACAAGAATAATATGTCTACTGAAGTAGAGGAGATGCACGAAATTAAGACTCAATTAGATTTCGCAAAGAACATGTTAAAACATGTCGAAGAGAACTCTCTTTTGGTGATGACTAGAAATGATCAACTGGAGAAGAAAATCGAAGAATTGACAACAAAGAAGGAGAATAAAATCGAATGGCCGGTACTTTCTCAAAATCCGTTCGACTTTGTTAGCGAACAACCACAATCCAATCAAGACGTGCAAACTTTACATGATAAGATCAAGAGTTTAGAGTTTATGTTATTCACTGCGGAGAAAGAAAAAGAAAACGCTTTGATGGAATGCCATCAAATGTCCAGCGAATTAACTAAGGTGTTGTACGAGAAGGAAAAAAGAGGATTCGTGGAATTGGAGTCTCAGATTCAGCAGGGCGATGAAATCGATATATCGCCAGTGGCCAAAGCAGATTTACAGCAAAACCAACCGGACGTTGAAGAAGTTTGCGTCGCCAAAAAGGCTTACCTATGTTATCCAGAAAATCAAAATATAAACGCTTTCGGTGAAAACGACGACGGCTGGGCATGGGGAGCAGAGGAGGCGAAATTGGAGCAAGAGCACATAGAAAATGTAGGAAACGGTGCAGCTTATTACACGCAGAGAATTAAAGAGTTGGAGGCCAACGTGATGGTGCTCGAGGCAGATCGTGAGAGTAATATGGAAGAGCTGAAGCAGTCTCAAGTAAAATCAGGAAAGTTACTTAAAAAATTAAAGGAATTTAAAGTCAAAAACGACCAGTTGACTGCTAAATTGAAGTCTACCAGTAGCAGCGATGTTGGTTTCAAAGATTTGGAGGATGCTATGGTCGATGAACTGAAGTCACAGTTGGAAACGTCTGAGAAGAAGTTGAAGGAGATCGTCGCAGAATTTGAAAAAGAAAAATTAGAAAAAGCTAATATCCTGAAAAGGGTTGATGTATTAACGTTGGCCAACGAAAGGATGGTCGAGATGAAGGAAAAGCAGGACATCGAAGTAATGGCTTGGCAGAGGCGAAATCGGGAACTGTCCGAAAAATTGGAAAAGTTCGAGTGGGACACGGATTCTTTCGAACCATCGAATACATCAACTGAACCAGCGATCATCGATCAAGGATCGTCTGCTAACGAATTGAAAATTAAAGAGTTAAATGATGTCATCAATGAATTGAGCATCGACAATGAAGAACTGCAATCAATTCTCGAGGAGCAGAGAACGTTGCTGAAGGAAGCTCAGAGAGCCAAATCCATGGAACCAATTTCGGAGAACATGAAAACGGAGACCGAGTTCAACGCTTTGCTTCAGAAGAACAACGAGTTGTTGCACGAGTTAACAGCCACTCAAGAGAAAATGAACGAGATCTCGCAACAGCTACAGATGAATTACGTGGAGCGCACGCAGTTGGAGGCATCCGTTATGGAATGCAATATTATCATCGAAGAGTTGCAAACCAAAATTAAAGACATCACAGAGTCTGCGGAAAACAATAATTCCTCTGAAGAATTAAAGCAGAAGATTGATAGTTTGGAGAACGAGAAATTTGAATTGGTGAACAAGAATAAAGAATTATGTTTTGAGATGGGTATGTTAACCGGACTGAAATCACAGTTGGATGTCGTTGAATTCGAGAAGTGCACGCTTTTCGAAGAATTGAACGTGCTGAAGACGGCGATGCAAGAGAAAGATAATTTATTGCATTACCTGGAGTCGCAGATGAATAATATGACTGAAGTGAGGAATGTACAAGAAAACGAAGAATTAAATGCGGTGAATATATCGTTGCAGTATGCGTTGCAAGAAAAACAAAATTTAATAGAACTTTTGGAATCCACAAATAGTAATATGGTGGAAATTGGTAAATTGCAAGAAAAAGAAGAAGCATTCGCTCAAGAAAAACGAGATTTATTAACGAAGATTGAGGAGTTACGTAATAAAGAAACTGAATACTTGAGAGAAACGGTAACGCTCCATGGGAATATCCAGCGGCTGGAAGAAAACTCGAACCAATTGAACGTTAAACTTGAAGATAGAGATAATGAAATTATAAATTTACAGAAATTGAAGGAAGAATTTGAAGCTCAGGTGAACGCTTTGGAAAATGATAAATCTAATATACTTGCTGCAGCGGAAGAGCAGAAGAGGCTGAGCGAATTGAGAGATGAGCACAGCAGTTTGGTTCAGGAACTCGAGGATAAGAACAACAATATCTTCGAGTTGCAGAGAAAACTAGAGAATTTGGAGAATGATTATCAGGCGAAGCTGGAGCAGTTGCAGTTGGAATGGTCGCAGCTCGTTGACCAGAGGGGTAATGATGTCGCCGAAAGTTGGAAGATGCACGTGGATATGAGGGAAAAGGAATTCATGCAAACCGAACAGAAGTTACGGAACGACCTCGACGCTTGGGAAGGCAAGTACAATGCGATGGTGAACGAAAACAACGAGTTGAAGAAAAACGTCGACGATGAAATCAGAAATGAAATAGAGAAGATGACGGCGTTGCAGAAGGAGGTGCTGGAGAAACAACATCAAATCAATGATATGACTCGTGTCCTGCAGGAGAAACAGACGGAAATCGATAGCGCCCACGTGCAAAATAATAATTACATGGCGATTATCCAACAGCTGAATCAGAATATCGAGGAGGCCGCTAAAAAGGTCAAGGACGTAGAAGAGCTGCACGAGGAGAGGGAGGCCAAGATACAATTGCTGAACGAGAAAATTGTGCAATTGAGCGAGAGAATCCAGGAGCTCGAAGCTGAATCGGATGCGCTGCGTCAAACGGTCGCCATCAAAGTGGACGAAATTGCTAGAAAGGATGAAACCATCAAAGAGATGAACACGCAAATAGCCAGCAGCTCGGATACGGAAAACGTCGTGAAAACATTGCAGTTGGAACTGCATGAGAAGCAGAACGAGCTGAAGGAGAACGAAATATATCTAGAGGATTATAAGATGCAGCTGGAACAATACAAGGCAAAGATAGAGATTTTGGAGAGAAGCGTCTTGGACCGTGAGAACGAATTGCGTGCATTGCAAGTGGAAATGCAAGCCGAGCACGCAAGCACCACGAATCACCAGCAGCAGATTTCCATGTTGAACACACAAATTGAAGAATCCCGACTGCTGAATGAGAACTATTCCGTGGAATTGCAGAGATGCACTTACGACTTACAATGCAGAGATGCGGAATTGGCTAGAATAAATGTTCTACATGGTGAGAGGGAGCAAGAGTTTGCTGCGCATTTACAAGCGAAATCTTTGGAAATCGAATCTGCTTCGAGTCAAACGATGATGGAAATCCAAGAGCTCCAGGCAAAATTGAACGAAAGCCGTTGCAAGGAAGAAGTTTTAGTTTCCACGCAATCCGAGCTGCGCGCCTACAAGCAGCAGTTGGAGGAGCAGCAGACGGAAATTGCCAATTTGCAGATGAATCTGCAGCAGGAGCACGAGAATATGATTGAACGCATCGTGAAACTCGAATACGCCGAGAAAGAGATTGCTGACTTGCAGCAGGTTATCGAGAGTCAAGAGACGAACATCGAAGAGTTGAAACGCGATTTGCTCGAGAAGAGTAGTAACTACGATGCACTGATTGCCGAAGTCAGCGAAGTACAGGAATTGCCAACGGCTAGGAGACAACTTCAATATGAAGCCTCTTCGGTTGCGGACGATAATATTTCGGATCCAGTTAACAGGGCGGAATTGGACTTGGCTCTATACATGTTGCACCAGAGGGACGTTCGATGCGAGGAGCTCACCGTGGAGCTGATGCAGCTCTTGGAGGAGAGGGATACGCTTCAGCTGCGTCTGTCCAATGCCATCAGGGAGAAGGAAGATTTGCGTTCCAGGCGGACGTTGGAGGAGAGCGACGAAGAGGCTAACGTCAGCCAGACGAAGCAGGTTTCCCAATTAGGTGCTATACCGAAGAGTAGAGCAATTATTTTGGGTGCTACCGGTACGGAGATGGCAACTGAGGCTGCGGAGAGCTTGGAGGGAGACGGCGCCTTGGCAAACAAGTAAGTCATAATCTCTTCCGTAAACAACGCTATTTTTTAATTTAGCGTTAATTCGGAGAGTCAATGTTTCCGCATTATCTCAATTCAAATTTGTCAAACAAATAATGTTGTTGTTGTTCTGGTAAATTTACTTTTGTTTACATAACAGTCGAGGATTTTCCTCGCCGGAAATGGTATGATTTAATTTTGTAAACATGGTGATTATTTTCAGACTTTCCGAACTTAAATCGGTCGGTTATCGGAAAGATAAGACCATCTTAGATGAACAGGACATGAGGAGGATCCAGCAGCTGTCCATTCTACAGCAGCACAAGGACGAGGTTTCCAAGTTACCAGCAGAAGCAGCGGCCAGACTAGTCGATGCTAGTTATACATTATGTAAGTTCAGTCCAACGAATCGATGACAAGTTATTTTACACAATTTCTTCTACTTTCAGCACGGGACGTTCAAAGCCCTTCGAAGGTTCTACTCAATTGGCTGTGGGGTAAGAGCACGCCAAAAGTAAACAATGTTTGATCCGGAACGACATAGCCTATTTCGTATTATGTGCCTACAACAGTGTAAGAATAGTGAACCAATCAATTAGCATTAACGAGAAAAAAAAACATATTTTAAATAAGTTACAGTGTGATATTGTGTTTCCGTTACGATGATTTTGTATAATCTATGTATTCCTGTGTAAAGTTTTGTATCATAATAATTTTATTTTTGCATATAGGTTCACAGCATTTATGTTTTATTAAATAAAAAATAACAAAAAAAAAAAAAAAAATGAAATAATGATGATGTATATAACAATAAATGTATTCCAGTTTTATACCGTAGTTTCATCATTTTTCTGGGTTATGCCGACACAACTTAATGCCTGTATTTTCATCTCTCTAATTATATGCGCAATGTTTATTTTCCGTGCAATAAATCTATAAATATTTGAGTCGAAGCAGATCTTGCTTGCATTTATTCTTGTGCATTTATTTCGTTCACTCATCTATTATTATTATTTAACAGTACAAATTTATATCAACGTTTTTTCAATAAAAGACATTTTCAGGATTTTATTTTGATATTTTTATGTGAGAATTGAATAGTTCAAGATTTTATGATTTATTTATTTAATATTTAATTATATAATGGAACAAAACATATTTTACGATTCCTAATTTCATTATATAATTGCAAAATATTTTGTAAATTAAATTAATTCGTTACAAACCTAATATTCAACTCATTAAAAATATTATAGAAAAGCGTTTCTCAACTTGCTACCAGGTTCTTGAGCTGTCATTTGGACCCATTGAAAATTTAACTGGGTCTTGGGTTTTTTTCGAAAACATCAATTGAAAATCACGATAAACATAATTATAATATACTTAGTATTTTTTCTAGGTTTTAGGAGTTATTTTTCAGAGAAACTAGCAATTTAATTAATTAAGTGTGCATTAACAATGGAAGTTGATTTTGTTTCAACAACAAAAAAACGATTACGTTTTGTTTCTATTCCATGAACAAATGTAAAATGTTGCCTAGGAGACGACAATTATTCAAATTCGTAGATTCGTATCCAAGGCAACAAAATGTTCCATCCATTTATATCCATCTCTCTGCAATTGCCCAATCATTTTACATGATGACAATAATAAATTTTTAAAAAAAGAAACGTACACACGTTACAATGTAAGAGTTAAAGTAATAATTTTGCGTACCAAAATTCAAATTGAAACGCGTATTTACAATTGCAATTACAGATAAGATTAGCGGAATTAATAAGCGGTGATTTTTTTCCCTCTGTCTCTTTCTCTCAGTTATCATTATTATTTTGGAGCTAATTATATAATCATCGCTCGCTCTTGAGAACTGTTTACGCAAATTATTAAATACTGCTCAAAGTGTTATCGATGCTGGAAAATTGTTAAATTGATGAATTTTCTTTGTTTAAAATAATTTGAAAAAAAAAAAACTTGAAAAATAATCCATTTGAAGCTTCAAGGATCAACCGGGAGTTATTCATAACTTGTGTAATATAATGAAATGTATTTCTATTTTCAGATCCCGTGCAAATATTTACATTAATATCATTTAGTTGGTGTGTGTGTGTGTGCATGGGTGCGTGTATATGAGATAAAAGTGAAGTACTTTCGAGTGGAGAGAGAAAGGGGGAGAGCAGGAAGGATGGAAGAGAAAAAATCCGCAATGACCAAACGCAACGTACGGTAGCGGTCGCGGCGAATGGAAAAGGCGCGCGCTGGACGAAGACGTCCTATGGATTAGGTTGAGGTTTATCACTTGGGGCACGGGGCGGCATTGCCGTAACTCCGTTTATTACCTCACAACAAAGTAATATATATATATATTCTTTATATTACGAGCCGTAAAGTATACCTGAATTTTTACGACGTTATAAAAATATTTGGAAAAATCAAAGAGATTCCAGGAATAGAATCGATATAAATGTTTATTATAAATATGTTTATGTTATGACTGAGTGGCCGGACAAGTTACTTTATCGTAAATCGGTTTTATTTCAAGTGCAAATATGATTTGCGACCCCGCACAAAGTAGTGTATAAACTGTAGTTTTTTTTTTTTAAACGCACAAAGCATATTTTCTGCCGCAAGAAAACTCAACAAATTTATTATTAACGCTCCTTTTACTTACAAACTATATATAGAATCATTGTTATTTACTTGAACCAAAAATACACAAAAGTTTGTTAAACAAATCATCAATCATCTTACAAAAAAAAAAAAAATGATTCGCTTCAAAACTGATTTTATTCAGTTAGAAAGTTTTGTGTTGCAATTTTCGCTCGTCTTATCGCTGCTGCTTATATAACGTGTTTTAAGCTTTCTATTAGCAGACTAAAGACTACCAGTCTCGATTTTACATTGAAGCTTTCGTGGAATCAAAATCTCGTATCAAAAATTGTTTTCGATTTTTTATATAAGAAAAATCATCAATAAAACTTTGTTTACTAAATATTTGACTTGAAATTGCTTATCGTCGATTTCAAAGAGAAATTTATAAAACGTTTTGAAACTTGAAAATCATTTTCTATCATAAATATTTAACTTATGATTTGCGGAAAATCTACGATTCTATTGGTAAAAGTTTAATTTTCTTTATTTGCAAAAACAATTTATAAATGCAAACAATGACTACTAAATGTATATACATTTACTAAATTAGCACATCCACTGTGAAATATTCACACTGAAATTTCGTGAAAGTACAAAGAAATTATTTATGATATACATTGTATTATTTTTATCTACATCTGAATAATTCATTATGAGAAGACGCAGATTTTTATTAAATTTTTATTAAATCTGTAATTTCTTCCAATAAATTATTTAATATACTATATTTTATATTTCTCATTTTCGAATATTTTCGCTGAAAACTGAAAGAAATTAAATTTTGTAGTAATCAGTGAATCATCGAAGCTATATCTAAAAACAAGATCATTGTTATTAACTTAGTGAGTCAAACTAAATTAAAGCAAAAACGAAAACTATTACATCATAATTTTACAATTTTGATAAGTTGAGAAACTAGTATGACTATTAAAAACTTAATTATTCAATTTATGTATCTTAAATTTAGAAAATTGGTTTTGTTGTGCGGATGTCATGAAATGGAATTAAATTATTTCAGTTTAGAAATTGAATATTTTCTTGCAATTAACTACATTACACGGTTTTTTTGGATCAACATAACGTTAATTACTTGTGAGTTACTGATTAGTTAAATTTTAATTTAGGAATTGATGTGTAATTCTGAATATTTGTGTGTATAAAAATAAAAAAAATTGTCTATGTTAATAAATAGTTATGTGAATATAAACTATTTAATATTTTAAGGTGTAATTAATTGTATTAAATCGTTCAGTTAATTGCATGGAAGTTGGTGATTCATTTTGCGGGTAGTTTTCATCGGTGATTAAGTAAAATTAAAATTATGCCGCATTTCGATCGTTCCAGTTGCGTGTAATCTGGTAAGCAGATCGGGTGTGCATGTAAGGAATGAAGGATGATGATTAGAAGGGGGAAAAAGGTGGATTTGCATAAGAAATACAGGATGAAATTTTTGGGTAGCACACATGAATGACCTCGTGTCCCTCAACTCTCCGCAGTATGCGCGCCGCTCACAACTTGGCAACCAAGGAGGAGGAAGGAAAGAGGAGTAGGAGTAGGAGGTGAAGGAAGAGAAGTAGTAGGAGGAGGAGGAGGCTAAACTAGCGGCAGTGTGTGTGCACGAGTGTGCGTTCGTTCGGGGGGCGATCTGTCATTTGTCAATCAAAGTTTCCTCAGTGCAGTTTGGACTTGTCCGTACCGCTTGCAACAACTACTCAGCAGATCCAGCGACTGCCGTTTCTCTATTTTTCTGTCTTCTTCCGCACCGTACTTGTGACTGTCAGTCAGAGAGTGGTGTGTATCTCTGTCATCGTCGTCGTCTCGCAATGATTTACTTTCTAATCCGACACATGTTCTTTGCATAGACGTTGCTTCATCCCCCTTGTCCTTTTGGCAGAGTCGTTGTCGTAGAGATCCTTGCAAAAGAAAACCGGAAACCTAAAGAGCCTAAATCGAACGAACGAACAGCAACAACAACAACAATAATACAAGAACACACATCATCATCGTCGTCTGCGGTGGGTGCAAGACGTTTAATAGTAGGTTTTTCCTCTCGTCGACCACTAGAAAACATGATACACAGTGTCGAGGCATATTATCAATTAAGTAGTGTGCGAGCATGTTCTGTTGACATGCCCCCGAAGTGTTTGATTTAGATTAGTTTTAGACAAAACATGATTCTTCGCAACTTCTGCAAGATTCTTCCGAACATATGCAAACAATATGGTAAATATTTATTTATTTATTTTTGTTAGCCAGCAAATATTCGCATTAACCGCATCTTAACTAAATCCATTATTACTAAATCCATTACTTGAAACACATACAGAGAAAAAATTTAGAGGCAACGCCACACACGTTACATAAAACATTAATTATCATTAGGATTACAGCATTCCACGTATAATTTTTGTTGCGTCGAGTTTTAATCGCAAGAAAATTTCCTCAAAACGTAATCCGCGTTTCGTTTAATTAGGCGAAAGCAAACAAAAATTTCATTTAATTTATGTTTATTTATTTGTTTTGTTTCTTATTCGTACACCGAAGCAGATCTCAATGATTCAACAAGGACACTCTCTCTCACTCGTCTGTATGATTATGATTCGCTCTTTCGATTAAAATATTTTTTTTTTTTCCAAATACAAATTCACCATTGATAAACGATAAAAGTGCAAACCTTTCAGTTTCACAAAGAAGTCTTTCATCTAATTTTAATCTAAGAATTAATAATAAAATGAAACAGAGATGCGAAAATTATTATTATAAACACGCGCGCAGAGGAGGAGGAGAGCGACGAAGTGTTTATGGAAAATATAATATTTTTGATATGATTTAATATTAGCTCGCGAAAATTGCGATAATTTTAGCGGCCTTTCAAGTTCGATGATGAAAAATATTTTTAGATCGGACTGTTTTTCCTTTCGTTTTCCGTACACACACACACACATACAGAGATGCACGATCCATCCACCTACCGCATAATCACGGTCCAATTATGCAATTTCGCGTGTCTGATCATCAATTGAGCTCTCTGCAATTGCCACTGATTTCTTTATTCCTCTATTATTTTCCTTCTATCTGCCTCGTTGTTAACTTTAATGAGGAGATAGCGATGGGCTCTGTTCATTAATTTCGTGCTAATCCTCAGATAAACGGATTAATATCAATAATGAGCACTTTCAATTTATTTATTATTTGCATGCCAATATGCCAAAGTCAATAAGTTGATAGGCGACCATACTTACATCTCGTGCATGATAAAATTCTGGAGGTTTTCGGTTGCCTCGTAAATCATCTTCATGCATTATCTTATCCCAATATTTAATCTATATTAAGTTACAGCAAACCCAATATTTGTCTAGTACAGTAGTGTGGAGATCTAAAACAAGAATTTAATTTCAATTTTCCATTTAGTCTCGTTCAGACGGAAATAGACACCTTTCCGAAAGGGAAATCCCTTTAATCGATTGAAATTAAATGCTTTCTATATATCTTGATATTTTGGTTTATTTCTGGCGTAGCTATTAATACCGGTAATGATTGTTTTACCCGAACAAAATGTAATTCTAATAATAGCACTAAATAAAATAAGTCTATAATTATCCTTGATACAATACTAATATTATTTCATTTAAATGAAAGTAAAGAGTTTGGAAACATTTTAAATTTGTTAAGAGATTTTAAACATGTGGCAGTCGTTAAAAAGTTATGTCTATAATTTCGATAAAGTAGTAATGTGTAATTAGTTTCCAATGCGAAGTTAATAAAGTCTGGTTTCAATGCGTCGCTGTAAATCCGTATTAAACAGAAGGTTGCAGCATTCCTCGTAAAATATGTAATAAATTTCATTTCATCGGCAAACAATTAGACAAAACAAGATTAATCGCAGATCCTGCAACGCGATGGACATATATTTATGATTAGCGCAGATGAATGTCTCCTGGCATTAAATGAATTACATTATTAAGGTCACGGTGATGTTACCTGATCTACTTTAGAATGCCCACCATTACCTGTCTCGTGTATATATATGTATATACGCGCGCACTCACACAATTAATAAACTGAAAGAACGTAATCGCACTTTATTGTATGCTCTCCCCCATCCGATGCAGTAATCTATTCGCATTAATAATTGGCCCCGACGTCTTCTCGCTCGGAATTGATGATCAAATTATGTTTAAGCTTTGCTCAAAGTGTTATTGCCTGAGAGGATGTAATCGTGTTATCACCTATTACGATTTTAATGCCTCCTTAGTCGCAGAAAAGAAGCTGCGAATCGCGCGGATAATGATGCTTGTATTCCCTTTTTATTAGGACGTATTTTTAACGCGGAATTACTACGGTAAACAAGTTAGTAAGTGATGGACAGCGGAAAATGCGTGTGTATTCAAATATTTGCTTTGGTTGATTGTCTGCAAGATGAATTGCGATGATATTTAATTTCAATTATTAATTTTGTGTTTTGCAGAATGGATAATCAAATAATGAGATACACGTCACGCAATGTACTCACAAGGGATTGCATGCATCTGACTAAAATTGATTCTGCAGTATTTACATTAGAGTCGCAAGGATGGAGTCGGAGAAGAGGCTCTCGTCGACCAGTTATTCGCTCTCGCAGTCGCAGAACTTGAACCAACCTGAGCATTCGTCGGATACCATCGATGATGTACAATTGGCAATGGGTCCGGACGTTCAGATCTACCTGGCTAGGGTTTCGCAAGAGTCCGGGTGCTGGGGACGATGTCTGCCCATTCCGTTCGAGAGAGCGGCCAGCAAATCTTGGTGGGATCCAACTTTCGATTCAGAAATCCTCGAAGGCCAATTCCGCAAAAGCGTTCCCAATCACAACAGGAAGAAATTCAGGTGATTATCGATGGTTTTGCGAGTCCGCAATTAATTTTGTATTTGCAGATACGCCCTATGCTACATCTTGCTTATATCGTTCTCCTGGTTTCTGTACTTCCTCGTCACCGGGTTATCAGCAGACACGACGCACTGGCCCATCCTCTGCATAGTTCTGGCCCTTCTCTTCATTCTAGCCGTAGTCGTGCTCGTATTGACTTACAAGGATATTTACGACGTTTACATGCTGACAATATCTTGGATGATGGCTTTGACGCTGTGCATATTGAGTCTCACCTTTGTAGTGCTGATGCCGATGAGGTTCAAGCCGTACTCGGAAAAGTCCACGTCGGAGATCAGTCCAATCGGACATTTTTCCATTTGCACGGAGATCCTGCTGCTCGTTTACACTGTGATACCCATGAAAATGTACCTCTGCATCATAATGAGCACTCTCTACTCGGTGATCTTTGAAATCCTTACGTGGATGTACCACGACCAACAATACGATGTTGTAACCATCACCGTGCGAATACTCTCGCACATCTGCATACACCTAATTGGTTTGCACATTCTAATTATGACCAATGTTAGGATGAGGAACACTTTTATGAAGGTCGGGCAGAGTTTGCTGGTGCGGAAGCAGCTGGAAGCGGAGAAGAAACTGAAGGAGAACATGATACATTCCCTCATGCCGCAATCCGTTGCCAATTGGCTGCTGAACGACGACGAGAATTTCACGAGGAACGGCATGGAACCGCGGAACTCTAATCCGGAAACGAACGATATACAATCGCTCTTCAGGCCATTCAACATGAACCGGGTGGAGAACGTGAGCATTCTCTTTGCGGACATCGTTGGATTCACGAAGATGTCCAGCACGAAATCCGCTGAAGAGCTGGTGGAGATCTTGAACAATCTGTTCCAGAGGTTCGATTTGCTATGCAAGTTGCACAACTGCGAGAAGATTTCAACTCTCGGCGATTGTTATTACTGCATATCCGGTTGTCCGGAGCCGAGGCCGGATCATGCAAAGTGTTCGGTGGAAATGGGTTTAAGTATGATCCAAGCCATAAAGCAATTCGATTTGGAGAACAACGAAGGTGTAAATATGCGCGTCGGCGTTCACACGGGAACGGTGCTGTGCGGAATCGTAGGAACCAGAAGGTTCAAGTTCGACGTGTGGAGTAACGACGTAACATTGGCGAATCGAATGGAATCGACGGGAAAACCGGGAATGGTGCACATATCTGAGAACACCCTGAAATTCCTGCCAGACAACTATCTGCTCGAGGAGGGAAAGCAAGTATTCGGTAATTTTAGTTTGATTATTATGATTTGTCGTGTCGAATAACCGGATAACCGTTATGTTTCGTTGTAGGTTTGAAGACCTTTTTTATACTGGGAAGGAAGAGCGAAAGACCTCCGTCTTATAACGGCAGTCTGAAGGGCATCGATAAGCCGCAGCAAAATAATTCCCTGCAGCTGATAGTGTCTCCACCCACGTCGCCGCCCTCGATGTCGCCGCAAACACGCCCACGCGTCCTCTCTTGCGTCACACCGCCATCTCTTCTCAAACCTCTGCACAATCCTAACATGCTCTCTCCGGATGTGTGCAAGATTAAGGCAAGCAGTTTGCCCAGCATTTTGGATTCGGAGAACGAGCAACAGGAAATCGAACCGGAGAAGGAGTCGGGTGGAAGCGAGTCGGTGAAGACGCCCACGTCGACTGCGAGCTCCGGTCGGTATTCGGTGAAAATCAAGAACTGGAAGATACCGAAGTTCTTGCGCAAAACCGACCAGAAGGAGAGCATGGACATTGGGATGGAGTTGCCCTGCACGTCCGACTGCGATGGATCTATAGTGGTCAATCCGACAGGATACACTCAAGTGCCGACAATAATAGAGTCTAAGAATGGGACGGTGGAGAATGGCAAAGACGAGTTGAATTGGATCAATTTGTCTGTGGACGAAGAGGAGAAACGGAACAGCATCTATTTGGACGAGCAAAAGGACGTGATCGACGTGAAATCCTACATCAGCCAGTCGAGAAGCGACGTCGGACAATACGAATACTCTCCGTGCGAATTCTCTCATTTTCTAAGAGCTGGGAGCTACAGGAGTCAGTACGGTCGTCCCAACAACGATTTCACGTACCTAAGTCGCGTGGGCAGCAACAGATCGCGCAGGGAGAAATCCCCGAACATCGACATCGTCCCCTCGGAACGCGCAAGAAGCGCCACCGTTGCCATCGGCCAACTGAACAGATCTAAGAAATGCTCCCTGGAAGTGCCCAGTCGGTTATCCACGATCTTCGTGGACGACCAAATAAGCACCGGACCATCTGTCAACAGTCGCAAGGATTCCGGCATCAAGAGCAACAGCAGAAGGAGCAGCATCCTGCAGGTAATCATCTTTACAGTCATAAACATTCTATTAATATAAACGCATGATGAAGCCAAAGTCGTTTCAATTGAGCAGCTGCAGCCCAATTAAAGAAATTACGGAAGAGCTGTTACCGACGAACGGATGATGATCGTAATCGGTAAGGTCAAGCCGCTTGATAACGTGATGAACCTAATTATTATTAGAAGAAAATATGAGTCGACTCATTCTCACGCTTCGCAGACCGCATTAATCACGAAAAAAATACACAAAATGAATCCAACAGTTCAGATAACTTGGAATTTGGATGTTTATCAAAAACCTGATAGTCGTGAATCATCATCAAATTGTGTATTTAACTCAACATTCTTTTGGAGGAAATCAAAATCTAAATATCATATTTTAAATATATGAACGGCCACGGCCAGCAAAGTGGAAAGGTTGCCGTTTCATAGTCTATTATAATGAGTTTAAGGACAGATATTACCACCTTCTATTGAAATGAGGTTTTGTTTAAAAAAAATATGTTCCAGTTATTAGACTGTAACATTCAATAGGCAATTCATAAAAAATACTAAATTACTCAAAATAATTATCAATTTTTCGTAGGCTGAATGAAATTGCTAATCAAAACTGACTTTGAGTATATGATGTTTTTTTTTTTTTGCAGATTGAGCAGCACATACCACCGTCTGATCTGCTGCAGCACAGAGTGTCCGGTTATTACACGTCGAGCCAATCGAGCATAAATTCGCCGCAGTACGCTTCCAGACTTCCAGCGCCGTTTTTGGGCAAATGCGTGCAGAGTTTACGTAAGCAATCCGATAGGCAGCTGATCAAGTGTGTTCAAGATAATTCGAAATCGAAACGTTCCTATTTTATAAAACCACCCCTATCGCAAATATCGCTGTTCTTCGAAAACGAGAAGATGGAGCACGAGTACAGAGCTAACGTGCACTCGATGTTCGATCAGCACGAGACGATACCCACCTTGGCCAACAACCAACTCAACACATACTTCGACGTCTTCGTCTCGGCCGTTGTCTTCGCAATCGTATCCACAGCTCTGTTCATCCTCTATGAACCATCCACCCTCTGGATAACGATGTTCTGCCTGTTCACTTTACTGCAGGGCTGCGCCGTCGCCCTCTGCTTCCCAAGAGTGATACATTTTGCGGAGCACCACTTCTCGTTCATTTCTCGCTGGTACCGTTGGAACACCTTCGGCGGATTATTAGTTAGCCTACCTCTGGTATCGATACTCCTTAATTTTGCGTGCCCGAGCATCTGCGGCACGCTGAAGATGTCCGACTACCTGTACAGCCATCTACTCTTCGTCGGCATCATACATTTCTGCAACTTCACGCAACTAAATTGCTGGATGAAGAACGTGTTGGGCACAATTTATTGCGTGGTTTTCATGAGTCTCATCCTGTACCGTTACTGTCCGGGCGGCGAAGCGGCTCCGCCGATATTCGCTAACACCACCGACGTGTTTCTCGAGTCTCACCAAAGATTGAACTATTTATACGACTCGGAAATACTCATGGATCTCTTCCTTCTGCTGGTCCTCGTCTGGGTTTTAAATCGCGAATTCGAAATTGCGTACAGGATCAGCTTTCATGCGAACTACGTCGCTAATCGTGACAGATTTCACGTGCAGAGCCTGAAGAACCAAGCCGATTGGCTGATATACAACATTGTACCTGAGCACGTCGCCGAGCAGCTGAAGAAGAACGCCAAGTACTCGGAGAACTTCAACAACGTAGCGATAATATTCGCGAGCATAGTTAATTTCAACGAGATGTACGACGAGAGTTATTTGGGCGGAAAGGAATTTCTGCGAGTGCTGAACGAGCTTATCGGGGATTTCGATGAGTTGTTGACGCTTCCGGAGTTTCGCAGCGTGGAGAAGATCAAGACCATCGGCAGCACGTTCATGGCTGCGAGCGGCTTAAATTCTCGGATGAGGGATGAACAGCAGGACGAGAACGAGCACGTCTACGCGCTGATGGATTTCGCTATAGCCATGCAGAACGTCATAGATAACTTCAACAGAGATTTACTGGAGTTCAACCTCATCCTACGGATCGGGTACAACTTCGGCGACGTGACTGCGGCCGTTATCGGCAAGACGAAACTGTATTACGATATTTGGGGGGACGCGGTGAACGTTGCCTCGAGGATGGACTCGACCGGCGTCAACGGAAGAATACAGGTGGGAGAGAATTGTTTGAACATCCTCAGCGAACGCTACAACTTCGAGAAGCGCGGATCCGTGTACGTTAAGGGTAAAGATAATATGAACGTATTCCTGCTGATCGACAAGAAATGCGAGTAGATAAAGTTCACTACGCGAAAAGCCTTTGATACTATTACATTCCATGAATTTTAATACATCTTTTTACACAGAACAAATCACGAATCTTAACGAAGAGTATATTTACAAAAGTTCGTTTTTTTATTTTGAAATTTGTATTCTTAAGAGGAACGAGGAATTGAGGAGGAAAGATGAACACCGAGAATTGATGACTTTTTCATTGTGAAAATAAAATTCATAAATTATAACGAAAGAATATATAAGAGTTATATTTGTAGCTGAAATATTTAAAAAAAATATATCTTGCCCTTAAACTATAGTACAAACTGTAAGTGCTTATAGCAAAATGAAAATTTAGGATTTTAATATATATATTATATGTACATTATATAACAAACGTTATATATAAAAAAAAACAGAGCAGAGAAGCTATTTATTCTTGTGTATCAAATATACGGGAGTCATTGACGAACAACGTTGCAATTCCATAATTGTGAAACGAATATATATATTTTTTTTGTGAAAATCAATTCGAATATTTATGCGCGCAACGAAGATCAAATAATCACAACAAAAGTTTGATTCATTTTTATCCTACAAGACTGCTAACTACTAATAATTGAAAGAAAAAAAAACTTGATTGTCGTTTCATGCATTTTATCTAGATACATATGAATTTGCTTGTTTATTTATTTTTCACTCTGGAAACAAAAGAATTTTGTTTTTGTTGGTTATTTGTTTTAGTAAATTTTTGTAAAATTTGACCAAGTTTGGAGGACCACTTAATGCAAGTGAAATATTTTGTGATTGCCATACTAATAATATATAAAAAAAAAGATTAATATATATATGTATAATAATAATAATATAAATATTAAAGTATGAATATTTTTTAGGGAGTTGAGAAATGATGATTTGTCGTAAAATATATCATATATTGTGTGTATGAGACGTGTAAATCGATTTATACGAAACTAGTCATATATGATATTATGATGTAGCTTTAATACGTTTTAATAATACTAATTGTAACATAGCAGTCTAGAGAAAAACAGAAGAAAAAAAAACGTAAACAGCAGGAGGACGTGAATTGAGAATTTGAATCATTACTTTTCCTCGGAAGTGCTTCAATCGGAAGTTCCTATTTGTACATTTACACTATTATTATTATAATTTTAATCGCTTCTTCGAATTTTATCTAATAATACACATTATTATTATTATTAAATATGTACATTTCTTTTGATACACAAACGCACATAGATTTATATATTTATATTTTGTTGTTCCATCATTATTATAATATTTTCTTCTTGTTTTATACAAAGTTTAATCGGAATCTTCTTCCATGGTTTGATGTTATTTAAAGTGCCTTTTTCCAATCAAACTTGTGCGACGATATTTTTTGATTTGTCGTGACATTTACTATTATTACTATTTTGTTGATGTTATTGTAATTTGTTTATAATTTCTAACATTATTAATTGTGCACCGTCCGTTCGTATACAAATTATATTATGATATATTAAATATATTTGTAAACTTATCATTATTTTTTTTTTGTATAAACGTAATTGAAGCGAAACACGCGTAGGCCTTGTTGTTGTCTTTTTTTTTGTAATTTTGTTTAATTTGTACATTGTTGTACATTGCGTAACGTATTTATGTAGGGAAACAGCAGAGATGGGAGTGTGTGATAAACGTGTAGGAGATGAATGAATTTTGGAGGACAAAAAAAATTATAATTCTGAAAGAAAATACTGCAGTTTAAAAGTAAATTTTAATCATGTGTAACCAAAAATTATTAGTAATTAAATTGTTATTAAAACGTGTTTTTTTTTTATTAATTTTCTTTCTAATACTTATTCAAAAACACCCATCCAACAAGAAATAGAAATTTAGTAAACTGAATTTCGATTTATATTGTTAATATTGACAGATGTCCAAAATATTAATATTGTTAACAAAAGAATATTGACAGATGTCATTTGTGATGTCATTATTATCACGTTAGGATTAACAAAAAAACTAAGATAATATTAATGTTTATTCAAAAAATAGTTTTAAATATTTAATTATTAACAAATTAATTATTAATGGATAGTTTATAATTCATTATGATACTTAAATACTTGAATGTTGTTAACAAAACAATTTTGACGCATGTCAATAAATTATTTGACATTTGAAGCATTATGAATTCTTTACGTAATGTTAACTTTTATATATATATTTTTTAAGCTTTTTTAATATATTAAACATTTAGAAAATTTCTCAGTAGATAATTCACAAAATCATCATTTAAGTCTGACAATTATCTTTATTTAATAAAGCGTACATTGTTGAAAAAGTATAAGAGCTGCATTTGCTTATTTTTTTTTAATGCGACATCAAAAACAGATTATGTTTCATAATTGTAATCCTGTTTTATTTCTATATTGGCTTTCGAGAAGCTTAGAGAATAATCAAATTAAAATACCTGATTTATCAGTGCATTCTAATTATTTTTCGTATTTCTAGTTTTTCTTTTCTTATCGACTAATTCTTAGCATTTTCTCTTAACGAATCAAAATTATTCATTGAAAAACACAAAAAACTATTGCGTGCGTTTTGGCTAAATCAGTTTTTGTTTGTTTTGCCAAAAACATATTTCCTGGTTAATTTTAGCAATGATGTTGTTTTTCATTTAAATTTGGAAATATTTTGGGACAACATAAATAATTTATTGTAAAAGTTTTGTTTAGATTGAAATAAATAATGAATATTGTATAATCTTGTTACATACTACATTGAACTTGTTCAATCTTAAATGGTTAGACATGACCTAGATAAAACAAACGAAAGTTATAGATAACGCATCAATCGTGGAAATAGTTTCAGCTTTGGCACGAACGCCGCATCTATTTATAAAGCAGTTTTCCCGCTTTCCCTTTTTCTGTTCGCCTTTGCGAATTTTCCTGAATTGATTTTAAGGCTGCGAATTCGCGCGCATTTCCAGAGCGCCTCCGACGCTCCAACAGACGGCGCTGCCTCCTAACAAAAACAAAACACCAGTATTGATATTATGATTACCTACGCGGTTGTTGCTTGATCCCGGTCTCCTAGTGCGAAGACATCGTTCAAACAAAATCGCCCGCAGAAGAAGACGTCCAGGTGAATAGATAGCTGCAAGGTCCAGGTATGAGAGGAGCTCGATTTTCATCATGACATCATCATCTCAGTCGTACAAGTTCAATGGCATTTGAATCGGTTGACCTTTCGTGGTTGAGAAAAGAAACGCGCAATATTTACCTCCTTCTCAAGGTGCAATTCCTTTGTTACGCATGCAATTGTTTTCGGATGCGTAATGCATTTGTTTATCGAATCAATAACAAACAGACGATGCGACGCTTTTGTTCAACGCGCTCGCCTCGATCTTCTCGTAATTCCATCCAAGCGGCTCATAAATTGCTCTTGTAATCACAGTCAATTGGACGCAATCATTTTACCGTTTCATTTGTTATTATTATTATTGTTATCTTATTGCCACGGCAACAACAGCGAAATTAACGCATTCCAGCTCCAATCCTTTCTTTCATTTCAATCCGCTTCGAAAACTGGTCCTTTCACAAGTTCCATGACATTTGCATATTATTTTCATATCTTAGTTAGTTGTCAATTCAATTAAGTATGAAAATAGTCTACAAACTAATAAATAAATAAATAATGAACGCTTTCGCATTCACATCCAAACGGTGTCGGGTTATAGAAAGTCCACCCGAATCGATATTCCTATGTTTGTAAACAATGCTTCACCTAGTAACTTCGTTGCTTGCTCGACGTCTATCCAGATTATTGAATATTTCATAGTCTTTATTTATTAACAATTAGATAATTGCGTTTGTTGTGATCTGTAGCAATATTTAGGAGATGCGTGCGTCATGGGTTATCGACCTTTAGGTCCTTCAACCCATTTATTGTTATTACACATTCCTTGAAATTTTTAATTCATTACTTATTACTTGGTTCAATTTTTGTTTTAAAGACGAAATATAGGAAAATTTTAATATAAATATATATTATTTTTTTCAGATAAAAAAAACAAACTTTATAAATATTAATTTCTTCATAATTAGTTTTTCTTTGGTTCAATTTCGCTTTAAGTTGAGATTCACGAAAATTGTGGAATTAGTCAATATTTCTTTATAATTATTATATTTTTAATAATTTTTTTCATTGGTTTAAATTTACATGTTTTGTCTTTAGTTGAGTAAAATTTAGATTATTATGATTTTTTTTATAATTAAAAATTTCAAACAAAAATTCAAACTTAATTTATTTAATTTGATTCTTTTGAAAATATTAAATTCTCAAGATTATTATGATATTTACGTTAATCCAAAATTCAGAAAAAATAATTATTATCTTTTCTATATGTTTTAATAAAAAATGTGTGTGAAAAATAACAATTTTTGAGGAAAAAATTAAACTTCTTAATTATTTTTTATAAGTATTCATAATCTTCGATTGAAGTTAACTTAAAGAAAACACATAGATAGTCAATTATGCAATATGTTTTCACTGAATTATGAAAACTGTCTTAGGTTAAATCAACTTTGATATTGAATTTCAAGATGTTTATAAATAAACGTATATTTTTTTTACTTACAGTTTAATTTGTTTTTAAGTCCATAAAAATTATCAGATTTGTTGTTTATTGCTTACATTTTTAGAGAGCAAAACCTGTAATTAATAATCGACATGAAATCATACTTTTTTTTTTATAGATATTTAAACAATTAATTAATATTGTTGTTTATAGAAAAAAATAAGTAGAAATCATAATTTTCTTGTTGGTTTTTGCTAAAAATAGTCGATATTTATGTGCGTGGGAATGATTGTAGCTGTAATTATTGTCGCATGCAGTGAATAATTGATAATAACTATATTTATTTTGCGTCGTGATTGGTTGTAATAATATTTTGTTTCCGCGGTAGTTGACAATGTCAAATCGCGTCGCGTTTGTTGCGTTTCGAAATTCGAAATTTATATATTTTTCTGATTGGGATTTTTCTTTGGTGAAGATTGAAAGATGTTGGCTGATCTGGAGGATGAGTCTTCACCGTCTGAGGGTGAGCTGAGTCCTAGAAGGAAGGTGCCCAATCAGCAGAATTCTTCAATCCTCTCCTCACTGAGAAGTGTACTGATAGTGGTCAGCTCTGCGCTCATTTGCTTCGCCGCTGCTCGAAACTCGATCACTTGGTGAGTACTGTTGTCTTTGCGCTCGTCGAAGAAATGTATATATTGTTGTAAAGATTGGACGTGTGCATTATTTCACAATTCAAAGTTCAATTGGAAAAAGGGGGTTATCACGAGTGCGAATTAAAAAAGAACTATACTGATTCTCGCGCTCGGTTCTGGCGGTCACTCATAGATTGATAGTCGAGTGCGGAAGAGAAGAGAGATGGTACAGGCGATACTTCTTTACAGGCACTGCCAGCGATTCTGGGGCGCCTCCGGGGACTTCTGGCAGGCGCAATGGGACAGGTTCTTGGACACCTTCGGAGAGGATCCGTTCATGCTCTGGGTGGTCGGCACGTGCATCCTCACCACGGGCGTCTACTGGATCTTCGGTGGGATCTACACTCTTCTGGACATCACCAATAAACCGGCGATATTGAGAAAGTACAAAGTGCAGCCGGGCACCAACGAACCAGTCGAAACAAAGAGACTGCTGAAGGTCAGTGCGATTTGCAGCTCGTTTTATGAATGTCCCTAACACCTTAATCAAATCAAAGGTGATATGGTGCGTTCTGGTGAACCAAGTGGTCATCGGATTTCCTCTCGCCGTCGTCATACATCGCGTCATGCAGTATCGTGGGACGCCTCCGGTACGCGAACTTCCTACCTTCCACTGGGTCCTCGCTGAACTCGCTGTCCACATAATCATGGAAGAAATTGGATTCTACTATTCACACAGGTAAACTAAATCCTAAACGAAAAACTACATCAAAAATCATCTTCAGCAATAGAAAAATTGTACTGCGCTCAATGAATCTAACAAACAATTACAACCAATCTGCATTAATCTCCACGGACGTCAATGAAATACGTAACGCGTTTGCACTACATTAGAAACAATGAAGCAAAAATCATTTTTACACTTAATAATTTTATTTTTTCAAATATTAATAAATTATTTGTAAACAAAATCAGAAATAGGAAATTTTGTGCGTTTTGTTCATGAATATTTTACATATGACTTATGCAATTGGCATGTTAATAAACTTTGAACAGAAGTAATTGCAAGAATAGAACGAGTATATAATTAATGGTGATTATACATGTTTTGCTACTTAAACAATAGCAATTAATATACTAAATTAGTAACACTTCATGTTTAGTTGATTGTTTATTCAAAATGTGCTTAATTATATCTATTTTAGTTACTTTATTTATAGATAAAAAATTATTGAAAATATTCAAATATAACTAAAATTACTACACTGTTACTGTTAATTATTAAATTTGAAAAAAAACTGGTAACATAAATTCAATATTTTTATTCGCAAATCTCAAATTGTAAATAAATTTGCGAAAATAATCATCACAGATAAATTCTCGACTGACCTTGTTGATTAATTGTAACGGACGTCATTCTAAGATTAGAGGAACTTCCTAAACAAGACTACCAAAGAAATAACATCATTATTTAAATGAAAACAATTCTGTTTTAGTTTTATTTTATTAAAAATTAACAAAAATAAGAGCGAATTCAAATTTTATATATTATATATCGAAAAGTGTGAGCGACAAATTCATAGATGAATAACCAAATTAAAGTTAAATATTTACTCTATAAAATGTTTCTACTGGTGTAGTTCTGTCGATAGTCATTTAGACGTAATTTAATGGTTATCGACCTAAGATTGATAAGAAAAAAATATGTATTTTGCTGAAAGTATTTTTGTTTGTTTTTTTTAGGATGTTGCATAACAAATACTTCTACAAGCATATCCACAAGCAGCACCACGAATGGACAGCGCCTATAGCAGTTACGGCCATCTACTGCCACCCTTTGGAGCACATCTTCTCGAACTTGCTGCCTCCTGCAATGGGTGTGCTGATGCTAGGATCGCACGTCGCGACCGCTTGGCTCTGGTTCTCTTTGGCCATCCTCTCCACGCTGAACGCCCACTCGGGTTACCATCTGCCGTTCTTCCCGTCACCAGAGGCCCACGATTTCCATCACCTCAAGTAAATCCCTAACATTAATACCATTGCCTCTTCACATTCTCCATGATTATTGCAGATTCAACAATTGCTTCGGAGTTCTCGGCGTGCTGGACAGACTTCACGGGACCGACACGAGCTTCAGATCGACTCGGGCTTACAACAGGCACATCATGATGTTGAGCTTCTTGCCGGCGCGCGAGATCTTCCCCGAATCCGACGCGTGCAAACACAAATTGGGCAAAACCACCTAACAATTTCCCGGTTCCCAGGATCAACCGGAAAACGGAATGAAAACACAAACTTGATATTACAGTTTACTTAGATTTAGTATCTAACATAAAAATTACATATTTATAAATGAATGCATATAATATATTTATATGTAAATTTCAAAGAATCAAACAAACCAAAAGAAAAAGAGAAAACACACATTAAAGGGTCTTTATATAACGGAGAAAATTTTATATTAAATATATTTAAGATGTGTATAATTAAATACATATATTTACAATTCCTGATTGTGACCAGGACTAAGGATAATCCCGATCGATTGACGTTTTCAAGAGGAAAACGCTAGTTTATTTTTTTACATGAAATGAAAATAATTATTTCTCAGTTATCGGTTTTAATTATTTAAAAAATTACCATTGTGATTTACGTGTGCGAAATGATGGATGAAAAAAAAGAAATCATTTTTGGGATTTAAATTTATGGAAAGGCTGTATTTTTAAGAAAATGAACAAAATCTCTTAGATATACATATATATACACACACACACTACTACTCTTTCTGTCTCTATATATAAATATATATATACATAAATAAATGAACGATTTACATTGTAAATAGTAACTAAGATTTATTTTCCGACTAGTGTCGACCGCTTGACTCTTACTAGACTTAAGTCACTTTTATCGTTGTAATCAAATGAAATGTTGTTTTCGTCTTTATTTCTTTTTTTTTATATCTTACTCCTTTCCTTTCTGTACATAGGCGATAATCGAGTTCGCACAGTGTAGGTTTCGTTGATTCTTTCGACCCCACAAACACTCGTAACGAGCACTTTGCAGCGAAACCTTAATGCAATAAGTATCAATAAAAAGTGGGTTACAAATCGAAAGCGGATTTTTATTTGTCGTTGCGAAACCCTTTCAATCTGATCCGTTCAATGCGGATTAACTCATATTAAGAATATTACTGGTAATTTGACCTAGAACCTAACCCTGTGGAACAACTGATGTAAATAATCTCATCATAAGTCTAATTGTTACAATAACTTTTCATTTATTTTTATCAATAATTTGAGTTAATTATCTTCATAAAATAGATAATTGAAGGAGCAAAAAATGATAATTCTAATTGAAATTTTATTCAATATAAAATTGGAATTTATAGGTTGCAAGGGCTAAAGATTGGAATAAAAATCGAGCATATTCTATAAGTCTACATTTTCGTTTCATTTATTTTCAATAAAAAATAGTTAACGACATCATTCAAAAAATATCATAATAAATTTTATTTTCAATATAAAAGCGTTTCTTATTATTTTCTTTTTATCAAATATTTATCAACAATATCACATCATGATCATCATATTTATTGCAATGTTCAGCACCGAAGTAGCTTAATTTAAAACAAAACTTAATATGTATAAGTGTATGTATGCTAGCTGAGCTCTCATATATTATATGTATGTAACATAGTGCTTGATTAATTATTATACATCCCATCGATCAGGAAGTCCATACGGCTGTAGTGCCTGTGATACCACCACTCCTTTGTGCGTTTGTATACTGCATTCAACAAAATTGCGACGAGCGGCACAGACAGGATCACAGCGACAATTGGCACAATGTAGTCAGGTCCACTTTTCTTCGTTGAGTCATAAGACTTGACACTCTCCACTTTTGGCAATGTAGAGCTGTTCTTCCCCTTGCCGGCAACAAAGTTTGATGGGGCAAATGGCTCTTCATCGCTGGCAATGGTGAATAACGGTTTCCTAATTTTTTCAGTTGTTGTCGTTGTTGTAGTAGTAGTACTAGTTGTTGTGGTGGATGTAGTGGTTGTGGCTGCGGTTGTGCTATTTGCAGCAACAGTAGTATTAGCAGATACCTTTGTAAGTGGAGTTGATTGAGTTACATTATTTTGCACCTCTGTTGTGAAATTAACTCCTTTTTTTGGAACAGTTTTCTTATGGATTGGAATATTTGTTGGTGCATCAACCTTTTCACTCACTGGAATAATTTTTTCAGTGGTTGTGCTCACACTTGCTTTTGTAGTAGCTGCAGTACTTGTAGGAGTAACAACATCAACGGTTTTAATTGTTGTTGAATTTGTGTTGTTGCTAGTCGTAGGGGCATTTGTGATTTGCTCTCTACCATACAACCTGTTCATCTCTGTAGTTGTCTTCTCTGTTGTGGACTTGAGGGAAACTTTTCCTCCTTCCAAAATCTGGACTTCATTAGTAACATTCCCAGGTTTAGGGATTTCGATATTGGTTTCGTTTTTAGCAACATTTTCACCATATGTTGATACCAGGAGAACCAGTAAAATGCACGGATACAGCCTTAAGTCGAACATTTTCCTTTTGCTACCGGAGCACCGCAGGAACTCACGAGCACCCGACTTAAAAAGAAAACAAAACAATAAAAACTTAATAATAAACAAAAGAGTTAAAACAAAATTAAAAGTAAAACAGCTAATCAAAGCTTGCTCATGATTTTTCACGTTGCGATCAGCTGACGATGTTTGCAACCAACGGAACTGTTACCGTTACTTTCACTTCCTCCATTTCTTAAAACAGAAACTGATACAATTAATTGTATTTGTTTCTTCGTGCGTAAAACACATTCCAATTACCATCACGAAACTCAACAATTTAATAATCCAAAATTTTCATTTACTATTTAATTAATTAATCTAATACTAAATTCCATAAAATCGCCTAAATTAATTATATTGATAGAAATTAAAAGATATTAAATTTAAACAAAGACTTTACAATAACTTAATTATTTAAACAAATTTGTTGGCAACCAAAGTTACTTGTTTGTATTTTTTGAACATACATACCGCTATTTAAAATTTGCATACAATAATTTCTTTAATTCAGTTTAAGCTATAAGGAGTTTCAAATAAAGAGATTTGTTGTATAGACCTTAAATTTACTTTATTTTAAACTGTACATATTGGAGGTAGAATATTTCTTTTGTTGTTCTGGTATTCCTCGAAAATCACATTCACGAAATCGCGTTTTCCGATGATTGGTTGTCCGTGTAATTCCAGCAGAAGAATGTGCCGGAATCGCCGCGTTTCGCGCATTCGAATTCCATTAAAATATTGCCCATGGTTATAATACTCAGCGAGAAGCAGATGAGAGCGCAGAAACAGAAGACCTCGTTCGAGGATCCATTATCTAGCCAATTGTTGAATATCCTTTTGGCGGCTCTACCCAATTTCCTTCCTTTATATAGTAACTTATCTCTGCAAAAATAAAAGTTACAATTTTAGAACTACAAAATCTGTTTTTTTTTTATACAGTTCAAAATTAATTTGTTTGATCTTATACTTACTTAAATAGAAATGTGTGAATGTCTGGTTCTGATGCTGTACTAACTTTACGACTAGTTGCTTTCGAATCGCTTGATTCGTCATTGCTTTGGTATGAATTCGTTTCTATATCCTCAATGTCGTCGTCGTTCTCTTCGTCGACCACGCTTGGCATTATTATGGTTTCCACTGTTCCTTCGCGAATCTTGACGAGATCTAAACCTAATCTGCAAAATAAAATACTTGAATTAGATTTCTGCAAACTGAAAAATTGTTATGTTTTTAATTATATTAATTACTCTAATCGCGAAGGTCTGGCAGTCCTGTTGAGTATGCTTCCTCTGAGGGAGAGTTCGGAGGTCCTGCGGATCATCCTCCTGCTATCACTAAGCACAACTTTGTTCGAGTTCTCTTGATGAGGCTGCGAAATGGTGGCAATGCTCGCCCTCCTCCTTGTTATAACGCGTCCGTTCAAGAGAGGCGCCTTCAACTTCGGACTGGACGACTCGGCCGAGTTGGTGTCTTGGAGCACCCTCCTGAAGAGCATAAATAGTTTAGAGATTTACGCGCAAAACGGACGAATAGTTAACGAACTTCGTGTACTGCAGCTGCCTCCTCGCCGAGTCCCTCTGCCTTTTAAGTACGTTCACGTGTTTGATCATTAATTGGACGGACTCGGCCAACCTCTCCTCGTGCTGCACCGCCCCGAAACGCTCCGCAGAGATTGCAGCGTGCGAAGAAGCTCTGATGATGATGTCCACCTGTGCGAGGAGCGCGGCAAGAAGCTCAGTGGTCTCGGCATCGATGCATAGAGGATACAGACGATTCGCCCGTTCGATGAGCCTCTCGATCTCTACGTTCAAATTCGTCTCGGTTTGATCGCGATATCTCCTCTGCCTGTTGCATCTGTCTTTGATGGTGTCTGCGTCGATGGTGAAGGCCAGCGAAAGCGATATAAACTTCTGCTCCAGTTCCTCATCGGTCAATCGTTCCCTGCCAATCATAAATCAATAATGTAAACATCGTTAAGACTAAATACTTCCTCCATTAGACAATATTTACGTGTAAACTCTTTCTCTCTCTTTAGCCTTTTACATTCCATTGATTTAGACTGATCTATTTAGATTCTGATCTATTTTTACTACATTTTTTTCATTTTTACCTTGGGCTATCTCCGAGTAATCCAAGCTTTTCCAACACCGAATCCGGAAGGTGTGGAAATACTTCGTAAGGCTCCTCCTGCTCGCTCCCTGGTGTTATCGGAGCTCCATCCGACTTTGAACGACATCTACGAACATCGGGCTCATCCTGCAACAATAACAATAAAGAATACTTTTAAAATTTACAAGTCTAATTAACTGTATTTAATGTAATTTAATTTAATTTTTAAATAAAACTATTAACAATTTAGTTCATTTTCTCAATAATTTGAAGAACATTAAATAGTTTGAAAATTGACATAAATGACTTAAATATAACTATAGAATAGAATATAAGATAATTTTGTAAATGAAAGTTGATAATATTACGAATTAATAGTATTTTTTTTTAATTAATAAGTTTTTTCTAAAATTCATGTTATATAATGAAATAGGTTTTATATGTAAATAATCAAATTGTAATTAGTATTTTAATCATGGTAGATTGTTGGAAATTAGTTGAAAGTAATTCGATGATTTGCGTAAATATATTATAAATGATTTTTAAATATATTTAGTTTTGAAATCGTATAGAAAATTACCATAGGATGAAAGAATAGACAAAAAGGTATTTTTTGTAAATATTATTTAAATTGTAAGCAGTTGCACAGAAAACAGGATAATCGTATTGAAAAATCTGTAAAGATGCTTCGGGGTTTTAAATAATTTTGCATCACCATACACACCAATTGTACTTGGAGAGCGAAGTTCAAGGCCGTGTCACGCGTAACGCAATCATTAAGTCCGGAGAGGGAAACAAATACAAAAAGAAAAAGCGCGCGGAATGCGGAAAGTCTAAAATTAAGCGAGGATTTCTGGAAGAATGAAGACTGAGGTTGAGAGAAAAATCGTTACGTAAAACGACGCGCGTAAAACAGCGCACATTTAAAATATGTGTTTATTTTATTATGTCCTACATGTTAATAATTTGTTTATAGAATTTTCTCCGGCGCGTTTATCTCGGCTCGACGAATAAATTTCGCTTTTCTTGATAGCCGCGTGCATGATTAGCAGACGCAAATCTCCAGAAATGATGAGAAAAAGATAGAGAAAAGAGAAATAAATTAACGAATCGCTACTAAAACGCTTCTTTCCAATTAAGCTATTAGCAATTAACGTCTAGCACACAATTTGTCATTGCTCGTAATTTACGCTCATTTGTATATACTTGGCGTATTCTCGGTTTCGATGATTGCTATCGAATGGTTTAGCCAATTTAATTGCAAAGCGTTCGCTTTCGTTTCGATTAATTTAAAATGATTTATGCTAAATGAATCCATCCTTCGGTTTCGGGCCGTTCTTTATTTTCCATCTGCATGTTCCGGTTTCGGCCGGTTCCCGATGATGGGTCAACAAAATCTACGTCCAAGAAAATCATCGACTAAGCAATATTGGATTCAATTTATTTAAAAAAAAAATGCTGACTAACTATTCGTCCACGCTCCGTTGAAACTACTCGTATGTAGGTCATATATTATTTTTGTGTGTTGCGATTTATATAAATTATAGCAATTACAAATTTTCGATTAGTTTGTGGGAATTTCTGTTGCTTACTTTATTTGGGTGGATTTATTGCAAAGCGCTGAGAAACACATGATTTTCAACTGTGTCAATGTCGTCATAGTCTCCTACTCAGCCACCTTTCGTAAGGATGATACATGAAACTGGATACAAGCGTTTGCTACTTCAACTACAACATATTCGCTAAGAAATCTGATATAACTAAGAAAAGAACAAAAAGAAAGAAAACTTCAACATCTTATTTATAATCCACTTTCAGTTTCACTTCTGTTGACATAATAAAACTCAGAAGACTTCTCATTAATATTTATTAATGTGTAGATTTATTTAGTTTTTTGTTAGTTTTCTCAATAATAAAAAGTTAATTTTAGTTAATAAATATTCCTAATAATCCAATTTTTATATACCAATAAAAAATATAAACCTAAATTATTAAAAAAAATATCTCATTTTTCTTTGCTCTTAATAATCATGTAAATTTAAGAATGAATATCAAAATAAATCAAAACAACTTTACTAAAGAAATATAACATTTTTACACCCAAAAAAATTACATATTGAAAGAAAATCTACTCATGCAATTTTTAGATGTGCTTATATTATCAAAATTTTTAATATTTAAAGGAAACAATATAAATTTATTTTAATTTGAAAATCTCAATATAAATCTACTAAATATCAATAATTTTTTATCAATTTACTAAAATTACATTTCCAAAATGTTTTTTTTTTGGTACTAAAATTATCTAAATGTCAAAAATCACATAAGATTTTTATTAGGTGAAAGGAAGATTAACGTGTCTAAATTTACTAAAATTAATTAAACATTTATTGAAGACTAAGGCTAATTATTATTGTACAATATAATAATCACTTTACATATATAAATAGATTAGTAGATTAACAGAAAAGAAAATATTATTTGATGTAGACTAAACTGTTTGTTCGAAAATTGATAAATTCTGGGAACAGATTGAAATTACGAAAACAACAATTTCATTCAATTAAGTAACTCAATTCGATCACTTTTTCTATACATATATAGAATCAACAACAGCACAATCTAAAATTGATCTCAATTATCCATAAATTAGTTAAGAGAATATTACGAACGCACAACAATTTTATTGAATCATTTTTTTATATAATACTTCCTTATACAAGACCCATAACATCGCCTTGTGGAACACCACAATCTAACATTGTTCACTTCTCAAATTGATCTCAATTGTCCATAGATTAGTTAAGCGAATATCACGAACGCAAAGCAATTCCATTCAATTGCTTCAAAACTAAATTTCATCACTATTTTTTATAGATCTTTATATAACAGCGTCCCGTGATACAATATAATCTAAAATTGATCTAAATTGTCCATTGATTAAAGAAAATGTTAAATAATTAAGTAACTGAATTTCATCACTTTTTGTATACAAGACCAATAACAGCGCCTTGTGGAACACCATAATTTACAATTGTCTATTGCCCAAATTGAGCATTTTCTAAGGGAATAATACACGAACGTAAAAAGTAAATTAATATATTTTTTTCTCGTTTTCGCATCACCCAAATGATTATGTAAAATAAGTCGTGCGCCGCTCGACGAACGTACTTGAGTTTGGAAAATGCGCAGAATGCTGTCGCGAAGACTATACCGTTTATGTCGCGGAATATATTCTCCGTGCAGCCTATTACAACATTATTTAAGTAGAAAATGAACTGCAGAGATGAAAAAGAGAGAAAAATCAGTAGAAAAATCGACCATGTTGTCAATTCTAATTAACCGAACGCGTTGCGCGTATACAAATATATATTTTTATCTTCTTCTAATTCGCCCTTGCAGATTACATAATAATATGTGTAACATATCGTTCTTTTACAAACTACAATTATAAGCAGAAAAAAATAAGTTTGAGAGATTATTAAAAAAAAAAAATAAATTAAGATGCTTGTTCAAGCAAATTGTAGATTTCCCGTTATTAAATTATTATTTATAAATGAACATGATTGAGTAATTATTAAGATGAAAAAATTTATGTCTACGGTTTGTGCAATCTCGAACTAGTTTTTTCGTAACATTAATGGAAATCTTTTCAATTAATTAAAAAATTCCATTGCATTTCTTAATTTTTGTAATTTGGTTTATGCTTAAAAATATTTAATTTAGAAAATATGATAAGAAAATAAATAATTTTAGTTAGATCGAAGATCAGACGTGGACAAAAAGAAACAAATTTAGTTTAAAAGAAGCGATTGTGAAAAATAATGTTTTTGTTGGAAATTTTTGAAACCGAGGCCCGGAAATGTAAAATATCTATTTCGAACATTCTTATTTTAAGCCACAAAGAGCAGTAGTCAAAACAGGTATATTTACTCCTTCTTTTCCAGCCTTTTTATCTCTTAGCGTTACTCAATCAGTTTTATTTCCTTCACTCTAAATTGCTCGACATAAAGTCATAGTCCAACTTATTATTTTTATTTAGTTCCATGAACTTACCGAACTGGTAATTGTCTTCAATTTAGCATTAATCAAAGCGTAATTTAACGATCGAATTAGATTTGCGCTCGACATGTATTTTTTTTTCAACTGCACAAATAATAAATAAATATATAAAACGACTCAATCATTGAAATAAAACGACCGCATGGTAAATGAGGAGAAAAGTTGCTTCTCTAAGTTTGGGCATGGTTACAGACTACATAAAAAAAAGACTGGTTGCAAAAGATTTTTTTTAATTCTATTTTCAAACTGTTCCATTTAATTTTTCTTAATTTGTTACTTTTTAGCAAACGCAAATTTAAATTAAATCCTTAAAATAACAATGCATACTTTATTTGCTTACTAAATAACCAGAAGCAATTATTCCTAATTATTTGCAATTTAAAATAAAAATTCTTCATTTTACTTTGTAGAAAAAAAAATTGTCAATAACGACAGTTCAAATTTTTCCTTAATTATTATGGCACAAGCAATAAATTAGTATATTTAAAATAATACCTATCAATCATCTATTTTCGCTCGAATCGTTTCTAGCAAGTAACAACTTTATTACATGTTTATTTACAATCATCCATCATTATTTTCTACATTAATTATAATAATTAAGTTAAATTTATAGTACACATGAAAAACACTTATGTATAATTAAAACAATTTTTAAGCTTCTAGTATTGTACAGAAAAAAGTTTTCTTCAATAAATTACTCTAGTTTTTCGAATAGTCTAAATAATTATTAGCTTGATTTCATTTTTTTTTGGTAAATTTCTATTTACATTTAAATAATGGTTTTTTTTTACAACATTTTTTATAGTGGAGTTGCTTTTAAAATTATTTGAAGTAAAAATTAATTGATTATAGAAATTTTCTAATAATTTCACAGATTTTTTTTATCCGAAATAATAGTGTATTTCACTAGTTTCACTAGTTAAAAATCTAATTACTCTACAGAAGTTATTTTTTATTAGTTAAAGTTGCTTTAAGACACGAGTTTATCTTTATTCTAAAGTTTGTAAGTTTAATTTTTATTGGAATTTTCTGAATCACGTTACACTTCATATAATCTAAGTCCTTTGTAAGATATTGCATTATTATGAGTATATATCAATGATGTGTCATCTTCGAATAAAGCTATTATTGTTTTGGATTGAAGTTGTTAAATGAAAAGAATATAAAAGTGAAGAAATAAATAGGAAAAAATCAAAACTTCAACAATAAAAAATAAATATTCTTTTATTGTTTTTATACATTTCATTTTCAACTTCCAAACTTGTTAAAAGTCCAAAAATAAAATAAGTATTTGTAATTATTTCAATGTTATTCTTTGGTAAAATAAAACTGTTTTCTTGGAATTATACTCTAGTTTATTTTTTTAATTTATAAAAAGATGTAAATTTGTAACAACTTCTAAAGTAATTTAAAAAATAAATTTAGATTATTTACAAATACTTTTATCTCCATGACAACAAACTATTGTACATCAGTATCTCAACTTCAATGAGATTTTGTTGAAAAACAGAATTTAAATGAAAATAAAATAGTTTGTTGTCATGGAAATAAATATATTTTAATTGACTAAAGTTGTCACATTTATTTCCATGACAACTATTGCAAAATAAAAAAAATGGATCAACTATCCACTTTGCATATTTATTAAGATAACAAAGAAAAAACAACATAAACATGGCGTGGAATTCAATAACTTTGTAATAACTATGGATATGTTAATAAGGCGATAATTACCATACAATGCTCATATTTAATTCGGTAGTAAAAAAACATATAACGAATGCAAAAAAAATAAAACAGCGAGCATTTCCGTTTTCGAAAGATTTCCGTGATCGGAAAATTATGGAAACACGTGTCGCGCTTTAAATACCGGCGATTTTCAGATTCAGTTTCCGTGTCCTTTGGATAAAAAAAAAACTTGATTATTATTTTCATCCTTCGAAGGAAACAAATAAAAATACATTCAAATTGCCACCGCAAACAATGCCGTGCTAATAAATACTCACTCCGTTCCCATTTATTACCACAAACTGAAATACCGTTTACCAGATCAAGGTAGTAGATTATTTCTAGAAAAAAAATACGTGTAAATTTTTAATTAAATTTAATTTATTAAATATTTTCTATTTATTTCAATAATTTTGTGAGACCTATAACAATACCCTGTGGTACATCTAACTTAATTGTTTAAAGAAAAATAATATTATTTGCTTGATTCACAATTATTTGATAATTTCCAATAATTGAAGTGATTTTTACGATTTACGAGAAGTAAACAATATTTCAATTTCAATTAATGCAAAGTCAACATAATACTAAGTTTATTTTTGACAGATTACTAATTGTATGGTATGTGTGACAATATCTGTCAAGTGTCAATTATATTATTTCCATAAATATATGTTACTGGATTGAAAATAAACGTAAACATGAATTACCAAAATTGTTTATATGAAAATCAATGTCTTTAAATTAATTAAATAAAATTGATACTAAATTATAAATTAAGTTTTTTTAATTTAGTTTTGCGTGACATTTGATTGTTAAACAACTGTCAGGTGTTCCAACTTCTATTGTTTAACATGGATTTGCCACGTGTACCAACTTTAATAAATTTATGTTATTATATTTAGTTTTGTGGCATGAATGTTTATAAAAAAAAAAACGTAAATATTATTTAAATTCAATATTTGTAGTAGTGTTCTTCATTTTTCAATGGACTTTTTTATAAAAATTTGAGGATAAATGTTAAAAAAAAAAATGAAAGAGTTAAAATTCTTATAAACTTCTAGTGGCATGATTAGAGAGTTTGCCATTTCGATTGGCGAACTTTTGGACCTCGCACATTGATTGTATGTTTGGATGATTAAGCATGTAATGATAGCTATGGGACTGCTGTGAAAACAGAATCGGTTCGTGTTTACTTTTCGATGTAGTAATTGCACGACAAATCGACAATATTGTTACATACCACGAAAGGCTGCATGCTTTTTTAAAGCCTCTATGATCTTTCCGTCGTTAAATTCGATTGCGACGATGATGCTGCAGAAGTGCACGAAAACAGATTGAAAAGTTGTTGATGCATCCCGATCGAACTGGAGCCTATTTTATTACCAATAATAGTAATAATAATAATCGGGCCAAAGTCAAAGGGCAAAGGAGTAAGCACGTGGCAACTAAAGTGAAGACAATGAAACGTACCGTTAATTCGCTGAAAATCTAAATCATCAATTCCCATGAAGAAAAACAAGAAACATTAAAAATATTTGTATAGCAGACGATAATTGTAGCAGCCATAACACCCAATTAATGAATAATGATTATTATTCGTACGATTATCAGCGAGTTATCGTCGCGAAGCGTGATGTCATCGTTCGGTGCGAAAAGAGGTGTCGAGGTACTCGCTGCCCGTTATGTAACCGAAGGAAATGGAAAAGCGCTCGGATGGAAATTGTGTCGAATCGGCGATAAGACTGGCGGTTGCGGCCGCTTTATCATTTTCGACGTTCTGTCGGAATTATTATACAAGAACTTATAAACATACACACTTTGAATCGGATGATTTTCTATAATTACACGCACCGAATGAACCGATCAATAAGTCTGGACGAGAGTTTACGATGTACCAAATGATCTTTCTGCAAGTGCACGTTCACATCAACTCAATTTCATTCAATTTGCAAAAATCGTTAATAAAATACATTTTTTCAAATCTTAATTAAACGAGAAAATTATTACACCGATGATATTATAGACTGAAACATTCTAACATTCAAATTTTATTGTTACATCATAAAATTATCATGTAAAAAATATATATTAAATTACTATTTCATAATTAAACTTCGATTTCAATAATAGATAAATAATTGTGAAATTTTTGTGTCCATAAACATTATAAATGCATATAATAATAATAACAATATAAGCATGATAGTTGAAAATTTGTTACATAAAACTTGTACAATTATTGGTTTGGAAATTAACTGAGATGACTTGAAAATGTTTGGAGATATTCCGATAGAAATTATGATGAAATTAAAAGTAAAATTAATTTGTTACTTAATTTGTTAAGTTTGAGTAATATCTACATAGGATTTTAAGGCAATTATATAAATACTAGTTAATAACTTTTCAGAATACAAATTTTAAGGTCTATTTAAGTTTTCAGTTAATTTATGAAAAAAATATGATACCTATTTAGTTTTTAAGTACAGATAATTAATTCTTGAGCAACAAGTTTTTTCAGGGTCAATATTTAAGGTCCAAATAGATTTTGAGTGCTGAACACAAAATACTATTTGAAAATTTCAGGTCTAATTAGTTAAATAGACAACAATTCTCATAAATACTAGCTTTTCAGGATCTAAATTTAAGGTCTAATTAAATTTTCAGTAAATTTCTAAAATACATAGAAACTACTGTTTGAAAATTTGAGACCTATTTAGTTTTAGAACGACTTTTTCTGTATCAACACTTAATGTCTGATTTTCAGTAATGCATGAAAATTACTATTTGAAAATGTATTAGTTTTTGGATTAAAAAATTACACAATTAGATTTTTTTCAGTTTTAGCGAATCAATATAAAGTTACGTCTACAAAAATACAAAATTTAAATAAATGTGAAATTTTCAAACAATTAAAGATAAAATTATAAAAAAAATAGTTGTTCAACAATTTACGTTCTGATTAGAGTAATTTTATAATTTTACAGGAAAAAGTTATGAGGGAAAACTTAAATATTGTAAAGATGTTTCATATTATAAAGTAGTTAACTATTTAAAATGACATGCAATTATAAATAATAGAAAAATAAGTAATGTTTCTTGAATTTCATTAAAAGTTAACTGTAAATTAATTGAGATGACTGAGAATCGAGATATTTCCATGGAAAATATTTAAAATTAATAGTAAAGCATTTAAAAGTGCATTTTAGCGTCGTTTAATTAGACAGCGAGATTTAATTTTTAAAGTCCTAAGGTTGCAAACTATTAACAGATGTTGAAGATTTTAGGAATAACGATGAGCTATATTAATTTAATTGCTTTTAAAGTAAACAGTGGTAATCTTGAAAAACAAGTATGTAACAAAAAAAGGGGTATAGTGTTAACAACATAGAGGCTAATCCCCGCAGAGATTAAAGGATGAGGAGTGAAAGAGAGATAATGGATGATCATGAGAGAAAATAAAAATAATTAATGATGGATAGGTCAACGACGATAACGACGCATTACTTCTGCATGATGATGATATACGCACTACGTACCTCTGACATAGTCTCGGTCTTCGCGCTTCCAGCAACGTCCTGGACGGAGGACAACTCCACGTCCTCGCTGATCTCGCTGCTGCTGGCGCTCGAAACGCACTCGGACCTGGTGTTTCGGCTCAGGTAATCCCTGCTCTTCATGTCTCCGTTATTGTTGTTGTTGTTGAGCTCGATAGCCCGATTCCGTGACACCAACTCATTCATTCTCTCTCCTTCTTTTGGTTCGCGAAAGGCTATCTCCACCGGATAATTATCGGATCTCCCCCAAAATAAATAAAAAACAACGAGAGAAATACAAAAAAAAAAGTCTGTAAGAACGCGCGCCGTAGTCGTCGTTCTCACAATTGCAAAGGCGAAGTCCAAACCGCGACTGGAGTTATTTTGATAAAGCCTGGAACGTTATACGACGACGACCACACAAATCCCTACTACCACGAGACGGAAAAACATTAGCAAACACACGAAAACAACATGTTCCTCCTTTACCTGCAATTTAAAAGTCATATTTAATACATGCCTTCGACAGAAATGAAAAATACCAACGCCCTGTTTTTAAAGACGATTTTCCATGTTCGATTTGCATAAAGCGTACTTTGACAATGAAAATAACACCGATTAGAAATTGATTAATTATAGATTTTTCGAGGAAACCAACAACAATAATAGTTTATGCTAAATCAAATGGAACATTTTGTAATCACTTAACTCAAATAAAATACCATAAAACTCATAGTTTTATTTACACATTTAAAAAAATTCAACTCCAAGAAAACAACAATTTAATAAACATTTTCCTATAAAACTTTAGCACTTCAAAGAAATTTCATAAACATACAGCGACGATGAAAATTATAGTAATTAATAAATGATTAATTAGTAAGATTTCAAAGTAATCATTAAACCTTATTACATTCGTAGAGTATTTTTAGAAAACGCAAGTTGATAAACATAATCATAAATCAAAACGAACATTTTTATTTCTAATTTGAAGATATTTCGAATTGTAAATGCTTCTGTTTATTAAAAAAAGCTATGAATTTTAGAATTAATATTTAATAAATTTTATGAAACTCGTAGTTCTTTTCTACAATAGAAAAAAAAAATAGGGAAACAAAGAAAATATTAGTAATTAATTCATTAGTAATGAATAAGTATAAAGATTGTAAACTAATTAACTATTTTTAGAAAATAAAAATTCACAATTTGAAAAATTTTATGAAATTCGTAGTTCCTTTCTATAATAGAAAAAGAAATAGAGAAACGAAGAAAATATTAGTAATTAGTTAATTAGTAATGAATAAGTATCAAAATTGTATTTATAAAAAAAAAATAAAGAAAAGAAAAAAATATTAGTTATTAGTAAATTGTTAATTATTTAATGAATTAGTATATAGATTTAAACCTATCAAGTTTGTTTAGGACTCAAAAAAATAATTTTTGGCTCTTAAATATTTTAAAGAAATTTCATATTAATTTTAGAAAAGAAATTGTAGCAACGATAAAAATTATAGTAATTAATAAATGATTAATTAGGAAGATTTCAAAGTAATGATTAATAAATATAAGTTGACAAACATAATTATAAATAAAAGAGAATATAAAAATATCACTTTATGGAAATGTTTATAATTTAATAAAAAAAAACGTCTGTAAAAATTTAGATATTTCGTAAATTGTAAATGTTTTAAATTATAAAAAAAAATTAATTGTATATTTTAACATAACTAATAAGTTTTCAAAATTAAGTTATAAATTTTAGTTATGTTTATCCACATTTTCATGAATATTACTGTGTAAATATTAAAATTATCTACAGAAAATATTTTTTTAAAAATAACAAACAACGATATCGAAGTGGATTATGAAAAGAGTGTGAATCATGAGATATTTTTCAGTTCAGAGAGAAATTCTCAAAAAATCGAAATGAGAAAACATAGTTCAAACGTTCACATTTTCTCATCGTCTTAAGCAAATAAATCGAGTTTTTTAATTAATTTTCAGAAAAACCTTCAATCAAAAATAATACACAAACCATTTTTCTTAAGGATTAAATAAAAATCAATACAAAAATAAGCAATAAAATTTATGAAAATAATTGAAAATTACATTTACATAAGAAAAATTGAAATCATTATGAAGAAATAATGATTTTACAAAGTTTGTAGTTTTAGGAAATTTAAATATATAAATAATACCTAAATAGACGTGTGTTTAAATAAATTTTAAATAGAAGTAGAAAAAAGTATGAAAAAAAAATACATTTTCATTAACAAACAGTTCCATTACGTTATTAGAACACATTCCTAATTCCATTTTTTTTTTGCTCTTCTCCACTCATGCCCATCGGAGCACATGCTCTGTGTATTATTTTATTTCCTAGATACACACGCACTTTTATTTATAGATACCACAAGTTTGCATATGCCAAAATATAATTTTGAAATACGCGGGTTTCTGTTTACTTTACCAAATATTTCCACCATGTGAAAAACTGATACGTTTCACTACAAAACAACAATTTTACCAAATCACGTCTACTTTATCATATTTGTTAATCTCACTTATTTAATAATAGCAAAAATCATGGTTCAAAGATTTCAAATTTCGTTGAAAACTGAAATAAAACAGCTGCACGCATTTAATTTTTCTTTTTCTCGGTTAGTGGATTCGGTGAAACGTATAATAAATAACTTGAGGTTCTACATTTATTTTAGTACGACTCAGATATTTAGCAAATGTATTAACTAAACACATCTACACATTTATTTTCCCAATCAAATCCGCTGCTGACGCGCTGAAAATCTTTCATTCTCCATTTTTTTTTCTCCGATAATTTACTGCTGAAAAGAAGATCAAATTCTTCAAACATGTTTTCAAGATTCAAATCCATTTATTCAAAGTAAATACGAATGAGATATTTGAGTGCAGAAGTTCAATAAATTTTGAGAATCTAATGAATTGCTAGAACGAAATTTCTCAGAAAACATTAATTTTTTTTTATCAAATCCTAAAGATAGATCCAAATATTTGAACTTTACTAAAATAATATAGAAATTTCTCAAAAATACAGATTTTTTTTTGAATGGAAAATTTTATATCTTTTTGCAATTAATAAAAATATCAATTTTACTTTAAAAATATAACAAACTTTTGGAGAAAAAAAAACTATGTACACAATTGTTAACACGTTTGTCAAAAGTGGTTTGGTTATTGATGACATTTTATAATGGTCTCACTAATAGCAAATCAAAATAACAGAAACGAAAAACAAAGAAGTTCCATTAACATCAATTTATATATCTCTGCTTTGATTTCAGCTACATTCAGCTATAATAAAAATAAATAATTCTCATTTTACGAAATTTTAAATTAATTTGTAAAAACCATACAGTTTTCGGTTTACAAAATAATTAATCAATTTATAATTTTGTTATTCCGTTTAATTTGTTAATCGTTTAATTCCGTTTAATAGTTTTTGAATTAATCCAGTATAAAAAAAAACTAACAACAATTTATATAGTTTTCAGTTTAAATTATTATTATTTAAATTTAATCAATTAGTAAATAATCTTGATAAATAATCTTATAAAGTTTTCAATTTACAAAACAATTAATTCTTAAAAATAGAATTTTGTATAGGATTGAGCGACAATTATATAAAAGTTAAATGATTCGTTAAATCATTTAATACATAAATTTGAAATTTATAAATTTTATAAGTTTTCAGACTACAAAATAATAAATTAATTCTTAAAAATGGAATTTCGTATAGGTTTGGGTGACAATTATAAAAATAAATATATTCGAGATACGTAAAATACCAAATTGTTAAATGATTCTTTAAATCATAAATAAATTCTTAAAAGTGAAATTTTGTATAGGATTGAGCAGTAATTATAAAAAAATAAATAATTGCTTTTGAAGATATTCGTTAAGTCACAAATTGTCAAATCAAGTTATAGTTTTTAGATTACGAAATAATAAATTAATTCGAAATTTTGTATAGTAGAAATTATAAAAAAATATTTTTAAGATTAAGTAATAAATTGTTAAATGATTCGTTAAATTATAAAGTAAATAAACTTGATGTGGACATGGTTTTCAAAAAATAAATAAATTCTTAAAAGCGTTATTTTGTGTACAATTGAGCGGCAAATATAGTAAGTAACAAATTGTTAAATATTAGAACTATAGTATTTACAAGAGTTTGATTGAAAATTGTAAAAATAATTTCTTTAAACTAAATATACATTTTTGTAAATAGATTAATCTTAATGCATTTAGAAAAGATTAATTATAGGATGGGGAAAAAGTGTTAGGTAATAATTATGATCATACGGTTTATCTTGTTCATTATATAATAATAATCATTATAATGACTTTGTTAAATTTACACAATTTATATATTGAAGGTAAAATATTGCACCGCCCTCTGTGAAATCGAAAAAGAATTTGTGCACAACGTAGGTGTGTTGGTCGGCGAGGAAACAAGAGATGTCGCTCGACGATTAAGTTTAATTTGATTTTCACATCTAGTACATTTACAGTAATGCCGATATTAATTTAATAAATTAAATAAAAAAGAGTATATTTGTTCTAAGACCTTAATTAAGTCTGCTCGCTCAGAAAGCTGAGAAGTTTATTAAGCACGTCCATAGTCTGGTCATCGTCCAAGACCAAATCGAATTTGTCCATGTACGATGGTAGATTATCCTCGATCTAACGAAAAAATAAATTAATTTAATTAATTCAATTTTGAAAGATTCGATCTTACGTGTTCGAAGATGAAACCAATCTTAAGTACGGCTTGCACGTTGGGCATTCCTTCTGCCATGTTAGCGTCGCCCTGCGAATCGCCCATAAGGATGATGTTCACCCTTTTGCTGATGATATCGTAATATTCGGTGCCGACTATAGCCTTTTCGTTCTTGTTGAAAACGTTAATCATCTTATCGCAAAATCCTTGAATGACGCCTCGCTCGTCGCGTTTCAGGAAGTTCGAAATGATCTAACGACAGACACATATTAAACATCGATAATTACGCGACGAGAATGCATTTGCATGCTTTACCTTCACATTCGGCAGGTTGACATTGAAATGGTCCAAGACTGCGACAACTGCATTTCCTAATCCAGCAGAAAACACTAGGATTGGTACATTCATTTTATCTAATTTTACAATAGCGTCTTGAGTTCCATCCCTTGAAATTAATAAATTGAGTATTTATATTGGATTGTTTGTGTATGTTTATTACCTGAGGGCTGGTGCAAACTTGCTCACAGCTTCTTCAATGTCATCTTCGGTCACATTAACACCCCTAAGGTAATCAAATTAGATTATTGATATTCATAGCTGATTGATGATAATTACTTGAGTATTTCTTCAGATTGGGCCCACCATTCCTCCATGTACTTGATCTTCTCCGGCAAAGGCATCTTTGGATCATTCTCTATAGGCAGGTACTTGTCTTTAAGAGTTTTCTCCTGGATCTTGTAGGATTCAGGCAGGGATTTGCAGCACGCGAAAATACCTGAAAAAAACGTGTGTCTTCATGTTGAGGGGGACCCATTTTGCAGGTTATGGCCTGCCTGTCTTTAGCGCAACTCACCGAAACTGCTGAGATGCGGCGTGCCATTCTCGTGCTGTTTTGTTATGGTTCTGTCAAAGTCAGAGACTACTTGTAGTTTTTCCTTGCCACCGGAGACTATAGCTTCGATCAGTCTGTTGACGTTCTCTTCATCCTTGATGTGGATCCTACTACCGCTCAACTCTTTCAGCTCCCTCACGTAATCGCGCTTCATTGTGTTTAAAGCTTTCTATTTAATCGCTGCTGCGAGGAACGTAACGTATGTTGTTTGCGCGCTGCGTGCTCGGAGTGAACGCGACGAATATACAATTCGCTGCAAATACTATCAATTTATATATTAACTCCTATACGACATCTCGCGGGAATCACCGTCGAATGTAGAATTCGAACCGCGAAAAAAAAACGCGAGCATTGTTCGATAAGATTACATTATTACAGAGATACCGAGCCGAGGATTGTTCTAAATGTGTATGACCCATTCAGATAGACAATTTCACCCAAAACAATGCATCAATTAATTTTACACTCTGTATGACAAACATGTTTGGTGGAAGCAGATTAAACGATAATCTAACAATCGTAAATTAAATCCACAAGTAGGCAGACTTCAATGGTTTTTGGCAGAAAATTTACTTAAAACCAATACAAAATAAATGTCAGTTAGATAAAAATATACAAGCATTCAAAATAGAGCAAGTACAGAAATAGCTGATTTTCGTCAACACGTTAACTTATTGATACATAAAGCTGCATCCACACTACGCCTAATATTTACATTGAATATCTAATAGTAGTTGGTACAATTAATTGTTCTTTTTTGACAAATTGATTAAAAAAAGTCAACCACAAATTTTCTAATTCCAGCCTTTGTTACATGTACCTGACAACCCTAATTCTGTACTTCTGAGTGTCAGTATAGAAGAAAATGAATTAATAATTTAATTAAAGAGATTTAAAAATACTGAAAGCTTATAAACTAGTTTAATCATTCATTAAAAAACATAATCGTTGATCAAATATTTTAACATAATTTTAGTAAACATTTTCAAAATTAAGCTCTAAATTTTAGTAATGTTTTAGATAATTTTTATGACTTAAATATTTCAAAAGAATATTGATGAATAAGATAGATTTGAAAATAATGCATCATTTAATCAGTTTAAGTTAACTTATAAGCTGTGACACGAATTATTTATATAATTACCAATTACAATAAATTGATTAATATTTATGGTACTAAAAAAACGTTAACCACAAATTTTCTAATTGTGTAAATTTGTATAAGATTGTTAACTGTGGGAGGAAGAAATAAGCTTTAAATGTTAGTCAAGATTGATGCGGTGAGATTATGCTCGTTTGTCTTTGTGTTGGCTCTAAGGGTAAACGTGATTTTTACAGTACTGCTCGGATCTTTTAATCCGAACGGTCTGTAATGCTCGGGTAAATCGGTCTCCCTATTTGAAATAGAATACTTCTTAAATTGGATTCAAGCGACAATATACGAAAAGAGACTTACAATCAGTTTAAATTTGAAGCGAAAAAATCCAGTACTATTTATCAACCTAATTGAATGTTTTACTGTTTTCTCTATTCATTCGTGATTTTGTAAGACTCAAGTAATGGAAAATTAATTTAGAAAATTGTTAATGAATATTTTGTTTTTGCTTCAAATTTCTTATAGTTTGTAAATAAATTTTAAACGATTTAAGTAAATGAATGAAATAAAACTCGTGTCCGATCAGTTTCAAGTAAATTTTGATGTGACACGTGAATCTTTTAATATTATAGCTTCAAACGAGTTCCTCTAATCCCGCTCAATCCGTCCACTAATGCAATCTTAATCGCTGCACCGAATTCACCAGTTTGCAGGAAAATCCTGTGTTCTCATCAAATATACAACAAGGTAACGTCCGTTTCCGAAAGGACCCCAAATGAATAAACGGGCTGCAGATCAAAGCCCGAGCATCGAATTGATCTACAAAAAAACGAATTCAATTATTCCCATACATACTTCATCCTACATCCTGCAAATACATCAAAACACGAACTAATGATTGTTTTATCTGTAATAATTCCAAAAGTAATTTGAAAAATATTTTTTTAAATAAATTAATAATTGCAAACAACCGAAATCTTTTTGCCTTGAGTCACGAACCTTGAATCTGATCAACAAATCCAATAATATTTAGTTTTTTTTTAAATTGTTGCACAATATTACTGCTTTAGACTTTCTACTTGATGTAACAAGTTTAAATAAATTAAAACTTTATTTACAACATAGATTTTGGTTTTCCTGTATTATCTAAAAAATGTATAAAACCCAATTTCTAAATCTTGCATATTTATATATCATTTCATGCATAAGAATTAGTTGTGGTTTCAACTATCATAGTTGTTTTTATTTGGTTTTGGTGGTGGATTTGTTAGAAATTTAAGAATATTTTTAGTTTAAACCAAATTATACAATAATATTATTTTAGGCATCATTTAAATATATTTTCAGTTTGTTTCATAAATAAAGAAATTTATTTCATAGTTTCTTAATATAATTTACGTGAATTATTAAGAAATTCAAGAACTTTACCCAATTTGTAACTATTGTAATTTATTAAAATTATTTATGATTTTATAGAAGGATATTTCGTTAGATGTCAAAAAATTGTGGTTTCTTGTAGAATTTATTGTTATCTAAAGTCGAATAGGAATGAATTGTTTAAAATTATTCGTAATATGAAACTGAAACGAAAAGTTAGATGGAAATTGCTTTCGGAATAATGAATTTGGAGTAGAGAAACGAACTTTTCGAAAAAAGAAATTCAAAACGGAAACTTTTCGCGAAACACAGTTTAATTTTAATTATAATGTTCGTCGTTATTTAATTTACCGAAATTAGGTTTTTCCGGAAGTCGTCTTCCGGCTAGGCCCTCCTGGCCAACTTAATAATAACAGAAACGGTGGCCAGAATTTATACGAGCAATAAAGTTTAATACGCAATAATTTTTGTCCCTGAGAAAATTTAATTAAAACCCAAAATGGAATGCTGCAGCAGCAGCAGCAGCAGCAAGAACAAGTGATGAAGAAGAAGAAGTAGAATGAGATGATGGTGTAAGTGTAGAGGTGTGTGTGAATGTTGGGAAGGGATCTGGTATTGCGGCGTCCCCTTGTGCGTGATCTTTCTGGGAGAAGGAAAGTTGAAACTCGGTTAAGAAGTTTTTGGGGGTAGAGAGAGAGAAGCGATGTTACGATCCACACCCCCGCGGCTTAACTGCTTACTTATTCTGACATTAACGCGGAAAGGAAGGCTCCGGCCACTGTAAAACCCTCCATTTTATATCCGCTCTTACCGGAAGTAAATATTTACCGGTCCGGCAATCAGCGAAAATTTGCACGTCTCTTTCACCGAAATCGTCCGAATTTTATATTCCCCCCCTTCTTCTTAAATCATTTTTTTTTCAGTTTTCTTATACATTCTCCACGCATCGCTTCTACCGATAACGATGTTGACCTTTCCGGTTACGCAAAGAGATATAAACTGATAGTGCGCGTTTCGCGTTTGTGGAACTATCAAGTAAAATCCTTGCCTCAAATTCAAACTATTAAAATATTGCGGAAATTTCAATTAGTCATTATATTAGTTGATCCGACAAACACTTGGAATCAGATAGTATTCTTATCGCATACATATTTATTAATATAATATAAATACAATTAAATTTGTGAAATATCGATACATTATTTGCATCCTGTTATTATTAGTGCATCCGGCGATTATAGTCCACATCCTATTGCTCGTTCGTTATCAGCGAAATTGCCAATGCACTATTTTTGAGAAAACGAAATTCCAATACAATTTATCAAATTAAGAAATTCAATTCAATTAATTTTATATAAAATATTTTTTTACTAAACTGCAAAGTTTTCAAACTTTTATTTTGAATTCTATTCTATAATTATTACTAAATTCAAAGACTTTTTAAGTTCAATTTTCAAAATATTTTAAGTAGTGGTAAAAATTTTCAAATTTAAAATTTTCTAAAAACGATTATTTTGTTTATTTATCAAACTTTTACTTTAAATTAGCATAAATTTGTGTTCTAAATTTTTTACTTTTTAAGTAGATGTTAAAATGTTAAAATTTCAATAAGTGTGATTATATTTGTTACAAAGTTTTCTTGTATATTTGTTTATTGCTTTCTTTAATTTTGTTAATATAAACTGGATTTATATAAATCTTTATAATGTTCTATTTCTGTAATTATTTTTTAAATTTTATTACATTACTTTCTGTAAATTATGAAAGATTGTATTTTTTTTTTCAGAAAGTGATTCATCATAATTTAAGGAACATCAATTTTTCTATATTTGTTAGTTTTCTATAAATTATAGCAAGATTTTACCTTCAAAAATATATTAAATTTTTGTATTTTTTTATTCAATTATTTAAGATTTTCAATTTTTCTATCTACTATGTAATATAAAGTTTCGAAATATGTTACATACAATTTTCTAATTTTCCTGAATGATGCTTTTATAATTTTAATTCAAATTTTTCTTCATTAAAATTGTACAATTTTTATTAATTTATTTAAAAGATTTTAATTTTTTCTATTTTTAATATAAGATTTAAAAAAACATTATATTACAACTAATTTATTTTGATGAAATTAATAATAAATTGTAATTTCTATTTTAACTACAATGCAAGATCAGCATTGTTTCATATAATTCTATTTATGTTTTTTATTAAAACGTTTATAATTAATGACTAAAATTATAATAAAGTGAATTTATAATATGAGATTTAGATTATAATACAATGAAATTGGAAAGTCATCTCGAAACTAAAAATATTTAGTTGTTATTAAAAAAAATATATCGGCAAATGCAATTCGTCATACGATAACGTTAGTCCACAGAATCACAATCACAAGTTCTAACTTGAGCTATCTCGTCTTTCAAAACTGATGTAATCAATGTAGAAAGTGGAAAAATAATATTTTGAGTGTTTTTTAATGATTATAATCGTTTGATTATTAGAGAATCATTCATTAAGTTACAATTAAACAATAAAATAAAATTTTAAATTAATTATGTTTAGTGGTAAATCTATGATTGTTAAATTGCCATATCATGTCACTGTCACTTCAATTAAATTGTCATCGAATTGTCATGTATCTTACAAAAATAGTTACAATATAAACCTAAAAGTAGATGTCATATCATTTTAATTGTCATCGATAATATCAAACTCCATTTCTACCAATTGTTAGTTACCTAAGGATTTAAATTTTTTTTTAGAATATAAACCTAAATGTAGCTGTCACTTCAGTTACATTGTCATCGATATTGTCAAACTCCATGACTACCAATTGTTTCTTATATAAGAATTTATACAAATCAATTGAATATAACCCTAAATGTAACTGTCATTATATTTTAATTGTCATAAATGAGTCAAATTTTAAGACTACCAAAATATTATTGGATATAACCCAAAATGTACCTGTCATTACAAACAATTCATAGTACTTTTAATTTTCCATAAATATTGTTAATTTTCTGTATATTCTAAATATAATTTTCTTTTGTGTCATCAATTTATGGAACAACAACATTTAGATGAATTTTCCTATAAAATGAAAGATTTTATAAGTTTAAAAAATCGCATTTAATTAATTGAGAAAATTGTGAATGTTTTTATGTAATTAAATCTGGAGTCTGAGAAGCATGAAATAATAATATGGAATAAAATCGTTGCGTTTAACAATAAATTCCTATGGTTTCGTATCTCTGATAAGAGCGCATTTCCTGGAAACTCTAGAAAACTAAATATGTTATTCCTGCTGATTCCCAGTAAAAATATTTAGTAATTTAGAACGATATTCGCTATGGGTTACACGATACTGCAGATTGGATACTACGAAAACGATAATCCGCTATCGCAAATGTAAGTCAAAGAGAATCAAATCAAGCTTTGTTGATGTATAAATTTATCGTAGAAAATAAACAAATTAGCAGATATAAATAACAATTAATTGCCACTGTCTGTCATTTCTTTGTTTACATAGGAAATCGTTTACATAAAATAATAATAATAATAAACGAAGGTTAACACGTTCATCCTAAGATAACAGTTATATAATGGTTTATAGATTACGAAAATGTTTGTTTGTTGATGAACGTACGCTTTGATACTTAGCACTAAATAGGACATATTTTATTTAAAAAAAAGTTTATTAATCACTAATAATATTATTAATTAATTTAGAATATTTATCAATTATTGTATTTCGATAATGCATAATGAGTAATAATTAAAACTTGATCAATAATTTGAATTAGAATATAAGATTAAAATTAAAAACGTTTGAATAAATGAGATGGTTTCATCTAAACTTGTAGTGTGTTGTCTGGGTTTCAATTGTGATAAGGATGTATTAATAAATTTAACATTTTGTTTTATTTGAATAATTATAATCGCATATAATTCGTAGCGTGCACAGATAAAAAATTCGATATAGTGGGAAATGTGTGAATTTGGTTGCCTATAATTGAAGTATTGCAATTTTCAAATATAAAACATTTTTTAGTTAAATGATGTCCGGAAGTGGAAAAGATGATGATGAAGAAACTCGTTAGGTTTAAAAAAAATAATTAATATTATTTTGTTGAGACAAGGAAAATACTTGACAAATAAAGAAATACTTAAAGGGAATTTAAATTCATATTATTAATTTTTATGGTAATATATATTTATTTATTTTTAATTTGTAAGTTTGTGAGAACTAATTATTCTTCCTATTCCTTTATACACTTTTTCTTATTGCTTCCGGACAGACGGCGGATATATCCGCCCTATAGTTTACATAGGGGACTACGTTTATACAAAATTGTATGCAAGGCCATTGCAGGCGCCACTAGTCTTTTTCAGACGTAGCTGTCAAACGTCATTGTAATTCTTTTTGGGGTCCCACGCATTTTACCAAAATACGTCACAACATAATAATACACATCAGTTTCCCTGTTGACAGTTGAAGATGCGTCCTTGAAAAATCCTTGAAGAAGTAATGTATTTTCCTGCATTTTTTTATTTTATTCGTAAGGTTTTTAAGTGAAGTAAATTATTCTAATAGATAATAGTGATTTACAATATTTAAAAAAAATATAACCTTAAATATAGCTGTCAGACAATATTGATTGTGAAATTTCATGATTACCAATGGTTATTTATTAGATCATAATAAGTTGGTAGTTGTGCGCAATTTATATGGTGTTAAAGTTCTTTGCTCGAGATCCAATAGTGTTAATTGAATTGGTAATTTATGTATATTTTAGAGTGTATTAAGGAGAGCCTGAAATGCATTTGAACCATATGCGGCAGATTGCATAATAAGGTTTGAATTTTAGTGTGTACGTGAGGCATATATATCGTGCAAATTAACACTTGTATCTTGCGTTGTCTACGAAGTTGCTAAGTTATAACCTAGTGCAGTTTTGGACACTAGTTTAATTAAATAAATCGTTCGGAATGGGAGCGCGAGTGTTTAACAGGAGGGAGCGATAGAAGGGGTGTTGGTACTATTGTAAATACGTAATAAGCGGTGCCACCCTGTATAATCGGGGGAATGCATCCAGCGGGGATGGCATTAGATCATATTGTAACTCGATTAGCAAACAGTTCCTAAGTTTTGGGGAATTTACGTGGTCGGGGGAGAGTCCTCTTCTTTGGCTGCAGCTATTGAGAAACCGCATCACGGCCAGATGCCGCTGCAAATGCACCGCTTTCGAAATCTACACGAATCAGCATAAATCTGAGTCTCCTTATTAATTACATCTCCTCCCTTATCGTACTTTCTACACGCAAGAGGAACTTCCGTTTCAGCGTATTATCAATTTCGTTGCGGCGCTTTATGCATAATTTAAACCGCAGAAAAATCATAAAACAGAAAATCGCACGTGACCAGGATTTATATTTACACTACACCTGCATGTTATTTACGATTTGAGGCGGCAATTTCGAATTGCTTACGCAAGGGAAACATTGATTTTTCTCGGTACGGAGAGTGGAGAGGAGACGCGTAAGTCCGCAAAACCATCCCCACACCCCTCACACCCAGTTAACTCCCCCGACGATGTCTACGCCGCGAAGCTACACTATACACTTGCACCCTACCAAACCTATACCTACTCTCTAACTCTATCCACCTACGTTCGACGTGCACGTGCGAATTTCCCGTGAAACGCACATGTTCAATTCGCAGGAGACAAAACCCCACATCAACCTACCACCCCGTTCCCCCACGTGAACGAAAGTGTAAGCAAATTGAGCAAATAACTACTCCGACATCCCAGATTTACATACGCCGTTTCCGCAGCTTTTCACCTATAACGTGCCAGAGATTACCTAACATATACACAAACTATTTTGCTACCGCAAATAATCAGTTTATTCTTGTTTGTTACTAATTTCATAATGATTAATATTAACCCAGTTCTATTTTCGTTAATTTAATATCCAATTTAATTGAATTTTATTGATTTAAAATAGTGATATATTAACTATAACAAAAACTCATATATCTAAAATATTATAAATTGTTAGGTAAGCTTATGGTAGTTAATGTTTAAATGCATATATCTGCATAAATATATGTAAATGTGAATTGTGTATATTTATAAAGTAGTATACATATAACCTTTTGTAGGCTATAACTATATTAAGTACTTTGCGAGAGAAGAGGTATTCGAAATTGGGCGCGTAAGTTATCGCACCTGTAATATCTTTATATCGCTGTGACCGGCAATTAATTAAAGCGCGAGGAATTATAACGCTTTATGTAGTAATTATGAAGCTTATACGAGCTGTAGCTGTAAATAATAATTCATACGAGAAATTTCACGGCGAGAGGGTGCAGATACAGCACGGCATTTACGCATAATTTATCACAGCGGTTATACAGCTTCTGCCGCCTCAGCCTCAGCATCCACACACACACACATACACATACACCATCGCTCGCGTTTCCCCTACGAAGCCACCGCCGCCGCCGCCGCCTCCTCCAGTACGTACGGCCGCTCCGAAGACAACTTCACAATTACATCGCTGTCACTTTGAAAGTTTTCTCCCCGAAAACTTAATTTACGGACTTTAAATTATCGCCTTGCGCGGATCTTCTCGGATACACCCTATATATACACACATACACATAATCAATTTCTTAAATTACAACCAACTTAAATAAAAAAAAACACAATATTTCTCAAATTTTGTTAAAGTCAATTCTAAAGGTTACATATGCATTTATTAATTTATTGTAATTAATATATTATTAAATACAAAGATAAAATTAATTGTATTGAGATGATATTCATTGAAACTTGCAGAAACGTTTTTTGAAGCTTCGATAAAGCAGTGTATTTACATTTTTGCTTATATCTCGAAAAGTATGAGCATCAAATATAAATTTTAGCAACTAAATTAAAGTAAAATATTCACTCTTTAAAGGGTGTATACTAGTGTAGATGTGTCGTTTGTCGTTTAGACGTAATTCACTGTTAAAGTTGAAAACTTTTTTTTAAGCTTTGAAAAAGCAGAGTATTTACATTTTTGCTTATATCTCGAAAAGTATAAGCATCAAATATAAAGTTAAGTAACCAAATTAAAGTAAAATGTTCACTTTTTAAAAGGTGTGTATTGGTGTAGTTGTGCCGTTTGTCATTTAGCCGTAATTTTCTGTCAAACTTCAAAAAACGTTTTTTTAGGCTTTTAGAAAGCAGTGCCTTTACATTTTTGCTTATATCTTGAAAAGTATGAGCATCAAATATAAAGTTGAGTAACCAAATTAAAGTAAAATGTTCACTTTTTAAAAGGTGTGTATTGCTGTAGTAGTGTCGTTTGTCATTTAGTCGTAATTCACTGTCAAACTTGAAGAAACGTTTTTTGTAGCTTCTAAAAAGCAGTGTATTTACATTTTTGCTTATATCTCGAAAAGTATGAGCATTAACTGCGAAGTTGAGTAACCAAATTAAAATAAAATGTTCACTATTTAAAAGTTGTGTACTGGTGTTTTTGTGCCGTTTGTCATTTATCCGTAATTTACCGTCAAACTTTTTTTCAGCAGTGTTTTTACATTTTTGCTAATATCTCGAAAAGTATGAGCATTAAATACGAAGTTGAGAAACCAAATTAAAGTAAAATGTTTACTCTTTAAAATGTGTCAACTAGTATAGGTGTGTCGTTTGTCATGTAATCGTAATTCACTTGTAAACTTGAAGAATTTGTTGTCTTCATATTATTGCTTATATCTGAAAAAGTATGGGCGATAAATTCATTGATGAACAAGTAAATTAAAGTAAAATATTCAATCTTTAAAATGTAGGAGACACCGTGTATTTCGATGCAGGTGAAATTAATGGGAAGCGAGTTTTAGTGTGTGGGGGCTGCAACAAAGATGGGATTCGGTTATTACAAGATTATTACGATGTTTTACGAGGCCGAGTTATATGTGTGTGTTTGTAAGTGGAATTATTAGAAGTTGAAAGAGGTCCGTAATAATTTCTGGCGAGAAACTTATTGAGAAAGGAACACTTTATCTGCAGTAATTACTGAAGTTTAACAAGATAAATTTCGCGTCTTAATGAAGGTGCCGGTTTTAGTGGACCGAGGAAAGCGCATGCATACATATACGTACGAATACATGGAGATCTTTAATGGCGGAACAATTACGAAAGCATAATTAAAATTAGTTTTCTGTCTTGCATTTGATCTTATGTGTATAATTTAATTGAGGCGTCCCACGGTTTGGGACGTGATGATTATGATGATGATGATGATGACGATGATCGGGTCCACGGTTATTTCGCCCAGAGGAACGTCGAAAGGGAATCTCGCAGCAATAATCGTCGGTTCGGGTATAGGGAATTCAAGGGCCAAAGGATAAGGACGTCCAATTTTTATCCTCCATCAGATAAGTGTTTGTTCTGTTTGCGGATGCCGGGGAAAAGGAAGAACGGTCCTCGCTATAATATGTATAAACTTAGCGAATGTAATTACGCGAGTTTGTGATTAATGAATCTCTGGAGAGGTAATTAGACTTACAACCTTTTGCCTTCAACTTACACAAGGAGCAGACTTCGCCTTATCCTCCTTTCTCATCCTCCTTCTCTCTGTATCTCTCTTCCCCATCTTCCGCCCGACGCTCCGCCACCTTTTAATACTTACTCCTCCTCAACAACCTCTCTCCAAAATACACACACAGAAAACAGTTTTATTGTTTTCCCTCGCAAATAATTATTTTATTCGCTCCATTGTTTTCCTTATTCAATTCGCTTATTATGAACATCTCTGAACGTCTCCTAATTGTTTCGCTGCGAAATTTACGGCGCGCATAAATAACGCATTATCTCGTGCACATGTAATTGCAATCCTCTCGATAAATTCAATTTCATTCATTATTCAACAAACAGTTTTGCGTATTCATAGCGTAGCATTGTTCGTTTTATTTATTTTTTTTTCGACTGCGAAACGACGTGAAAGCGAAACTGCAGAAAGGGAAAATTACGGCGAGAGAGCAAACATTTTTATATAATAAAAATGATGAAAGCTGAAAAGTAATAAAACGAAACAACAACGTATATAATTTTTACAATGCGGAAGGCTGCGTTCTTTTTCTACTTCAAAGCTTCGAACTTACGTGTAACTGTCACAATTATAATTAACGATTCAAACGCGCCTTTCAATCAAAAACCTAAATTTGCATGATTAAATCAACCGAAGAATTACATATTGTATCAAAAACTATAACTACATTATTTCCAATTTAAAAATATAATTACTTATTTTTATTATTAATGTAATAATTAATTTTTTTTATAATAAAATGTCTTTTTGAGTTGTTAATAAAAAAAATTCTAACGTTTTGTATTATTTTTTTTTCAAATAATTTGTTTAAATAAAATAATGTTTTTCGTTTCGGTTAAGATTTAACACATAAGATGATTATGTCATATTTTTTTTGTTGCTTGCAGAAGGAAGTAAGGAAGCAATTTATGACAGGATTTAGTTTTTTTTTTTGTTCTAAATGTGTCCGTAAATCACGATTTTGAAATAAATATTTACATTCCGAAGGGACGGTCGGATTTATGTTCGCGGCCTTTTCAAGTAAACGCAATAATATAGTGGTTTATTGTGATAGAAAGAAGGATTTAAAATATAAAAAAAATATATTTATAAAGAAGGGATGAAGATAACTTAAAAAAGTATGTGTGGGTATTTTTAGGATGGTGTAGAAGAGGGACTTTCCCTCGAGTTAAAACTGAGAAATGGCAAGTGGCGTTAGGATTACGCTCGATATTGAGAGTGCAAGTTCCAAGAAGGGAGGAAGGATCAAGAAGGCTCCGGTCGGAATGCAGTGACATGTGTACATGTGGCGGTTAAGACGTTACACTCTCACGAAGGATATCGGCGCGTCCTTTTAGCTGCTGCTGCTGTTGCTGCAAGGAAAGGGACGAAGAAACGAGAATACCGAGAGAGTTAGAAAAGGGTCGCTAATTCCATTCTGTTTGCTGACCTAACGAGACCTTTCATCATCGACGGACGAAATTTGATTAATTGCTCGCTCCACCATCAACCCCCCATCCCACCCGCTGATCTACATAACGAACTATGAAGAAATTAAGACGAGTAAACTTCCTGAACTTGTTTTCTTGTTTCTGACGCGACGAAGTTTGCTTTGCTAATATTAAAAGTCACTGCCGGAAAATCGAGTTACGAAAGACAACAGCTATTATTAATATTTCGCCTCGGCGAAATGCGACGAGACATGCAACCAACCAAACGCGTTTTCCTCCCTTCTGCTCATCTCCAACACATTCCATATTATATAACAGTTTATTCGATTGCTTTCACTCAATGCTCGACTCTCGCAGTCGTGATATTTCAATGTTTCCAACTTCAACTTAAAATTGCTGACATCTCACTTAAAACATTAAATATTTACACAACTAAATATAATGAAAGCATCAATTCTTGTAGTTAATTTTTCATCATTTACACAAAATTCATAAATAAATCAATATATTTATTACATATTTAAAATCATTTAAAATAAATAGAAATTATATTTTGAATAATTTAACTATGGATTTAATGCTGAAACAAATTGATTATAAAATGTTTTCATAATTGAATAGTCTTTTGCAAACGAAGCTGTCAAACGTCATTGTCATTGATTGTCATATACTTCGCTTGGAGCAAAATAAGTTGAGGTTATGAAGCTTTGACTTTATTTCTATAGAGGCGACACTTATATTACTAAACACACCACAACATAATAAATTGTTATTTATTTTATTTTTATTATATAATAAATAATTACACAATATTAATAAATAATACCATTTTTATTGTATACAAAATTTACAATTGAGTGAAGGATTGTTGGGAAATTGGGTTATGTTAAATAATTATTAAATTGATTTACTTAAAATATATTTATCGTAATTAGATTTGAGCTGAGAATTGCGGTCGGAAACTAAGAAAAAACAATGATCGCACTTCGATGCAAAGCCTCCTCTGATAGGAAGCTTACGTTTACTAAGCAGATGTAATCTATCATGTTGTATCCATAGCAACGACACTACATTTAAATATCAAGGAATTAATTTGCGCTTATCATAATATTTCCATGGGAACGCCTTGCATAATAATCAAGCTTTTCCGGAGAGTAGCAAAGAGTATATACAAAATTACATAATTAAAATTAATTAACTTTTTTTTTTCAGTCTCTTTATTTGTAATTATTTATAATGCTGTGTCTGTGATTAAATTAAGAAAAGTTTTTTCTTGATTTCAAGAAAATTTCTTTAATTTTAAAATCTATGATTATTTTAAAAATCTAATGATTTATATAATCAATTGCATTTTTACTTGCATAATTTATGTGTAAACAAGCTTGAAGAAAACTGTAACCACGTCTGATTATACTTGCAAATCGCTTTGTATTCATACAGCAATAATCGTGAGACAGGGACAAGATGCAGATACAAACGAAGATTGGACCGTTGTAATTTTGCGTTCGTTCCCCAGAGAACCTTCGCCCTTCGCTTCTGGAGACTAAACTATCCCGACTATCCTCCAATTCTATTTAAGATTTAAAACTGGATATCCTTCCACCCTAGGATCAATCTGAGTAGGGGAGAAGACTTCAGATATCCTGGATCGGCATTTTTATGATACAGGAACTGCCCTCATTCAGATCACCCGTTATTACGATGATTGCGTCGTAAAGTTCAATTCGACGATCGCAAAGAGAAGATGCGAAATTAAGTGAGTTTAAATAAATCTCGGTTGCTAAGAACAAAACATTAAAAATAGATAAATGATAAAAATAATAATTAAACAAACGGAAAAAATTCAAAAAGAATAAAAGGATTGGTGAAAAACACTTTTTGGACAAGCGGCGAATATATCCGCCGTATATTTTACACAAGAGACTACTTTAATACAAATTTGTATATAAGGGCATTATGGTGGCGCAATCTAAGTTCAACTTGTCTTTTTCAGATTGAACTGTCAAACTTTATTGACATTGATTGTCATATGCTCTCTCTGGGATCAAAATATAGTTTTCTTTATTAGATAATACTTTGAAATTATTTTAGTGTTACTCAAGTTATTAAAATATGCGACAACATTCGAAAATTTGTTCTTTAAAAATCTAAAAATTAAAAAATTATTAAAAAAAAAAATAAGGGTTGGAGAAAAATCGGGAAAGGATTGCGCACGGTTTGTAAATGAACCTTGTAATTTACGGGCCGGACGTTATTCATTGGGGTGTCATATAAAATAGAAATATGGCGACACAGTCGTATACATATACGCAGCGGGTAAAGTTGAACTGCACAATCGAAAACTGAAACGGTCAATTAGAGACGCACGTTTCGCTGACAAATTTGAAAAATTATGTAATTTTACATATGGTCTCCCGTCCGGGCGGTGGTGATTAATGCTGATGCTGCCTGCGCCTTGCGAACGCGACACTTTTAATAGAAAAGGGTAATTTGTCCTTAAACGGGAGTGAAATGCAGTTCGGGTTTAGTGCGGAGAAGGAGTTGGTTCGGGTTTGCGGGAAAAGGATCGGATGTGGATGTGCATGAGAAGCGAATGGGCAGAAAAAGCTTTTTAACTCGAATGAGGTTTTTATCTGTATCATTGGATCTGCTCCTTTTCGGTATGGGCGATACAGAATAAAGCGAGATGCAGGGAATGGACGAGAAAGATAGATGTAAAAGAAAGGAGAGGAAGAAAGAAAGAGAGATGTTAAAGGAGAGTGGGTTGTTGTAATACGAATCTCTTTAGTACACAAATATCTACGCGCGCTTGGGATGCGATTCTATCAAAGGGATGAGGAGGTGGAGGAGGATAGTGGAGGGACGAGTCTCCTCCTCCTCTCTCTATCTCTAGGAAATAAATTCTGGACTTATTGCGAGGATATTGTTTCAGCTTCAATCGGTCCTTGATGGAGCTATCGGAAATGTCTCGTCGCTTGGATCACTTAAAACGATACCACCGACGGTTTTCATAACTTATTGCGCGCACCGGTCGCATCGCACCAATAACTTACAGTTTTCTGCAAGAGGAAACCTCCATTATTTTACTTTTACCACCTTCAACAAATCCGCACGGAAATATGAATCAAACCGAAACTGCATTTCTCTATAATTTCGACCCACTCACTACTTCTTACAAACATTTTTCAATCCCATATTTCACACCAATATTAAAAAAAATATGTTAATTTTCTCAAAAAATAATTAACAACAACAATTATAAAGTACAAATTTATAGGTAAAAGTGTATTATTTCTATTAATTATTATTATTAATTTTGTGTGTAATTCCAAGTGCGGGTACAATTATAAGTTGAAATATATGCGGTTTCATTTTTGTGTCCTCCACGGTAATAATATTATATTTCCACTCGAAAACTTTACCGCTGATTGCGATTTAATTTAGGACTGGTGGTGGTCCCCTCGGTCTGCGGAGGAAGAAGTAGAAGTAGATGGAGACGAAGAAGAAAAAAGGGATAAAAATAAAGTGGAGAAATAAGGCGGATTGAATTTAATCAAGTAATATTTGTCGGTAATCGCTTCTGCCTCTGCTATTTTCGCATATAATCAGAGCTAAAATTTAATTAAACTTTGGCAGTGCGCGTTTTCTCCCTCTGCCGTTGCTCCGTCTCCTTCTACCCCACCCTCAATATCTACCTCTATCGCTTTTCCACCCTCGCGAATCCATCCGTTCCATCTCGCTCCAACCCTCTACCTGGAAGTAAGAAAGAGGTATATTGCCGCGCTAATTCCCCTTATACCCAATTTTAAACCGATTAAGAATATTTTAACCCCAAGTAGCTACAGAAATTGCAAGGAGAAGCATTAAGTTTTATCGCATTCGAGTTTATTAAACTTATATCCAATATTCTTATCCACTCCCTCGCCTTTTCCCCGCACACTTACTCACACAACCGCAAGCTTTAACTCTCGTTAGTTTTGTTTTTACTTCGCAATTAGAAAAGCTTAATTCAGAGAAGAAAAATGAAAACCTTGCCGGAAATGGGTGATTTAGTATATAAGTGTTTGTGTGTAAGAAGAGGAGGAGGAGGAGGAGGAGCAGCGGATGATTAATTTGGAAATGGCTCAAATGCAGATAGAATCGGTCAATATCTCGGCGAGGTAAAGTGGCCAATATATTCGCCCTGTCGAAACGCTATTACTTTGCCCATGATGCCACATACACGGCCCTATAAATTAATACATCGTCAAACTCAATAGCATCGTAAACATGTAATAATTCAGTCCATTAAGTAAATTATAGATAATGCAGTTTATACAACCCCTGCGGCGTTGCAAATGCGATTCGTATTTTCCTCACATATTTTCCACAAGTTCACTTCCACTCTTATATAGCAAATGATATATTCTGAAATAATTGTGTTTAATGTACAAGATTAAATTGGCGAGAACCCTTATAGCGGAAATTATGCAGCGATATTTTATCGATCAGCAAATACACATGACTCACACGATATTTTTTATATAAAAATATTTGCATTTCTTTGCACTTAAATATCAATGCTTTCATTACCACATATCAAATAAAATTTATAGTAATTACACATACAAATTCAGCAATGTAAAAAAGATTCAGCAACATTATATAATATTGTAAATATCAAAGATACTATAGTTGCTATGGATATTATTTTATTTACTGGTCGTATTGATTTATGGATGTATTGATACATAACAACCGTTTTTTTTATTGTTGCTAAGGACGCCTTATTTAAGAATTTTCTACTTGTTATTATGTATGTCTACTGTAAAATAAATTAAAGTTTAAAATTATATAAGTTGTAATTTAGTTAGTTCATAAATGATACGTTTGATAATTCAAGTTGCAGAAGGTGTTGAACATTGGAAAATGAAGCCGGAAGTTCGGCGCTTTTGCCAGTTCAAATTAATGGGGTTGGAGGGGAAAAGAGCAGACGTGGTGTCATGTAACAATTTGCTCGATCTCTGCGAGAAGAGGAAAATTGGACGTTAGAAGATGTTCTAAACGGAGGTCGTGCATTGATATGATGTCCGTCCGTTCAGTCATACGTTTTGGAGGTCGACCACCACCACCTCCATCACCCATCCCCCAATTCCTCCCATCCTCTGGTCTGGTTTGGACTGGTCCGGATTGGTAATTAACAGACTCCGGCAGGATTTGACTGTCGAACTTAAGTTAATTTCTCCAGAGAGCAGTATCCGGAGGAATTGAGCTGTTTATTCCGGCCGTTTTAAATGTATTATTTTCCATTTACGAAAACAACATTTACCTTCGCAGACTTGTGAACTTGGCCTTGGCCCTGCTACAACCCTAAAACGTCCTCCTCCTCCTCCTTCCCATTCCGCTCATCCTGTTACTCAGAAATTGTTCGCACAGCAGCCTATTAGTCGGTTAGTAATATGCAAGGCGGATGAATCCTGCAAAGATATAATAAATTAAGCTCGGCGCGATGCTAGTAGTAGCTAAGGATGGGGCATGGGGATATGGCGTAGGCCGGGAATTAATTGCGTCTTCTTAATGCAAGTAAATTTCATCCAAAGTATGTAATATAATCTCACAAGTGCTCTTCCGTCCGTCTTGGTGGAGCACGAGGGAAAGAGAGAACACCGAGGGGGTTGTTTTTTTTTTTCGTTCACTTCGGGGATGGCCGTTATCAACGCGCGACGAGAGGGCCCGATTTTTCATCCTCTCCGCCTCCCTCCGTTTATTATTATTATCATTATGCTCCTATTATTAAAACATTCTTCGTGTGTTCCACTCAACCTCCTCTTGATGAACCTCTCCTCTTTCTCTTCATACGAATTCGTTTCCATTTCATTGCCCCATCATTACTGCATAAATGAATCATTTACATACTCTGAACGAGATTCACAATTTCATTCTAAAATTAATCTTTTTTAATCAACAATTTTCTTCTTGAAGCTGCAACAAAAACATAATTCAAATAACTTTGCCGTGCAAAAAATATTCGGGTCCAAATTAAATAAGTAAGAAAATTTTAACACTTTTTACGTGAACTACTGTGTATTATTATATTGTGGCGCCTCTTCAGAAATAACGTCAAAGCTTTATGAAAAACAATTTATTTTATTTGATTGCGGACATCCTTATATACATTGGCTTTGCATAAGAACAAGTATAGGGCGGATATATCCGCCGTTTATTAAAATCCTAAACATCTAATATTTGGTGCTCCATTTAATTATATTAAATATTATTAAAAATGGTTGCGGTAGTTTATAAAATAATTTTAACAACTAAAACTTAGCGTCAGGCGGAATTAATTTCCTTAATATAAACTAATGTAATCTAAATACTATATAATATTAGAGACTTATTCCATTTAATATATTTGAAGTTGGTTGCATTTGCATCCCCCGAAACGCGATGATTTACATTTCATTTATGAGCGCTCGTTCCTCCGACTCGCATCCTCCCCCCAAAAATAAAAACACTCTTTATTCGAAAGGGGGACTCCGGCATACATATACAAAATATACGTACAGCCACGCAAACAAATAGAAACTTAATGCGCTCCAAAAGTTAAAACATAAAAATTTAATCTAAAACACATACATTTACGTAAACATTTCGGCTTTCGCATCGCGGGTATGGCGGTAATAAAATATGAGCGATGAAAGGTGGCAATTCTGCTTAAACCAAACCTCCACTCTGCCTAACTTATTCCTTTCCCACCTTTGCCATCGTTTCATGAATTGGAAATGTAATTTTCCGTCCATGACAATTTTGCCCCCAACATAAAACCCATCCGGGTAAAACACTTTCCACGTATCTTATGAATATAATTATGACGCAACTGCAAATTACGTACGTCGCTGTAACTATGACGATGAGAGGGGGTGAAATTGTACAAGTTTGCGGATCAAACGGAAAATGAAAAATTGATTACAATATTTGCGATGACAGTTATTTGATAGTGACAGCTGTCATTTATTTAAATGTAATTTTTTTCAAAAATAATATTCATTTTTTAATTGAAAAAAAAATGTGAATGGAATCGTTGGAGCTTTAGAAATGATGCAACGCCGGTGGGAAAATACTTTGCGGTTCGTTTTCAACTGCTCCGCTCTTCGCATTTGGATAAAATTTGGTAAGTGAACGCTCTCCTCGTATGCTTCATGCAAATGAATACTATCGCCATCCATAACCATATTGAAGCTCAAGTGCCCTTGTTGCGAACTACGAACTATACAGAAATGCACACAACATCCATTTCCACGTTTTCCTATATGCATGCAACACAGTAACGCTTCTATTTTGTACGAACATCATATTTGCAATCCTGAAAAATTTACAAAATCTCTTTAAAATTGTGATGTGAAACATCTCTCAACAAGCTCATATACACAGCATTGGTAAACTACTGTAATTTTTAATTGACATTTTAGATTATTACAATAATCTATTCATTTATCTTAATGATAGAAGTTAGGTTAGATTGACTTCTAATCACAGACAATCTAACCTAACTTATACAAATTTTAGGTAATATTAACACATTAGTTCAGTCAATTTAGCTATGATTAGATTCTATAATATTAGGTTAGGTTAAATAATATAAAGATTATATTAGCTAAGGTGAGTTTAGATAAGGTATGGCTAGTTTCAGACAGGTTAGGTTAACATGATTATTTTTGGTAAGGTTAGGTTAGATAAATTAGCAAAGCTTAAGTTGGCAAATAGGTTAGATTGAATAATATGAAAGATGAGGTTAGTTTGGTTATGGTCAGTTTATGTATAATTAGTTTTGTTAAGATTAGATTAGATAAGGTCAAGAGGTTAGGTTGAATGACATGAAAGATGAGGTTAACTAATGGTAGTTTAGTGATTATTTTAGATTAGAATAAAAAGTGTTAAAAATCAGGCCAAATTAGTAACTGTTAATTTAGATGTGATTTGTTTATGTATGGTTAGGTTTAAAATCTATGAAAATATCAGTAAACTAAATCAAATCTTTGCTTATCTTTACATGAAATTGGAAAATGAGGAAAATAAGCAGCAAATATAGAATGAAGTTGGAATAAAGTCAAGTATGTAGAAATGTATGGATTTACCCTATATAAATTTGATTGTTATGCATTCTATTTGGATGGATGCATCATGCATGCATCATCGGTCTGCCTCGTCTCTGCTGTTGCCAAAAAACTGTGTATGAAGGAGCATTAAGCCGTATTTACAAGCCACCAACATATAAAACGCGTCAACAACCCTTAATGGTTGTATGAACAACACCGACGGCCAGAAAGACCCTTACGAAATATTCATATTCGTCCACTTAAATTTTACTGCCCTGACCGAAGAAAAAGTCTAGCCGCAATACAATGTGTTGCATCCACAACACAAACATTGTATAATTCATATAATATTTTAGATAATAATATAAAATTGAAATTACATAATTTGTTATGTTAATTGAAATATTAAATAAAAAATGGACCAAAATTTAAGTTTTTATTGCTGTTCCTCGTTGATGTTATTTGGAATAAATTATTTTTTTGTATCTTATCGTCTAGACTCGAGACTGGAATTTACTACACATCTTTTTTATGGTTTTTACTACGTTTCATTCATGATTTTGCTTTAATTCTGAGAAACCTCTGCGTTTTATTCAATTGACGCATTACATATATACAAATTTATTAACATGTTGATTGCATAAATTACAATTTTCGAATCAAAATAAACAGTTATTTCTTTAATCTGTATTGATGTGTGAATCTTGATTTCACTGTTGTATTTTTTTATGAATTAGAGAAGTAAAATTTTTGATTTTGTGCCAGAATTGATGATAAGCGATTGGTTGAAACAAGACGATTTTGTTGATTCAAATGCACGCCTCAGTGGCTATTCAATATCGAAGACAACTAACGAGAGAGATGAGAGTTGGCAGAGCTCCGAAGTACAGGTTTTCCATGCGAAATGGATCGCAATCCATTTACATCTGAGCGTGGAATTTTCGGGCGTCCGGGAAATAAATTCGGAAGATCTATTAGATGAATATTTGATTAAGGATTTGCATAAGTTTCGGGTGGGTCTGGCGGCTCCTTCGGTCTGCCCCATTCTGCATTCGAGCTATTGGTTATCTGGAAATTCATTAAACGCCGCCGCCTCCGCCACCGCCACCGCCGCATCACGAAGGTCATCGAGAAACCACTTGTCGGTCGTAGCCGTAACCGTACCGTAGTCAGAGGCAGCTTCAACGACGATGGAGGGTTCGATAATTAATTAATGTCGTAATTAGATTTTGATATTAGCAATTGTGCAAAATTGCATGCGTTAGTTTATTAATTAGAGACGCAGCGAATGATTACACAATGTATGCAAAGGTCCCTCGAGCTACAACAACACAACATTCTATCCATTCCAACCAAACCACCTTTTGCTCTCCTACTTCCATCGGTGTCGCATATGCACATCCTCTCCATACATCTGTCTCCCTCTTTCCCACGTTGCACGTCCATCCGTCTCAGTCGCGCGCGACCCCTCATCCTTCTCTTATGCCCGTTTCACGGTGATGCTTTAAATAGTGGATTGTGTATGAGTGTGTGTGTGTGGGGGTGGAAGGAGGGTTGTTTAACATCCGTTTTAATTGAAGCACTAAATTTTCTTTTATTTGCCTGCGCCCACCACCACCACACCACCCTCACGCCTCCTCCAACCCTCTCTCACTCTCTTTCTCTCTCCGCTGTACACTCTAAACTACCCTTCTGACATTTCCACTCTAGACAAATTACAAGCAAAAATCAGACACCTTTATTATACCCCACCGCTGATTAAACGAAATAAATCACCGGTTATAAAATTTAATTAAACGGGCTGAAATTCAAACATTTGTTCGTGTTTAAATTTTCCGCTGCAATTAGTCGCTGATTTCATTTGCATATTTATCTTATGCAATTAGTTTAAACCGAACAAAAAATATATATACACACTCACCGATTTCTATGCTTTTCTGTAGCAGTTGATACACCTTATCAATATATAGAATTACACAATTGATGTAACATCAATTGTGTATTTTTGATAACTTTATTAAGAAAAACAGAAATATTTTCTTACATTTTTCTTTGTTTTAAAGATTTTCTTAATTTTAATTTGAAAATTATTTATGTTTTAGAAATTCGAAACATAGAAAAACTGTACAATTTTCTATTGAACGAATTATTATACGAAATTATAAAGCGATTGCAAGAAAATTTAAAGATTTGGATAGACAAAAATATTAATTTACAATTATCAAACTGTTTTTTTTTAATAGAGGTGATTGTGGTGTGTCTTTAATAATTCTACATTATTTTCTTATATAATTGACAACTATAATTTCTTAGAGAATTTTAAGATTTTAGAGATTTATATACAAATTTATGTATGCATTATGCATTATTACACTGAAAATTAATTCCCACTTAAATCTAATAAATAAAATTCAGTCAGTTATTTTAACGTGAAATAAAATTATTATATCTTGAAAAACATACAAAATATTAATCAATTCATAAAATGAAAAATATGTACAGTAAACTTATCCTCTTAAAACCGAGTAAAAGTGAAATTGTGCTTTAATTATTTGTATAAATATGAAGATTAAGTAACTTTTAATTTCTTAAATATGATAAACTTAAGATTTTATGCAATAAATTTTACATATATTAATTTTAAGAAAACTTCATAGCTTTTAGGTCATAAATTAATATTTCAACTTGTGATAAAAATTGTATATATTTTTTAAATTTCAATGAATTGTATTATTTTTAAGAGCTTATTAAATTTTAATTAAGATTGTGAAAAATATTACTTTAGTGGTAAATAATTGGAAGATATTGAAATTTAGTTATTGATTTCTTTATTCAAAATAGTTAATGAAATTGCTTACGATTGGAAACGTAATGCTCGATTGAGAAAGATCGTTTCCATAGTTCCCGTTTCTGCATTGAGCTCTTCGGTATTCCTTTTTCCTCCTCTCGATATAATAAAAAGTAATGAGAACGTAATTAAGATATAAGGGAAAAATTGAGGCGGATTGGAAGCTCCGCGATCCTAATGAATTTTTAAATGAATCGCGAAACCAGGTTCTAAAGGTATTGTAAGATGTGCCGACGATAAAGTTCAGAATTCCTTCAGATTTAATTATCCGCGCCGACGGCAACCGATTCCTTCCTCTCCTCTCGCAACCCCTCCGCCATTCACCATTGTCTGCATCTTATTTCCTCTCTCCGACCCCCTATTTTATTTATCGAAATACACCAATAATAATAATAATGATATATACCGAGCACCGGCGCGTAATTATTGTAAATCGATCGATTTCCATGCGAAATACTCATCTCTGTATTTTAATTAAATTGAATTTTATTTACGCCGCGTTTATTGTGCAATAGAAGAAGAAAATAAAACATTAACGTAGGAAAAGTTGATGTTGAAGGGTGGAGGTTTTTGGTGAGGTTGGTCCGTGCAATATAAAGTCCGGGTTCATAGCTATTGGCGTTCGAATTCCGGAAGACACACAGCAGTTAAATAAAGGGTTAGAGCTCTGGTAGCTTCATAGTGACAGTCACAGAGTGGCAGGATATAAATCGGCAAAGCAAACAGTCCTTTGTGACTGTGAGCAGGACGAATAAGAATGAGCCTCTAAATTGAAATCACGGATTCGGGATTCGGGGCTTCGGATCCTCTCTAACTCTCACTCCTCTTTCTCTCTCACTCTCTCTCTCTCTATTTATATATATATATCTCCGTCTCTCTTCTGACATCGTCGAAACGGTTAAAATTTTCGTTGCGACACAATCATTCTCGCTCGCTGCAACTTTCTTACACCCTCTTCCTGTTTCGAACACATCGATTCCACGTAATGAACTCCTCCATCATCTCCACCATTCACATCCATGAAACAACTAAAAATTCATGTTCTATATATATATATATACTACATATATTCTAAATAGATCAAGTAAATATATAAAGCATTTAATTCATTACAAAAATTGTAAATTTTGAAATTAAATCTCAAAAAATATATGCGACAAATCTATTGCTCACTAATAAAATTAAAGTAAAATGTTCACTCCTTATACTGTACATACTGGTATAGTTGTATCTATTGTCATTTAAATGTAATTCACTGACAAACTTGAAGAAATGTTTTTTAAGTTTCGAATAAGTAGTGTCTTTACATTTTTGCGAATATCTGTAAAAGTATGAGTGGTAAATACATAATTGAGAAACCATATTAAAGTTAAATGTTCAGTATTTAAAACGTATATCCTGTTATAATTGTATCGTTTGTCATTTAGAAGTAATTAACTGTCAAACTTGAAGAAATGTTTTTTTAAGCTTCGAAAAAGCAGTGTCTATAGATTTTTGCTAATATCTCTAAAAGTATGGGCGACAAATACTTAGTTGAGTAACCAAATTAAAGTTAAATGTTCACTCTTTAAAACGTGTATTCTGCTATAGTTGTATCCATTGTCATTTAGACGTAAATCTAAATGTTTTTTAAGCTTCGAAAAAGCAATATCTTTACATTTTTGCTAATATCTTTAAAAGTATGGGTGATAAATACATAGTTGAGCAACCATATTAAAATTAAATGTTCACTTTTTAAAATGTATGATCTGTTATGGTTGTATCGTTTGTCATTTAGACGTAATTCAATTTCAAACTTGAAGAAATGTTTTTTTTTTTAGATTTGATAAAGCAGTGTCTTTAAATTTTTGCTAATATCTCTAAAAGTATGGGCGACAAATACTTAGTTGAGTAACCAACTTAAAGTTAAATGTTTACTCTTTAAAATGCGCATTATGTTATAATTATATCGATTGTTATTTAGACGTAACTCAGTGTCAAACTTGAAGAATTGTTTTTTCAAGTTTCAAAAAAGCATCATAAAAGTATGAGTTACAAATTATTACAAATTTCTATTGTTGATTTATAACTATAGGTGCGTTTGAGGCGCAGATAGTTAATGTTGATGAAAATATACGATAGCGAAGGAAGGATCAGCGTTTAATTGATTTATTATATTTCCTCTACATTCGTGGGTCATAAAAGGAAAACTAAAACTTGCGTGGCTGGGATGCGAATGTAATTAAATGATAATGTTATCCAACCCAAAATGGAAATATATGAGGTAATTAAAATCAGGAAGAGTATTAAAAAAAAATTAGTGTAATAATTTCAATAAAAAAAAAGGAGTGAGTAAATTTATAGGGGTTTAAAGTTACGTAAGGCTGTTTGCAAATGAGAGCTTCAGATGGACGAAGAGAGAGAGAAATAAAAATGAGTTGAAGGGAAAGAGAGATAGGGATGAGTCCTTTATGGTGTTTTGTGGAATTTTATTATCTGCATTTTATTATTGTTTGGTGCGTTTTGTTTTCGGTGCCCGGGGGTCGTGAAACTCGTTAAACAGTCGTATTTTTTGTCGTAAAATGCACATGGCCAAACTCATCTTGTATATTTCGGATGAAGAATGTGTGTTGCTGTTGCGATCCGAAAAGGTTTCGGTTCAGGTCGATCACACTTCATTTGGCGTCTGCAGTGATTTCTGATCGTGTTGGAGGAGGGTGGTCGTTGCACAGAAGGGGCGTCACACTAAAACGTAGTTTTCAAGATCAACGGAGCACAAAATATGACTACCTCCTTTGAATTTTCACTTGATCTCTTATTCTCGGCGATATTTTATCGACGTCCTCTTTATGCGTCGCCATCCATCCTCTTGTAACTCGCTCCGTCGCTGGTGGATACTTTGTGTGTAAAGTTTTGTCTTCCAAAGAGAAAATATATATACGTATATGAATATCAATATATATGTAGGAGGTATAACTACATTGAAGCCATTTATCATTCACCAAGACTGTATTCCATCCAGACACAACCCATCTCTTAATAATTCTTCAAAGTTTCGATCCTCACGTCACAAAGTCCGATTTTTTTGATACGAATATAATAATCCTTATTAAATAGACGATTTAACACATTTGCTTACTTCTGGAACTGATTTAATATAAATTATTATATAACTCATGTGTTTGCAAATGCAGTGATATTTTGAAGTAACTGGCGATGATTTGCGTCAAAAGCAGTCGCTAAGAGTTCGATATTGCAAGTAGTAGTAGTAGTTGTTGGATGATAGAGGGTGGAGGCGATGAGATGGTCGGAATAGCCACAAGACAGATGCAAACTAATGAGCATGATTGCCTCATTTGCTGACAAACTGCGAAGTTAGAGGGTGAACAATCAGTCTCTTACTGCGGAATATACTCGTATATATCTATCAGAGAGCCTCTCTCGCTCTGCCTCTCCTCATCCAGCCGAGTTTTAATCCTCTATTCATATGCAAATAGGTTTTATTGCTAGTTCTGAGTTTATTAGGGTGCGCTATGTATGCTAATCTTTTCCCACCTCTCGTTTCACCACCGCAGTATAACACTGTTTCTATTATATATATATATATTCATTCCTCTCTCTCTCTCTCGCTCTCAGTATACACACATATACAAATGCTCTCTCTCTGTCTATATATATATAGATGTAGTATGTACATGTAGAGCTATATACATACAATATAAAGTGTTTCCATTCTGAACGACAATCCCCAAGGTATCACGGCTGCAATAACTAACAACGGCGGTTACGTGATTAACGATTTGCTAAAACGTATCTCCAATTAAATCACAATCGCAGCAGCAACAAACACATCCCATTAAACATTAAATAAAGCAAATTTATTCGTGCGAAGAATAAATCATGAATCCGCAAAATAACTGATTTTAAAACAAGATTTCAAATCATCTTCTAAAAACTTAACATTATCTTGATATTCATATAGGAATAATAATTTATATTTTAAATCTTATTATAAACATTTTCTGTTTTCTTTTTAAAACTAATATTTGGTTTTGAAGTTATTCAACTTTTGATTTTTTTAAAAATAATGTCTTGTCTTGTCAAATAATTAAAAAATAATATTATTAATAATTTTCACATAATTTTTTTTGTAATTAATTGAAAAATACTAGTGGCGACTCACTAAGAACTAAGAAAAAAAAGTTTATAAGCGTAGTATCATGTTTATGAGAGAAGGCGGATATATCCGCCATTTAAAAAAACTTAAAACTATATATATATATTAAAAAAAATAGCTAGTGTTTTTAATTTATTGTATAAAAATGTAAATATTACTTTAATTTTTTTGGGAATATTGTCATGTTTTATTAATTAAAAATTAGATAATTTTGAAAAAAAATAGTGTTGCCTCGCTAAGAACTAAGATTCGATAATTGCACCACCACCAGTGGCCTTTAAAAAAAAATCATGTTTATGAGAAAAGGCGGATCCGTCATTCTAAGAAAACTTAAAACTATATATATATATTTTAATAAAGCTAAAGTATTTTTAACTTATTGTATAAAAATGTAAATATTACTTTAACATTTTTGGGAATATAGTGATGTTTCATTAAATAATTATTAGATAATTTTGAAAAAAACTAGTGTCGCCGCGATTCAATAACTGCACCTTGTAAACAATTTTGCATTAGCGTAAGAGAGAAGGCGGATATATTCGCCGTTTCATGAAATATTTAAAAAAAGGCTAAAGTTTTTTTTGTATAAAAGTGTAAATATTACTGTAACATTATTGGGAATATCATGATATTTTATTAATTAAAAATTCGATAATTAAGATTTTTAAACTATTACAAATCTCCATTGAAATTAACATGACAGTCAAAATTTTATAAATATTTCATATATTTTCGTTTAGATTACAAGTTTTCGTTAAATAAGTGACAAATATCAACAAATATAAATAATAAGGGAGAAGAAAAAAGAAATCCATTAAATTTTACTTTTACTTAAATTTTGGAACAGTCTACGCTGGTAATTGGTAGTGAAAACACATATTTTTTAAATTTTTTAGTGTTCATTAAATTTATTTTTAAGGACCTAACTGTAACTTTACAGATTACCTTAATATTAGGAAAGTTCAATACGCAAAACAAATAGAATTTCAAAAAAAATATTGTTAAGTTAACAATAATTCTAATATTTATTTGTAAAAATTGTAGATAATATATTAATTATAATTATATATGAAAATAGTTATAAATGCAAAAAGATCACTAAAAAAATTTTTAGATACGCGTATATAAATTTTAGATAATAAAAAATTATGAAAAAATAACCGAAAATACGTCGTTATATAAATATATATTTTTTTTGTGTGCGAATTTTAATAGCCCGCAATAATCATTAGAGATACGCCGGAAAATGTATTCAGTATAGGAATAATAATACTAATAATTGTTCCTGTATGACTATTCCACGCACAATTTATATGATGCTCTGTGCATGATAGTTGCTGTGTTTCAGCGAATAACCGCCACCACCGAAACAGTAATTACTACGATAAACTACGATTTGATGAGATTAAGCCCTGATGTAATAGTTTCTACGGGCTTTATTGGCGTTCGTTTAATTTTGAATTATTTCATTACCTATGCGTATGATGATAATTCTCTGCACGAAAAAAAAATGGAGTTGTGCAATTAGTTGCATAATTTGTAGTGCAATTAGTTTTATTAATTAATTATATAATAAATCGTGCTGAGAAAGCGTTGTGTATTATTAATGATGCTGGAAGTTTAGGATAAATATTTTATTTATGGCTTGTAATGATTTGACGGATTGAGGGAGGGTGCAAAAAAAAATTTTTTTTTTTGAAGGTGGGTTATTGCAGTCGGCAGATTCCAATACTCCTTTTTTTTGTATGTATAATTCATGGTGGGGGACGGCGATATTGGATCAACTGAATGACAGAGTTTTATTCCAGATATTAAATCAATGGGGTCGCCCGCCCTTCTTCAACCCAAACATCCACGTTTCCTCCACTTTCTTTTTTTTTATAAATTCCCTTTTATCTTTATTGCGCCTTTCGAATTTCATTCGACCGAATACAATTATGTCTTCACTTGCATCCAGAAAGAAAACATTGTCCACAAGGGGGAGAATTGATAGAAATAGAAATATGTTAGTTTTTCAAGCAAATAATTTTCAATTCAATTTGTTCTTAGTTTAATAATTATTGTATAAAGTCTGAAAATTTCCATTCACAATTTTATTTAAATAATTAAACAAATTTTCAAAAATTTTATATTAAAAATTTTCATTGAACCACAAGATTTCATTTCTTGAATTAAATTTGTATTAAAAATTGAAAAAACTGAAATTTTCACAACTTCATTTAAATAAGTATTGAACAAATTCGGAAAAATTTCATTTAGGAAACAGGAATAAATGAGAAATCGTTATGACATACAAATTATCGACCGACTGGCGAAATACGACTCTTTTCTTTGCCAAACGAATTTTTTTTTACTTCAAACGATATCATAACGGTTCTTGTTTATTTCATTATTGTTTCTTTTTATTTATATTTTACATTCAGTCGTATAATTATTAAATACAAATTCAAGTGAAATCGATAATCTTGGTTTTCGAGATTGTTAAAACAATTTTTATTTTATTAACTGTTTTTCAGTTGAATTAAAAATGTTGAATATCAATTTGCCAATGAAAGGCGGATATATCCGCCGTGTCCTTTTCACAAAATTAAGCCTATAATGCTACTGTCAAACGTCATTCATATGTTTATATGGCAGAAACGTTATTCCTGTAGAAGCGCTACTTATGTTACCGAAATATGACAGCAATTTCGATTTCGACAGTTGATGAAAAAGAAATGTTTAATATTTTAGAAATGTGGATATTTTAACATGTTTTTGATTGATTTTTATTATTATTGGTAAAAATTTCCAAATATTTTTGTCAAAAGAAAATAATAATATTTTTCAATTTACATCAATTTTAATTAATGAATGTTCTTTAAAAATATATATTAAATTTTATTAGAAAAAAGTTAAATAATTTGTGAAAATTAGTTGATTATTTTAATTTCCATTAAGTTGTCGGGATTATGAATAATGTAGAGTTTGAATCGGAAAAGCGTTGTGTCTGAGGTTGTTGAGTTTTATTTTAATTATCGGGATGATTATTCATTTAGTGCGAATGTCTCGAATTGTGGTTTAATAATGGTGGAAGAGGAATCGCGCGTCGCGAGAGTATCCGTAATAAATAATTAAAAGAGGAGTCTGTCGGGAAGGGCTTGCAACCTATATAGTATATAGATTGTTATGTATAGATGTAGGAGGGAAGATTGGGTTCGAGAGGGAGAGGAGAGTATATAATAATACATAGTGCAGGGCCTATATTCAGGTTCGCTCCATACCTGATTCCATCCGTGTCGTTCAGTAACAAATGAGACCTGCAGAAGCCGATTATAAAAGGCCGTCCGATAGATAAATGTTCGATGGCTCCAAGATCGATTCGCTAAATTACATTGCTCGCTGCTGTTAAATTAAAAGCGAGTTAGTCTTCAGCCATAGACCGACGACGACGACGACGACGACCGGATTGCCGTCTCTCCTCTCCTTTCCGTTCCTTTCCTGCACCAACCACCTACCCATTTCCTCTATATAGTACACCTCCCTCGCAACTTCCTTTTTGCTCCATTTTCCGCTTATTTCCTATTTCGTTCTTTTTTTTTTCTGTCTCTTCCTTCTCCGAGACTTTGACTTATAGTCCGAGACCTTCCCATTTCAAAGGGCCTCTAATTTTGCCGATCGTACATGGGCCGCGCAAACTTTAGTCCATTACACGCGGATGGGGTTGGCCTTATTTACTTTGTCTTGCATCGCATGATCGTTTATCTTTCTTTTCCTCTTCCCTCTTCCAGAGGTTAATTCGCGAACGGCGGATCAACCAAGATGGATGATTGCCATCTCCAGGTGTTACCGAACCTCCGCTAATACAGATTACGAAGTCTTCATCCAAGGATTTTTGCTTTGATAAATGCAGCATTGTATATTCCTCGCGTATCGTCCAGCGCGCATCTGGCCATTTTACCTTTTATGGAATCTAATCTCCCTTGTTCTTGCGGAAGGACACTCAGTTATTGCAGATGTAAAATAATACCGCAATGATTGCAGGACATTCCGGCAGGACGTGACAATTATACGGGATGTTCCGAGGGGGTGGAGTATCTTCGACCGTCGTGTCATCCCCATTCGACCATTCGACCATTCGACCATCCACATGAACACTTTGCACCGTAGCCACTTGCAGAACCGGCCAAATATAATTACTGGCTCCAGTTGAAACCAACAGGTCGGATTAACGCAATAACGCGCCTTTTCCTGCAAAACACTAATTTTATTACAGCTCGCAGACTATTGACGTTTTAATGAAAATTTCATTTGTCCGCCGGCGTTAAAAATCAAATATGGACGCAGAGAATCATCAAAGCAGCATTTGGTTATTGCATTTAAACCAGGTCTTTTTTTTCTCTCAATCCTTTGCGACGCAAATTTAAATTCCGATCGCAAATTAATTACATTACTGCACAATTACAATTCACTTTCAAAATACATTATTTTAAAATATAATATAATTAAAATCAACTAATTTATTCATAAATCTGTTAGTTTTAACTTGTAATTTCCTGTCACAGTAGTGCACTTACATTTTTCCGTATTTCTCGAAATCTAATAATATTACATATTACATAAGATATGCATTTTAATGCTAAATCTATTATAGAACGTTAATTTGATTACAATAATTTAAATTTTCCTTATTTATATTTTTTTACTAATTTTTACATCTAAAATTTGTTGTTCTTTCTAATGTATTATTGTTAAATATAAGCTTTTAATACAAATATTATCTTTTAACGTATTGCTTAAAAACAATTTGCATAACTTAGAATAAAGTTATTTTGTAATAAAGACAACAAAACATAAAATTAAATTGAAAATGTCTACATTATTTTTTAAAATCTGCGGCAGGCCGCATCTGGCCCGCGGGCCTTATTTATTGTAAATTAGCTATTATTAAAAATTGTTTCATTTATTTATAATTCACTATTAAAATTGGAAACTAAAAATCTATTCACTGAAAAGCAACGTTTTTACATTTTAACGTATTTCTGAAAAATGATTCATATTATGCAGAACACATACAAAACATATTTAAAGCTAAAAAATATGATTTAATATAATTATAATGATTTATCTACCATTTTGGTAGTTTTTGATCGAAATAAAATAATCCAAAAAAAAAAAGTATTTCTCTTACGTTTTGAGCTATTTTTCTCAATAACTATTTACACTAAATATAAATTATGATATGAATTTTAAAGCTAAAATTATCAGTTTTATTATGTATATAATATAATGTTTTGTCCATAATTTTGTTAAAATTCACTGTTAGATAATCAAAAAATTACGGAAAAAATATCAATACTTTCAACATAAACATTTTACAGAAATTTCTTCAATGTTGAGTTTGTATTTTATTTGTGTAATTCGCTGACAAAGTATAATCATAAAAAAGTAAATACTGATGAACTTTTTAACCTCTTGTTCATAAATTATATGCCATAAACAGACTTTAGTTTTAATCAATTTTCTGACAAAAAAAAATTTAAATTAGGTAATACTTAAGATGTGTGTTTTACAGCTAAAACTATGATTTCTATGATGATTGTATTGGATTATTTGTGGTATTTACCATTATTATATAATTCGTTAACAAACTTGAAAAATATTTAAAAATAATACAATTTCAAGTAACAAGTTTCAGATTTGGTTCTCACAGTTTGCATTTCATATTGTAAAATTATATAAAGGAAATATATTATAAATATATTAATTAAAGAAAATTATATGTAAAAAAATGCACTAATTGCTATAATTCGTTAACAAACTTGAAAAATATTTAAAAATAAAACAATATCAACTAACAATTTATTATCTTGGGTGTTTCCAGAAATATTTTTAAAACCATAAAGTATCAGGTTTGGTTTTCACAGTTTGCATTTCTTAATGTAAAATTATATAAAGGAAATATGTTAAAAATATATTAATTAAAGAAAATTATATGTAGAAAATGAATTAGTTATAAAATTATATCATAGTAAATCATAAAAATGAAGAACATACAATTTTCAGTATTAAATTAATTTAAATAATTTTAGCTTCGTTATTGCAAGACTTATAACAGTGCAGAAGGTCATTTTCATTTAAATTTTCTTTTGCTGCTGTTGATTTTTTCTTGGATTGTTGTACATGTATGTGTATCTTGCCAGTTGCTATTTGAATATGCAAAATCAGTTGGTGCAGCGTTAAACAATGTGCAAATTTGCATGACAAGCGTGGAACCGTTGTAGTCGGTTATAATTTAATTCCAATAATACGCCGTCTCTATGTTTAATTTAGCTTATTATATCGTCATGTTTGTTTTACACTCGAGCTTCCGTCATCCACTGATGAGATTTGCGAAGTGTACGACGTTTTGCTCTCCGCTCTAGACAAACACCGTTTCGGCCGCCTCCGCTTGCAACCCGTGGATCCATCCATCCATCCACCAAGATCTCTCTCCCGCCGGGATACGAAACTTCAAAATTCTATAAACTTCGCGTTCTCCTTGTCTAACTAACCATTATTGTCTGAGCCCGGCGCGCTTTTACCTTGATTATCTCTCGCTTTGTTCCCGGCGCCTCCACCACTCTTACCGAAAAACCCGCCCTTCGAAAAGGTGATGCCCGTCCCGTATCCATCCACTATCATCCCACCTTGTTCTTCCATCAACTCAGCAGTTTACTTGGAAAGTAGCGGACGGAACGAAAAGAGGCGGACGGAAGCAGTAGGAGAAAATCAATTCACGCAAACACTTAATTGCCTGGAATTTACCTTTGCCCATTAAACTTTCCAGAGAGTACTAGAAATCTCTCTTTCTCTCTCTCTCACACACACCCATTCGCCTGTATATGCGAGAGCGCGCACGAGTTTGTGTGTGTATTCGTATATTGCAGATTGTATTTACGGCCGGGGGTTTGAAAAAGTTTACCGGTTGAATTTATCCGAGACGCCTTTGTTTCGAAACTCATTACGGGAACTGCAGTTTACAAGTTTAAAAAGCCTCGCAAATAAAAATTATAATTTCGTACTAAGAGCTTTACGCTTTGTTGATTCCATTACTTTGGGAAATAAAAACAAGCGTGGAAAAAAAGGGGGCGAGAGGAGAATCGAGATAGCCGGGTTTCGGTGGGGTCGCCTTTTTTTCCGTTGTTGTTGTCGTACGAATCATTATTTCATTATACAACAAAAGAGAAAACAACAACAACAACAACAATAAAGTAAACGATTGCAACGAGCATAAAGAGAGAGAGAAAACGGATTTTTCTGGATGGGCGAAAAGGACAGTATTGTTTCGAAATAATTACATCCCTAAATATTATAACGATATCATTATTTTTTTCTCTCGGTAAACAATAAATCGTGTTAAGCGGAGGAGAAAACGTAAACAAAACTGTTGTTCTGTTCTTTTCGTAGCGCTTGCGAGGGGGGTGCATGATTGCATTACGAGAGGTTGCGTCTCGGGGAATAAAAAATTCTTTTTTAATGAAACGAGGGTGAAAATTAAAAGGGAGGAAAGTTTTCGGAGGGAAATCACTACTTCGGAGAATTGTTAACGCTTATATCTCTCGTTATAAATGCTGTTTCGTATTTACTTCATTTTTAAGCCGTTATAAAAATGAATATTTAATCAAATTATTAAATAATTATCTAAAAAAGTAAAAACTTTGCTGTTTATAGAAAAACTTTTGAAAAATATCAATATTCATTTTAGAATTTTTAAGCACTTATTTTTAAAAATAATGAAATAATTTTTGGAAAATAAAAATTAATGAAATAATTGTCTAAAAAACGTAAAAACTTCTATAACTATTTTTTGTGTTTAACGTATAAAAAAAATCTTAATATTTAATGAAAAATAAATTTAACAAAAAATGTAAAAACTTTTCTACATACTTATATTGTATTGGAAAATATCAATTTTCATTTTGGAATTTCTTTTAAAATATAAAAAATCTTAATTTTCAGTTTGTAAATTTAAATATATTAAAACTTAAATTAATACATGATTAAGAAGATAGTTGCAAAAAAAGTTTTTGGAATATATAAATTATGAAAATTTGTTGTTTTTGAAAAATATCAATTTTAATTTTGAAATATTTTTTAAAACATAAAAACTTAATTTTTTGTTCTTAATTTTTATATTGTAAAATAATATTTAAGATATAAACTATGAAATAATTACCGAAAAAAGTAAAAACTTAAAGTTTATTTATTAAATTTTAATATTAATTGTAAAATCTCTTTAAAATATCAAATTTCTTAATTTTTAATTCATAATTTGTAGTAAATTATTTTTTCTAATATAGAAATTATGAAACTATTGTTTAAAAAAATTGTTAAATTAAAAAAATTTAAAATAATTTTAAAAACTTTTAAAATACTGAGCATTTTCTTTTGTTTTTAATATTACCTAAAGAGGAATCAATAAAAGAGTAAGAAAATAAATGTTGTTTTTAATTTAAGAAAAATTTGGATTTTTTTTTGTAGCATTTGTACATCAAATTGTTGAAATTTTATAGTTTTTGTTCAAATATTTTATGCAACTTTGGAATTATTTTAAGTTGTTAAGTGTAGAATATGAATTGTTGGTAAAAAAAGGGCTGAGAATAAAATTGATATTTTGTGAATTGAATTGGTTTTGAAGGAAACCAACCAAAGTATAGCATTGCTTGTCGGATAAAGTTGGCTGATAAATATCTGAAAGTCAATTGGGTTGTTGTTTATTTGTTTGTTTTGTTTTTTTTTTGGTAGAAGACATCCAATTTATAAAAGAATCTGGCGGTGACCTTAAGCAGGGGATGAGTGTATCGAACGGTTGAGGGGATTGTTTGGTTGTGGATGAAGATGGGTTGGAGGAGATCTCTTGGCGTGGAACATGCAAAGTGCATCTGTCGGACCGCCACGGGATCAGATTGGTATAAAAGCACAAATATTTGAGCAGCAAACACTGCCTGCAGCAATTTATATTTAGATTTGAGCTCTGCGGTCACATCGACATGGGTTTCGGAGGTCCGCACGCACGGACGGACCGAGCTTGGCGGCGCGGCGCCTCATCATCTACGACCTATAACAAGAAACGCTTAATGGTCAACCGGATGAAGCAGGCAGCTTCATATTCGGTCAGAATACTAAGCACCTTTCGCACCGACGACCTCCGCAAATCGCCGATTCAATTTGATCCGAGCCTCACTTCCGATTTTAACACGAGATTAGAAGAGGGATGGGTTGAAAAGTTAATGCGAATACGAACAGAGATGGAGAGACGAAAGCGCAAAAAGACGAAACATTATTTGAAATCATGAAGTCTCGGAGTGGATCTTCTGTACCGTGAAAAGTACACAGACTTAAATGAAAAGGCGGACGAAACTGCAATAAAAGACAATAGACCGAGCTGGAAAAACCAACAGCGCCGGAGACGTGCAGCTCATACGTCATACGTTTCCTCTGCAAGTTTCCTTCGGCAGTTGCAAATTTCGGTAACAACTCTCTAAACAAAAGCCGAACCGCCGATGGAATATTTATTTATACCGCAATGCCATACATTCCACATAATTCTCCACATTCCGAATAATCCACATTTCCCTCCCCACCGCAGGATGGAAAGAATAAAAGTAAAGGAAAAACTCAATTTTTATCCAATCATCCAGTCATTCATCTCTTTATGCCGCCCACAGCAGAAATAAAATCGTTTTCCCTTCATCATCATTTCTGGATTTCCTTTGTGCTCTCCATCTCCATCTCTCTCTCTCTCTCTATTTCCTTTTTTCTTCTCTCTTTACCCAGGAAATGTCTAAAAACTCATTCACTTCCATACATACACTCACATGTATCTAATACGGGAAATCTCCTGCATGTGACATTGCGAAGCGCATCAATCCCCCTTTTCAGATTTCTTCTTATCGATACAATTTAACCCTTAAACCTAATGCGAGCCATTATTATACGTTGACGTATATGGATCGCATATCGGAAATGAAAATGTAACTCCATCCAACAACTGCAATAAAGTAAATAAATACCGATGGATTTTAAAAGATTTCAAATACTCACAATTCAGAAGGACTTCTATACAATAATTGCATATTCTATATCATTATTTCTAAGAGCAATATTTAATAAGCAATAATCTTTTTACTAACAATATTATACACAATTCATTGATTTTTTTATGTAAAACTGTTAACCGGTTTTAACGAAATTATCGGTAAATTTGGACAAGAAATACCGGTAATTTAAAAAAAAATCTTGAAATTTCATAAAACTTTTTAAACACGATAATATTAACATTTGTACTTATAAAATAATCTGTAATAAATTTAGATGCAGCTGATTATATAATATTTAATGCTGTTGCATAAAACTACTTTAAGCAGAGAACTACAATGTGAATGAATTTCATAAACTTTTCATATTTTGTTCAATTTTTGAATAATTTATTTAAGTAGAATCATTTCCAATTTGAAAACACATAAGTGCTGTATTATGACAATGAAATGATGAATAATGTAAAAAGAGCTTTTTCCAGTACGAAAATTTGAAAGAATTAATTTATCAATATTTCTTAAAATTTCATTAAAACTCTATGGATTTTAGAAATATTGCTTTCTAATAAGTGGCAGTTTTATTACATGAAATTTAATTAATGGAATTACCGGTTATTTACCGGTTAAACAATTTTTTTTAGATTACAAAATTATAGATTTATATTTTTAAGTTTTCCATCTATAATGTACCTTTAAATAATATAGAAATATAGATTTTATGAAAAATCAAAAAAAAAATGTTTTCTCTTAATAAAATTTATTATTAATTGTTGGAGAATGTAACTAAATATTTTAAATGATTCAATAAATCAATAATAATTTAATTTGTTTCTTTTTAGTAGTATTTTTTTCTTAATGTTTGCGCTTATGGAATGTTAGAATAACTTGATGTAAATTACGAGGATTTATGTGAAGAAAATAGTCGAGTCGTAAATCCTCGAGGGTTGATGGATTTAATAAGGTGGACGTAGGGGGACCCAAACTATGTTCACTTTTGACAGAGCGAAATGCGAAACATTTTAGGGTTGAGGGCGTAAGAGTTGATCCGAACCCCTTCAGATATACAATTGCGGCTTGCACAGGAAGCGACAACTCCATCTAAACCCAATTGATCTGCTCAAGAGACTGTTTTCCATAAAATACAACTTGAAAACTATAGGAAATGGAAGGAATTATGTTAAAACATGTCATGTAATAGAAAAAAAAACAAACTGTAAAATGTAAATGATGTGTATTTTATTTTTTAGGGGTGGTTGATGCAGAAAGTATGTACGGAAGTTTTAAGTGTTCCGGTTTAAAGTCTATAAATTATAATATTTCGATTTAAAATTTGCTTGGGAGACGCAATAAGGGGGAAATATCGCATTCCCCTTTAGGGTTGTTTGCACCCCCAGCCAGCGCCTTCCGGAATGCAAAGTTCCCCTCTGCATATTTTTCTTTAATTTATATTGGGGAAACTATTCCTCGCCTCGGATTCTTTTAAATCTCTCGTTATTCCAAATCGAATTACAGCAGAATCAAACATAATTCATTTATAGATACATAAACTGTCTTTCACTATCTATATATGTATTTAGTATATATTTTGGATTGGGTTTGTATGTTTGGTTTTGTTTTGGGATTCGAGGAGCGCGGTCTCTATAATTATGTTTGGTGTTTGGTCAATTCGTTTAAACATTTGTCATGTCGGTGGTGGACCACCCCTCGGGCCGTCGCCGCTCTCTCCACTTAATCAAGTGTCGTTCACTCTCTGAATCTTGAAAGGTCCAAAGAAAACATTATTATTTAATTGAATTTGTAGACACCCTCCGACGGACGTTCATTGTGTCCGAACAGCAAAGTGGATAACCACCGCCACGAATGTGCGAATGTATTCGGTCTTCCAATAATATTGAATACTTTATATCTTCAATGTTTTCCTTTCCACAAGCCAACATACAACAAAAAAGTCCCAACCGATCGTAAATCAATATATGCAGAAGCAATAACAACATACTAAAACAATACATATTTTTCAATTATGAATATTACATTACTTTTCTTTCATCAACTCCAAAAAAATATCATAGATTAAATTTCATCCACCAAAACTATTGTTTCAATAAATTAATTAATATTTATAATTATATCTAATTTATCAATTGAATTTCCATTACCGGTAATCGATTTCACCGTCCAATTCGATTACAGAAATTAGCGGTAAATTTTTAAAGAAATACCGGTAATTTCTAAAAATCTATTTATAAAATTAGCTATAGAAGCTTAGATTAATTGTTGACAAATTATTTGTATAAAATATTACTCTAAGCATAAAAAAAATATTTTACATTTTCATGAAAGTTGTACAAAGTTTTGCTATGTTGTCTAATTTTTAGACAATCCTCTATAATTTAAGAATATTCATAAAAAAATGACTATTCTTTATTTTAGCTGAATTTATTCTTAAATTTATTAGTTTTAATATTACTTGTAATTTCCTGTCAAATTAAAAAAGAAGTAGTGCACTTACATTTTTCCGAATTTCTCGAAAACTATTCATACTAGACATAACATAAGACATGCATTTTAAAGCTAAACATATTATTGAAAGTTAAAACGTTTACAATTATTACATTTTAGCTTATTAATATTTTTTTATAATTTTTTAAATCTATAAAAATTGTTAAATTTGATTTTTGTTTGACTTTTTTAAACATATTTTTTTTTAAAACATATTAATCAAAAACTATATTTATATATTTTAAAAATGCAAAAAATTAATTCATAATAGTAAGTAATTTTCAAATAAAAAATTACCGGTAATTTCCGGAAAAACCGGTTTTTGGTTTTAAAGTTATTTCCAATGTAATTAAAATATTATTGGTGATTTTACTACTATTTTTGTCGAAAAAAAAACGTATATTTTTCATAACTCGATTAGTCCGATGTTACTAAGAATTGTTAGATTTTTTTATACTATGTGAGGTTTCGTGTAGATATTTGGTATTGTGAAGTTATGGGTTTATATTTGGCGGTTGGTTTGAGAAGTATGTATGTATGCATGGATATTGAAAAAGGGGAATGATGGCGAAGATGGTAATTTGAGAAGAGTCGAGGGATATGGAAACGGTGCGTTCTGTTTGAAGACGATATCTGCAATTCAGATTAAACAAATATAATTTCGAAAAAGGAAGGATATAAAAAGAAGGGAAATAAAGCAAGAGGAACGGAAAAAAAAGTATACGAAGAGCTGAGGAGGTGGAGGTGAAGGAAGAGCAAAAGATGTGGAAGGAGGAGGAAAAGAAGGAACCGAGCCGCGGGTTTATCGGAGCGGATCGTAATGGGGAATAGATTTCCGATGCGATCATTTGTCTGAGGCAGAGGCAGGCGCCCTTATTTGCGTACCTCAACGCGCCCCCCAAGCCCCATCCCCATCCCTTTCCATTCGCACGGCCGAACATTTTTATATGGGATTCTCTTCCAATCTTCAATGCTTGACACCCAATCAAGTTTCTTCATCAGCGCCGTAAAGGAACTAATGGACCAAAGAGCGCTTCCCGAAATTATTAGGATAGACGTATCAAGCGATTCCCAACGATCGTAAACCTTTTCTCTCATGTAGATTCTTTGATAACACATACATTAGAGAAGACATTAAACGGCAGTAAATTTATTCTGCAGAATTTACAAATTCTTTAACCTATTGACCTTACAAATAATTTATAGAAGACAATAAATATTTAACAAAATATCTAAAAAAAATTCTAATTACAACTTAAACCCGGCGCATCCACAATTTTTTATTTTTATTTTAATAATTAAAGTTAATGGTTAATTTTGCTATATAATAAGCTGTGTTATTTTTGAAGAGCTTTTAATATAAAAATTTAAGATATATATAAATTTTGTCATTTTTGAAGAAAGTTTGGGTTTTCTAATTTTGGACTATTTTTTTATTTAATAAAATAATTGCATAAAAATTTGATTAACAATAATAAAAAATATTTATTTAATAATTGAATATATGATACAACGTAAAAATTAAGTGATTATGAAAATGTTATCATTTTATTAAAGTAATAAATTGTGACTTTTTAACGCAATTAAAAAAGATAGATTAGGGAATAATCAATTTGATAAGAAAAGTTTTAATTATCTTTTGAAAAGTATTGTGTAATTTAAAGGTTTACCTTTGTTTTATAAGAAAAAAAATATTACAAAAGCCTAGCACTGCCAACGACAATTTTCTCTCTCTTTCAACTTTCAGCCCCTCGCCGACAGTTATTTCTGCAATCCATTTCGGAAACCCAATCTGCCCTCTATCTCTCACCTCATCCCAAACTCCATCGTTCGCTCTCGCGCGCACACACACCTTGTTTTATTGTTTTCGCTTTTTTTTCTCTTCGCTATTTTTCTCTCCCAGCCTTTTTTTCTTCTTTATTTCATTTTACTTTGTATATAAATTCACCAAACGTAACGTTTTAAAGGCGATTATTCTTCGGCGAACGGTGAGCATATAAATTGACCGATTATCCTGTTTAGCATAATAATTCTACCTGGTGTTGAACGGGCGGTCCAAAATGAACCACCCCAATCGCCGCCATCCACCCACAAAATGCACCCCCTCGATCGTTCTCTCATTTATTCCTAATTCGAGCGAAGTGATGGTGTGTGTGTGTATATATTGGGGCGGTTTTTGGCCGCACTCGCAAAGGCCACGTTTTGAAATCAATGCCCGCCAATGTCCATTCCACATTATTTCGGACCGGGTGGATGCGCCGGGTATTCCGCATCCCTTTTTCTCTCTCCGTCTCTCTCTATCACACCCTAAATACATACATAACTATATATATATATAGAGAGAGAAAGATATATATATATGATGTGAGTATGTGTGATTCATTTGTTGGGATTCGATGCAATTATTCGGGCATTGTGTGACCGAACGCCCTACATTAGCGCCATTGTATAATTTTGACATAACTGCACGGCTCCCGCATTTCTGAATATCTTTATATATCTATATAGATATAAATTAACACGTAATCAGGCAGACTATAGCAGTTCACTCATCCGTTCCATTCTTTCGACGCATTTGCACAATGCTTCTTTTTCTCTATATTTTTACGGCCATTTACAGTTTACGTTTTATTTTTTTTTATTCTCTTTCGCTTTGTTAGAGTTTCGTATTGGGCAATTACATGCGAACTTTGCGTTAAATGCGCAATTACATATCATTCTTCTCTGCAATCTCTTTACTTTTTTTCGTCACGCAATCAAATCTACACATTGTAACTGTTAATTCCACGAATTTATGTATATAAAATAACTGTTACATAATTATTTTTAAAATATATAAAATAATAACATAAATATTTAAATTTTGATTTTTCCATTATAAACTTATTTTTTTTTCTATCAAACTTATATTTAAATAGATTAAATTATGTATCAAAAATTATTAAAATTTAATGACTTGAAAATCTATATAGTTTTTGCGAAAAGTATTTCTTGTTGTACAAAAACAAATTGTTCATATTTAAAAGTATATAAATAATTTCTAGTTAATTTTTACATTTTATCGTTTTTGAAAAAAAGATGAATTTAATAAATTTAATTTATAATACATTTTTGTTGAAATTAGTACTAAAAATAAAATTTATTTTATTATAAAATTTTACTTTTTAATAATGAAATTATTCATTAAAAGTTCGTAACAAATATTCGGAGAAAAGTTTACCATGTTGTAATTGTAAAATGTTAATTATTGAGAAACTTTGAGAAAAGTTTTATTATATTACTATGTTATATAGTTTAGAATAAATGTAAATAACTTATTACAAATTTGTCGAATTTGGGTTTAAAAATTAAGATTTTTTAATAAAATGTGTAATACAAATATTCATAAAAAAAATCAGTGAAAGGAAACAATTAACGAAATATATTGTATGAAAAGTATAAATAATTTGTTTAGCTTTAAAAATGTATGAGTTTCTACATAAAAATTTGTATATTTAGTCATAGAATTATGAGTGATAGAGGGAAAGAAATATCTTTGAAAAGAAGAAAATGTTTAGTTCTCAAAATGTAACAAAAATAAGTAAAAAGGAGTGTCGTTTTTGAATAATGTATAATGAGAAAAGTCATAGTAGGTTTTCCACCATATCCTCATGGAAATCCCAGTTTTTGGGCAATTTAGAAAAAATGGAACTAATTTTGTACTTTTTTTTTGTATAAATCGTACATAAGTTATGAAAATACAATTTTAGAGACAAAATTAAAAATTAATGAAATTTTCTCTTATTTTTACTTAATTTTCCTATAGTAAAGATAATCGATAAATAAAAAAAATATTTACAAATATGTTTTTAACTAGACTTAAACTTATTGGTTAAATGTAAATAATATTTAATTATAACTGTTATAATCTGCTAAATCCATATAAATATATTAAAGTAATTATTTATTTGAATTCGAAATATTTAGGTCGAAATTTATTGTTGTATAATGTGATATGTGTATCGGTTGAATAAGTTGGTGCATTCGAGTGGACAGTTAACTAATAACTCAGTGTATTGTTGCGGTCGTGAATGATGCCGTTGGTTTGAGGATGGTCGAAAATAATGGTTGCAATCAAGATTGGGTTCGTCAGCGATGATTGGGTCTATAATTATCAGATCATCAGTGCAGGAGGTTGGAGGTGCGTGCCGTCGTTTCCACTAATGCGAGTTTATCGATGTACGTACATTTGTATAAATACGGAAATTAATGTTTCCAGCGCGCGCCGCAATTCATTCCTCCGGAGATGCGTACACCCTCACGCATCGACTGGTTACTCATCATCAGAAAACCACCCTCCCATCCATTTCTCCGGTTAATTAAAACCTTTATAATTTTCCGCATTGCGATCGCGATCAACCAACCAACCAACCAACCAACCGTTTTGACGGATTGCGCAACGGACGTTTCCTCCTCTTAATTCCTCAGACAGATTACCGCTAATGGCGCGCACATCTACTTTGCTCCGTCCGGGACGCTCGGAACGAAATCAATTGATGTTCAATATACGTAAGATGATCTTCGAGTGACAGGCTGTCATCGGAGGGATGGTAAACACTTCGCGCTTATCCGAGTCCATCCATCATTTTCAGACCGCGTAACAAGACTCTGTTATCTGATGATTTATTGGCACCTATTTACAGCGTTTCTTGCGATGCACCCTAAAACTACTTACTCATAATTTATTTTTCATTCTACATTATTATTATTAAACTTAAACGACAAATTATCGGGTACAATACACAAGACGATGATCGTTGATATCATTTTTTTTCATTCTGTCTGATTCGATCAAAATGTTTTGCGAAAGTTTGCTTTTAAGCTTTAAAGAATTGGCCGGTTTACGTGATCTGAAGTATTGATTATGACGGGAGGGATCCCTCCAATTTGGGTTCATCTTGTCCAAGGTCGACCATGCGACAAATGAGGTCATTGTGATGTTGAATTGCTTCATTGCGGTTAATCAGGGGTGACCGTTTTTCTCCTGACTTTTCTTCCTTCCACACAACCTATCCTCTATTCCCATCCTCATTTCACTCTTTACTTTTTATTTAACTAAAACACATCGTTATATCTTCTGCACTTAATATATATATTAACTAATTCTATAAAAAAATCATCATGAAGTACATGAGAGTTACATCAATTGAAAATTACAATTTTTTAATTATGTATTTTTGTCCGCTGAAACTTGTAGTTTTTGAAACAATCATAAAGAAAACTATAATTATATAAAATTTCAATTCAAATAAATAATAATTTTATAAGAAAATCATCTTAAATATATTCAGAAAAAAAATATACATAAGATGTACGCGAATTGAATAAAAAAATTGTCAACTTTCATTTTCGTTGAAATTTATGAAGCAATTATGAATAAAATTATAATTATATAAAATTTCAATTTAAATAAGTAATAATAAACTAATTTTATAAAAAAAAATCATCATAAAAATGTTCAGAATAAATGTAAACGTTTTTCTGTGAATATTATTTTTCATGACAAATTTCATTAAAAAAGTAAAACTAAATATTTACATAAATTGTAATTACTTTTTCGCGTTTCTTTCATCAATTCATATCAATTTTCGATGGAATTTATTTTTATGACTTTTCTTTCAGTTTTGTAATTGTTATTTCTTTCAATAAAACTAAATATTTTAGTTATTTTTCTTTTCTTATATTTTTTTATTTTCTAAATGTATAGAAACTTTTGACTGAATTAAATTTAATTGAACTAAATTTTATAAATTAGTAATTATTTAGATCTGAATGAAAATAGTTTTTATGTGTGCGTTATGAAATTGAATGTAATAATGATGACTATCCAATGGAATTGAAATATTTCAGTGCGGAGAATTTTCTTTTCAAACGAGGTTGAATTGGTAAAAACAATAAAAAAAGAATCCGAGTAGAACAACAAAAAAAATGTGGAGCAGGAGAAGTTGCAGTTTCGACACTTCGTTACGAAACGATGCAAAGGGAAAACCAATTAAAAAAGTTCTAGTCCGATGCGTCCTCGGTTAAAGCATACACACACACACACAAAGTATAAGGGTAGAGATGTATAAGAGAGAGAGAGAGAGTAAAAAGGAGATTCGGTATAGACTGAGCGAGAGATCCGTGCATTGACACACACTCGACCGAGAAGTCCCTTTTTTTTTAATTGCTTCCGTAAACTCGGCTTCCTCTTTCCATCGAGGATAATTAATTAATGTGTAATGCTGCTGGTAAAACGATGGAAACGAAGCAGGAGGCGCATTTCCGGATTTTGGGACGCCCTCTCCACCCTTATCCGAATTCTAATCCGACACGGTACATTGTGTCGGAATGCAGGAATTATAGAATCGGCTAAATCTAAATCAAGGTATATCCTGCAAACAGGGATAACTCACCGTTCATCCGCTACATAAACTGCCACCTACTAACGCCTAGTACTTAGGACTTTATGCCTCCCTTTGCATACAAGTGCTGTTTAAACTGATCGAGATTTATCCCTCTAAATTGGAACGAATTATTCGATTTCCATCATCCGGAAAATCTTATAGATTTACAAACATCTCAGAATTGCATCTTCTTTAAGTAGGAATACCTATATATATATTTCAATACACAAGGAAATACAACTAGGATTAACTGGAATTGAATGTAATTAATATTTTTTTTAAGTAAAAATTGTGATTGAATCATTAACAAAAGTACATGATTTATGAATGTAAATTCAGTGAATTTGAAAAGTTTTTGGGGGTGGTTGGTTGGAAGCGAGGAGACTGTTCATAAATCTATCTGCGCGGAATATTAGTTGGATAAGTTTGGAAATCGGTTTAGCTACATCCTAAAACCTGCTGACACTACGGGTATTGTTAAGAAGTGTCAGAAGGGAAGTGTTGGAGCGCGCAAACCCTTGTGCTCTCGTTCGTCGTTGCGAGGTGGTTGGTGGTGGTAGGTTGGTTGTGCGGAGAAAGGGTTAAATGCGAGGACATTCTTGGATAGGAGCCGGAGGAGAACCGCACAGTAAATATCAATAAATTAAGCAACAATACACAAGACGCATAGCTTGCGGTTTACCAGACAGCAGCACAACGGTGTATATCTGTCGCAATTTAAACGTAACTCTTGAAGATAGTGCCAACCGTAATTTGCCGCCCCATAAATATCAACAGTTCACATATATAATATGCAATTATTATTAAACCATCATAAATTAACAAAACATTAACTTCAAATCGCAAGCAAATATCTAAAGTATTTTAGATAATTCAAAAAGAAAATTATAATTTTTGTTTGTTAATTATTGAAGATTCAAAGTTTAAAAAATACTTTAAAGTTGTATCTTACATAATTAATTAACAAAATGATATAGAATTATGGTTATGAAAAGTAAATAGTAGAAAAACTATGGAAAAAATAAAAACAATAAAAAACTGTAGAAAATAAATAAAAGGACAAAATAGGAACAGTGAGAAAAAGTAGAAACAGTTAAAATATTAGAAAATAGTAAAAAAGTGGAAACAATAGAAAAAAGTAAAAATTGTGGAAAAGAGTAGAGAGAGTAGAAATAATAGAAAAAAGTCAACACTGGAAAAAGTAGAAATAGTGGAAAAGTGTAAATACAGTAAAAAATAGAATCAATGAAAAAAAGTTGAAGGTAGAAACAGGAGAAAGAAGTAGAAACAATGGAAAAAAGTAAAAACAATAGAAAATAATAGAAACAGTCGAAAAGAATAAAAACAATAGAAAATAGTAAAAACAGTAAACCATTAGAAGCAATAAAAAAAATGTTGAATGTAGAAACAGGAAAAAGAAGTTGAAACAGTGGAAAAGAGTAAAAACAATGAAAAGAGTAGAAACAGTAGAAAAAAGTAGAAACAATAGAAAACAAATTGAAACAATGTAAAACAGTAGAAAATAATAGAAATTGTCGAAAAGAATAAAAATAATGGAAAAAAGTAGAAACAATGAAAAGAGTATAAATACTAGAAAAAAGTAGAAAGAATGGAAAAAAGTTGAAACAGTAGAAAACAATAGAAACAGTCAAAAAGAATAAAAACAATGGAAAATAGTAAAAACAGTAAAACATTAGAATCATTGAAAAAAAGTTGAAGGTAGAAACAGGAGAAAGAAGTTGAAACAGTGGAAAAGAGTGATTTAGTGATTCAGCTAGGACTAAATTAGAAGTATATTTCATTTTATTTATAATATTATATAAATTTTGAATAAATTGTAATAATATAAATGGCTTTTAAATTAAATAAAATAAATGATATAGGAAAACTACGGGAGATTCTGTGGATGCAATTATTTTCGTATTACGTAGTCTACGAGGGGGAAATCTCCAAAGTTTTCTTCTGGCTGTTAAGTCTATCTATCTTCTATCTCCCCCATTTTATCAGGATGAACTACTAAACCGTGTACTATTCCATTAATAAGTGTATTATGGAAGGCGAAGCGTGCAGAGGCGTGGATCCCCTTTTCGACAATTGCGACGAATGGAAATTTTTAATCGGATTTTTGTCTCACACCTGCTCCATATAAATATTCAATTACGGAATGCAGAATAATCAGATATAAATGAAAAATTAAAGCGCGGCGGCGTCGAATTAATTCGGGGATTCCCCCCAGTTTTCAAACTGCACGCGCATCTCTACAAATACGTACGTACAAATACACATACATATATAGATCTCTATGTTTAATGTAATAGAGCACTTTGTCTGTCATTAAATTATTTATGAGCTGCCAATAGCTCTTTATATTCACATATATACGCCAGAACGGATGCGACTGTTCGCACCTGCTCTGAAAATCTAGCTGTATTCTATGACCCTCCTACAACCCGGAACCTCGCGTTTAATATGAGGATGATGGCGGGGGGCGATGTTTTTTTTGGGGAGTAGATGTGCGAAGAGCTTCCGCGAAAACTTGTCACATCTCGAGAGAACGCAGTGATTTTTCACATAGAAAATTTCATATCTCTCCGTGTTCATATATTCATCCTTTATTTTTTCTGCCTTACCTTTTCCTTTCCTAACATCACAGGATATATTTCCTTTAAAGCGCTTTATCTCTCCTTAAGATCAATATCCACCGAAATAAGTTTAAGTGTGGGATAATTGATGGATTTACATTCCTGCATCATTATTTGTTCTTGTAGTTTTTGTTTTCTATTTTATTTTTTTGTGGATGTTAGTAATGCGGATTTTATGCTAGTTTTCCGAATGAATGGTCGCGGATAATTAAAGTTTTCGCTTGCCAAACAATGAAAAACGCGGGATGCGCCTTCATCCCTAATTCCCCAGACCATACTTTTAATATGTCCCGTCTAGACTCTCCCAGACTATACAGTCTCGGGTTCTAATAGGATCGCATGCGAGGAATAGCAAGAAATGGACAAGGTTTCCTCCCGCACAAAACCCTCATGCAGATTTGCTTCATCCCTTGCTAATTAAATAGGAACTTTTATAGACTATCGACTTCTAGTCTACATTAAACGTAGGAGATCAGTTTACCAAACCGTTAATTTATTTTATCGCTTCAAATTAACTTTACTGCCAATTTATAATTATATTAAATCAGTAAATGTGTAAAATCATTTATAATCTATTTTTTATTTGAAATTCAAATATTGTTGGGAAATTGATGAAACTGTGGCGTATAAATATAGAGTAACGACCGTTGTATCCAAGACATGTTGATTTTAATGGATTATGTAAATCGAATGGGTCTAAAGGCCATAAAGGCCAAAAGTGAGGGAGCATCGACGGCAGCGAAAAGTTTTCCCCCGGATGTGTGTCTTCTATATGTATATCAGCGCGTATTTGTGTGTGGGTGTGTTTCAAGATTAGTTCCGGTTCCAAGTTTTCGAAACAATAAAATAATGAAGGATGGCCATGTGTTCGGCCGCGCCGCAATAATAAGTACGTTTTGAGTGAGAGGAGACTTTATATTCCACAGCCTCGAGGATATTATATGTATATGTATATATATATATAGGGGTGGCAGCGGCGGTTGGTGGCGTTGGGTATCGCTAAACCCCTCTAACTCCTCTCGTCCCTTCGCCATCGTCGTCGTCGTCGTCGTCGTAGTAGTATTCGTCTATGGCAGGGTCCAAAGTTTAGCCAACGGGAATGGCAAAAGTTGTAGTGAACCGCGACGTTATTTATGTAGAAAGGAGACACCGCAATGTGCCACTTGGTCTGGTAAGGTCTGGGATCTTGTGCAGACTGATTCCAGCTTAGTTTTCGATTGGAGCGCGAAACTTCATTTGAACACACGAGGCCGCCCATCCTAAATATTCATCGCGTATAACTCGGATTTAATCATTTACACTTGGATCCATCTTTTCCACCCAAAATCCGAATTCTCAACACAAAACTACACTTCTCATTATCATATTTACTTTTATATCCTCTAACTATTACTCTAACTGTCACCTAACTTTTGATACAAATTCAATAGATTTTATATAATCAGTAACCCTTTGGTCCTTGCAAACGTTAAAAATATGTAAAGAAATAGAATTTTAGTGAATAAATATTTTATATTAAAAAATAAATGATTTTTCCTAAAAAAAAATGTTAATAAAATTTAAAGTATTAAACAATTATAGATTTATTTATAAGAAAAACGAAATTCGGTTTCAATTTTATGAAAAAAATAAAATAAATTAAATCCGGATAATATTTTAATTAATTTCATTCAATATTTGTTTTAATCAATACTTTAAGTAAAATTATACTTAATGTCTACACTTTTAGTAAATGATAATGTGTCTTTTTGCTTAATTTCCTTACTTTGTGAGTAAAGTATTATTAATTTAAAAGTTATCATATTAGAAATATAACAGATTGATGTCTGATAGCATATAAATAATTCGTAATAAAATGGTGATTTTTTTCAAATGATAGTTTTATGAAAAATTTTACAGAATTTTCCAGAATTTATCAATATTTTTCAAAAATTTCAAGCATTTGCTAGAATATTACAGTAATCAAAAATATTTTTTAGTATTTTCAAAATTTACAGTATTTTTTAGAATTGTACAGTATTTCATAGTATTTTACAGTATTTTATACTATTTTGAAAAAAATTCCATCATTTGTCAAGATTTTAAGTAATTTACAGTATTATCCAATATTTTGAAAAAATTACCAGAATTTTTCAAGATTTTAATTAATTTAAAGTATTTTCCAATATTTAGCAAAAATTACCAGAATTTTGTATTTTACAGCATTTTCTAATATTTTGCAAAAATGTCCAACATTTGCCTGGATTTTAAGTATTTCACAGTTTTTCACGATAATTTTACATTATTTCACAGTATTCACAATATTTTAAAAATAAAGTATCATTAATTTGAGAATTATTGGTTGTAGCATTATAAATATCAGGACAATTGATTGATATCTATGAGATGTGGGGGGTGGATATGAATAATTCGTAATAAAATGGTTAGGGTTGCGTGTGGGTGGAGGACGAGGAGGAGTGGGTTTGTTCACCATTGAAAGTTCGTTATCGGAATGATTGTAAAATAGTTCGATTATCGTGTAATAATATAAATTGGTGCCGTCAAAGCGGTAAAACAGTCAATAGTGCCGCACTAATGACCTAACAAGCGATCCTAGAGGTGGCCCGGCTCCCTGGGGACGTCGACAATTTGAATGCCGATGACCACGCGGTTTAAATCGAATCTGGGTACGATCTCTGGTGGATGCCACGCTTGCAAATTCAATTATTGCATCGGCATTCGATTTGACCGGACGATTGACAGGTGTACGTATTTGTGCTATGCAATTAACCTCCGCGACCATTTCATCTCTCTACTACCGACCTCCCACATCATCCAAAAACCCCCACCGCCCCCACACGCACGCACACATTCACTACTACTACCTATGACGGCAATTTCACCTGACATTTCAATTTTTCCTGAACGGAAAATCATTTCATCGCCATCCACCATCATCCCCTCTGGTTCGCTCTTTATTTCCATTTTTTTTCCACTCTCTTCTTTCACATATTTCACTCCATCCCCATCCTCATCGCTTCAACATTATTATTATTTTTCCCCAACCAGCAATGGGCATTATCCGAACATGAAAAAAGTTACACAATGAATTGCCATTATCTGATTACAAATTCACAAATTTCCAAAAAAACCATTTATTTTTTGATATATTTCTAATATTTATTACAATTATAGTTTAATTAAAGAATTTTAACATAATTTTGTCATTACTAAACAATGATAGAAAACGTCATCAAGAATTTATATAATAATTATATTTTTTTTCAATATTAATTAAATTCAAAACTTATCAAAACTACTCTCGTATGTCGGAATGTAATATAAAAATACAAAAATTAGGAAATTTTTTATCAATAATCAAAAAATTTAACTAGAAGTTGTTTTCCTATTTCTCTATGTCAAACACAAATAAAATTAGATTTTTTTCTGGTTTTTTCTTATTTTGAATATTTATTATTGTTTTATTAAATTATAATTCATTAATTTTTTTTGTAGAATATCCATTATGTAGTAGGATTTAGTTTTTATTATTTTCACAGTATTTTATACAATTTTTAGAATTTTACATAATATAATAAATAATAATAGACAAAATTTATTGTTTATCTACATGTATTAAAATATTTTTCTATACTTTTATTTATGTTTTAATCAACTTTTCCTTTATTGATTTTACAATATTATAGTCTCAGGTTATTTTTTTTAGGTATATTAGTTTCAGTATTTGAAACAATGTGCATGGATTAGGCGTTTTCTAGGAATGTTCTTGAAGGGCAGCAGTTTTTGATCGTTCGACGTGGCCAAAGGAAAGGCAAGTGACGGTGCAAGGGGGAGCGGGTGGGTGGTTCGGTTGCGTCGGAATGAGGAGAAGAGAAGGTCCGGGCGGAGCTAAATTGTTAACGAAGTTAATTCACGGGACGTCAGAGGCAATAAGTCCGTTCATTGAACGGACAACGCTGTAACAGCATAAAGGGTGTCCGTGATCACGTGACTTGTAATCAGAGAGTGCCCACTAATTACCCCTAGGCTCTGATCCTCGGAAAATAACGAACAACCCAACACTTCTCTCTGGACCCGGTTACATCGGCTCACCCACTTACCGAATTTCAAATCCTCCCCATCTACTCTCAACCTCTCAATAACAAACACTCATTCCCTCAATCTACAAATTTTCCCATCTACCAACAATTATTCAAAACAAATATTAATACGCAAACAACAAACCAAATATTAACTTATTCCAATACTTTCTTTCATTTTTATATTTATTTACAAGCTACAAATAACATCTCACTCAATAAGTTTGTAGGTTGACACACAGATAGCGCCTCTATCGACAAATCCATATGACGCCACTTTTATAATTTTCAAAACAATGGAAAAATCTGAATTTAATAAATTTGTTGATAAAACATTGCTTTTTGATAAAAAAAAACCGTTCAAGTAAAGTAGGCAATTGCTGACTTTTTCCATTGAAAATTATAAAACCACTGCAACTTGAAAATTAAACGTCAGATTGCCAGGCGTCGTCTGATGGTTGTTATTTCATAATAATCATTTATCAATAGAGGCGCCATCTATATGTCATCCTACGAATTTATTGAGTAAGGTGTAAGATTTTTTGATTAATTTAATATTCTTTACAGATTTCAATTTATTTTTACAAAATATTTTTATTTACTTAGATTTTTATAATTAAAAATACATAACCAAAATTATTGATTCATAATATTTATTGCAACGATTGAATATGAAAAATAATAAAAAAAATATAAATTTTAATTTAATTAATTATGAATAATCTTGTATTATTTAATAAATTCTTTTGCATTCACATTTTTTTTATTATATATAAAATGGAAATGTATTAATTGTGAATAAATTCAAAGGGCTGTGGACAGCAGTTAATTAATTATTGATAAATAATCACGCATTGTTTTGATAGTTGAGTTCAATAATTCATAAATGTTAAAAAAAAGTAGTTCAACGCAACAAAAAAGGTGTCCGCATTCAACAGGTTGCATAATTAATATTTATAAAAACGTTTTTGTGAAAAACAAAAATAAAATAAATATCTCCGCTTTTGTTTTACGTTTCGTTTCATTTGTTTCTCCGCATATATATTGTTTTGTTTCCGATTGTTCATGTTCGTTGTTAATGTGCGCGTGTTTCGCAGTGTCGTCCATCCGTCCATTCATTCCCGTTTTATATTTATTTATTTATTTGTTTAAACGTTTGCGAATATGCGAAAATAATTTTCCTTTCTCGAATAATTCATCGGTGCAAAATTGCGGGCGGCAGAATGAATTTAATTGCGCCAAAAATGTTCCGCGTTTGGGATGGCGTTGGGGTTGTGGGTCGGTTTTGGTGTGTGTATGGGATGGGTTTGGGTTTTTGGTGTTCGCATTCATTGGAAAGTTAAAATTTGATAATAAAATAGCTGAGTCCGCCAACTGGAATGGCGCCCTTTGTCGGCTCGTTTCGGCTCTGCTCTGCTCGGCAGCATCCACAGCGTTCTGCAGCGTTCTCGCAGCGCAAATGACATTGTATAATTAATTACTACATATCAATTAGTGCACTGGAAAGCATGTTTTAAATTGGGCCCCCGCGCAACAGAACTGCAATTAATTATGCCACCATTCGGATCAATTATTACGCAGTCAGTTTGACTCGACATGCCACCGTACTACAACGGCTACACAACACACAACCCCTTTCACCCTCCAATTTTTTTTTTGCTGTTCATTCTTTTATTTATTTGCACCGTGTTTTGCATGGATTTTTGTGTCGCTGCACCCTTTATTTCCGCTGAAATCGTTTGTAAATATTACACACACATATACATTTCAAATTTTACCAATAAACGTAATTCTCAACCAACAATATTTCAATTTTATTTAATATAATATTTATTTCCAAATTTATATTAGCCCTAAATAAAGCCAATAATACATTTAGAAATATTAATTTCATAAATAAATAAATTTACTGAAAATAGTTATTTGGAATTTCTTAAATCAATTTTTCAATGTTTTCATTGTATTTAGATTATATTGATTTCCATTATGCAATACGATTTAGATCTTAGCATTTCTACACTACATATAATAAAATACATCATTTTTATATATACTTTTTTTAAATTATTTTTTTGCTATATTTACAATTAATTATAATTAATGATTTATTAAGATTTTGTAACGAAAATACAGATTGACCAAAAGTTTATGTAAACACTAACATAATAAACACTGTTTTTTTTTTAAATTGAAATTTAAATTTTTAGTTGTTTCATTTAATTACAATTTATTAAATAATTGTTGAATAATAAATATGAATTACTTTTTAGTATTATAGTATTAAGAAATACAAAATTTTATATATGTGTTCTGTTTTTGTATTAAAATTTTGTTATTATCCAATTAATTATAAATTTGTAGAATTTTACAAAATTTCTGTAATAAAGGTAGACCAAAAATTTATTACTTGTATTTTCCTATTATACAATAAACACGAATTAATTTTTGGTATTTCTAGACTACATTTAAAGAAATATAAAATTATAAGTTTTTTTTTTATAGAATGATGAACATTAACTAGTTTTAACTCACGTTTTGTAGAAATACAAAATTTTTAGTATTTATACCGTATTTTGCTGTTTCTCCATTGAATGATGAACATGCATTAGTTTTTGTTCAATTCTTCTAAAACTGCATTTAAACAAATACAAAATTTTAAGTACATATTCCGTTTAAAAAAAAAATTTGATGATTTTATAATTAATTATAATTTTCATTAATTCTATTAAGATTTCGTAGAATTCTACAAAAATTCTCTAATAAAAAAATCGACCAAAGATTTTCCTATTATATAATGAAGATATATTGGTTTTTATATTAGTATTTTAGATTGATTTATATGAAAAAATTACCTGATTTTGTTGATTATAAATGAAATTCTGATTAAATACGTTATGCAGATCATCAATAATAAAATGTAGTATAAATCATGAAGTATGCGCGCCAACAAGTTGCCGGTAGGTTTGAGTATGACTGGAATAGATTATTGTCATTATCTTTGGTCTGATTGTTTCATTATGTACGTGGAAGAGGGTAGAAAAAAAATAGGAATAAAGAAATAGGAAAGGCGGAGGTCATTAATTGTTAGCATTTTCAATTAGGACCTTATCAGAGGCAGAGCAGTTCGCGGAAGGTGCATCCCCCGCATTCAACCTCATGCCACCCACCACCTTTCCCCGGCCGTTTTTGTGCATTGGTGAGGGGATGAGAGACGTTGGGGGAGGAGGCGGAGGTGCGGCGCAGGTCCCCACAGCCGCCCTGCAGCCAGCACTGCGGTATATTTGTCGAATTCTGCCGTCGCAGGATGCTGCCCTCTCTCAACCACTGTTCAATAACTTCCATTACAATTACTACTCCTTACATCGAAATAAAAATCCATTTCCGAACTATTTCCACGCTCGAATCGCGCTTTCTCACCTAAACCATTATTATTGTTGGAAACGTCGGAAAAAATTAATAGATTCTGAGCTTAACATTCACGTTACGTATACACGCTCGAAATGCCAAGAAATCAAATTACTTCACACTCGCAAACTTAAAGAACACATTAAAATAACTTATATTTTTTAATATTAATAATCTAAATAGTTTATTCAAATTTTCAATAATTTATAGTTTCTTATTTCTCATTATGTTAGATATCCTTTTTTTCATTAGCAGATGAGTGGCGGATATATACGCCTCGTATTTTACACTACGCTTATAAAAAAATATAAGCAAGGTGACCGTGGTGGCAGTTTTTTTTGGACGGAGAAGTTTTTTTGAGGTTATGAATCTTTGTTTTTGTTAGCAGTTTCACTTTTGATACTTGACAATTTTGAGTATGTCATGAATGAAAAAACAAATTCATTCAGAAACGTCAAATTGTGACAGAGTGAAAGAAAGCATAACGTTTCTCACTTAGCCTGTGCCTAAAAAATCAAATATTCCTTCATTTATAGTTTCTTATCATTGTTTTAGATGTTGTTTTTTATATTCGGATGAGTGGCGAATATATTCGCCTTGTCTTTTACACTACGCTAATCCAAAATTATATGAAAGGTGACTGTAGTGGCAGTTTTTTTTCGGACGGAGAAGTTTTGTTGAGGTTATGAATCTTTGTTTTTGATAGCAGTTTTACTTTTGACAGTTGGAAATTTTTTAGTATGTCATGAATGGAAAAACAAATTCATTCAGAAACGTCAAATTGCGACAGTGTGCAGTGATAACTTCAAGTTGCGGTAAAAATATTTATTTTGTAAATAAGTGAGTGTTAATAAATATTTCGGTGAGTAATATTACATAATTATTGATTATATTAATGGGTTTCAAATAATGTACATAAAATTGTAGTAAAAATAAAAAGAAACAGTGGTCAGAAAGTATACTAATTTTTTTAATAGAATCTCGAAATTATGAATGAAAAAACTAAAACATTTAGAAACGTCAAATAAAATGTCTATAGTAAAAGAAATAAAGTGAGGATTATATTGGTGAGTAATGATTAAATTACATAATTATTGTAAATAAATCAATCGTTGGGTTTCGAATAATGTACATAAAGTTGCAGCTATATCAAATTAAATTGTTGCGGAAAACCTTTTGAGAGAGTAGAAAAAAGGGAGACGGAAGTCAGAAAGTAAACTAATTTCATAAATGGAATCGCGCTCCATATTTTATATTTCTGTAATCAAATTAAAGTCGGTTAGAGACTCAAAGGGGTACAAAATGAATGGACTAATAGTAATAAGAATAAAGCAAAACGCAAGGGAAAATAGAGAAAACAAAGCGATGATGATGATGATGAATAAATTTTAGGGAATAAAATGCAATAAATAAACCGCGTTGCACGCGCGTCAACAAAAATGAAAGGTCATTAATTAACCGCAATGTTTCCATTCACGTCACAGTTATTTGAATATTCATTAGGCATAATGATTATGTTCTTTCGTGGGGCTTACATGTATCGATTTCGATCTCTGTTAATTTATATCGTGTTGAGACCCCGCGGCGATGTTTGATCATGGAATGAGCGGAAATAAAGGAAGACATGACCGAAAGTTTCAACGTTGGAGTGAGTGAAAGAGATTGAATCCTTCGCGTAACACATGCGTGTGCTTCTTCCATTCAATCTGTAATTACTTCCATGCAGACGCGTGCATCGTGCCACGGCACACCATCAAGGCATACTCCAGTTATTCCAATCATCGACCCCCGTGTGTACACGGTCTTGTTAACTAACTACCTGATTTCCGAATTCACAATACAAATATCGGAGATATTGCCAAAACCACCTTTCCTCACCTTACCAATTCCGATTGTGTGCATGTTATTACGGGGGCGGGTGTCCCGGTTATTGTTGTGCCTCCGGTTACATAATGGCGACGCGAGGAATGATTCTAAGGCGTTCGCCTAAATGACTCTGTTTATTATTCAACCTTCTGGGCATCGAACACAATTACAACTGCTATGGTCCTAACTAATTTATTTTCCATTTCGCCTACCCATGCAACCATTACCATAACTTAACGCAAACTCATTTATAATTGATGCAAGCAATCCCCTTCGTTGACAAAGCAAATCTTGAAATAATCAACATCAAATAAATTATAAAATACACAAAATAGAACTATTAAATACGTGTATATTTTACAAATTACATAAATTATGCAATATTTTTCTTAAATAATGAAATGTTTAATTCATTTACGTTTATTCACAGTTAAATCTTGGTTTCAATAATTTTTTTTAAATCTCTGAAAGATACATTTTTATTTGACTAATTTGTTTTCAGATTTTTTTTAAACAATTTTGAATTAATTGAAATATATAATTGATTTTCATTCTATAATTTATATTTATTTACAATTAAAATTTATTTAAAATTAAAATATATTTTCAATAAAAAATCTTTTAAAAATCTCATAAAGACACATTAATAATTTTATGAATTTGTTGCCTGAAAATTTAAAAAATTCTTAAAAAAAATTTAAGTGACAGTAAAAAGTATGAAGAGATGAATTAGGGCTACAATTTTTTTTATTAAAACAAATAATATTTAATATAAATGATGTAATACTTTCTTTAATAATTTTGAACAATATATAATTGATTTTCATTATACAATTTACCTTTATTTATAATTAAAACTAAATTTCCCAAATTGTAACAAAAAATTTATTGAAATTGTAGTAATTAAATATTTCCATTCAAAATATACAATTACAACACAGATATGAATATGCAAATTATCGGCGGATATATCCGCCTTATTTACACAGTATGCAATTTTACATTGTTTTGTTGAAATCTCATATTTTATAGCATATTTATATAATTTATTTTTCCTAATAATTGCAAATTTGATTAATATTCTAATATTTAGTATTTAATTTTTTTAATTGAAATTATCAAATTTGGTAATTTTAATAAAAAAAACTTAAAATTTTCTAAATATGTTAAAAATTCAAGCGTTTTCGTTGAATAATTCATGAAACTTGGTTTGTTTTTCTATATTTTTACAGTCTATTTTTTAATATTTTTTTTTAAACTAAAAAAAGAACAAACCAATTAACAATGTGGAATTAAATTAAGGCGTAAATTATTATATTCGGGTGCAATCAAAGGTTCATTTAATTAAACTATGTAATAATAAAAAAAAAAACGGGACACACGCATCGACTATATTCATTTAGTCGATGCGTGTGAGCGAGACAGAGAGTTTTAATAAATACATACAAAAACTACGCGTGCACACATAAAATAGAATGAAATAAATCGATGCGATGCGAATTCAATTATTTATGTTTTATACATGCAGCTATTATAAAGCGGGACCTAATTGTGCAAATGGTTAATTGTGTAGAAATTATTTGCATGGATTCTGTTAAAGTATGTTACGATCGTGCTATTATTTTTAATTTAATGAAAACCGTGCAACGATAAAATAGGACTGGACGCAGCGAACACAACTACATTCATTTCTATATATATATATATACGTATACGTATTTGTGAGGGTGGGTGCGAGAGGGATGGTCGAAAAGTCCGATGGTGGGGTTTTTGGTGGAAGGGCTCGTTACAAATACACAGGCTGCATTCAAAAGATTTGTTTGAAAGCACCGAAACCTGAATGTGTTCGTAGGTTTATGCCTTGCCTCATATTTTTTTTTTCTCGCGTTTTGTGCATACACCCTATTTGCGTTTTCGGTTCTCCTTTTTCCATTTCTTTTTTTTTTGTTTAATGCCCTTCCGTCTGTGCGCTGCATCGCATCGGTACTTAATTATGAAGGGAAATAAAACCGGAAAGCTAAGTTTCAATGTCGGTTGTATGCTTTTCTTTATTCATTGGCTTCGCTTCCCGGATGTTTATTTCTTTTTGCTCTCTTTCCAATACACACACCTTTCTCTCTATCTCTCTAATATATATATATACAAACTACTGCGCTTCCCTACTTTAGCAGCGCGGAAAGTAATTACGTAAATGGGGAAATCAATTTCACGCGATTCCATAAAAAAAAGATATGATTCCTCCTGTTTAATCAATAATACACGCTCTTTCGTCAAACATTTTCCCCAAATACATTCTTCCGTCGCCGCGTAAATCTTCGCACCCTTCGGAATCCATAAATGCCAACCGAATGACCGCATTCCTACGACTCCACCTCGTCTCATCTCTCGCCATGTTTTATTTAATAACAACCTGCAGTTTACTCAACCTGATTGACCCCAATCAAACATTAATATAAAATAGCAAATGCACTTCTCTAATTTCCATTTTATTACACTCCTCCGATATTAATATTGAATATCCTTATACAATAATCATAAGATTCATTAAAAACATTCATTTAAAAGCATTTGTAAAAAATCGTCGAAAATATCCGCCATATTCTTTACTATGCTTAAGCAAAATTGTATGAAGAGCCATTGCAGAGGCGCTACTGCATTTCTCCAATTTCCATTTTATTACAATCCGCTGATATTGATATTAAATATCCTCATACAATAATCATAAGATTCATTAAAAGCATTTGCAAAAAAGTGGCGAATATATCCGCCATATTCTTTACTAAACTATGCTTAAGTATTTTATTACATTCCGCTGATAATAATATTAATATCCTCATACAATAATAATAAGATTCATTAAAAACATTCATTTGAAAGCATTTGTAAAAAGCGGCGAATATATCCGCCATATTCTTTACTAAACTATGCTTAATATTGAATATCCTCATACAAAAATTGTAAGATTCATTAAAAACATTCATTTAAATGCATTTGTAAGAAGCGGCGAATTTATAAAAAATCATGGAATATTCAATCAAAATAGACTTTTTTTCTAATGAAATATGTGAAAAAAAGATAAAATACAATGATGTAAAATTTATTATATTGATTGATTTTTGCAGTTACACGCAGAAAGTAAAAGTTTGTTTGTTGTGGAGAAAGTAATGTGGAATTGTTGGAAATAATACATAAATAAAACATGGCTTTAAACGTTTCTCGCCTTATCTAAATATTCAAATCTCTATTTCTCCTCGCTTTTATTGTATTATAGAATCGAAGCCAACGAAAGTTTTTTACGACATTTATTTATGTGTTTCTGTAAACGAATGCATAAAATATGAATTGAATTTTATTAAGAGAGAGGAACATAACTGCGGAATGCGTATGTATTTATATTACTTTGTAGCGGCGGAGCACATAAAAAAGATACAAAACAAATCGGTAAAGATCTTTGATTTTTTACCGTATTTCATTCGCTGCAATATAAAATTTTTGATTACCCGGCGCATCCACCAATTACAAAAGGATAATAAAATTTATAAGATTCAATTATAGTTTTGTTGCTTTAATATTTTGGTAATAATAATTCTATTTAAGAAAAGTACTTTCATTAATGTTATAATTACCCGGAGCATCCACCAATTCTACCAAAAATTTAGTTGAAAAAATAAATTAATTGTTAATCTTTACAAATTATGTAATTAAATATTTATTTACCAAATATTCTATTTAAATGAATTAATAATATTATGTATGTAAAACACAGGTATGAATATTCACCATTTTCGCATAATCGGCGGATTTATCCGAATGTAATATCCGCCATGTATTTTATATAAAATAAATTACCCACCGCATCTATCAATTATACTGAGTTAACGAAAAATGTTAATTTAAATATGAATAAGCATTTATGAACAAGCGGCGAATATATCCGCCGTATTATTTATATAGTAAACTATGATTAAGCAAAATCACAATCATCGGGATTGAGTTTTCACGTTATTTACACACTTATGTTACTAAAGTACGCCACCACATGAATATCTTCGTCAGCAAATGGTTAATATTTACTTATTAACCATTTGCGGACATGCGGCGGATATATCCGCCATATCTTTTACATAATGCTTTAGAAAAATGTTAAGCATGATCATTGCAGAATACGCCAAAAATAGAAATATTTCCATCGACAAATTATACTGAATTATTTATTAACGTTTATAATCTAAAAATGTCTACTGATAATAAACTGAGTATATGAATTTGATGAATTTTCAATCAAGTTTCAGAAATAGATAAAAAAAACAATTTTTAGGAAATTTCACGCTCGCATCCGGCAGCGATTAATCTGGATGTAATTGGGTCTTAAATACCAATTTAATTGGATTACAATTATATTCGGTGCGCTAATTACGGCTGCATTCGCATCGGACCGCGGCGGCGCTTCGGCCTCGGTATGCAAATCATTTCATTTGAATTTATTTTAATTGCGTGCCGGAAACGAATTTATTATTAAATTGCGTAACGATTATCATCATCATTATTATTATTATTGTTGTTGTAATAATAATTTCTGTTGTGATTGCGACGATGACGGTGATTGTTGTTATTATTGGTATTATTTACTTTGGCCGTTTGCGTAATGAATTATTGGAAGCGAGCGTTCCGATAAATTTAACGAAATAAAAAATGAGAAAACGTAATTTGCGTTCATGAAGTAAATCTAAATAACGTGCATGATTGACCTGCTCCATTTAGCAAATTAAATCGCCGCTCGGAACGCACGTAAAGTGTATTCCGTTATATAAACTCAAGTAGATGAAAAATTATTGCACTTTTTTAACTATGAATTATTTTAAAGTTTTATGTAATAAAATGAACAATATTTTATATATTTAAGAATTTTATTAACTTTTATTGTTTTTTTTTTGCATAAAATGTTGAAAATTTTATTCAATTTAAAAATGCAAATTTAAATATTTTATAGTAATTATTAGGTTTAATCATAATTAATTTAATTAACTTATTTCAGTGGTTTTATTATAAAAACTTGGAAAAAATATTAAATTGGAAAATATTTTTTGCTATAATTTTATAGTAAGAAAATCATAGAATTTTGAAATCAAATAACGAACTTATAAAAATAATATTTGTATGGATGTAATGGAATTTCAATAAATAATAGTGCTTTGCGCATAGTTTTAATTTTTAATTAAACGTTCGTTATTGTTCGAATTTGCCAATCAAACGCCATTATTTAAATATTGGTTTGCAGCACAGATTTTGGCCTAAATTAATCAGAAATATTTGAATTATTCCACTAAATAAAATAAATTTTTCAACTTGAAATATTTATAAAATTATATTTTTTATGTATGAGAAATTTTAAAAAACAGCTTGATATTATTAATATTAAGATTTGGATTGTTAAAAAATATGAGAGTATTATAATAATTAATATTTAGATTTTTTTTTAAAGTTCAAAATTGTACTAAAAAATAAAACTAAATTAATTTTAAAATGAAATTAAGTAAAACAGAAAATGAAAAAAATGCATGAAAATTAATTTAATATTTTCTAAATATATTTGATTTAAAAAAATATGTAAATAATTGCAATTTCTGTATAAAACTAAATGAAACATGAAAATAATTTCAGTTTTACGCATAAATCTTCAAAAATGATTGTTTAAAAAAAAAAGATTTTTAGTAGTGTTTACTAAAAACTTTATCAATTTTTATAAAATTTATTGACATTATTGGTAAAAAATCAAAAAAAATATTGTTTGTTAAAATTTTGGATATTTCTAGTATTGAATGTTGTGTATTATAAAAATTGTAAATGTTTCCTTAATGTATTGGAAACTGGGATGAAATGATTCATAATAACTTTTTGTAGGAAAAGCGATCGCAATCAATAATGTAACTGCAGCAAAAGGGAAGAAAAATAAGTAATCGAAGGGAGGAGCGGATTCGTTCGAAAAGTTTTTCTTTTCTTTGTATCGAGAGAGTTCGGTTTTTGTACCCTCTCCTCCTTTCTTCGTGTAGTTTTTTTTTGTAGTTGTTGTTGTTGTTGTGTGTATTGCTTGTATCTAATCTACGCGATGCAGACTCGCGTAAGGTATATAAGGTAGAAAGGGCTCCGGTTCGGTTGCTTCGGAAGGCAGACTTCATATCGATATAGGATCACTATTCTATAAAGCACCAGATACTTTGGCTGCCTTCGTGATGTTTTAATAATAGTAAATTCACCCGTACGGAACTCTATTCTGCTTTGGCCGTTGCCGCCGTCCGAATTCCGCAGCCCGACCCTTTTATTAAAACCGCACACGACAATTTATCGTTATCGAACATTTTCATCCCATCCGCATTTCCTGCTTCCTTTTATTATTATAATTATTTCTTCTCTTTCTCCCATCATTTTCGTGCCTCTAATTATTATTATAATTTATGATTAAAACCATCTGTAAAGCCTCATCGATAAGTTATATAATTTCAAAGGAGATGAGCAGGAAGTCGCTGGATGGAAAGAGAAGAGGAATGGATCGAAGTGATAGATATATTGCGTTGGGGGAAAAGACAATAAGAAAAAGATTCGTTGCGTTAGGGTTACTTCTTCCCTCTTTCTATTTCTCTTATATTTTTTTTTCCTCTCTTTCGGTTTGGTTTTGCTACGGTTTTGGGGTGGACCTTTCGGCTAGACGTAGCCGCAATAATTTAATCCGGATTTATCGGAAGCATAACCGTAAAGCAAGACAATGGCTATTATGTTTTATTAATAAATGTATCCCTTCGAGGCCCTTCTAATAATAAACGACTCAAAACCGAAAGTTTATTGGCTATCGCCGCACAACTCAAACCACTATTTGTATGGAGACAAATTTGACTTTGATCACCGCTACGTGACTGCATTGCGATGATTTATTTACGTTTTGAAAATTCGCGGGACGAAATTTCCATACAAAATTTATTAAAACTTAATCTAATATAATACAACCTATTTTATAAAAAAAAAAATCATTAAATTATATAATGGTTGACAAAAAATTATACCTTAATTATTAGTCAATTATAATTATAATTATATGGCAAAAAAATTGTTAATAGAGTTTCAGTGTACATTTTTTATTACTGAAGTGTGAAGTAAAATTTGATCTGAATTTTCTATATTTACTTTTATAAATAACTTTTTTATAACAATTATATAATTTTACAGTTTTTCTTTTCTAAGTTATAGTTTAAATTCGTTTATGAAATGTACCCATAATGTGTTTGTATGAAGTTACAAAAACAGTTACTTTTTTTCATACGTACATAAAAATAGTAATAATATTTCTTAAATTTATTTTAGATTATTAATATATTATTTCAGAGTTAAAAGCTTTGAAAATTTTATTCATTTACTTTTGTTAATAATAGATGAAATATAATATATTTTTCTACAAAGTTATATAAATTATATTATAAAATTTATATAAGAAAACTTGAATGCCTTTAGTTTTGTATTTTATTTTTGGTAAAATATAAATATTTTAGGTAATTATTTTTTTTTATTTACAAAAAAAACATTAATTTACTTTACTAATAATTAATGATTTAAATACATCGAATTTATAAAAAGTTATTCTAAGTTAATTTTAATAACTAGAGATAACTGTGAAAATCTAGTTAATCTAAATCTTGGTTTTTGTTAGGTAAAATCGTGTAAATCAAAAACGAAAACGAACTGTCTTTCAATATAAAATGAGAAGTAAAGTATTGTGTAAAACTGAAATACTGTTTTCAGTTAGATTTTAATAATCGAAAAGTTTTGGTGAATTTAAATTAGAAAATGTTGTTGATTACATTGATTACAACTATATATGATGTTGATAAGTGATAAAATATATAAACTGTAATAAATCTAGGAATAACAAATTATAATTTTTGTTGTTGCAATTATGGCTTTATAAATGTGTGGATTGTAACAATGGTTTTTGTACGCGAAGTTAAATAAATGTGTTTCATTATATGTATTTTTTTTTTGAATATTTTCTGGTTCATTTGTATGAATCGCGGGAAGGTTGTGGAACAAAATGAATGAGGGAGGTGAAATTAATAATGTGGGGGTGCAAAATGTGCACCGGTTTGCGTAATTTTATTTTATACAAATGTTTAGTGTGGGTTTGTTGCGTGTTGCGGGCGGAGGTTAAGCATGGGTGGTGCATCGCATCCCCTTGGTTCGGGGTGGTTTTGTGGGTGTGCGAGAGTTGTGGAGTGAGGGAGGGTTTTGGTGTATTGGCAGCCGTTTTCATAAATCACAGCATAACGCCACATAAATCTGTCGCGTGTATAAACCGCGGGACGCGGGACGGTGCCCATATTGACGTGACCGGTCGGTCCATGGTGGTGGATGGTGGAGAGAGGGGTGCGAAGCGTCGCGACGTCCAAGTGATGACCGACCCCCCCCCCCACCCCTTTGGACCGATGGCCTTCGTTGCCGCCCCACATAAACTAAATGTCGCTTTGAGGTCGAAACACTCGATTGAATCATCAATTT